>CM075650.1:160503554-161703554 GCA_037953625.1 Crotalaria pallida
AAACGAAGACCTCGATCGACACACCATAAGCCACTGTAGTCTACGGCAGAGTTCAGCACAATAACAAAAGGAAAATGTTTGACATCCTTATTTGACATCAGAGAGGGACACCTGCCTTTTTGGGTAAAAAGTGGTGGATCCTGTAAGAAAGAGAAACTGCAAGACCCACTAGTTTTTGCCTGAAAAGACAAATATCCCGTATAAATGTCAAATACTAATGTTTATGTAACATGGTTGATAACAAGACGGGGCATAACATATACATAGAACATGTACTGGAACAGACAAACACGCTCTGTTCAATGTTATTGTGAGCTCACCTTTTATGGTGAGAAATGATAACAACCAAATTATTATCAAATAAAGGCAAATAAAAATCAGATTAAAGCAAATTATCCACACATAAAGCTAAATTCAAATCTATTTCGTCACACCCCACCCTTACACTTTCTAAAAGAGCCAAGCTAAATTCAAATTCAAATCAAATGATCAATCAAGAATGTTGAGCTCAGTTCTGACAGCAGAAGGCTATATATCCAAAGTCAAATCTACACTCTGTTGCACAAGTCACCACTCTAATACAAACCATCAAGTAATGAAAGCCATGTCTTTGAAATGTATACATTTAAACAAATCAAGACTAGAACAAAGGACAGCTGCCCCTACTGCTAACTTGCCACAATGCCTTCGGGCTCAGTTACATAGTACATTCTATGTTCTCCCAACCTCAATAGACAAACATTGGAAAAAGCTATCTGAAATAATTCAGCCTTTCTTTGGCATTGCAGCAAGCCTCGTGTACATTCTTGCCATGGACTGGTACCCTCTAACATCACCCGAACGCAGAAGATTACCTGTAACACCCAAAAAATATAAGTGGAAGAAATATTGTCTCATTTCAAGTTTTCAGCTCACTTCTTTTAATATTAGAACATAAGAGGAGTGCATAGATTTGAGATGCGTTGAGGGACAGTTTGCACAACAAAAAATCTAGAAAAATGTATATCAATTCAAACAGGCATGCTGTTAAGAGAAAAAAAAGACTTGCATTGAGCAAAACACCAGAATCTATTCCACTGCCATTTCACTCATTGTCTCCGGCACAAATGAATGAAATGATAAGCATGTGAAGGTTTAAAAATAGCTAATCAGCATATCTTTTGCATTTTTTGAATCCTCAAATTAGTTAAAGTATTCTAGACTATACCATATGGACACAAATCTCTTTTCAGTTCTTTTTAAGTGGGAGAGGAGGATAAAAAATCATTTTGGTTCCACAAAACAAGAGACAAAAGAGAAAAACATATGAAGTGGAGAAAGTTTACAACCTGAATCACAATTCAATGGGCTATCGGGTTCTGGATGGGCCATCAAAGCAATTATAGCTCTACAGACAGACTGAAGCGTCCAAGCTGGGCTCCAAGCATTCTTTAAGATATCCAGACAAATCTCCCCTGTCTGGAAAATTACAAAGATATTTTAATAGTAGAAGTCAAGGAAAAAAGTCAAGAACATCAATCAAATAGAAGTAAGTTACCAATCAAACATACAATGAATAGAAAGAAAACAAAAATCAATCACGCAAATTCAAATCCATTGTACGCTTCAAGACTCGAATAAGTGGTCTTCTTGCCATATAAAAAGTAACTAAGATAGTTGAGACCATGTCACCATGGGCAAATACTCACCATTCACAAATATCATACATGTGCACTATAGTATGTTTACGTAAGAAGTTGCAAACTTTCCATTTCAACATTGATGCTTCATAGCAGGGTCTAAATTCTAAATTCTAAGCCCATTCCCTCCCCACACAAACTATTTTGGAAACATTTAAAACAATTCATCACTTAGATGGAAAAATCTAGAAATAACTCATCCATGATATAAATTAGGATAATCTATTTATCCTCATTCCTCACAAATCATATATAGACATGCTTCATATAGGAGAAAGTACCAGCCCAAAAACAAATTTACAATTACTAACAAAGGGACCTATCCCACCTTAAAATGCACATTTGGGTGAAATATCTTAGTCAAAAACCGAACTTGAGGTGGTTGTAGAGGATACTGCTCTGGAACAGAAAAGGCAAGCTGGAAGACACCCCCTTCAAAAGGAGTCTCCGATGGTCCCTAAAACAAAACCAAATCAGATGTCAGAATCGTCACATACTTACATAGCAGACTAGTTGAATATCTTATGTCATTAACTCTTGCACAATAGTCTTTAGCCTCTTAGCTAGTGTTTGGTGAACACGCAGATAGAACCAAACGGTGTCATGTTCTGTTCTCTTTGGTTCCACCCTGCCCTTTAAATAGAACCAAAATGTTTCACTTTTTAAACTCTGTTGTCTCGTTCTCTTCTATTCATAAAGATTATAATGCTCATTTGTCTCTTATCTTTTTTTTTACCCTATCAGATTGGTCCCTCATATCTTTTTTGTTATCATATTGGTCCCTTATGTTTCTTTTCACGATCAATCTCTGAGTCACTGTTCTTTATACGTGGACCAAATGAGTAGTAGTTAAGCCATTTATAAATGAGTGATGCTATATCTAACGAAGGATTGCCACACGAATTGAAAACGAATTCAGTTTTGGCCAATAGAAAAATCGATGCGGCAGAAATCATGGGTGGGAGCAGACAACATGGGACATTGGGGAAAAAAAAATTACACTTCGTACAATCTACGAATCACCACTTTGTAACAAGTATCATTACTCTTTATAAATTACCACTTCGTAACAAGTATCATCACTCTTTATAAATTATGCCAAACATAGGTCTTGTTCTAACATCATATCTACGAGACGCAATGTTAGAGGGCATACCTTGATAAGGGCATTCCATTTAAAAATGTTAGAATCGTCGCAGACAAGAGTAATATCAGGATCAGCTGATTTCTCCCGTTGCACCTCTTTATACTCTTTGAACAGCCTTGCCCGCGAAGCCTGCATCAATAATAAAAATACAAACCCCACACAATTCACACTCACCACTAAATCAATCAATTAAGTACTCTATATTACAATTGCAACAGATGACAACAACATAAACACCCACTACTCAATCATATTATTTTGAAGCACCAACACCAAATCAATTCAAATAAGTTACATCTATTCCAGATTAATTAACTAGAAACAATAATTAACAAATAAATTGAAAACAAGAACAGGATTAGGTTATTCACAAAAAAAAATCATCTGTTACAAAGAATCTAACCTGCATGCTTGATATTATGAGGAAATTGGGAAAGTAATCTTCTTTGGAATGGAATGAAATGAACTGCGTGATTAAGAAAAAAGAAGATCTCGTTAATCGAATCTTTATGAAAGAAATTGAGGAAACGCAAACAAAATCGATTATCTCGAGGAACAATATATCGTACCCGAGACGAGACGACGGACGAGTTAAAAGCACGGAAATGAATGAATCGGGATAAGGTGTGGTTTAAGGATCGGAGAAGAAGAAGAAGAAGAAGAGATGAAAAGTAAAATTGCGAAGCTAAGGATATCTGCAGCAAAATCTAAACATTAAATTTATCATACTCAGATATAAGTATATAACAGTAATAGTACATCTTTTTTTTCTTTTTCAAACTTTTTATATCTTCTATCTAGGCTGTAAGAAAAAGAAAAACTTATCTACCAAAAACAAAGAAAAAAAACTTATACATCAACGTTATATTATCATGTAATTTTGGACTCAATTTTATTTTAATAATATATTTTTAAAATATAATTACCTACTATTTCTAAGAATAATCCAAAATATTTTTTTGACATATCAATATTTATAAATTTTGCAAAAACTATATATGTATCGAAACAAGATTTAAAAATTAATGTATTCAATTTTTTAAGCAAAATGTGTCATAGTCATTTTTTAAAGAAAAAAACTGCTTAATATTCCAACGGTAATAACACAATATTTATATATCCATTTTTTTAAATGCTTTAATATATATATATATATATATATCCATATTTATTTTTTCATAATAACACATTATATTTAAGAATAAAATATGAAAAATATATATTTAAGAATATTATTATATATTACTAAAAAAGGAATATAACATTATTATTATTATTATTATTATTATCATTATTTATTATTTGGTGATGTAGAGTAAAAAAAAAAGAAAAAAGACAAAACAATTGGGTCTCATAGAGTTTTAAGTTAAATGTCTTATTGTACATACTCAACTTAAGACTCTCTTTGAGATATTTTGAACAATAGAAGAGTGTTATAAAAAACTTGATGTTAAGATTCTCTATCTGACTTTTTCAACACTCAACACTCTATTGTGGTTGCCCTAATAAAACTAAAACTAAGGCTATGTTTGAAAGGATGGTAGGGGGAGTGAAATATAATGGAAATAATTAAAATGATATTTCATTGTTTAAGAGTTGTTAAATTAATTGAATAAAATAAAAATCTTTTCCTTGAAATACCCAAAATCTTTCCCTAAAAAAATTGGGGTGATAGGAAGGAATGGAAACATAGCCTAAGGGCCCTCAAAACCATACCCTGCCATTATTTTACTTCAGTTTTTTTAATCAATATAATATTTTTTAAAAGAAAAATATGAGAGTAATTAAGGTTTTTTGTTATTTTTTTAGAAAATAGGTTGTGTACTACATTGTTAAAGCATCATTTATTATTTGTGGGTTCATAATTATTATCTTTTAAATAAAAGTAATGCAAATAAGCAAATGAATTGTGAATGATGTATCAACATTGTTAAAAATTTATATTATCAATGTCTACCATTAAACTTTTTTTAAAACCATTTTTTTATTTTGTCATATCAAGACTTCACCAAAAAATAAAAGTTATTCCCTCCAAACAAGCACAAGCTTATCATCAAATGTCTCTTCTATTACGAAGACCACTAGGTCGCGAAAGAGTAATATTATCGATCCATAATGATAGTCTAAAAATTAAATGATATTTGATAGTAACAAATTAACTTATATATGTCCTAAAGGCTCCAAGCATTCTTTAGGGTATAAATTAACAAATCACTTTATGTTACTATTATTATTTTTTTTTTTTTTTTGGTATAAATTGATCTGCATGTAGGTTTTATAAGTTTATATATCATTTTCCATAAGATATACTGTATCACTATTTTTTTTAGTTCAATTAATAGTTGTCCCGTGTTTATGTAATATTTTGTCGAGATTGATATATTAATGAAAAGATAAAAGTAAATGAAAAATAAAAGTAATTGTTTATATTAGGAAAAAGTTATCCAAATTAGCTATACAAAATTACATTTTATACATAGAGTTTCAAGCTTCCTTTTAAGATATTCTACCAATAAAGTTTTTCTTGAAGTAAGCTAGATCAAAACTTTGGTATCTAATTTACCAAGTGCATAGGTGTTGTTGCTTACGTTGCTATTAATTCTTATTCACTTCTCATAATTATTTTTACAAGACAAATTAAAAGTTTGATTGATAAATACTAGAATTGTCAATAAGCTTATTTTTTTTAAATGTATTTATCCGCGCAATTAGGTAGTTAATTATTTTAATATTGTCGAGTTCTTTCGAGATAATTTATCAACAAGTCTCCTACATTCACAAAAGTCAATGATCAAACTATCAACTACTTGTTTAAATAACAACGAATTCCTTGTCATTTGTATTAATCTCCCTGATATATAACCTTAATTTTAATAATTATCCTAATAAAAAAGTGGCTTGGCTTTGAAATGTTAAAAGTACCTTATCACGTGCATTCTGTTTTTATTTTTAACCACCGTTCCACCTCATTTGGTGCTGATCGAAATAGCATAAGTGCATCACTATATTCACTTTTGGACAAAATAAAAATAAAAAATAACACATACTCAAGTAGCGTCAATCAGCAATTCAACTGAGCATCTATCATTAACAATGTGGAAAGGAAATATCAAGTTCATCCATTAAAACTCACTTCCCAACAAAAAGATAATAAAGCTACTCTTCTCTTCACAAGCATCCTGTGAATAAATTAAGAACCAAAAAAATAACCGCAATATTTCAATTCGACGTAATCTTCATTTTTCACAGCCGTAATGTAAGCCAGAGTACGCGCTTCTACACATTTGCAGTTGGTATTTAGGGTTAACTTCCTTAAGGGTTAGTTGGTGTGTGCCTTAAAAGTGCAGGTGAGGAAAACAGGGAATAAAATTTTTAAATGAAAAATTGCATGAAAACCTATTTCAGGATTTTCACCCTCAATAATCAAGGGGGATGCCTAAACGAAATATAACCATAAAAAATCCCATAAGAAAAGAGAATATGAATGTAAATTGCCAAAACTGCAGTCCAACCCTATGGCCTTGGCCATAGGATGCTCTCTAGCCAAATTGTTCCCTTCAATTTTCAGTGCTTTCTCTCTAAAACAATAAATGTACATAATCTAATGCCAAATGCCAGACAAGCAACACAATGTGACAAATAACCAAAAAAAAAAAAAAAATATACAAATATTAAAAATATGTAAAAGAAAAATGATGCAAGAGTTAGCAAGCAGGTGAAAAATGCAAACCCAGTCTTAGTTCTACACGCTACCAGCTCTTCCAGGAGGAGATTTTGGCTTCACTTTCGCCATGCTAACAAGGTCCCCAAATAAATTATCCTCTGGCTTGGAAGGCTTACCAGATGGCACATTAGAAGCAGTCGAAACCTGGTAAGAGTTTCTCAGACCATTGTCATCTCTCATAGATAGACCATACATTTGCTGCTCAACATATTGGACCCCTTGTTGCTGACCATAGCCATATCCCATGAATTGGTTTCCATACATCTGTTGCGGATACATGGAAGCCACTGGACCATTTTGCATTTGATGCGGAACCATGCCCATGTAGGGACCTGCAACACCCTGCATATACTGAGGTTGCAAGGCCACTTGATTGTTTTGACCAGCATGGGTATTGATCGTTGTCAATTGATTGTTAGCATTTGGCTGCATATACATACCAACAGAGTGGTCATTTCCCATTGCTTGAGGTCCCTGAGGATATGCAGCACCCTGTACCATTTGAGTGGCTTGCGGTGATTGTGGATATTGAGAGACTAGCGGCTGTTGTTGATATTGAGTGACCTGCGGTGGTTGTGGATATTGAGTGCCTGCTAATGGACTACCATTGTCTGTGGGTTGAGCTTCCCAGGGAGGTGGCGGCATTGATCCAACACTTGGTGAACCTGTTAACAAAAAAAGAAAAGAAAATGAGTGACGCAACGATGTCCAAAATATGAAAGCGCAAATCTCATGCATTAACATTCTATCCTCAATCCAACCAGTCACCAGCCCAGCAATTCACTGCCAGTCAGTTGGGAAAGAAAACATTGAAGACTTGTGAATAACCAACAAAAATGCAGTGAGCAGTGTACATCACAGCAATTGCTAAATAAAGAGAATACAGTTGTGAAAGGAATTGGGCCAAGGAGGAATTTAACCCAATTAAGAAGCATAAATGTACCAAAAGCTGGTGAAGGTGGCTGTTGCTGCTGCGCAGCCTGACCACTCCAGGCAGGATCTGTGCCTTGTGTATACAGCGATTGCTCATACCGAGGTGACCCCCCATTTGGCACATTTCCGTTGGGGTAAAATCCACCTTGAGAAGTGAAAGTCTGCTGTTGTTGAAATTGAGGGCCAAATGGACTGGTTTGGCCAGCAACATTAGTTGGTTGGGTATTGGCAGAAGTCGATGGATTGCTGCCATCAGAAAACATATCAAAAAGAACAAGAGCATTCTGCTGAGACATAGGACTGGCTGCCTGTTGTTCTCCTACAGGAACGAGAGCAAGTGACGTCTCTGTTTTGGGTGAGTTATAGTCATCGCCACTGAGCAGGTCCAATTTGGGATCAATCTTTGCAGGGAGAGCTGAACTATTTGATGTGGGGGGTGCAGGAAGCAATAACTGATTCAATGTTTGGGACCCTGCTTCAGCACTGGAAGAGGATCTGCAAAAACATATATAATGAAGAGCCATTTAACCAGAAGGCACCAGACAGGCCAGGCTATTGTCAGGTCAGCTTAAAGTGCAGTTTCCTAAATCAATCTATTACTGCATGTTTATACATGAAACTACATAAATGCAAGTCTGCAGTAAAATACAACTGATTACTGATTACTGAACTATATGACCTAGTTCATCAAGGCAGGAGACTCAACGACTGATTACTGATGCATGAAGTAAAATACAAAAATGGAGACTTCTTAGAGGCATATAACACTCTGAAATGCAAATCCGAAAGAATAGCACACAACTCCACAAAGCTTAGCATTGAAGCCAACCAGAAGAAATCATTTTCAATTCCATTCCTAATAGCAAAGGCATCAATAGGATAGAAAAATTAATTATTTGAATTCTAATTGGGTATCATTGATAGTCAATGAATACAGAGAAATAATGGAGAGCAGTAATAAAGACTGGATTATGGACCTATTAGTTTGATTACTAGTATTTCCAGTATCAACCAAAGGACCATCAACATCTACAAGTGCTCCAGCAAGTTCAGCCTTTGATTTCTCGGTGTGATTTTGAGCAGAAGTTCCTGAAGAAATGGATTCATGCTTGGCCAGCAGACGCTGCAGATCATCATTTAAAGAAAGTCCTTGGCATAGCAGTGACTCGTCCCTGGAAAAATAAAAAAGAGAAAAACCATAATAATTACCTGTATTTTTTTTCTTTGGATTGATTTAAAGAAGGAAATTCAACAAGAATACACTTAACATGAATCAAACATATAAAGAATACGAAATAAGGCCGCCGTTATATCATAATGATGGGAAAGGGGACATCAAGGTCTTACGTAGTTGAGTTAACAAGGTGTACCACTCTCTGCTTGTATGTTCGACATTGCTCCACCAAATCAACAATAACCTCCTGACTGAGCCCCTAAAAATAGAAACAACGGTGGAATATGACATGAGTTTAAATGTTTCAAGGAAAACATATTAAGAGCCTGTTTGCTGGTGGGTTCATAAAGGCCACATCAGCTCCAAAATTATAGTATCAAAGAGGCCACTAATCATATCAAAGACAGAACATACTTCCCAAGTTACAATTTTCATATCTGCAGCTCAAAAAGTTACAAGGGAGGGGGGAACATAAACATAACTTCAAACATTTGGGGATAAATTTCATTCAATGAATCATTTTGAGATGAGAAGAAAACAGACAAAATATGAAGCACAAAATGGGCAACTCCATGAATATAAAACATATTCGATGGAATCAGTAGCCTTACTGATAAAAGCCTTTAGCTATATAATCTTATTCATATACATCGAATGTTTGAATTGAACAACTTACTTCTTTATTATCAGGATCTATGGCATTGAGCATTTCAGCAAGAACATCCATAATACCACGTGCATTCTGAATTTCAGTCAAACTGGCAATAGAAATTTCAATTAAAGCAAATCAATGCATAATTACAGATGGTAATCAGGAACATATAGCAAAATTGCAATCATCGTCATCATAATCATAATAACAGTAATAGCTATTGATAGCCTGAGACAAAACGCACCATATGCTCATTAAACTATAAAGAAAAGAAGTGAACGTAATTTAATTTAATTTAAATACAAATTCATCCAGCTCTGGTTCCTAGCAGCAATTTAAAAGAGACTGATGAATGCATCCAGAATAGGAAACAAATATTGTTGATACTATCATAAAAAGAAACTACAAAGAGGAACCTTTATATCTAATTATATCCATCACTCTCTTAGACTACACAGAGATCTAGAAAAGAATAAGCAACGTTAAAAAAATTTAAAAAAAAAAATTACAATGCAGTTAAATATGGATTCTTTCCTTGATCTAAATTTTGCATATTTTACTTTTACCATTGGTCTTGGATGTGCTTACTGAGCATGTCCAAGAACCAGTGCCCAAATGCATGCTCTTTGCGGATGATATTGTTCTTATTGGGGATACTAGAGAGGAATTAAATGGGAAGATTGAAATGTGGAGACAAGCTTTAGAAGGGTCTGGTTTCCGGATCAGTCGAAGCAAGACAGAGTATATGAAGTGTAATTTTGGCAAGAGACACATAGGCCCTACCAGGGAGGTGAAGGTTGGAGAGCATGTCTTAGCACAAGTCCCAAAGTTTAAGTACCTTGGATCTATCTTACAGCAGGATGCAGAAATAGAAGGGGATGCAAATCATAGGATTCAAGCAGGGTGGATGAAATGGAGGAGTGCCTCAGGAGTGTTATGTGATAAGAAGGTACCACTTAAACTCAAAGGAAAATTCTACCGCACTGCTGTAAGACCGGCGATGCTATATGGGACGGAGTGTTGGGCGGCAAAGGGCACACAAGAGAATAAACTTCATGTAGCTGAGATGAGGATGTTGAGGTGGATGAGTGGGCACACCAGACAAGATCGGATTAGAAATGAGTATATTCGAGAAAAAGTTGGGGTGACCCCTATTGTTGAAAAGATGGTTGAATCTCGTCTTCGGTGGTTTGGGCATATATGGAGGAGACCGGTGGAAGCCCCGGTTAGGAGGGTAGACCAAATGGAGGATACTATAAGGGCTAGAGGAAGAGGAAGACCTAGAAAAACTATAGGTGAAACAATTAAGAAGGATATGACAATCAATGCCTTATCAAAAGATATGATTTATGATAGGCCTTTATGGCGTCGTTTAATCCATGTAGCCGACTCCACCTAGTGGGACAAAGGCTTAGTTGTTGTTGTTGTTGTTGTTGTTTACTTTTACCATTGGTTATCCAAGCATCACCTAACATTGTTTGATATTTCAGGAAAAAAAAAGTAAAGAAAAGAAAAGATGATGCAACAATCATCCCAATTGAAAAAAAAATAGTATACAAGGCAAGGGCAGTTAATAAAAAATTAAATAAAAATTAAAAACACGTGTCTTCAAAATCTGAAATATGAGATGCAAAGAACATCTGTCACAATCAACATGATAAAGTTATGATACATAACTACACTGTAACATACATACTTATTTAACACCATCTGTCATACAAAGATCTGAAGCATGTACAACACTAAGACAATGAATCATCAATTAAGTCAACTTCTTTTTAGATGATAGCAAGAAAGGAGATAGAAATGTACCTTAGGGTTGGAAACTCAGATTCTGCTGAGGATTCAGCTATGCCCTGCTGAGCATCAGAGTCACGAATATTTTGAGGGTATGATGCTGATGGATGTGATTGTAATGGTGTGAATACAGGCGCAGACTGCTCAGACCTTTGAGGGAATACTGCGCCAGCACGCTGAAACAAACAAATCCTTAAGAGAATAAATGAAATAGAAAAACAAATAATTTTGACAAGGTTTAAGCTGAGTGAAACCATCAGCACTCAACCAATAAAACTATAAAAGTAATGAGATGAGAGCATTATGTCCAAAATAAGTTCTAATGAACTGTTTAACTTCCTTGCTCATATTGGTAAATGGTGAGTGAATACTTGGCGAAAAAACCTCTAAATAATTAGCTTCTGTTAAACATACCAACAGTTCCTGGTATGCAGCATAATACTGTGGATATCTTGCCCTTGGCCCTCCAAAAGCTTCTTGCCAAGTATCTATCAGAATCAGAATCTTCTCTCTAACATGGGAATCAGGCTACAATTGGCAAGACAAATAACATAAACATATTTTACAAGATGAAAGCAAGTGTACCAAAAAAAAGGATATGAAAACGTTTAAGAAATATGGATACCTTCTTCTTTATTATTTTCACCATCTCATGAAGAATATCTCTCTCCGCAACATGCATGTGAACAATGTCCCCGCAATTCTTTATGATAGTCTCCAGCAGCTGGAATAGAGAAGATCAATAGAAAACCAAGTGATATTTTCTGGTTGTTAAAGATGACATAGACAAGTTGACTACATCCAGACTAGAAAGATTCTTTCCTATCTGAACAAGCATAATTTAGACAGCTAGTGAAGCATGGCAAATGGAAAATTAAACACAAAGCTAATGAATCAACTCCACAAGCATAGTGTCATAGTGAAACACTGATATTTTGAAGATCAAAAGGTAAATAGAAATATAGAATACTAAAGAAACTATCTAGAAAGCCTCTCGTAATGCACATTGGAACAGTGTCTAGCTCACATTAGAGACTTGTGGTATTAAAATCTAACAAAATGACTCAACTCCACAACAACTCAACCACTTGGCAGTTAGGACCAGTAACTGAAGGCAATATTACATATGGTTTTAAAAAGAAATCCACAACTGCAATAATGTATCCCATTATAACGGTCGCTGATAAACCGATCATAGAGAAACATCTGACGTCAGAACATTCCTCGAACATTATAAAGCAATATAAAAGCAAACAATGATAGCACAAATGTGCATGCTTTAGGAGATCAACGGATGCAGAACAAAGGAGGTTGATTATGATTAAACATTAAATTGCTGTTTAGATGATTACTGTTCCTAGGACTGTGCGGTATTACTTCATTTTTTATTTGTTACTCATATCTGACAGCAGACTTTTCTTTTTAAAAAATTAATCTACTTTCTTTGGTTTCTAACCAGAAGATGATTCCTCTTTGACTGTGTTTCGGATCTCCTTTCCCTTCCTTTTCTCTCCCTATTTTTAGACTCCTACAAATTTAACCTTAGGGGGTTATCCAACATCTTCCACCCATTGTTAAAAAATGACGGCAAAAAGACATTGGAATTTGTGAGTGAAGGAGATTGAATAAGGCAAAGAACTCAACATTAAGAGGATGTCTTTCTGGTTAGTAAAATCCTAACCCATCACATGTCTATCTAGAATTTAATATTTCAGCTGTCTTCCCAAGATGAAAACAACATAAGGAAGATAAAGAACAATTACGGTTGAACATTCTTCACTCCTTTAGAGCAGTTCTTTCGCTTTCAACAGTTCAGTAAGCACACTACCATAATTGGGTAGACAGAAAAGCTTCCAACAGTTATTTATCAATCAACATCAAACCAAAAAACAAAAAAAGCAGATCCAAGGAATCAAACTAATTGAAAGTTTCCTTCTCTTCAAATGAATTATTTTCTTTACTCAGCTTATGACTGCTTCAAGGGAATGTCCATTCCAGACAAGCAGAGAGAAACATTCAAAAAATCAAACAACTGAGTATAAGTTTCATGTCAAAAAGAAATCTAAAAAAATGAGAAAAGATACATAAATCCCAGAGCAGCTTGAATAATGACAAGATATGAGTTGAAAAACTATATAAATGAAGTATTTGTGCTTACAGTCAGTGCAAGAAGTTGAGATTTGGGATTTCTGCTTCCAATACGCTTCTTTATACCTTTTACAACATCCTTTGTTTGCCTGACAAATCATAACCAAAATAAGTCCTCAAACATGGAAGTACAGAGCAAGAAGAAAACTTAAAAAATATACATAAATTCATTAAACATTTATATTGGCAAAAATAAAAGAAAAAGAACAATCA
The DNA here is from genome assembly GCA_037953625.1 of Crotalaria pallida. NCBI lineage: Eukaryota > Viridiplantae > Streptophyta > Magnoliopsida > Fabales > Fabaceae > Crotalaria > Crotalaria pallida. Next base: position 160,517,022 of record CM075650.1, read on the forward strand.
AGAAACAAACACAGGAGTGTATACAAAAATAAACACAGCCACCCCTTTCTACCGTTAGCAATATATTAGACCTAACCCGTTATTAACTTTAAAACACAATAACTATATATTCAGTTTCAGATACGGAATTTCCAAAATTTCGAAACATAACCGAACAGGCATAAACACGAAAGCAACAAAAGTTTTAGCTGTCAAAACATTACGGAATTTCGATAGTGACAAAATTTCGACGCAACCGAATAGCGACAAACATTTGGATCAGGCAGAAATTCATGGAATTCTTACTAGCCATCATCTACTATCCTTAATTTTGGAACCATATAACTCAATCTCAACATCTGGCTCGAAAACGAAATATCGTAATCCGGGTTATTTTCTGTTCCATTGATGTTTAAGACAATGCAAAAGTGAAATCACAATGATCATCGATCCCATCCTATAACTCAGCTATCAGAATTCATCCATACAAAACAAAAAAGAAAAGGAATCTTATTCGTACGTTTTGTGTTTGTGATTTTTCAATTAACTAATCACAAAAAAAAAAAAAAAAAAAAAAAACAACAACAACAACAACTATTCGATCAAATATACAAAAATTCATAAGAATAATGAGAAAAGTAAGCATAAAAAAACACGTGATTGTGGATTAAATGAAATTCGATTAGATACCCAGGGTCGCGATTGAGAACGTCACAGATCTCGATGTTCAAAGCCCAATCAGGACCGATGAGCATGTCGCTCGTGGCACGCGCCACCAACGGATTCACCATCTCTGTTCGGCGACGACGATTTGATCGGAGAATCGAAACTTTTCCGGTGATAGTTAATGAAATCCCTAAGCGATCGAAGAGAATTCCGGCGATGATGAGTGATTTAACAACTCACTCTCTCTCTCTCTCTCTATCTCTCTTCCACGAAAGCTTAATTGAATTCCGTTGAAGAAAAGTAGGGGGTATAATCGGAATTAAGAAAAAGGGGGTTTGACTCACATGCAATGATAGCATGCCACGTGTTGGAGTTGATGGCGACCTGGTTCAGTTGCATCCTCCGCCTGAATTAAAAACAATGAGATTTGCATCATCTCTTGTCTCAACCAATTTTTTTTTTTTAATTTTAATTTTGTCTCAAACCAAATTTTGGATGGCTTATTTATGGTTTTGGTCCTAAAAAGTTTAACGTGTTTTGTTTTTAGTCCCTATAAGTTATTTTGACCGGGATTAGTTCTTAAGTTTTCAAACAATTTGGTTTTTGTCCCCTCCGTTACAAAAAAATCAGTTATTTGCTGACAAGGTTAACAAAAATCCATATCAACTGTCATGGGGTGTGAGTAGCGTCAAATAGGTGATGTTACATAGATGATTTAGGCCTATGAACTCAAAATTTTGCGTCCATGACCATTTTGCGTATCGGACCATTTTGCGTCTGTGAATTTGTATCATTCATGTTATGTCACCTATTTGGCATTACTTCAGACCACATGAACTGCTAATGTGATATTCCGTCAGTTATACAAACAAATAACACATTTTTACTATCGGAGGGGATCAAAACCAAAATATTTAAATATTTAAGAACTATTCTCGGTCAAAATAACTTATAGGGACTAAAATCAAAACACGCTGAACTTTTAGGGACTAAACACATAAATAAACCATTTTGAATATATATTATCTTGTTTACAATTTACAAATTATGAAGAAAAAAAATTATGCTTATATTGGTTACTAGTGGTTTTTTTTTTAATTATCGGTTACTAGTGGTTTATATTGTTGCTTATCCGGTTCTCAAGTACTACAACATACGCACATCCATTTTTATTTAATTATATTGATTACTAGTGGTTTTTATTAGGTGTGATAGATGGGTTGTTTTTTTTTTAGGATTTGTTTAACCTCAATCCTTAAAAGTTAGAAATAGTAAAAAAAATTAAAAAAAAACTAAGTTTATTATCACTTGAATCATTAAATGTTTAATTTTACTATAAAAATACACTTATTTTAGTCTCTTATCCTCAACCCTAAGAAATGAGGTTAAGAAATTTTTTTTAATACATTAAATATATTTTTTGATCTATAAATAAAAATTAATTTTTTTTAAAAGGGTAGAGATTATTCCGGTTAACACTCCCCGCTGGGAGAGGCATAAAAACGCAACTTTCATGCATGATTAGTCTCAAAGATTCCTTGGTATTAAAGGTGCTTTTGGAAACATTTGCGGTACTGGCCAAAGAGTACAGACCAAAAAGAGGCAGAGATTACTCAATCAAATTTTGCGTAAATAAAACTTAATAATTTAATAAACTTGTTTATCCTTATTGATAAAATTTATTTGCTTAAATTTTTTGATGATTTTGAGATACTAATTCTCATTTTTTATTTTTTGGTATTTTTTATTCGGATCTTTTTGAGTTACTAATTTGTATTATAAATATATTTTTTCTCAATTTTAAATATCTCACACAATATTTAAGATAACATAATCATTGCGCACAAACTTGTTCACAATAAGAAAAATAAAAGTAAAAAATTCTTTATGTTTATTAAGATTGATCTTGAGAAAGCCTTTGACCACCTTTGACCATCTTTTATGGGATTTCGTTAGATCATGTTTGTAGTATCTCTCCTTAACTCATTTTATCAATCTTGCTATAGCTTTCCAAAAGAGAATAGAAAGGTGAATTTGTTAATATATTTAAATATATTTATTTTATTTTTTTTTACCTATGTGATCATGTCACTCGAAGTGATATTAGTGATAATTTAGGATTCATTTCCTATTAAAATACTGTATTTTTCTTATCAAAAAGACAAGCAATGAACACAGTATGTAAAATGAAGGAAGTGCTTGTTTTTTTTTTTTTTTTAAGGGAAGGAAGTGCTTGTTATTATTGAGAATTTGAGAGAACATACTCCTCCGATTTAGGCTATGTTTGGATGGGAGGGAATGAAGGAGATGGAAAGGAAAAAAAATGTTGTTTCCATTGTTTGAAAATGTTAATTTAATGGAATGGAATGAAACTTTTTCATTCAACACACGTATAATCTTTACACCCCAAATTGGAGGTAGCCAAGGGAAGGGAAATGAATGAAAACCATTCCCTTTCTATTCCACCCCCTAAAAACTCTCAAACATACCCTTAGATATAAGAAAAAAAAATTAAAATTACGTTTATTAATAAAATTAGTTTATTAGTTTATTATGTTGTGATAGCCACTAGCCAGCTATCGGTGTGATGCAATTTCGCCACCGAAAAAAGGAAAACGGGGAAGAAGCAACTTGCTCATCATCTCCTTCACGAATCTCATACTACCACTTCAACTTTCTCTGTCTCACTCCCTCCCTCCCACTATTCTCAACTTTCTCTTCTCCATATTATCCTCCTAATTTTCATTTCATTATCCATAAGCATTAGAATTAGAATAGATTTACTGTTAGACCAATTTTGAAACCCTACTTTCCCCAAATCCCACCTAACCCCATGTCGCTGCTTTAATCTCTAAGCCACGCTTCCTACTCCTCCTCGCCACGCCGTCAATGGCGATTATCGGCGACGCGCTTCGGCAAGCGTTCATGCCCAAGCGCGAGTACGAGAGCCTGAGGGAAGAAGACAAAGCATGGGGGAAGCTTCAGAGACCTTTAACCATGGCTACCGTCGGTGCAATCTCGCTCGCGATCACCGTTTGCACGATCATCAGCTTGAGAATCGTGTTTCCCGGTAGAGATGGGAAGAGACCGTTCTGTGTTGACCGGAGGCTTCAAATGATTCAGGTAGGTACCAAAGGAGGCGGTGGTGGTGGCGGCGGCTCCGATTCGGATCTGTTTCCTGGCGCGTTTTATCTTACGGACCAGGAGATTGTTGATTATTACTGGATGCTTGTGTTCATTCCTTCGATGATCGTTTTTGGGATATCGGTTGTGTATCTTGTTTCTGGTATGGAAATTCATTCTGTTTTCGCTTTTTGTTAGGTCAAGAACATAAGATAGAGCATTTTCAGTTTTGTATGTTTGGATGATTAGCTAGCACACTAGAGAAGTTAGGAATAGAAATGAATTGCATGGGGGGAGAAAGTTGAGGTAGCAGCGACTATTATAGAAATGACGGTAGAAATTTGCCTTAGGTGGTTTGAGCTTTTACGTGGATAAGACCTGTAAAGAGAAGAGTGGATTAGATGGAGGGTTGTCCTTTTTAGTTAGAGCCTGGAAATAGAGGAAGACTAAGAAAAGGGTAGAACCATTAAGAAGGATTTAGCTTTAAATGGTTTGTTTGCCTATAGACATGATTTGCGATAGAATGTTATGGCATCGTTTGATCCATGTAACTGACTTCACCTCGTGGTAAAAGGCTTGGTTGTTATTGTTATTACGGTGATTACTTTTAGGCGTAAGTAGAAGAAGAAGCATTAGTGTAATTACCTAGATTATGTATTACGTCAATGATCTATTCACTTGTTTCTAAATTTGATATCTGAACTTTTTATGGCTTAAATTGAGAGGGTGAGCCTTGGCGCAAGGGTAAGGTCGTCGCATAGTCGCCAAGAGGTCATGGGTTCAAATCTTGGAAATAGCCCCTCCGCTTGCGGAGATAAAGCTGCGTACATCTACCCTCCCCAGACCCACTAGGTGGAAGCCTTATGCACTGGGCCGCAATAAATTGAGAGAATATCAGGCTTAGTAGCTCCTTTGAGATGGAGATCTTTTTCACTGGAAAGGAGTTCACGAGCAGCACGTGAATTTGAAATTCCTTTGTGGGTGAATACAGAGAAATTAAATCCTTACGTCATGGTTAAAAGGAAATAACTCTGCATTTAAACATAAAAAGCCAAATCTGGATCGAATTTGTCAATGAATGATGGAAATTGATAAGAGCGAGAATAACACATATTAGCTTATGTGCTGCAAGTATGAATTGCTATTTGAAATACTACTAGAGTGTTCTCTTGGATCATGTCCCTGTTGTGATATTTAGATCACAATTTATTTTGATTTCTCTATTAACTTGTCTAGTTTGTGATTATTAAGGATAATCTATTGACATAAATTGGTTAATTTGAACATGTCTGATATTACCAATTCAAGACAGTTTAGTTTCTTAGATAATTTTGAAGGTATGTGTTTCAAGCACACTAGAGGGTTAATTGGGTCACTTGATTACTTGGTGTTTTCCAAAGTGCTTTCTGGTATCTTGTTAACCGGCATCACTTGATTTATTTCTAAGATAAGAATCAGGATGAGACGGTGTCTACACTATTTGATTAGTGTAATGCTACGTTCACAAATCTTGGATTCATGGTCCTGCTACATTCACAAATTTTGGATTCATGGTCCTGCTCCACCTTACTCTGCTTTATCTAATTCAAATGTTTTTCTGTTTAAACTTATGAGAAGCTTCTCTAGGTGTACGAGTACCGGTGCTGGTATGGGTATATAGTTTGTCAAAATTTCTAAAAACTGAGGTGAAATATGTATAGAACATTAGAAATATAAAACCATAGACAATTAAATTAGCAAACCATAAGTTAAATATAACTTTCAATATTTCATAATGTTCTAACTACAGATTTTCACCTAAACTCCATGAATATATCAAGTAAGAAAAAATACATATAGAATTGTAGAGGGCACAAGATTTGAAGGGATAAAATAAGCAGTTAGTTTCATTTAGAACAACTTAGTAGCACAAATTGGTGTTTTGCAAGGTCTGGCTTGTATTTCAGTGATATCAGCTCATTGGAATGCTACCCAAAAGTATCCAAGAGATAATACCCATTTAGTTTCTCCTGCTTCCTAGTTTGATGTTTTTGCTTTATATCTTGCAGGCATCATTGTAGCTTATTCTGCGCCAACAAGGCACGGATGCTTGAAGGTGGTTGAAAATAACTATTGTGCCTCAAGACGGGGTATGATTTCTTGTCTATCAACTTTTGTGCTTTTCCGACACTCTGAAATTACAGAATCCCTACTCAGTTGACACTTGAGCATTTTATGGGCTTTAATTGATTGAATTTTTTTTATACATTGAGTGATCTGTTTTCTTTGGTTAACCTCCAGGTGGAGTTCGCTGTCTATCCATCTTGAATCTTATATTTGCTATCGTTTTTGGTCTTCTTGCCTTGTTTCTTGGCTCAAGCCTCTTGACCTTAGGGAGTAACTGCTCTGCACCTCTGTTTTGGTGCTATGAAGTTGTATCATGGGGACTGGTAATCCTACATGGTGGCACTGCCTTCTTCCTGCGGAGAAAAGCAGCTGTGATACTTGATGAGGGAAATTATAGTGGTCGAAATCTTGGTCTGGAAATGCTGGAAGCGAATCCCCTGGAAGTCACACCAGAGGTGGAAAGACGTGTTAACGAAGGGTTTAAAGCTTGGATGGGCTCATCCCTTCTTTCCTCTGATGAAGAAGATGAACCTGACAGTTACGAAGAGGCACCTCATTTAACACGTACTAACTCAAACAGGCAAAGACTCTGAACTGGATAAATAGTGTTATATGCATGACATCGTTCTTTCCAACCTTTCATACTTTAAGGAAAAAAGGGATGAGCCCTTCAATTTTGGAACCAAAAAAAAAAAAGGAAACGTTTTGACATGTATCATATGACAAGAACAAATGTTGATTGAAAGGGTATTGGATATGAATCTCCTTTGAACCGTGATTTTATCTGCTACCTTAGGCCATCTGTGTAGTTTAGTTTGTGAATAACTACTGACTTTCTTAAGCTGGATTGGATGGTAAAGCGTTTGCCGAACTACTCATCCTGTTCTTCTATGTCTTGGCCTACTTTTTTACATGGCTTTCGTTTTTCACTTGTTTGAGCTTAGTAAAACTAATCTACTAACTTGTTATGCTTTGTGCTATTAATTGCAGCCTTATCCTTTGTGCAATCTGATAACCTATGTAAACTTTGTTGAATCTCGGTAATGATGTTAAACAATGCATTTTGTCGTTTCTTGAATACAATGAAAATAAGCATGAGTTCTCACTTTCTTTATAGTGAATGACACTTTGGTCCCTCAAGTTTTTCGATAGGGACACTTTAGTCCCTCAAGAAATTTAATTCATTTTTAGTCCCTCATGTTTTTCAAAAGTACCAATTTAGTTTCTCATGTTTTCCAAAAGTAACAATTTAGTCCCTTAACGAAGTGGCTAACGGAAATTGGACAGAGACTAAATTGTCACTTTTGAAAAACTTTGGGGACTAAAAATGAATTAAATTTCTTGAGGGACTGAAGTGTCCCTATCGAAAAACTTGAGGGACCAAAGTGTCCCTTCACTCTGAAGAAAGTGAGAACTCATGCTCACATCGATAGGATTCGAATCCTGAATTTCTTACAATCTTGAACTCAATCCTTGTTAACTAAGCCAACTGTTGTTGGATTTAACCTTATTGGCAAATTAATTATTATACTAACTTTTATCATGTGCAAATTGCATAGATTATTATCTTTTATATACATAACTAGCTCACAGGTTGTTGATATTTTGATTTTTTTATATTAAATATTTTAAATTAAAAATTATTATTAATAACTAAAAATAATTATATAAAAAGGCAGGTTCAAACCAAACCGTACACCTAAAAAAAATTAATCCAAATGATCTTGTTGGTAAACTTTGTACTTCCCCATATAAATCAAAAATAACACTTTTTATCTGAGATATTTTCTATTTATTTGATGAATAAATTAATATTTTTAATATGATTATCTTCTTTATTGTGATAAATCAAAATTAAATCAGAATTAAACATTTTGACATTTTTTGTTTGATGGTATTATGAGTGTAATGAATGATAAACCAGAATGTCTCTGGTTTATTTTGAGAAGGAAAGTTGAATCTTGGTGTTACAATAAAAAAATTATTTATTTTTTTCAACTTTATCTTATCGATTTTTCTGTGTTTCCTTAAATTATGGAATTTGTATGCAGTTTATCTTTTGTCATGTGTTTGGTTACTTTCCTTAACAAATTTTATAGATTTAAGTTATATTTATCCAAAATAAATAATCTATTTATTTATTATTTATTTAATTTCAAATTGTAATATGTTTATTGGGGATAATGATTTAGAAATTTTGAATAATTTAATTAATTTCAAATTGTAATATTTTGGTTGGAGATAATGATTATTTACCTATAAAGATTTATCCAAAATGAATAACAAATTCAACTTATTTAATATGTGTTTATCTAAAATAAATTAATGATTTGTAAAACGTGAATAATCTATCTAATTTCAAATTGTAGTATTTTGATTGAGGATAATGATTTCAAATTGTAGTTTTACTTCTCTTGTACAAAAATTTTAAAAAAATATTTACATCTTGTACAAAATCAAATCCTATTATTATATATAATGATTTTTATCTATTTCAAAAAACAAAACATATTATCGAATGAAAGAACTTCTTCGAAATACGAAATTGAAATAAAAAAAAATTACTCCCAGATCTGAAAAATTATATCTATCTCGGTATGTACCTCATATTTTTTTCCCATTAAAAGAATGATCTTTTTTTCATTAAAAAAATGCTAAAAGAAATAAAAGACCCACCAAAAATGGGCATTCCATAATAAATAAACATTCATACATGCCATTAAACGGTGTCTCAATCAGAAAATATGCAAATTTGGAAATAAGAATTAAGAGGGAATAAAAATTCTACTATACTACTTATAGTTTAAATAAATAGTTTATATTTTATAATTTTTATTTACATATCTCCAAGGGTAATACTCACTATATAAGCTGATAGATTTTATTTATTTATTTATAAGGGTATTGAAAAATATTTCTTTTAAGAAAAAAAAAGGGCATTCCATAATAAATAAACATTCATACATGCCACTAAACGATGCCTCAATCAGAAAATATGCAAATCTGGAAATAAGAATTTTGAACACCTAATCCAGGTTAAGATCTTATGCAAAACTTGTTAATAGGAATAGAAGAATGTTGCAACTACAAAGCATTAGAGATATAAGTCTATAAGCAAATCCTATTATATGCAATTGTGGAAAACTCTTCTCTAGCCAAAATCTATTACAATATACAAAATTAATTATAAACAAATGTTATTATTTACAATTATTTTCATCTATTACATTGCAACTCCGGCTTTCCTTGCGTTACAATTCTGTGTTGATCTGGTCACAATTCCTAGGGGAGACACATTAGAAGAGGCATTGGTTGATGAACAATAAAAAAAAAAAGGAGGAGAATGATGAAGGAGGTGGCATGGATATGTGTAGACTTGAGAAATCATCATATTTATAGTATAGTTTGAAATATGTGATAATTAAAAAGAGTCATAGATAAATAAACTTTTGTTAGATGTTTGGGTTTATCATGGACTCATCAAGCCTCATCTCTTTGAGTTTACCTTTTTGAGGATAATGATTTTTTTTTAACAAAATGAGGATAATGATTTCACATATAGATAATTTATTTAATATCAAATTATAATTTTGGACAGATAATTTATTTAATTTCAAATTATAATTTTGATTAGAGATAATGTTATTTAATTTACCTACAAGCACTTTGATGCGAGCATTCCTTAAACGGACAAACGTGGTGTCTCGAAGAGGGATCTTTTTATATAAGCATAGTAGATAGTATTTTTATGATATCACAATCTAATATTTAAATATTATGATAAAAAATATTTTTTTTAAAAAATATTTGATAACATGAGAATTGTTAAGAAATATTAACGAATCAAATAAAAAAATTGAGAATTGTTGGGATATTATCTTAGAGTGCTTTATTTCCTCAATTTTGATTTGAGGGCTCGATTTTTTAAGAAAATTTATCACACAAGTATATAAACTCGTAATCAACATATTATAAAATAGGAGAAGTTGAGGGTATTTTTGTCATTTTCATTTTCTCTCCTTCATCCTTGCTTTTCCCTCCAAATTTGTTTGTCCGTGCATCGCACGGGAATAAATATTTATCTTAAGTTATTTTTAGTAAATTTTTATTAGTACAATTTGGATTACACATAAATATAAAAATTGACCGCAAACATACAATTTGCATTTCGATATTATTACAATTTGCACGGGTTATTAATGATCTTTTCAGAAGGAAATAATTTGAATCAAATATTGACATGAAAATATATAATGCCTAAACGACTCATCATATGATAATTAACCAGAAAAAAAAAACAAATATAATGTTGTAATTTCAGAAATTCTAATATAAATAAGTCATAATACAGACAAATTGGTATTAAACATTTAAACAGAGCATCATTATGAATAATAAATTTTGGGTACAACGGAAAAAACGGATATATAAGTATTAAAGATGAGCTATAATTTGGTATAATGATTTAGCTTAATACAATCAAATATTTACTCAGTGAATTCAAATTTAAAAAAATCCAAAAATTTATACAATATGTTGCAATTTAAATTGTGAAAAATAATGATGCGTTATTTTATACTTTAGACAATATACTTATTTACAATTATGAAGTTCTAATACAAGCAAGTAATTAGAAAGTTCGAATCTTATAAACGCGAATTAATTAAAAGTGTGAAAACAAGTTTTATATTTTGGGACAGATGTAATAATAATAATGATGATGATGATGATGATATATATGGTAAAAAAATAGCTGCATTTGGACTTGCAAAACGAATTACTAACAAAATGCATTTGGAATGATGGATTAAATAAAACAAAAATCAAAATGAATTGTATTTTTTTTAATATAAGAAATTATGTTGTTAATTAAAATTAGAAATCGCAAAGTTGATACATTATTAGTTAATTTTTATTAATAAAAAAATTGGTAGCTGAAACTATATTCAAAGGTTAATGTTTATGACTATTCATTTCTAAATACATGTAAATCATTTTTATAAAAAACTCATATTAACTTATTATTTAAAAAGACATATTTCCAAAATCTATAATCAATTTTTTTTTAAAAAAAAATAAAATTAAACCCGTGCGGTGCACGGATAAAATTACTAGTTATAATAGAATGGTTGATGAGTGATTAAAAAACAATTTTTTAAATTATCTGTGCATTACATATCTTTAACACGTGATTGTAAATACTTCCTTCCTTTTTATATATAATATCTTTTTGAAATATTTTATGTTTATCGAGAGAGTTGGTTAATTTAGTTAATAATATTGAAAACATTAATATTTGATATATTTTTTTTAAAACTATCATTATTAATTTTATTAAAAATCTAAAAACTATTAAATAAATAAGGATATTTATGAAAAAATAATTAATTATCATTAAAAATTAGTATATAATCTTAAAAATAGAAACAAAATAAAAATAAGAAAAAAAATCTTATATTTAAAATTAAACGAAATACTTTTTTTTAACCGAACAAAAACCAAGGCAAAATATGATATACGGATTAGTTGGACCAAAAAAATGTGAAGCCTAAATACCACCTGATTTCGACAAAAAAAAATGATATAGGGATTGTGCATATATAAATTAAAGATCTTTTTATACTTTTTTTCCTCTAAATAAAAGTTATTTGGACTTTTTTTTTACGAGAATTAAAAAAATAGTTAATATTGTTAAGGATATTAAAATTTATAACATTTAGTATATTTTTTCAAAATCACCTTTATAATTATCATTGAAGCTCTAAAAATGATGAGTAAATTAAATGGTTTGTGAAAAAAGAAGTAATTAATGACATTGAATATTGTAATACGAGTTTATAAAAGGAGATAAAATCATAACATTAACTAATTCTTATATTTAAAATAGAGAAAATATATAACATTTAAAATAAAATCATTAAATTATGTACTATTAACTTATCAATACTTAAATTATTCAATTAATTCATAAATTTATATATATATATATATATATATATATATATATATATCAAACACTACTATATAATTTTGAGACCAAATACTTAATCCAGAGAGCTCCTCATGAAACGAAGTTCTCACAATAAAAGTTAGGAAAATGAGAACGTGTGAGATATGCCACGTGTCAATGACATTTATTATTTAAAAAAATAAAAAATTTATGAAAAGATATATCTTATGGACTAACACCCTTTCATAATAGTTTAAAAAAAAATAAAAAATTCTTGAAAAGATATATCTTATGAATTAACACCCTTTCATAATAGAGTTTCTAAATATAATTTAAAAAAATAAACTCTGAAACAATACTAATGCACCTGTACAAAATAATAAATTCTTATGAGACATGCCACGTGTCCTGAAATTTACAAATTATATATATAAAAAAAAAACTAAAGTATCAATGCAATGTTTTGCACTAAAATGGTGCACTGTTTCAATAATACCCTTTCAACAAATCACTTTCATTTTTTAATTTTAGGCTTATTTATGGTTTTGGTCCCTATAAATTGACCTCGTTTTGAATTTAGTCCTTAAATCTTTTTTTGACCTTGAATGATCCTTAAATCTTTTTAAATTTTGTTTTTAGTCCTTCTGTTTGTCTTCTTCCGTCATCTGCTGACATGGCAAACAGTGTGTCATGTCAGCCCTTACATTGATTACCAACGATGCATCAGATGTAGACCTCCCACTATGTGAGCAGGAACCGAGCATGAGCCGAGCATTAACCGCGCATGAGATATCGATCGAGTACAAACCGAACATGAACCGAGCATGAACCGATCTATGTCTTTACCAATTGCAGGAATTGGTAAAGACATAGATCGGTTCATGCTCGGTCGATATCTCCCCTCGGTTTGGCAAGTCATGCTCGGTTCATGCTCGGTTCATGCTCGGTTCATGCTCGGTTCCTGCTCACATGAGTAGGAGGTCCACATCAGATGCATCGTTGGCAGTCAATGTAAGGGCTTACATGACACATCGTTTGCCATGTCAGCAGACGACGGAAGAAGACAAACAGAAAGACTAAAAACAAAATTTAAAAAGATTTAAGGACCATTCAAGGTCAAAAAAAGATTTAAGGACTAAATTCAAAATGAGGTCAACTTATAGGAACCAAAACCATAATTAAGCCTTAATTTTAATACTCATTCGACAAAGCATCAATTCATTTAAAAACATAAACTATTAGAATCAATGCAATACTTCATTGCACAAAAGGAAAATTCAGATTATTAAGCAAGTAAACTCAACTCATGCATAAATTATCAGAGTCATTAATTTTTTTTTATTATGAGTTTTATATGTGTTTTGTCTAAAATACTCCTAATTAATTTCTAATTGAAAATTGTAACATGAGCGAAAACAACATCTCTTTCAAATTATTTTTATTTTTATTTTTAAAATTAAAATATAAATATAAAAATATTTTTTTTCTTTTTTAACTTTATTTTTTAAAAAAAGATTTTCGGCCACGTGACTAAAACGATTTGTGATAAAACGACCCAAAAATTCAAAGACTGAAAACATAACACAGCCAATTGGTTAATATATTTGGCACCCGTAATTTTTATTTTTTTTTTATAAACTGATTTTTTTATTATTTTCTATTTTACTCTTTATCTTTATATTAATTATCATTTGTTTCATTATACTACTAACTAAGAAAAACCTCCTTCAAAAATCTAAGAAAATGCAATGGCAAAATCGGAAAGTTAACTATATACATGTGTTCTTTAATTTATATGATAATTAAGTAATCTGGGGTATGTTGATATATATGGTGATCCTTTTTCATGATCCTAGAAATTTGAAGTGTCAGGTTAAAACTTTTAGACTCAACTCTTACAAAAACACATTTAATAAGAAAACTATATAAATGATCCAATCAAGGACATTAGTCCTTGAAATTGTGGATGAGAGGACAATGTGATAAAACCAAAAAAATAAGTAATTTTTTTTTGGTGAACGACAATGAATTATTTTAATTCTCGCATATCCCGGTTCTATTACTAAAATATAACTAATCTCTCGGGCGTAATCAAATTTGCTCTCTCCAACTGCTTCTCTAATGAGGAATAAAAAATTGGCTTATTTATGTCAGGTGTCCCTGTAGTTTGCACCTATTTTGTCATACGCCCTTTAACTTTATTTTTCAATAAATATACCCCTACAGTTTGTTCCGGTGAGTCATATACCCCTGCATGCCATTTCCGGCCACCGGTGCTGACGTGGACCGCCGGAATCAGCAAGTGGTAAAAATAGGAGCCCTTGTAGTTTGACTCTTTTTTGTGAGATACCCCTATATATAACTTCAAAAATTCATATCTTTTAAACCGTAAGTCCAAAAATTACAAATTTTATGTCAAAATGATCGTATTGAAATATAGAATTTTAAAATGTAATTATTTTACTTTTATGGATAGTTTTGTAAAAAATTGTTTTTTGGGCAATTTTCTATACGAATTTTGAATTTATGAATTATTAAAAATAATTTATGAATTTGATTACACTAGTTTTTAATGTAATTATTATACTGCTCGCTGGGGGTCAACGAGTGTCTAAATTTTACACACTCGCTGACCCCCCAGTGAGCAGTATATTTTTTTTTGTTTTTTGACTGCTCGCTGGCCCCCCAGCGAGCGTGTAATTTTTGTGATGTTTGCTGGCGAGTACACGTTTTTTGTGATGTTTGCTTGTTTTTCCATATGCTAGCTCTCTCGGGGTCAGCTAGCTTGTATTGAAAAGTCTTATTTTTAAAGCTAGCTCTCTCGGGGTCAGCTAACTTGTAAAAATTACAAGCTAGCTGACCCCTAAGAGAGCTAGCTAGCTGAGGGGTCAGCGAGCTTTGTAAAATTACAAGCTAGCTGACCCCCGAGAGAGCTAGTGAAAAATCCTATTTTTAAAGCTAGCTCTCTCCAGGGTCAGCGAGTGTGTAAATTTACACAGCTCGCTGACTCCCCAGCGAGCAGTATATTTTTTGGTTTTTTGATTGCTCGCTGGCCCCCAGCGAGGGTGCAATTTTTTTGATGTTCGCTGGCGAGTACACATTTTTTGTGATGTTTGCTTGTTTTTCCATATGCTAGCTCTCTCGGGGGTCAGCTAGCTTGTAAAAATTACAAGCTAGCTGACCCCCGAGAGAGCTAGTGAAAAGTCCTATTTTTACAAGCTAACTGATCCCCCAGCGAGCAGTATATTTTTTTGTTTTTTGACTGCTCGCTGGCCCCCAGCGTGAGTGACAAATTCCCAAAAAAAAGGACAATTTTGGATTTTGGCAAAAAAAGGGGTCAAATGATTAAGTAGGGGGTCAATAAATTAAAACCCTTTTGGATAAAAAGGGGGTTTGGGATAAAAAGCCCAAAATCATCATAATGGGCCTGAACAATACCCAACTTGATGAATTTGATCTGCAAAATCCGAACCCAACCAACACAGTGAGACACCACACCACAAACCCTAATAATCTATCTATCTCTTCTTCTTTCTCTTCTGCAGCGTTAGCGTCAAATCGCTGCACCGCCACCTCCTCAATTTCCAACCCAATCAAATCATGGCGAGCCACGACTACGATGACGCACGCGGCGGCGGTTACGACGATCCCCGTCAGCAACAACAATCCCAAGACCAATTAGGTTACGACCCCAACTACGTTCCCGATTCCGTGAAATCCTTCGTCGTCCACCTCTACCGTCACATCCGTGAGAAGAACGTGTACGAGATTCACCAGATGTACGAAACCTCGTTCCACACCCTCTCTGACCGGCTATTCAAGGACACGCCGTGGCCCTCGGTGGACGCGGTGGCTCACTACGTCGACAACGACCACGTGTTCTGCTTGCTCTATAAGGAAATGTGGTTTCGCCACCTGTACGCGAGGCTTACGCCTTCGCTGCGCCAACGGATCGATTCGTGGGATAATTATTGCTCCCTGTTTCAGGTTGTGCTGCACGGTGTTGTTAACATGCAGCTTCCGAATCAGTGGCTGTGGGATATGGTGGATGAGTTTGTTTACCAGTTCCAGAGCTTTTGTCAGTATCGCGCCAAGATGAAGAATAAGACCGAGCAGGAGATCGCACTCTTGAGACAGTTTGATCAGGTTTCAATTAACCGCGCGTGCTTGGCTTTGTGTTTATATTAGTTTATTTTGTGTTTAAAGTATTTTAGTGTATGTTATTTTGGGCTCTTTTTGTTTTGGAAAATAGTAGCTTATATTCATTAGATTGTAGGTTACAGCTACTGTGCGACACTACATTGTAGACTATAGGAATCGTGAATACAGATTATTGTCTATCTTGTGTTGGGAACATTTTGATTTAGAGTTTCTTCTAAAGGAAACTTTTTCCCAAAAAATTGAGCTAAACCAAATGTGGGCTCATGGCTCTTGTTAGCATCCTGATTATGGTAGTGACATTTGAATGGCTCCTTTGTTTAGGCTCTCTTCTAAAAAAACACAAAAGAACACTTTTGAAATTTTTAAGTTTGTTGGCTTAAGGTTTTAAATTGTATTCATAGCTATGATTAGGTTGCATTTACTGCAATTGTGGGGAAATGTGACCGGTGTTATTACAATTGCAGTCGTGATGCAGTTGTGTTGACTACAAAACCACAATATTGTAGCCTTGATTGTGGTTTTGGACTGCATTTTTAAAACCTTTTTGTTTTACTATAGATGTTTATCTGAAAAGGAATTGGAATCGAGCCTTTTTCCGCTTCTCACAGAAACCTGTGTGCCAAAATCAATTTTGGAGAATCACATTTTTTTAAAATTCTAAGTACCCTGCAGTTTGACATTATTATTGACTGGAATATGAGAATGAGACAGCTGTGTTATTGGATTTTGAACATACAAGTGAATCCTACTATTTTTGATCAATGGAACAATTACCTATTCAAGTTATGTTGTGACTTGTGAGAGGCTTTTTTTTTTTGGTATCATTTATTCATTACTCATTACTAACATTATGTGTTATGTTTTGTTACAGGCTTGGAGTGTCTATGGAGTTCTCAACTTCTTGCAAGCACTTGTGGAGAAATCAAATATTATTCAGATTTTGGAGAATGAGAAGGTAGGGCTGGAACAGTTTACTTCTACGGATGGGTATGATTACAATGGAGGGAGTAATGTGTTGAAGGTTTTAGGGTATTTCGGCATGGTTGGGTTGCTTCGTGTTCATTGTCTTTTGGGAGATTATCATACCGGTCTCAAGTGCTTGCAACCTATTGATATTAGTCAACAGGGTGTTTATACCATTGTTATTGGCAGCCACATCACCACCATTTATCACTATGGCTTTGCCAATCTTATGCTGCGCAGGTGTGATTATAGATCCTTTGATTTTTAATATTGAATTACTTTGACTGTTTAATAACTTCTGTTGATTTGTTTGTTGCTTATCTTATGCGATGACATGAAAATCATGAATTAATAGCTTTTCTATGTTCTTTTCTTATCTGTTGTTACTTTTCCTGCTTCTTTATTGGAGGTAACCTCTATGGACCATAGAACAATACTGGTTTGCCTTTTAGCCATTTCCCGCCTCCTTTGTAATCAAAGTTAATTATTATTTCTTTGCTTAAAAAAAGAAAACTACCAACTAAGTTATATATGCATGTGACATGAGACAGCATTGTCATGTATGCATTACTTGTTGAATGGCCTTATTTAACTGATATAGATTGGTAGGGCACTGGAGTATATTGTAGATCATCTTATATTGTCTGTCATCTTACTGCAAGCGGGGACTGGAATTTCTGCCTTGTTTTTCTTGGTTTTTATGGTTTATAAAGTACACGTTAGGATTAAAAATTATTAAAAATACCAGAAATGTGCAAGTACTCAAACCTTGGTTCTTGTATTTCCTTTCCATATCTCTGTGAGCTTTACCCATCATTATGCACTTGCAAAATTACATTTGATTAGAAGTCCAAGCCTATATTTCCTCCCTGGGGTCATTTTGTACAAAGTTCATTGAAAATATTCAAGGTCCTCTGCCGTTGGCTTAAACAAAGTTAAGTTGAATTTAGGTTGTTTGAATGTTTAGCTCCTTTGATCTAGAATTTTTACACAAGATGGTATTTTGGTATAATCATTTTCCCTTTTTATTTATCTTCCTATTACACGACCTAACCCCCGGTCTTTTTTACAGATATGTGGAAGCAATTCGAGAGTTCAACAAAATCCTCTTGTACATCTATAAAACAAAGCAGTATCATCAGAAGTCACCACAGTATGAGCAGATACTGAAGAAGAATGAACAAATGTATGCCTTGCTGGCAATTTGCCTTTCACTCTGCCCCCAAAGCAGGCTTGTCGATGAAACTGTGAACACTCAGTTGCGAGAGAAGTATGGTGAAAAGATGATTCGAATGCAAAGATATGATGACGAGGCATTTGCCATCTATGATGAGCTCTTCTCATATGCATGTCCCAAGTTCATTACCCCTTCGGCACCTAGCTTTGAGGAGCCTCTAGTAAATTACAACCAGGTATTCTATCGCTGTTTTTTCTATTGCTTATCAGTAAAATGGTGAATAATTTTGCCCCCTTTCACAAGCTTGAGCGGTAAAAATAAATCTGGTTACCAAAAAGCATGCATAAAGAGAAGAATGCAATCTATTAAAATGTAGCTAGTGAGTAACTAGTGAAATGTCTCAGTGAGGTTTGATATTTTAGAACTCGAGTCTCATTAATGCTTTTCAGGAATCATGTTAGCTACCTGACTCTTTAGTCTTTACCATGTATGTTGCCTGCAATTCTTTGAAATTTTTCTGCAGTCAAAGTGCTCATTCATTTGTTTTCCCGGTACGGTATTCATTTTCATAATGTTGTTCTTTGACTACTATTTACCCCTCAAGCTTTCTATGTTTTTGTGCTTGGTTAAAGGCTTGCACTAATCTGGCAGGCTGCTCTGCTTATTGGAGATAATTATTTGCGTAATCTTTTTGCTCCCATTCATCCCCTCTTTTTACCATGATAATTACTTAATTCTATTTGGTTTGTCAGGATGCTTATAGACTTCAATTGAAACTGTTCCTTTATGAAGCAAAGCAACAACAGCTGTTATCAGGTGTCCGAACCTTCTTGAAAGTGTATTCAACAATCTCCCTTGCAAAACTTGCAAGTTATATGGAAGTGGATGAACCCACCTTAAGGTTGGATGACATCCGAGTATTTTAGCATTTCAATATTTTTTTATATTGTAAGATTTTTAAATAAGTTTATTCTTGTGCTTCTATTTTTATGCTTTGCAGGACTATCTTGATCACATACAAGCACAAGACACATGCTGTTGATAGTGATGGAAAAGTTATATCCAATGCTGATGTGGATTTCTATATTGATGATGTAAGCTTGCTCACTATTTCCTCTTGATTAATCGTTTTATCTTGTCTTTTTGTATAACAATCCTTCGATCTTTAAAGGGTTTATTTCATTCCCTCTTCTTGCTTTAACTACTTTGTGCCAATGCAATACATTGTACAAGAGTTCATATTATATCCCTGGTGTTGAGCAAATATTATGTTTTTATTTACTGTACTTGGTATGTTCTATCTTAAATGGTGCTACAACTTTTAAATGACTTTATTATTTACTGCAGGACATGGTTCATGTGGTAGAGTCTAAGCCTGCCAAACGGTATGGAGATTACTTTCTGCGCCAGGTTGTCAAGGTATGCTAACGTTTGTATTTGTGGTGCAGAGTCGATGTTTTGCTTCGAATTCTTCATATTTCTCACGGCCAATTTTTTCTGTCTTGTTTGCAGCTTGAGGGGGTGATCAACGAATTGGACGCTATAAAGCTGGATTGAGTTGATGCATTTCTGAACACTTAACCCAAGTGGGGTTCCCTTTTCTATTTTGCTTACCAGGCAATTTTTCCCTGACTTGTCAAAGTGTTGTTTTGAAGCCAGAGAATGTAGCTTAGTTAGCTTTTTACAAGTAAAATATTATTTCCTCTCCTCAACTTGATTTTGTTTAAAGAGATAACTTATCCATTTGTTGTTTTAGGAAGGGGTTCATAAATCTTCACTTGTGTTGCTATTTGTCCGGTCATGATTTATAGCTGAAGGCTTTTTTTTTTTTTTTTTACCATTTGTTTACGTGAATTAATTTTACAAATCTAGGTTCATTTTAAATATTCATAATAGCGTGACAAACTCATTCTATTTGTATTTTTCCTCAATTTGGTTGAGAAGCGGATGTAGATTTTAATTCCAACTAGTCGAGTAATAAATCTTTTTTTCTCATCTCATTTTCGGGCAATATAAATACAAATTTTATAAATAAATATATATAAAAAAGGTAAAGATAAACAATATTGACAGTAAAACAGGATATGAATAATTTAAAATGAGAAGTTAAGGCTCAAAATAAAGCATAGATATAAGGATGAAAGATTTATTATGATATTAAAATATAAATTACAGGATAAAAATGATATTATTGGTATAATTCACTTCCAAAATACGTGTATCGATACTTCATATGTATTTAATATGATTACGTCACCAGTTTAAGAGTATCATGTTTCAAAGAATGTTGCTCATCATAAAAATTGAATATCAACTTTTAACCTTATTGGTTAATTAATTATTATACGACCTTTTATCATTTGCAAATTGCACGGATTATTATATCAGAATAAGGTTTCTCCTTAAACTAGGAGGAAATTTATATTCTTGAACCAATAATATTTTGGCACATGTCCAAAAATTAAAAACAAATCAAAGATTAAAAAAAAGGAAAAGAAAAAAATTGCAAAAACAGAAAGAATAGTACTTTTTATGATATAAAATTGAGAATTTTTGGGATAATATCTTAAAGTGCTTTATTTCCTCAATTTTTGATGTAAGAGATTAGATATAATATTTTAGAATGTTTTATCAAACACTATATTATATTTTCAAACTCAAATATTGAAACTTGAGAGCTCTTCACGAAATGGAGCTCTCACAGGAAAAGTTGTTAAAATAAAGGCCAATCAAGTATGCCATGTGTGCGAGTTTTCCTCCTCTTCTATTTACTTTCTTTTGTTTTTCTTGCTTTATCTAAGAGAGATAGCGGTAGAAGGGGGGAGATTAGTCTCTCTCTCTCCCTCCCCTTCATCTGGAGGGTGTGCGGTTTTCAACCAATTTTCTGGGTTTCACTCTTGCGTTTGTGCAAGTTTTGTTATATAAATAAGAGTTATTCTTCAGTTGTTTTTGGTGTTTTTATCTGATGGTCATCATCTTTTTTTCAAATAATTGGAAGAATGATAGCAGAACAGCTCTTCACTTGCAGACTTTTGACTTGAATTTTGTCTAGCGGCTCCGTCTCTACAAATTTGAGATTCCTTATCACCGAAATATGCTTAGTTCCAACATTGATGAGATTGTTATCTTGGAGATAAAGACTGTTAAATCTCATGTTAGAAACTGATTTTGGAAGAGGTTGATGACACATGTCCAGAGGGAAGATGCTGTTGGTGCACAATACCTTGCTTTTCTTAACGTTATTTGTATGGAAACTATGTATTTTGTTTGGGTAACGTTAGTTTTGTTTGTACTATCTTCTTCTATTAAATAAAATCATATTTTCCTTTTAAAAAAGTATGTCATGTGTCAAACATTACGTTATATTAAAAAAAAAAATTTAAAAATATATATTATGACATGATGTATAAGTGCAATGCTTCGGTAAATTAAAAAAAAAAAGACATGATGTATAAGTGCAATGTTTCGGTGTTATATTAAAACAAAATAAAAAAGTAAAAATAATAATATGACATCATGTACCAGTGCAATGCTTCGATACATTTTGCACTATTTCAACCATAGAAAAATAACATGATTTGATACATTACAATGTTATAATAATAGAGATTAATAGGTATGCGCCAACAACAACAACACCATCATCATCATGTAATAGTGCAGTGCTTCGGTGCATTTTTCACTGTTTCAACCAGTGAAAGATATAACGAAAATGTATTAATTATTCTATCATTCAAAAAAAAAAAAAAATCACCAAGAGATATATTGTTTCAAATTAAATATTACTTAAAGTTATATTGTTTCAACCTAATGCATGATTGGGTGCAATGATTCGATACATTAAAGTGGTACATTATTTCAAACATGAGAAAAACAAATTATTAGCTAATACACCTTATTAATACACATAAATTAATACACCTATTCTATTGCACTAATTTATTGCAAGAGAAAGAATTCTACTTCACGCGCACATGTATTTAAAAAATAATCCTTGCATTTCTAAATTTTTCTATTTATTTATCAGTTTTAAACAATAATTCTAACTCATATAATTTTAAAAATATTTCTCACATGCAAAATGTTTAAACTTTAATCATGCAAATAAAAAACTTATAACCCATGCATTTCACAGATAAATACTAGTTTCCTCAATATGTGTATCTAGTGCTTTAATGCAAGTATATGAATTACTCCTTTCGGTCCTATTTATAAGAACTTTTTGGGATTTTTATTTTAGATCTATTTATAAGACCCCATTTCAATTTTCAATAGTATTTAATTACTTTTTTTTTTCCACAAACACCCCTTTTAACTCTACACTTTTTAAAGTTTCAATAATAATTATAGGGGTAATTTTGAAAAGGTATATCAAATTTTCATATTTTCAATGCCACTAACAAATTTAATCATTTTCCTTGATGTGAGTGAAAAACTCCAAACGGGTCTTGTAAATAGGACGAAGGGAGTAGTAATTATCATAGAATGGTTGATGATTGATTAAAAAACGATTTTTTAAATTACCTGTGCATTACATATCTTTCTTTTTATTTTTTGGTGTAAATCAACCGGTAGCCGGATCTGGTTTAATCAGAATATGACGCATTTGATCCGACCCAATTGAACTCGCACTAAACGGTAGAAATCTCCCAACGGGGGTTGCTTCATACCCAAGCTCGAACTCGTGACCAGTTGATTAGCCTTACATATCTTTAATACTATGTTATTTTGAACAATTGAATACCTTTTTTGAACAGAACATAATCCCGGGAAAATATTTGCCGTTGTACAGACATCATGTGTCCGTAGTTTTCTAGACAAATTTATTTGCGGTTGCATCAAGAAAGGGTGACAAAAGTTAGTTTTTTTCGCAGTTTTCTTATTTTTTATTAGGTTTTTTTATTTTTTTAATACTAACTATTATTAATAAGACGTGGCATATCTCAGAAACGGAGAAACCTTTTTTTGTTAAAACTCTGTTCTATGAAAAGTTGAAAACACTAGTTTTAAGTCGGTACATTACACGAATTAGTTGTTCATTTGTAATTGTTATTGGATAATTTAATTACATATGTTGATCCATTTTGTAAATGATTTTTTTCTCTTTTCATTTTTTAATTTTCATGGTGGTTTCTTAAGTACAATCATACTCAAATAATTATTAATATTTTGAATTTTCGAATTGAATAAGTACTAATAAGTTTTTTAAAAACATGAAATTATAAAAAAAAAATGTCATCAACCTATTTGTGTTTAATTTATTTATAAATAAATATAAAAAATTGTCGCAATTTTTGAGATGATTGCCGGACTCAAATCTAAAATTCGGTTAAAAATAATAACAAAGTGACAAAGGGTAGTTATTTTCGCAGTTTTTTTTTTTTTTTTAGCTTTTCATTAAAATAACTATCATTATGACACATAGCATATCTCTGAAACCTTGATTAATCCAACATTTTTTTCAGAACTATGTTTTGCGAAAACATTTGAGCTTCAAAATATGATACTCCTTCCCATCTCTAATATGAGAAAATAAGATATATTTATTTTAGTCTCAAATATATGAAAAAGTTAACTAATTTTTTATTCTTAATATAATTATTCTTAAAATATTTTTAAAAAATACAGTAGTGATTTTATTTAATTTTTGTTTCATTTTCAATGCAACTTTCCTTAAGTAGTTATATATATATATATATTTTTTTTTATGAATTTAAGAAAATTAAATACATTCAACTAACTTTCTTAATAAGTGTGAATGTGTGATTTCGATTAGTTTTTATTATAATAGGGACAGGAGGGAGTACATGTATTGATGTTAAATGCATATATAAATTAAATATTTTTTTTATATTTTTTTCTAAATATAAATATTTGGATTATTCTTTCATGAGAATTAAAGAAATTAATTAATAATGTTAGTGACATTTAAATCTATAACATTTGGTATATCTTTTTAAAATCATCTTTATAATTATCAATATAACACTAAAAAGTGTTAAGTAAATAAAGGGGTTTGCAAAAAAAAATAAAAAATTAATGTCACTGAAAATTAGAATATGAGTTTATAAAAAGAAACAAAATCATAGTACTATCTAGTACTTATATTAAGAGACAGAAAAAAGTATATATGAAACATTTAAGGTAAAATTCATTTAATTATGTATTAATTACTTATCAATACTTAAATTATTCAATTAATTCATAAATTAATGCATATAAATAGCTTCCTTTCTGACTATGCTATTACCTTTTCTAAAATAGAAATTAAAGTAAGCTAAGTAAGTATATATTTTATGGGTAGATTTATTACTAAGGACTCCAAATTGTTTTCTAAATAAAATATATTAATTATTAAAAATACTATATATTCATCCCGTCCCATATAGCAAAATTTTGATGAGTAAAAAATGCCAAAAAAAAAATTAATACTTTATCAACAAATCAATATTTTTCCATATACAATTATATGTTGTACTAATGTCCTAAAAGTGTCGAATATTTTTATTGAGTATGCAGCAGATAGTACTTAAAAAAATTTATTATTCGTTGTCTTAAAGATAATATAAATATAAGAATTCCTAAAATGTATAATTATTTTAAAAATAAAAAAATAACTCTTAAATATTAAGTACACAATTTTCTAAATTAACTTTCTACTTTAGATTATTTATATATCATCTTTAAGACAATGAATATCAAAATTTCAAGAAAAATAGAATTATATTACTATATTTTTTGAACTTGCTCAGCATAATCACCACCTCCGCTCATTATGTTGTCTTTTTAAGATATAGACACACGTACCAATGTAGTAATTGGTAATATATCTGGTACTCGTTAAAGTTTTTTCTTTAATAAACTGAATTTTTCTTTCTTATTTCTATTTTACCCTTTATCTCTATCTTAATTATCGTTTGTTTCATTATATTACTAACTAAGAAAAACCTCATTCAAAAATCTAAGACAATGCAATGGCAAAATTGGAAGACTATTTGTATACATGTATAACCAACGGTAGTAGGTTTAGTTGGCATTGTGAAACCAATTGAAATACTAAGAATGAGATCCGGGTGCTAGTAGACCGAGGTTTGAGTCCTAAGAAAAACACTCCGATGAGATAGGCACCCTCGTGACCTCGAAACAGATTAGTCTTACGAACCCCTGTTGCTAGTGGTGGACCATTGAGAATACCGCAAGCTTAAAAAAGCATAGACCTAAAAAAAAGATATATACATGTTTTCTTGAACTTCTATGATAATGAAGTGATCTGGAATATGTTGATATGATGATTGTTTTTCAGGTTCCTAAAAATTTGAGGTGTCGGGTTAAAAGTTTTCGACCCAATCCTTACAAAAATACATCTAATGAAAAGACTTTATAAATAATCCAATTGAAGATATTAATCCCCGATCCCATAGATGGGAGGATACCCTGATAAAACAAAAAAAAAAGTAATTTTTTTTAAAGAGACAACTATTAATAAAGGGATACCCTGATAAAACAAAAAAAACTAGTAATTTTTTTGAATTATTTCATCTTGTTTCCCAATTGACAATGAAAAAATATTCTCGGGAAACAAGATGGATACATTGATAAAAATACATTGAAAAGCAGATTTTTTTTGAAGGTTTTTATAAAAAAATAAATGTAAACTTATGATTATTTTTCTTATATTAGTAACTTTTGTGGCATTTGTACCCTTTCAAAAAAAAGTTTTATATTAGATAATAAAGTTCATACTTTCTCGATGTAGTAAACGCAATGATTTCCAATGTAAAGTAACTATTTCTTATTCCTCAATTGATGCCCATATGACACCGATCAACATTTTCCTTTAAAAAAGCATAAAAAAACAAACATTTCAAAAAAATTCCCAAGACAAATAAAATGTTAAAATTACAAAAATAATTACCTCAGTATTTTTATATCTAATAAAAATTTTGAGACAGTAAAGTATTATCCAACTCCATATTCTACTATAAATATGTCATTTCACTATGATTATTCATCTATTCGATTTCTCTTTTTCTCTTCTTTCTCCTTTCATTACATCAAAATTATTTTTCACATGGACAATAGATCCATGAGTAGCACCCATGACAATGATGTCCGTGACTCTGCTGTTACTGCTGGCCTCGAGCACTCTCATCACTTGCGTACCTTTGAGCAAGAGCTGATGAACCACCCAGCATATAATGAGTGGCGTAATAGGGTCATTGTGATCATCAAGAGAATGGTGAATGACATGGTTCAATCGTATTTTGAACTTTATTATGGTACACATGAGGTAGAATCTCATCCCCCTGTGATTTTTCCATTTTCCTCTCCTCCTTACGAGGGCCCACAATGGCCTTTTATGATGAGCAACAACGATCAGGTGCAGCTCAATGCTACTAGCGCATATTATGGCCTCTTCAATAATACGGTACCAACTTATCCCATCACTACTTTCAGTACTAATGCTAATAATTATGAGTGTTTCCATCTATACATGATGCAAAATATTGCAACCATTGCAAATAATTTCTCATCAATCTCCGATGGGCAATCTTTTGGATCAAATGTGAGTGCAAGACGACATGGAGCAACACTCACGACATCATTGCAGACACAAGCACTGCTCGAAACAATAGGAGCAACACTTGCACCACCAGCTGTGTCATTGGGACAGGGACTTATGGCTCCACCAGATGCACCTGCAACAAGTTTGGAAGAGGAGATAATGGAACTGGACTTGGAATTAAAGCTTTAGGGTCTTCTATGGATTTGGCTTGTGACTTGATATTGATCTTTCGATCCTTTTCAATTGGTGTCTGAATGTTTTGTCATTTACTTTATGAGTCATGGTGTTATGAATTTGTGGTCTTGATGTTGATTTACTTTGATGAATAATGTTAATTTGGTCCAAGCCATGGTCAATTCTAAAAAGTTTGGAATAACATGTCTCTTTGTTTTTATCGTGAAATTTCGGTGTGCACAATCTCTATCAATAAAGTTTTTTTCATAGTCACAACAAATATTGAATCTTTGTTAGTATATCTCAGGAACTCAATCATCTAACAACAATATATGGGTTGATCTGAGAATCACAAAAATGGGTTGAACATTGTATATTGATCTAAATCCTTAAAGTGTTAGAATTCATAGGTCCATTAATTTTAAGTTCACTATTGTCATCCGACCCAATTTTGATAGGGAAAATCCGTTTTAATTGGGTTTGGGAAAAATCGAATCGGAAACTCGCTTTAAAAAAGTTGGGGGTGGGGCATGAATGAGATTGTAAGTATCCACCCCGTACCCGCTCCAAAACCCGTCAAGGTATAAAAATTAAATAATTTACATTATAATAATACTTAAATGGCGAAGTTAGACTAACACATTTAGCTAAAATCACGATTTAATTCTCAAGTTTTTAGATCTGATTGAAATTCTAGATGTTTATTTTTATATATTATTTGAATTATAACGTATTTCATATATGATTTATGTTCAAAACAGTGAAGATAATTTAGAAAATAACTGAAAGTAATTAGGCTGCTTACTCGCAGGTTTCCTTGAACTTGATAGAGGTGGGTTTTGTAACATCTTCAATTTTTATATTAAAATAAAATATAAAATATTATATTTACACGTGTGTTTAATTTTCTATAAATGTCTAAGTTTAAATTAAGAATTATCAAAGTGAGTAAAAGTAATTAAACAATATAAAAGTAATTTTTGGCAAAAACATCATTGGAAGATTGTGTTATTTCTCGTTCATTAACCATTGGATCTTGCTCAAATTTGAAGGCGAGCTTTGTGACACCCTTATCTTCATATACAATGGAGAGATTTGTGTTTAGTGATAAAAAAAACCAGAACAATCGAGTAAGTAATCGATTATCCAGCTGCTTCTGGAAAAATCTGGCCTCTAGACTACACGATAAGCAGTTATGGGGTCTTGTTTTTCTTTGTTTTTATCGTTTATGGAGTACAATTTTGGATTAAAAACACCAGAAATAGGCAAATACATACTCAAACCCACCAGTGTGTGCTATATATGCATTTGCCAAATTACATTTGATTAGAAGACCAAGCCAATAATCCTCCCTTGGTTCATTTTTTTTATAAAGGTCATTGAAAATATAAAAGGTCCTATGTATGTCATATGCTTAAACAAAGTTAAGTTGAAATAAGGCTGTTTGAATGTATAACACCTTCGTTCAAGAATTCTTACAAAAGATAGTGTTTTGCTATAATCTTTTTCCCTTTTTATTTATCTTCATATTACATGACCTAACCTCTGGTGTTTTCTACATATATGTATGTGGAAGCAATTCGTGAGTTCAACAAAATTCTCTAGTACGTACATCTTCTATATGTAAAACAAAGCAGTATCATCAGAAGTCACCACAATATATATATATATATATATATATATATATATATATATATTATATGAGCAGAAACGGAAGAAGAATGAACAAATGTATGCCTTGCTGGCAACTTGATTTTCACTCTTGCCCTCTTTCACCAGCTTGAGGGGTGAAATTAAATCTGGTTACAGAAAAGTCAAAAGCATACATAAAGAGAAAGAGAAAACAATATACTAATTTAAAATGCAGATGCAGCCAGTGAGTAACTTGTGAAATGTCTCAAAGTGAAGTTTGACATTTTAGAACTTGAGTTCTTTTTAATTAGTTTCATGAATCATGTTAGCTTTCCGACTCTTTAATTAGCATGTATGTTCCCTGCAATTCTTTGAAGTATTTCTGCAGTCAAAGTGCTCATTCATTTTCTTATGATTGTTTTAATAAGGCTTTTTTTTACGTTGTTGGTCATTTATCTTATTTTCAATATTCAATTTGATCTTTAATTTTTTTTTCTTTATTTTGATCCTTTATTTTTTTAAAAAATTCAATTTGGTCCTTTGATTATAACAGTAATAGTTTTATCGAAATATTTGTACTCATAATTGAAAAATGACAAATGTTGTCGAAATTTGAAAATATTCTAGACCATCACCCAATAAGAATAGGAATATTAGTACTGTTTCGTAAATGATAGAGCAATTTGGCTTTCGATATGATTGATTGATATGGATAAAAATGACAATATGATAAAGATTTGAACGAGAGATGACATTAGAAGCTCTATCGAGATAAAATCGTAGTAATATTTATTAAGCTCTATCAATGAAATGTAATAAGTGTAAATATTATGAGTAAAACTAACATTATTATTACGAAATGATCGTATTCAATTTTTTGAAAAAAAAGATAAAGGACTAAAATAAGTCAAGATAAAGATTCAGGATCAAAGTGAATCTTGAAAATAAGATAAAGGACAAAAATGTAATTAAGTCTTTTAATAAATATTGGTATTGACATTAAAAAATAAAAGAAAACAATTACATTAATTATAAATTATAGTAAATGAAAAAATAATGGTGAATTCGTCGGAGGCTTATGCTAGTTTCCTTGTATTCGTTTCTCCAATTTTGATTTGATTCAAGGCTATATTCGGCAACACGAGTTAGGAGCTTTTTAGCTAGTTAGAAGCTTTTAGATTTAGTCAATAAACTACTAGCTCTGTTTGGTGAACACTAATTAGAAGGAGCTTATAGCTTTTAAAAAAGGAGCTTGTAGCTTTTGAAAGCTAGCTTTTAGAAAGCTACTTCTCAAGTAGCTTTCTAAAAACTAAACTAGCTTTCAATAATTCATATACCAATTATATCCTCAAACAAAATTTAAAATTATTTTACTACCCTTTAATTAATTATTAATTATAATTTAATAATTTTGTTATAATCAATTAATTAATTAACTACATAATTAATAAATTAATAAAAAAAAGAATTTAATTAATTATAATTTAATAATTTTTATATTTTATTAATTAATTAACTATCTATTTAATAAATAAAGAAAAAAAATTTAAAAATTTAAAATAATAAAATATTGCATATGCTTTTTGGTCATTTAATAACTTTTAGCTACTTCAAAAACTAGTTTTGTCGAACAACACTATTTTAAATAGTCAGCTAAACAGCTATAAGCTCCCAACTACAAGCTCACAGCTCCTAGCTAGCTTAACAGCTACAAGTTTAGAAGCTCACAGTTACAAGCTAGTTTTGCCGAACATACCAAGACTAGAGATGTGGTACAGAGAATGACACGGGTTACTACGAAAATACAATCACGTAATGTAATACGTGAAGTTCCATAAAAGTAGGGAATTGTCCCTTTTGAAAGTTAGAATGTGGCCAAAGATTGCCCTACATTAACATAGGATCCAGGACTACTTTTTTTCTATGAAAATGGACAAGATGAATAGCATTTCAGCTTTTAAATAATATAATATAACAATAAGTTTAGATATTAAATTAAATATTATTAAAAATATAATAACTATTAGATATAAGAAATGAAAAAAAAATGAGATGATTTAAATTTCTTTTTAATTTTTTATTAGTACATTTGAATTTCATTTATTACATGCGCTTCATAATCTTTTACTTCATCCGGTTTGAAATATAAGAAAAAAAATATTTTTTTTGGTTTAAATTATAAGCAAAGCTAACTAATTTTCTTAAATTTTGTTTCATTTTCAATGCTACTTTTCTAAAACATCCCTGGAAAATTGTTATCTTATTTAATTTTTGTTTCATTCCTAATGATACTTTCCTAAAATACCTCTATTTTTTTATAAATTTGAGAAAATTAAATACAATCAACTAACCTCCTTAATAAACATGAAATTAATTTTTTTTTCTTATAATTTGAACCAAAAAAATATTTAATATGATTTTTTTTTAAAAAAAATTAAAATCTATAGTATAAAGTATTAGTCATAAGTGATAATCGATTTTAAGAAAGATTTTTCTGATATACACTATAGGGAATATTTTAAAAACTTATATTTAGCCGTTTTATATTAAAAATTGTTAATATATTTATAAAATTTATGTAAATTAATTATATTAATTCAAAAATTAACATATTTATAAAATTTGTGTATATTAATTACATTAATTCACTATGGTTCTGTTCGACAAGAGTAACTAGGAGCTTTTTAGCTAGTTAGGAGCTTTTAGATTTAGTCAATAAACTACTAGCCCCGTTCGGTGAACATAAATTTGAAGGAGCCTGTAGCTTTTAAAAAATGAGCTTGTAGCTTTTGAAAGCTAGTTTTTAGAAAGCTACTTGAAGTAGTAGCTTTCAATAAACTAAACTAGCTTTCAATAATTCGTATACCAATTATACTCTCAAACAAAATTTAAAATCATTTTACTACCCTTTTATTAATTATTAATTATAATTTAATAATTTTGTTATAATTAATTAATTAATTACATAATTAATAAATTAAGAAAAAATGAATTTAATTAATTATAATTTAATAATTTTATATTTAATTATTAAAGAAAATTTTTTGAAAAATTTAAAATAATGAAATGTTGCATGTCCTTTTTTGTCATTTAATAACTTTTAGCTACTTCAAAAGCTAGTTTTGCCGAACAAAATTATTTTAAATAGGGAACTAAACAGCTATAAGCTCTCAACTACAAGCTCATAGCTCCTAACTAGGGATGGCAATGAGAGACTGCAAATGGGGATCCCCGCGGGGAACGTCCCGTTCGGGTACCCGAGTTTGGGGATTTTTCCCCAGCGGGAGCGGGGATGGGGGGGAGTTTTCCCCCGAACAAATTTTGGGGCAGGAAATGAGATTGGTTCCCCGTCCCCGCGGGTTCCCCGTCCCCGATAATTTTACTTATATGCCCTTAAATATTTAGGCTTTATATAGTTAAAAAATAGGTTTTTTAATAACTTCAAATATATTATTATAATTATAATTATAATTATTATTATTAACGATTATTTTAAATTGAATCTCTTGAATTTTAACCATTATTTTTCTGTAGTGTACAAGTTTAAAAATGCTATTCGACGTTGTGAATTTTATAACAGGTCAAATTGAAGTTAGATTCCATGTGGGGACCCGTGGGGATCCGTGGGGTGGTGGAGAATGGGGATGAGGGCTAATCAACCCCCAACCTGGGGAATGGGGATGGGGATGAGGGACAAATGAGACTCGAGAATGGGGAATGGGAAAGGTCTCCCCGAGCGTTCCCCGCCCCATTACCATCCCTACTCCTAACTAGGTTCACAGCTACAAATTAGAAGCTCATAGCTATCAATTACAAGCTCGCAGCTACAATCTAATTTTTTTTGCCAAATAGACCTTACGTAGATTTATTAAATATGCCTTGTAACATATCCTAAAAAAAACTCTTTTAAGAATACGATGCAAGATAAAGAAAATCATATCTATCCTTATCTATATAATATTACTTCAGTAGTTCAGCATAGGATGTTTCAGTCAGTATTTCGGTGGTCTTCATTAGAATAAGTGCTTACAACAGGAGAACAATTCTTCGTCCGTTTCATATTGTTTTAGTTTTTTATTATGTTTTATAACTTCCGTTATTTTATAAACCCAATACATAATGTTATTTTTTCAAATACGCTTTTTTTTGTTACATTTTCTTTTTCACTTCAAATATTTATATCTCTTCAATAATAATTATATAGGAACACTATAATCAAAATACAACAAATCCTTACATCATTTAACCATTTCTTAAAACTCGTGCATAGCCTTAAAACACACAATGTATGAAACGGAAGTAGTAATAAAAAAAAAAGTTAAAGGGAAGAACGCAAATCAAGAAATTGACAAGGAGAGGAGGACAAACACAGCCACGTAATATGTTATATTGATTCTTTTATATTAATTTTGATTAATTTTGTTTAATTTTGTTTTTAAAATATTCGAAATTTTAAAGTGATTTTAAGATAAAAATGTATGAGTCATATTAAATCATTATATTAATAATTTATCAATGATTTTTAATATAGACTAATGAAATGACCAAAAGAATATTATCTTAACCAAAAACAAAAACAAAAACAAAAACAGTTCAATATCAATCAAATTAGTTCATGGATTTATAAAGTCAAATTAATCTCTTAATTTGTATACAACTAATGTCAAAAAACTAACATAACTCATGTTTTCAAGCTCAAAAATTAATTTAAAATTTTCATAACCTCAAAATCTAAATTCATCCAAAACGAAACCGAAACCGAGGATTAGTCTCTCATGTAAGTGAATATGCATTCTACTCCCTTTGCAGCTATTTATAGGGTATACTTATTCATATCACACGAATCATATTTAAGTTTCTTGAAACTTTAAAAAATTAATTTAACATTACAATTTTACCCTCTTATTTTGTATTGGAAATTTCATAATGTATTATTTCACATTAATGGACAAAGGGCAAATAAGAGAAAATAGCAATAAATGTTTCTTAGAAAATGAAACCTGACTTATAAATAAGACTGAGGAATTTTTCTAGAATGTATAATATAAATAGGACCGGAGGGAGTATAATACAGCAGATCGAAGCAGATAAGCATAGACAGTACTCCACCATACACAACAAAGAAAACGAAAAGAAGCACGAAATTTACGATAGAAAAATAAACACTCAGTTTTCCAAGTTTAGGAAAGTAGTTTTCAACTACTATAATAATTATTTTTCCCCCTAAAAGAAAGAGAGAGACATTAAACCAATCAAATAGATACAACATGCGCCCACCGGTTACTTTCCAAACTACTACCACCACCACCTCCTCCTTTTTTTCTCATACCAATATTTCTGCTTCCTCTCCCACCGATCGCAGACTCAATACAATAGCAAGGCACCTCGGTCTTAACGATCAAATGGAATCTCAGAATAACCATATCATTAACGCTTCTCCAACCGCTGCTGCAGGAAGTGCTGATTCCGTTTTTGGTCACCTTCAACGCGCTCCTGAAGATCCTATTCTCGGGGTATGTATATCAATATTCCTATTCCTATTCCTTCTTCCTTTCTTTCTATTTTTTTATTTTTTATTTTTCTCATTTCTCGTTCTGCTTCGAAAAAATAATAATATTAGACGAGAGATCTCGCTTTCTACGTCACTCTCTCTCTCTCTTTCTTTCTTTACGCAGTTTCATTTCAATTGCCTTTTCCTGCACGTTAGAGTCATGATCGTGAATGATCCAACCGCCTTATTCATTTTTTTATATTTTTTTTATAATTTATTATTAAGTCTCTGATCATATATGAATTGACTTCCATAGCATCACGTAACCTCTTTTTTTACGTTTGAATTTGTAAATATGATCGGTTATTATTTTATTTTCTGATTAATTCATGAATAGGTGACTGTGGCATATAACAAAGATCCAAGCCCAGTTAAGCTCAATTTGGGTGTTGGTGCTTACCGAACCGAGGTAACTTCAACAATTTCCTTATTATTAGTAGTAGTATTCTTTCATTTCCTTATTACGTTCGACGCGCTCTGCTATGATTGAAATTGCACTCACCAATCTCATGCGAATGTATGTAGTAATTTAGATAAATATACTCTGTCACGATGAATTATACTCATTCTTGTCCCCATAAGCTAGCTCTGTTGGTAGAGCTGCGGGACATGAAATGTTGAAACTAAGGTTTAAATCCTGATGACAACGTTAAATATTTGCCTATAAAAAATATTATACTCTTTGTTTATTGTTCGAGTTTTACTGAAGCTGTGGCTTTTTTTTTAAAAAAAAAAAATATATACCAGGAAGGAAAACCTCTTGTTTTGAATGTGGTGAGGAAAGCTGAACAGAAACTCCTGAGTGAAACGTAAGTACCTAGCGCGCTATGTTTTCGTTCTTCTCTTTGAGGATGAAATTATTACTATTATGTTATATTCGATCTGATCACGCTGTTCTGTTTTGTGTCATTTTTCAGGTCGCGCAACAAGGAATATCTTCCGATTGTTGGGGTTGCTGATTTTAATAAATTGAGTGCTAGGCTCATTTTTGGTGCTGACAGGTTAATAATAATAGAACGTAGAAACACAATGTTGCTGAAATTAACTACTTTTTTTTCTCTTTACTGCAGTTGGTTTTGTTCGGTCTGTGATTTATTGCTTGTAAATATTTCTTTCCTGCTCAGTATCTAATTGTTCATATGCTTACGTTTTTTTGGTTATAGCCCTGCTATTCAAGAGAACAGGGTTACTACAGTTCAATGCTTGTCTGGTACTGGTTCACTGAGAGTTGGGGGTGAATTTTTGGCTAGACACTATCACCAAGTAAAATGCTTTCTCCTTAACTTTCTCCCTTTCAACTGATTATTGTTTAGTTCTGGTTTACAATTTCTGGCTGCTCTTTTATTTTCAGAGGACTATATTCTTGCCTCAGCCAACTTGGGGCAATCACACAAAGATTTTTTCCTTAGCTGGGTTATCTGTCAAAACATATCGCTACTATGCTCCATCAACTCGAGGGCTTGACTTTCAAGGTTTAGAATTATTTATATTAAGCTGTGAAGTATCATTTGTTCCTTATTTTCTAAATTGTATACAAGTACTTCCATATGGTTTCATATGTTCTTTTCTTCTTGGCCATTTACAGGACTTCTCGAAGACCTTGGTTCTGCCCCATCTGGCTCTGTTGTTTTGCTACATGCATGCGCACATAACCCTACAGGTGTTGATCCAACCACTGAGCAGTGGGAGCAGATTAGGCAGCTGATCAGAGCAAAAGCTTTGTTACCTTTCTTTGACAGTGCTTATCAGGCAAGCTTTCTTCCTTGCAAAAAACTTTTAGCCACTTACTTGCTTTGTACCATGGATAAGTTGTGTAGACATAATCTACCTCTGTTTACTTTGACATCACAAATCCAACCAATTGAAATCACTCAAATCCTGATGTGCGTGTGGAAAATTTTAAACTTGGGCCTAGTCTTTGATTAAAATTAATTTTTGAACTATATCTGTTTTTTTTTTCAATAGGGTTTTGCTAGTGGAAGTCTAGATGCTGATGCACAGTCTGTTCGTATGTTTGTTGCTGATGGTGGTGAATTGCTGATGGCCCAGAGTTATGCGAAGAACATGGGTCTTTATGGTGAACGTGTTGGCGCCTTAAGCATTGTAAGAACTTCAATGCATTAAATTGAAACAACTACAAGTTTTTTTTTATTGATAGCGATTACTAGGTCCTGCACATTTTCTGTCCTGTTGGATCTGATTCCTGGATTAGTTTTTGAACTTCATATTCTGTTGCACAGATAATGCATTGATTATTATAACTTATGTTCATATTTTTAATAAAAAGTTCTTTTCCATATTTAATATTTTGAGCAGAAAAATTTTCTTCTTTGTTCTGATAATTTCCCTGATTTTATTTTTCTATAAATAAAAATTCACCTAGGTCTGCAAGTCAGCTGATGTCGCAAGCAGGGTTGAGAGCCAGGTGAAACTTGTGGTTAGGCCAATGTACTCAAATCCTCCCATTCATGGTGCATCCATTGTGGCTGCCATTCTCAGGGACCGGTAATGAACCAAGACTGTTCTACTTTCCTAAGTATAACTACTCATAAAAGGATTTACTGTCGGCTATAATATCTTTTTGCTGCTTTTTTTTGGGTACAAGTGCTAGTCTTGAACTGGCATAGTCAAATGGTAATGAATTTTATGATTGTATTTGTTTCAGTATTTAGAGGGCATTCTTCCAATACATTTTATTAACCAAAAAGGAGATCCCTCCTATATGGCTATATATTCTTTTGCGGGGTGATTTTCCCTGTTTGTTAATCTCTTTTTACCTGTTTTGCTTCTCTTTCAGGGATTTGTACAATGAGTGGACTGTTGAGTTGAAGGCAATGGCTGATCGTATTATCAATATGCGCCAGAAACTTTTTGATGCTTTGCGTGCCAGAGGTCAGCCTCCAGAAAGTTTCTTTTACAATTCCTTTAGTTTGTCTTTTCTTGGATGGTTCCATATCATTATCATTGCACCAACCAGTTATTACTTGTTTGCTCTTTCTTTCCATCCTTACTATGTCTTTTCCTGCTTCATTCATTCAATTTCCGGTATTTGGGGTGTGTTTACATTTTACTGTTTCTACTAAACATTGTTGTAGTTATGCTTATCTATTTCTCTTTCAATTGAGCAGGCACACCTGGCGACTGGAGTCACATTATCAAGCAGATTGGAATGTTTACTTTCACTGGATTGAATGCTGAGCAAGTTTCCTTCATGACTAAAGAGTACCATATATACATGACATCTGATGGGTAAGATGCTTTATACCTAACTTCATTGAATGAGTTCAAATCTACATGATATATGCGTTATCTTTTCTTTATGTTCCAGTCAAGCGTGCTGTGCACTTAGCAGTATTACCCTCATCATTTTGCTTGTCATCCAGTAGCCAAATTCTATTTGCCGTATAGTTGGTGTTTAAACTTTAGAATCCTTTTTCTATGAATTATGACATTCACAATGTTTTTGTTTCTTCGTATCATATTCACGGTATTTAAAGCACCGCAAGTGTGTCCAAAATTTTCTTTCTTTTATCAAGTCGGTTTTCAAACCCAAAGTAAACTCATGCTGATACTTAGATAGGTTAGTTTAATCTATTGCTTCTGCTATTGGTACTTAGATTAATTTTCTTGTGCTATCTATTGGTATTAATATGTCTGCAACATGGGCTAATATTTCAGTCAACCTTGTGTGCGATAAAAAATTGCTTATGCCGGAATTCAAAATGACTGAACATGAACTGTTAATTGCGCAGGAGGATTAGCATGGCTGGTCTGAGTACCAAAACAGTCCCTCATCTGGCTGATGCTATACATGCAGCTGTAACCAGAGCTGCCTAAAACAATTCACCGATAGCAGTTTTCAAGTCGCCCCTTATCGGAGGATATCAATTGTTTTTGTTTTGTGAAATAATTGTCACATGAACAATGAAACTTTTGTATGTGATGTGAGAATTTATCAGGAGATCTTACCATTATACTAACAAATGTGCCCAACGGGGAGGGTTTTATGTGATGGCTTGATAGCGGGGCAGATATTAAACTAAATAATTTAAAGTTTTAAGGGTCAATTCTCAATAAAAATAGGAAATAATATCTTAAAAAAAGGAGGTGGTGGTAGTTAAGAAAATTTTCACTTCTTGCTGACTAAAATGAGTGTAAAGAAATAAATATTAACCTGCCAAGCAAGACTCAAATCTTACGTAAGAATGTGAGGAAAATTACTTTTTTCTTAAAAAAAAAAAAAAATACATGACAATCAAAATTTGAATTGGTTGGATTGGTATGGACTGCTTAGTTAAGCCTACTTATTGAAACAAACAAAAAAAAAGCTGAACACTACTATCGTCGTGTTGTGGTTGCAGACTTGCAGAGATCACTAAAACTGTGCTAGAATTGGATCAGTTAAGTTTAGGAAACTACATCTTCGCATATTTCCTGCCATCTATTCACTTCAATCATGGATGTTGTTTAGGAGAATAGGATCAATTAGGTGTGAGCTCTGAAAACAGTCAACAGGAGTTTGGCTACACTTCACAAAAGCCAAGTCTTGTAGCTTTTAATGTTCAAGCATGCTAATCTTCTTAGAATGGATATATTGTAAAAATCACTGTGGCATTTCATAAAACAAAATCATTTGGTATTTACTTGCTCAAATATTCGGATTAGGATTCTCTAACTTCAATTATCCTAACTTCAATGACTTCATACCATATTTGGAAATAATATTCTTCCTCTTAATTTTTATATTTTGTTTAATTAATTAAATAAAACAAATTATTTCCAAATGTGGTATGAAGTCATTGAAGTTACACCAAGTTGAAGTTAGAGCCATTTCCCAAATATTCTCCATTTGTGCTCACACCAAGATGAACTGCATGTAAAACTCAACACTTTAACAGTGAACCTCTAATAGGATAGAGGAAACATGTCAACTCTTGCCCCTTCAATTTGCCAGCTCGAATTTCACCTATAGCAATGGAAGATTGAGTTGTGCATCATAGTTCCCGATAACTTAATGCTTACCGTACTTACTAGTGCACAACGGTATAAAGAATTTCATTAATATGAAAAGGCAATATATTGAATAGTTTCTGTGTTTGTGATAAACTTGTATTTTTTTTTTCTCTCAAAAAAAAAAAAACTCTGGCAGCATGGATTGAACTTGCACGTCCTTTTCCTTCCAGAGTGTCATTAATTTCTTGCAACTCTCACCGCTATTGGGGCACTTTCAACATTATTGTTCTCAACCACTTCCTCTGATCTTGGCCTACCTTGATCTCAGGAAGAAATTTTTTTGCAAGCACCAACATCTCCTCTCACCCTCATTTGGTTTTTTTTGCTATGGTAATTCCACTTTTACAAGTTGTCACAAAAATCATAGGTGTCTATTCTGTTCTCCTGTAGGCTATTCCATTCCCAATAATCCATGTTACTCCCTCCGGTCCTATTTATAAGTCACATTCTAAAAGGATTCTTTGATCCTATTTATAAGTCACTTTGTATTTTCTAGGAGACATTTATTGTTATTTTCTCTTATTTGCCCTTTGCCCATTAATATGAAGTAATACATTGTGAAATTCCCAATGCAAATTAAGAGGGTAAGACTTTAATGTTGAAGTATTTTTTTAAAGTTTCAAGAAACCTAACTACCTTCCTTGGTCCGTGTGATATGGTTAAGTATGCCCTATAAATAGGACCAGAGGGAGTAATATTTTCATCGGTGGGTTCCACTATTGATGATAAAGAGTTCCGGCCAATCGATTTTATAGCCAATTATTCAAACGATGCCATATTTAGTGTTCCCTCCGTTTCACTTTAAGTGTTTTTTTGGACTTTTGCACATAGATTAAGAAAGTGTTGATTATGATGATTATTGTAAG
The DNA here is from genome assembly GCA_037953625.1 of Crotalaria pallida. Lineage (NCBI taxonomy): Eukaryota > Viridiplantae > Streptophyta > Magnoliopsida > Fabales > Fabaceae > Crotalaria > Crotalaria pallida. The sequence goes on from CM075650.1 coordinate 160,556,949, forward strand.
TTTTATGTATATTTTGTCAAAAATACCCCTATTTAATATTTTATTTTGTCAATGCATCATTACTAGTATTACAAATTTCAAAATTAAAACAACATTAAATGTAAGGGTAAATAAGGAAAAACAGTATTAAATGTTGCCTAGATTTGGTAAAAAGACACTTATTTTGAAACAAAATTTTGATGTTAAAAAGACACTTAAAGTGAAACGGAGGGAGTAGTACTAAGTTGTAAAGAAGGGATAGTTCGAGAGAATGAAGATGACGAAAATAGCCAAAAAAAATCGCTAAGGTTATTGTTTGGATAAAATGAGATGAATGGAGTGGAATGGAGCAGTATGGGGTGAAGTGGACCGGAATGTGATGAAATTATCATTTCATTGTTTGAATTTTGGATATTTGAAAATGAAATGGAATGAAACTTAAAATAAAGGATATTTTGATTTCATCATGTACATCCCAATTTGGAAGGGAACAAAAAATGAAGGATTGAATGGAAAAGGATAAAATGCACTCCATCAAGTTCTATTGGAACATAACTAAATTCCATACCACTCCATTTCATTCCATTACTTTCCATTAATCCAAAGAAAGCCTTGAGTCAATCGTCTTTTTTTCTCAATGTGATGATACAAATGGTTAGAGAGAGGGATGACGACTAAATTAAGGTGAACGTGTCAAGAGTCTTGGTCTCTTCACCCTAATCAAGGATGATGGGCGGGGAGGGCAAAATGGCAAACCCCACCCCCTAAACAGAAAGGGATGTCAAGGGCATTTTTTATAAAAAGTGCTCTTAGGACATTGTTTAAGAGAACAAAAGAAGTAGTTTTATCTTGAAAAATGTTGAATTTACAATATCGAGAACTAATGGACTTAGATTTCCGATGCAAGTTTTCTCTTAATGTATTCCTTAATCATGCCCTTAGGGCACTGGTTAGCAAAACCCTTTATTTATTCGCTCACGTCTCGATCACCAACATAGCAAGCTCGACAACTACAATTCTCAATGTGAACGGTGCCGTGACACTACTAGCTCCACAAAAATGAGACGCGAAGATGATTAAGATCGTATCTAAGAGCCTCCAATCCGCTTGACAAGAGAACTTAATTAAAAAGAGTGTTCAACCAAGCTTATTCAAAAGGAGAAAAGTATATAAATCCTTTGATGTCATTGCATTTTGATTACTATAGAGGTGACAGATTAAGAATCATCCCAAAATGAAATGGAATACTTTATAAACTTAAGTTGAACCACTGTAGAAGCTAAACCCGCCAAAAAAAAAAAAAAAAAAAAATCAAACTTGAAAAATGGCATACTATATTACTATATATAAAATTTACTTAAGCATAGAGAGCAAATTTCTGGATCCTAAGCCCCATCCCTTGAGAGTAGCTGGACAAGAAGGGGTGTGAGCATGCATCTTTGTAATCATTAGCTCGCACAAGATTTACCTCCTAACCACAGAACCTCAGAGTTCTCTATCAACCAGCAGCTTTCATAGAGAATGGAGTCCCGAATTTGTATCATCTACAATGGCAGCCTCTGCGCTAAGAAATTGAAAAGCAGCTATCTACAACCTTTCAACAAATATGAAGAAGAAGAAGAAGAGCCTGAGCATTTGCTGCTGCTATCAACCTTGCCCGGTGTTCCACATTCGCTGAAGTCAAGTATTCGTCGCTCCACCTGCAATAAATTCCTTTTAGCTATAACAGATTGACAAAATTAGGAATTGCATGAATTCACAACCAAAACACATTTGAATCTCATGTGCAATTCAGAGGAAAGTGGAGACGGAACAAGAAAACGTATCCTTCACGGAGATTGGTGAGAGACAGAAAATAAACCACTTTGCTAACAAGTTTCTTCATGTTAATATTAGAAGATCCAAGCATTGATACAAGGAAAAGGGAAGGAAGCATATACAGGGGGAAAGGCAAAGTGAATAATAGTTCAATAAGAGTGTTAGGTTAATCCACCTTTACCGAAGCATTTGAAGCCAACTGAAAATGGTTCCCAGCCTGATTACGAGGGTCGTTATTTTCCTGGTCCTCATCCTTGTCATTTCCAGATGCATCTTTTGGTACCGCCTTAGGAGTTTCATTTCCCAAAATCTCACGAGCAATCGGGCTAATCTGTTTCATCCACTCGATTGCATCATAACTCCTGTTACCCGGGCTCATGAAATACCCAAAATCCTGTATACATGTTCACAGCTTGAGTAGGATGGAAACACTAAGATTTACTAAGACAGTAATTATCCAGTACCTCAATAGTAATTTCAGTATCAATCTTGGGGCTAGCTAGAAAAGTATTGAAGAGCCAAGGTGACTTCCATGTTGTGGGTGATTCAATACTTCTCCTAAAAGGTGTTCCACCAAATCTATAAAATCAAACGAGCAGTCAGTCAGAGAGTGTCGACCCATATACCAAAAAAGTTTAAAACAATAAAGTAATTTAAAGGATATTACATGCTGCATGTTTCAAAACCGCCATCTTTTCCAGCATGAACATCAGAATTCTCCCCTAGAGCTGATGAACAGAAAGATTGTACACAACTAGCAACAGCAATTCTAAGTCTTTCCTGCCCAGAAGGAGATTTAATACACGGGGATGGATTTTTATGAGTGCTAGCACATAAACTTAGATCGCTGTCTGATTTAAAACCAACTTGATCAGGAGAATGCGGTAACAGGTTATTCATGTCATGTTCAACCAGAACTCCAGAAGGTTGTTGCACCTGACAAATAAAGTAACGAGTTATAAAAAAATATTCACAAGATCCGGATGAAGCCAATTAAAGAGAACAATACTTACAATCTCAGCAGTCACATTGACATCATTTTCCATCTCAGACTCAACATCAGGAACTCGCTGTGTACTCTTCTCCTGAGAATTACCGTCACCTGTATCTTGTTCTGTCCTTTTGTCATCCAGAATTGCAGATTTATTATTCTCCTTTACTTGTTCCTCTTTAATAGCATGTCCACAATTCTCTTTTTCATCTTCAGCAGAGATATCCGAGTTCTTTTTTCGGAGAGAAGATGGAGAAAGCAAAGCTGCTTCCTGATTCTCATTGTCTTCAAACATGACTTCCAAACGGGAAAAATCTTTTATCAATGTCGACGTCATGTCAATCTCAAGCTTCTTGTCGATTCTTTTATCTGATAGAGGAGACAAAAGGTCCCGATGTCGTTTCCTTAATATGGATGGCGTGCCGGTGAAAGTTTTAGAAACACTTTTCAACAAGGCATCTGGACTATCATTTCGAGAAGGTGAGTCCCACAACCTGAAAGGAGATAGACAGTTCATAGAAGACATCATAAACTGGCGGATACCTAGGGGGCTAAATTCTTGCTGCATATCACCCCCAGGTTGTATAAGATCACAGCTTAAGAATGGAATATCCAAGCTCGGAAAACGGGGAGGTTCATAACATAGAGATCCTGTATCTTCCTGTTCTGAATGCACATTTGGCTTTTCATCCTTTAGGTAACAAGTTGGCGTAGTATCTGATCCACAGCCAAAACTATTTACAGGGACCAATTTTGAGTTTTCCTGAACATTATCTGATGGCTCTTGCATTTCTGCACAATCTATCTCATTGATACAAGGAGAACTGGATAAGTCATTGGCATAAATGAAGTTGTTCTGTGCTCTGGAGACAAACTGCTGATCCTCAGACTTAACTAACTGATTGGATTCGCCAGCACACAGCAACCTACCATCACTAGCAGAAGGTACCGATAGAGCAGATGACTGGCAGACAAACTGCTGATCCTCAGACCCAACTAACTGATTGGCTTCGGCAGTATACACCAACCTATCATCACTAGCAGAATGCACTGATGGAGTAGCAGATGGTAAGGATGTCTGGCAGACAAATGAAGAGCATCCAGCCGAGTCAACCATATTTGCACCTCTAATATCTCCAGAGGACAAGCATTCATCTGAAAATATCAATCTGCAGCATTCATCATTAGATATAAGCATGTGGTCTTGTTTAAAAGAGCCCATAGATGTTGTTCCCATTGACTTAGAAACACCTAGCCCTGCTGAAGTCTGAAGCGGAACATTCACCATGTCACGGCTTTCACTTGGACCTATACAATCATTTTGCAAATTTGAGGAATCCTGCTCAAAGTCGAATGGGGGAATATCAATTAAGGCATATAAATTAAGCTGGCTATCCTCATTCGCGAAATTTCCAGGTTCTTGTGAGTATTTCTGATCAGCTAATTCAACATCATCCAGTGACACGTAATATGGCTCCGAACAGGATGCTTGACTAGGACTATAATCCTTTCCTAGACTAGACTCTTCATTTGGCCTGTATTCATCTCCAGTTTGTAAAACAACATTGCTCATCTCTGTGGCAGATGGGAAGCGACTGGCATTAGCTGACTCCTGGCTACACTGGGAAACTTCCTCTCCTTCAGTCCCCCTAGGACCATTTTCATCTCCACTACACTGCAACCTTGAAGAGGTTGAAGCTATGGGTTGATTTGGAATAAGTGGTACATTTTGTAACCGAGCAAGCAAGCCCGATGCCTTGTAAGAATCCAATTTCTTTTTCACAGAACTGTTCCAGTGATTTTTTATAGCATTGTCTGTCCTGTTGCAACAGAAGCACAAGTACATCACAATTCTAAATTCATATTCATATATTAAAGAGAAGGGGAAAATGAAAGCAAGGTACACATGGAAAACTAGGCATGTTCTAATGATTACAGAAGTTGGATCCCCTGCAATTACAGCTGTGCAGGGCTCCTCTAGGTAAGAGAAAGACATAAGAATTTTATTAATGAACATTAATATTTAGTTCTGTCTTTCTTTCTCCTGCCAAACCCCAGTACTTTAAGATATCAAACCCCTATGAAATCAGTCCCGAAACAAAAATAAGAGACTGTGTGTCCCAAATGAAGTAAAGAAAGGCCAGAATTAAATATGTATTTACCTTCCAGGCAAGAATTTCGTTAATTCGGCCCATCTGTTCCCAAATTTTTCATGAGCAAGTATTAGAGCCAACTCCTCGTCTTGCGTCCATGCTTCCTTGTTAATAGAAGGATTAAGATGATTATGCCACCTAACAAAAATTACAAATTACATAAATTAGAATCAGAATCAGAATCAAGTATTTCAAATCCTTCAATATAATAATGATTCTGTTGTTTACTGATTCTGGACAATAAAAACACACTGATGATACTCATGTCTTATACAGACTAGAAGAGGTTCAGTAACCATACCTTTCTCGACATTGCTTACCAATACGCCCAGGCAAATGCTGTGCAATACTAGACCACTTTTTAGGACCATATTTATTCACCAAATCTATAATTATTTCATCTTCCTGTTTGCATTCAGATTCAGTAGATAAGTTCATATTAGATATCTAAAAAGAAAATTGATACAATTATCATACCTAAACACTTGTAGAAATAAAATCAACAAAGACAAGAAATGAAAAGTAGATATTACCTCTTTAGACCATGGACCTTTGACAAGTTCTGGATTTAAGACTTTCTGCCACCGATGCAAGCATTGCACATCAGTTCTATCCTTGAAACACTCCGCTACAAACACATTTTTTGAAATCAGAACAATCACAAAGCAAAACATTGCATAACAAAGTTGCATAAGTTAAAAAGTTCTTATGTGGGAAATATGCTCAGCAATTAGTTGTGAAGATGAAAAATATAAAAAATATGTGAGTAGAACTGGCCAAGGGAATGGACATAAAAAGAACGAAAGATATAATTGGATCTGCACATAAAGCATAGATGTTCGTTATTTTCATTTAAATCTGCCCAGTTAAGCCTATTTATGTCCAACTGAAGAAACTTATAACTTGATAAGAATTGAACAAAGACAATGCACACTCAAGAGTTAAGACCCTACTGAATGCAAGTGAAAGTAGCTCATGAATAATTTCATCAAAATTTAAATGGACATGTACTCCCAGCATAAAATGTTACCTATTTTTTTCCAATTCTTTCCTTTAAAACGCTGTACAGCCTTGCACAAAGTATCATCCTGCAGACACAAAATCCATTAATATCACTTCATAAAATAATACATGGTCATTAAAATTTCACCCAAGAGACTTCAAAAATACACAAATATATCAAAACAAAAAGATGAAAAAGGCCAAGGTAAATATTACTATTTATGGTTTAAATTACTATAACTATAACTACAACTAACTGAAAGCTAAAAGCATTTGTATGAAAGCTTGACATGTGGCAGAGTTTTGTTGTGCAAAATAAAACAGTATCAATCTATAAAGGGATAGATAAAAATTTTGCAGCACAAGCAAAACAACAATACAAAACTTTAGAAAGATTAAATATGTTTAAGTAGTGAGTGAAGAACTCACCTCCTCAGGTGTCCACTGTCCTTTGGTAGAACGCCTTGTAGGGCCAGTAGTCCTCCTGCAAATACACATTTATTATGGTAAGAGGAAATTCACTTCACTGCATCTTGAGCTCCAGTTTCTCAAATAAATAAAGACTTATAATGGCTACCTATATATATATATATATATATATAATTTTTTAAAGAACAATAGTATTCAAAAGAAACGGCAGGCTCAAAGAGTGCAAGAATTAGGTCACAGCAGATTAACTATTGCCTGGAAAGTATTCCATTCCCTTGGGATCTTTCTGCAAGTTGGCTTTTGGAGGGGAAGGTAAAGTTGGTTAATGCTGAAGGGCTTGTCTAAGATCAAAGTAAAAGATGAATTTTAAGAATGCAATGAAACATAAACGGTTTTGAGAATTACCCATGCAATGCCCTGCCTTTCTGAACACCACCATCCACCACCCCTTCCGACGGAGCAGCAGGGACTTTCCTGTCACTTTCCATAGCTTGTTGACTGGTAATCAAAATAGCACACCCCAATTCCGACTCGACTGCAATTCTCTTCACCAGTGTCTCTCCAAATCATTATAATCCCTCCTCTACGAATTCGCAACCGCTAACCTCTCCAAATAAACACATGAATCTGAAAAACAAAAAGATATTAAAAAACTAAACCAAACAATTTAGTAAAAGATATTCAAATCTTCGATAAAGCTCAGTGTTTCACCGTTTCTGAAACCCTACTACTTGGATCACACCACTAGCAACCAATTACCTTTATAACACAATAGCTCAATTACATAATTAGGTGTTAAAATTGAGCTTGAGGAAGATTAATTGACACTTTAAAAATCAACCCAAAAAAAAAAAAACTCAAAATCTAAATAAATAAGACTACCTTTCACACAGTAGCTCAATCACAGAAGCCAAAATAGAGATTAATCGATACTTTCAAAATCTCAAAAAATACAATTTAAATTTATATTTAAAAAAAAAAGCAACAAATTATTAAGCAAATGAAATTCAAGTTTTGTTTTTTTTAAAAAAAAAAAAATCAGAATCTAATTAAAATGTTTCAATATGAAAAATCGATATTTGAATTAAATCGAAAGTGACCGTTATAGAGAGACTCACCGAAAGAACAGAGTTTCAGAAATGCGAAGACGCGAGAAACAGAGAGAAACGATTTGAAGATCCAAACGGAGATTCTGAAGAAAGATTTTGAGAATTCAGATCAATAATATGGAGAATCCAGAATCGGAAGAAGATTTAGAGAGAGAAAGTGGTGAGTTTTAGAGAGAGAAAGAGTGAGCAAAGTGAAACGGTTCGTTCATCTATTCAAACATAAAGGGGCGGACTCATATGTTTCAAACCCTATGCTTAAATCTCGAACATGTTTTGATTTTAGACGGTGGAGATGATTACACGTGGGAATGGAGGTGTTCGAATGTTACGCCTCTTTTTTCAAAAACTTCAACGGGCAAATTATTTTATCTTATCATTTGTATTCTTCCTTTTATTTCTTTCTTCAAATTTCCACCACAAATATATTCCTTCCACCGTTGATTTTTAAATTCATTTTTAATAATAAAAACATGGACATACGTATAAATTGATATTATAACAAAAATAATATATGTTACTTGTTAATCAATCAATAGTAAACAAAATATATCATTTATTTTATTAAAAAGAAACATGTTCCTTTTTTAATATGTATTGTAAGTTCATTTGTAAACCTATATATCATTATTATTTCTCCATATTACTTAATTTGATAAGAAAGTGATAAAATATTACTTTTAATCTCTCTTTTATAATTCTAATCTTCTTAGTTTTGTGAAAAATTATTTTAAAAATATTTATTTTAAAAATAAATTTAGTGTAAAAGGGAAAGTGCGTGTTTATTTGGATGGCAAGAGTGAATTTTCATAAAATTTTGGGTTGTACCAATTTCATTTATAATAATGTGACCCATTTTAAGACCTAATGTGATATAATTTAAAAATCTTTAAGAGCTATAATGTAATTTATAAATTTTAAGGACTAAATTGCTACAGCATAAAAAAGTTTATGGAAGTGAGTCTTCTCTCTAATATTAATGGTGTATTTTGACCAATAACAAGAGACTATTTTTTTTTTTCAAAGGGTAAGATTGTAGCAAATTTTGCATTTTAAAAAAATATTCTTCATGCACATGAGAGACATTGAACCCCTAATATCATTATACCACATTGTGTGACCACTTAAAATAAATAGCACGATTCACACAATTATATAACATCTTCCATATTATTTGAGTGTAAAATGTGAGATTCCATAATTATTTCTTAATAAAAAGTTGAAAAATAATTAGAGTGTAAGAAATTTTCAAAAATAAATTAGGATACATGTATCAAAATATTTAAATACAAAATTTTTTTTTTGAGGTTGAGGTTAAGAAAATGCATAAAATATGATGGTTAAAAAATCCTTATCAATTAAAGTAAGGTTTTATATCTTCTTGAGGCTCATGTGTAATAATCTTTATGACATTTTTCTTACTGCACAAGTTTGTCTTTTTTTTTGCTTGTAATTTTTTTAACTTGATCAATAAGTTAATAAATTCGTTCGAAGAACAAAAACTAATGGAACATGTAATTTTTTTTTTTTTAAAAAAAGGGCTTGTAATTTTTGAAAAAAGACTTATAACTTTCCGAAATATTTAAGTGCTCTCAATAAATTATATATCATTTTTGTCTTTCAAGTTTTTACTAAATCACATGAAATAAAAACAAACAAACAAATAAATATTATATATCTTTTTTAAGTGATTTGACAAATTTCAACTAGGTTCACAACTAATTTTGTAAAACATCTCGAATTCAATAAGCTAGCTCAACAACCATAAATTTTTATCAAAAATGATTCATTGACCTACAAATTAACCTACAAATCAACCTACACCATAAAGAAAGTGATGTTGGAAACCAACAAGCGGGCTAAGCAAATACTAGAGGGGGGGTGAATAGTATTTTGAAGCACTAATACCAAATATTTCGATTGATAATTGAAGAATGGAGCTAAGACTGAATTTTCTGGAATCAGACACAAAAGACTCGAGTCTTTTGTGAAATACTCGAGTTTTTCAGTGATGAACAACTCGAGTCTTTTATGAAATACTCGAGTTTTTCCTATCAGATAGCAGAAAAACCAGAAACGAAAATTCAGCAATTTAACTCAAATCAATTCAATAATAAACAGGAACTTATCCAACAGAATAGCAAGCAATTTAAATAACTTTTAAACACAAAGATTCCTTGAACTTGCTACCTAATTGTATAAATCCTAATTGATTGAAATGACTTAAGTCTATTGAGCTAGAAAGTAGATTAAAAGCAATAAACCAACACTCAAGCAATTTTATCCTGGTTCACTCCAACAATGAGCTACATCCAGTCCTCCTAATCACTTAGGAGTTTCTACTAATAATCAAATTGTTAGAAATTACAAAGGATTGCTTGAGAATGGCCTCACTCAACCTAACCCTTTCAAGAGTGTACCAAACTCTTGATTTCTACCCCAATTTGATTCCGGTGATTGAAGAACTCTTCACAAAGCTTCCTTGAACTCCCTTCAAGAAACTCCACCGGGCTAGGAACCTCCTAGTCTTGTGCTTGAGAACCTCTCAAGACTTCCAACACCCTAAGCCACTTAGGGTTTGCTTGGGAACAATCCAAGACTTTGAATAATCAAGCTTTTTGTATGTGTATTACTAATCTCACAATGGATTAGCACAAATAAGCACAGCTCAATGTAAGAATTGAGGCCTAAAACTCAACTTGGAATAAAATGACAATATGAGTGAGAAGTTGAGCTTTTTGGGAATTAACACTTGAGAAGAGGAAATTAAGAAAGCTTGTAATCAATGATGTGTTGTTGTCTTGTTTGTTCTTGCACAAATTCAAAGAGAAATTTTACAATAAGGTTCTGAATTCTCTCTTGGGGTTTGATGAGACTCAAATGTCCTCAATTGGTTTTTGAGTCTCTCCAACGTTCATTTTTGCTCACTGGACAAAAATACTCGAGTCTTTTGGTAAATACTCGAGTCTTTTTGGTCGGTCACGAGTGAATTGGTGCACGAACAAGACTAACGGTCATATTTGCTGACCTGGCACAAATACTCGAGTTTTTCTATAAATACTCGAGTATATACTTGAGTCTTTATCAAAATACTCGAGTATTTTGATCAGATATGGGAAAAATTATTTTTCAATTTTATTTTTCTTCTCAAGTATTAATTTTGGTCAATCTCAACTTAATAAACATATAAAAATTTATTCCTAGAAGAGACTAACTATTTCTACCCACTCTCAACCACTCTCAACATAAATTAGAAATTTACAATTAATATTTGATTGAGAATGATTGGGCACTTGTCTTCTTTTCTTGACTTCTTGTTGATGTTGATGTTGCAATATCTTCAAGGCATGATTTGCTAATTATTTTGTCATCATCAAAACATAATCCACATAATTAGGAGCATTGAATTCACAATCTCCCCCTTTTTGGTGATGACAAAATAATTAACACTTGATCCATTTGTTAAGCTTGATCCACTTGGAGATGCAACTCCCCCTCACTATATGATACTTTTCACCTATCTAAAAATTCAGCTTGAGCAAGATGTTATGACAATTTAATTTTAGCACCAAGCCTATGGTATTAGAGAATTTAACAATTATCAGAGTATATACCATAATTAGAGATTTTAGGTGCAACAATATCAAGACAAGACAAGTGTAATATCTCTCCCCCTTTTTGTCATACGCCAAAAAGATGTAATAATTTAGAAAAAGATCAAGGGAGGAGAGGTGCATAATCGGAAAACCCCATAACCAACTATGCAAAAAAATAGACTTAATAATAAATATAAAGAGCTCCCCCTGAAGCTTTGCACAAACATCATAATGAAAACCAAATTCATTAACATAAAAACATCATAAAAGGTCCAAATCAAAGGTGCAATAATAAACCCAAAGTCTCAAAACACCAATTTCTCAAAATACAGAAAATGTAACAAAGACCAACATGATAAAAACAGAATGAAAACTAAGATAGACTGCAAAGGTCAACATCATCAAAACATCGAAGGAGCTGGAGCATCTGGAGGAGAATAAAATCGAGAGAAGAGTTTAGAGGATGAAAAACTAGTAAGATTTGACAAAACTTTGAGGAAAATCTGAGTTTTGAGGAGAGAGATATGAGAAAACCGAGAGAGAAGAGGGTCGCAAAAACTCGAGTCTGAGAGTATATATAAACAGTTCAAAAGACTCAGCCCAGATTTCCCCAGAAAACTCGAGTAAAAATTGAAGAACTCGAGTTTGGTCCGAAAGTTCAAATTTCAGGAAAAACGCAAAATACTCGAGTTTTTTTTGGAAAATACTCGAGTTTGGTCTGAAAGTTCAGAAATTGGGGGTTTCGAAAGACTCGAGTGTTTTGAAAAACACTCGAGTATTTTTAAAAAAAAGACTCGAGTGTTTTGTGAAACACTCGAGTATTTTTCTCAGACCCTGATTAAAAACTTTTTCAATTTAAAACTGATTTAATTTCGAATTAAAATACTCGAGTGTTTTTGGAAAAACTCGAGTATTTTGACAGAACAGAGAGTAAAAACACAGTTTTAAAAGACTAAACACAAATCAAACACAAATGCTTCACTACCAACTTGGAATACAGTACAGAATCACACACAATTAACACACACAATTTCAAATATCATCAAGGACAATTTAACTAAGAACCAATAACACATTAGAGTAAGACTAATTTGGTGATTTTCCAAAAATGACACACAATGCAATTAGCCTATATTAGCTTCATCTAAAATACCAAGTTCTCTCCTAATATGATAAAAGGTGTCCCTTGGTAGAGGTTTTGTAAAAATGTCGGCTAATTGATTTGTGGTACTAACAAATTCAATTGTGCAATCACCCTTTTGTACATGATCTCTTAAAAAGTGATGTCTTATTTCAATGTGTTTAGTTCTTGAGTGATACACCGGATTCTTAGTCAAATTGATTGCACTCGTGTTATCGCATCTAATCGGAATATTTTCAAGTTTCAAACCAAAATCCGATAATTGTTGTTTCATCCATAACAGTTGAGCACAACAACTACCGGCTGCGATATATTCCGCTTCGGCGGTAGAAAGAGCGACACAAGCTTGCTTTTTAGAAAACCATGACACCAATGAACTTCCCAAGAAATGGCAAGTACCACTGGTGCTTTTGCGATCAAGCTTGCATCCCGCGAAGTCGGAATCCGAGTAACCAACTAAACTAAGATTGGCATCAGCAGGATACCATAAACCAGTGTTAATTGTTCCTTTTAGATACTTAAATATATGTTTAACCGCGGATAGGTGAGATTCTTTAGGATTAGCTTGAAATCTAGCACACATGCATACACTAAACATAATATCCGGTCTAGATGCAGTGAGATATAGGAGACTACCTATCATACCCCTATACTTACTAACATCAACCGGTGTACCTTGTTCATCCTTGTCTAGGTAGCATGATGTGCTCATTGGAGTGTAGGCTTCCTTGCACTTGTCCAATCCGAATTTCTCAAGGAGCTCTTTGCAATATTTCCCTTGATGCACAAATATCCCCTCCTTGACTTGCTTTATTTGTAAGTCTAGGAAGAACTTGAGTTCTCCCATCATTGACATTTCAAATTCCTTTTTCATCAAATTTGAAAACTTTCTACAAAGAGACACGTTAGTAGCACCAAAAATGATATCATCAACATAGATTTGTACTAACAAAATGTCATCCTTGGTTTTATAAATAAATAGTGTATTATCAACCTTCCCTCTTTGAAACTTGTTTTCTAATAGAAAGGAACTCAATCGATCATACCAAGCTCTAGGAGCTTGTTTCAATCCATAGAGTGCCTTTTTCAATTTATAAACATGGTTTGGAAATTCACTATTTTCAAAACCGGGGGGTTGTTTGACATACACTTCTTCATTTATAAACCCATTCAAGAAAGCACTTTTAACATCCATTTGATATAAAGTGAATTTCATGATTGAAGCATAAGCAAGTAAAATTCGGATTGCTTCAAGACGTTCAACCGGAGCAAAGGTCTCATCATAATCGATACCTTCCTCTTGGTTGTACCCTTGAGCTACTAGTCTAGCTTTGTTTCTTATAATCAACCCGGATTCATCAAGTTTGTTTCTATAAATCCATTTAGTACCAATTATGGTATGATCATCGGGTTTAGGGACTAGATCCCAAACTTTATTTCTTTCAAATTGGTTTAATTCTTCTTGCATAGCAAGAACCCAATGATCATCCTCAATGGCCTTTTTAATTGAATCGGGTTCAATTTGAGAAACAAATGAGACATAGTGGCAAATGTTTTGAATAGACCTACGAGTAAGTACTCCCTTTGACATATCTCCTATGACATTGTCTATAGGATGAGCCTTGACCGATTTCCAAGTTGGAGGAAGTTCTTCCCTTACTTCTCCTTCATCAACTTTTGAATTCTCTCTCTCTTTTTCTTCTTTTGAAAAGACAATGCCATCTTCACTAGCATCACATAAAACACTATCTTCTTTTGAAGACTCATTAAAAACCACATGAATTGATTCCTCAATATTTAATGTTCTTTTATTGAAAATTCTATAAGCTTTACTATGAGAAGAATAGCCTAAAAATATGCCTTCATCGGATTTGGAATCAAACTTGCCAAGGTGTTCTTTTTCATTATTTAAAACAAAAACTTGGCATCCGAAGACATGAAAATGAGATATATTTGACTTTCTTCCCTTGTAAAGTTCATAGGGGGTTTTATCCAAAGAGGGCCTTATCAAAATACGATTTAAAACATAACAAGCCGTATTGACGGCATCGGCCCAAAAATATTGAGGTACTCTAGAATCATTTAGCATGGTTCTAGCAAGTTCCTCTAGCACCCTATTTTTCCGCTCTACCACTCCGTTTTGTTCCGGAGTTCTTGGTGCGGAGAATTGGTGCTCAATACCATTTTTAGCACAAAATCTATCAAATTTGTGGTTTTCAAATTCTCCACCATGATCGGTACGAATAATAATTACTTTTTGATTTACTTGGTTTTGCAAAAGTTTGACATGATGTTTAAAAGATTTGTAGGTCTCACTCTTAGTAGTTAAGAATAAAGTCCATGTAAACCTAGAGAAATCATCAACAATTACCAATGCATAATAGTTGCCACCAAAGCTTTTTACTTGTGATGGTCCAAACAAGTCCATATGAAGCATTTCTAATGGCCTTGATGTGGACATCACCATTTTTGATCCAAAGGTGTTTTTAGTTTGTTTACATTTCTTGCAAGGAGAACAAACACCTTCAATAGAAAAATTTAGCTTTGGTAAACCAACTACTAGATCTTTAGATTGTATTTTCTTCAATTGGTTTACATTAATATGAGCGGTCCTACGATGCCATAACCAAGTGTCATTTTCTTTGATCACTAAACAAGTAGAGACCAAAGAAGTGACTTTGTTCAAATCAACTAAGTAAGTATTATTTGACCTTCTACCAACAAATTTGATTGATTCATCTTTGTCACTTTTAATGAGGCAATGGGTAGAGGTAAAAACTACATGATTACCAACATCACATAATTGGCTTATGCTCAAGAGATTATGTTCTAATCCTTGAACATAGAGAACATTATCAATAATCAAGTTTGAAGAGTTTCCGATTTTACCAATACCAAGGATTTTGCCTTTGTTGTTGTCCCCATAGTGACATAACCCTTTTCCTTTGGAGTAAGCTCAATGAAGTGCCGCTTATCTCCCGTCATGTGCTTCGAACATCCACTATCAAGATACCACAATTGTTTTCCCGTTCGAAGACACACCTACAAAATGAAATCACTTGTTCACTTTGGGTACCCAAACAATGTTGGGTCCCTTAGGGTTAGTGTTGGGACTTTCTCCCTTCTTAATCCACATATAAGTGCCCTTTTTCATTTCAAACTTCTTAATGTGGCACTCAATGTTGATATGTCCAACTTTTCCACAATAAGTACAAGTTGGTCTCTTTGATGATTTTTTCTTAGAAAATGTTCCAACCACCTTGTACTTTTTGTCCTTTTTATGAACATATCCTAAACCGGTTTTGTTGTGATTATGTCTTTGAGAGTTCAACAACCGGTTGAGGTTTCTATCACTATGTGAGATTGTGAGTTTGTTTTTCAACTCTTTCACTTCTTTTTCAAGATCATCACATCTCTCACATGAAGTGATAATTTCCTCATGATTTGCACAATCACTTTGATGACTAGAATTAATAAGTTCCAAGGATTCATTTTGAAGTTTCAACTCATTTATAGATTTTTGCAATTCATCAATTTCATGTTGAAACTCCAAAATTTTCTTTCCTTTTTCCTTATTAATTTTAGCAAGCCTTTTAAATTGAATTAACATTTCATTGTAAGCTTCTTGCAAATCATCATATGAAATGGAGTTTGAAGATGAACAAGAAGAGCTAGAGGTTACCTCATCATCACTTTCACTCATGCCATGATTAGCTCTTGATGAGGACTCATGATTGTTCTTGGCCATGAGACAAAGGTTTGCATTTTCATCACCGGAGCTACTTGAAGATGATTCATTGCTCCTCTCCGGTGCATCCCAAACAATGTATGCACGCTTCCCTTTGGTCTCTTGGGTCTTCTTGTCATTCTTCTTCAAGAATGTGGCACATTCCATTCTTATGTGACCAACCCCACCACATTCATGACACTTAACTCCATCATTGGTACTCTTTTATCTTTGTTTGGAGTCTTTGGTTCTCTTGAAATTGGATGAAGATCCACCTTTATTCCCTTTGAAGAATTTGTTGAATCTTTTCACAAACATCCCAAATTCTTCTTGATTTGGTTCACCATTGGAATCTCCACTTGTAGAGCATTCTTCAACTTCTTTTGTAGCTTTGGTTGAAGCTTTGAGTGCTATGCTCTTTTTCTTTTTGTCCGATTCCTCATGCATCCCAAGTCTTGTAAGCTCCATCTCATGCTCTTAGAGTTTGCCAAACAAAGTGGCTAAGTCCATGCTATTTATGTCTCTTGATTCCTTGATGGCGGTTACCTTGGGTTGCCAACTCCTATCAAGACATCTTAGAATTTTGTTAGTAGTTTCACCATTGCGAAATACTTTTCCCAAGGAAATCAAATGATTAACAATGTGAGAGAATCGCTTTTGCAAGTCACTAATGGTTTCATTTGGCAACATGTGGAACAATTCATATTCGTGAGTTAGAGAATTCAATCTTGCATCTCTAACCTCACTTGTTCCCTCATGTGTGACTTGCAAAGTATCCCACATTTCTTTTGCCGATTTACATTGGGAAACTCTATAAAATTCATCATGGGATAGAGCCGAAAAGATGATGTTTTTAGCTTTTAAATCAAATGAGACTTTTCTCTTTTCATCATCATTCCAACTACTCCTTGGAATTTCAACAATTTCATCATTTATTTTCTTTTTGGGAATGAAAGGACCATTTTCAATTGCATCCCAAATATCCATATCAATTGCTTCAATAAAAACTTTCATGCGAGTTTTCCAATAAACATATCCTTCACCATTAAATAGTGGAGGACGGTTTATTGAAGCTCCTTCTCCACCAAAGTTATTGCTAGAGCCCATTAAGTTTCCAAAAGGATCTTTTTCGAAAAAGTTGTTACACTCGATCTTTCGACCGAGCTCTGATACCACTTGTTGGAAACCAACAAGCGGGCTAAGCAAATACTAGAGGGGGGTGAATAGTATTTTGAAGCACTAATACCAAATATTTCGATTGATAATTGAAGAATGGAGCTAAGACTGAATTTTCTGGAATCAGACACAAAAGACTCGAGTCTTTTGTGAAATACTCGAGTTTTTCAGTGATGAACAACTCGAGTCTTTTCTGAAATACTCGAGTTTTTCCTATCAGATAGCAGAAAAACCAGAAACGAAAATTCAGCAATTTAACTCAAATCAATTCAATAATAAACAGGAACTTATCCAACAGAATAGCAAGCAATTTAAATAACTTTTAAACACAAAGATTCCTTGAACTTGCTACCTAATTGTATAAATCCTAATTGATTGAAATGACTTAAGTCTATTGAGCTAGAAAGTAGATTAAAAGCAATAAACCAACACTCAAGCAATTTTATCCTGGTTCACTCCAACAATGAGCTACATCCAGTCCTCCTAATCACTTAGGAGTTTCTACTAATAATCAAATTGTTAGAAATTACAAAGGATTGCTTGAGAATGGCCTCACTCAACCTAACCCTTTCAAGAGTGTACCAAACTCTTGATTTCTACCCCAATTTGATTCCGGTGATTGAAGAACTCTTCACAAAGCTTCCTTGAACTCCCTTCAAGAAACTTCACCGGGCTAGGAACCTCCTAGTCTTGTGCTTGAGAACCTCTCAAGACTTCCAACACCCTAAGCCACTTAGGGTTTGCTTGGGAATAATCCAAGACTTTGAATAATCAAGCTTTTTGTATGTGTATTACTAATCTCACAATGGATTAGCACAAATAAGCACAGCTCAATGTAAGAATTGAGGCCTAAAACTCAACTTGGAATAAAATGACAATATGAGTGAGAAGTTGAGCTTTTTGGGAATTAACACTTGAGAAGAGGAAATTAAGAAAGCTTGTAATCAATGATGTGTTGTTGTCTTGTTTGTTCTTGCACAAATTCAAAGAGAAATTTTACAATAAGGTTCTGAATTCTCTCTTGGGGTTTGATGAGACTCAAATGTCCTCAATTGGTTTTTGAGTCTCTCCAACGTTCATTTTTGCTGACTGGACAAAAATACTCGAGTCTTTTGGTAAATACTCGAGTCTTTTTAGTCGGTCACGAGTGAATTGGTGCACGAACAAGACTAACGGTCATATTTGCTGACCTGGCACAAATACTCGAGTTTTTCTATAAATACTCGAGTATATACTCGAGTCTTTATCAAAATACTCGAGTATTTTGATCAGATATGGGAAAAATTATTTTTCAATTTTATTTTTCTTCTCAAGTATTAATTTTGGTCAATCTCAACTTAATAAACATATAAAAATTTATTCCTAGAAGAGACTAACTATTTCTACCCACTCTCAACCACTCTCAACATAAATTAGAAATTTACAATTAATATTTGATTGAGAATGATTGGGCACTTGTCTTCTTTTCTTGACTTCTTGTTGATGTTGATGTTGCAATATCTTCAAGGCATGATTTGCTAATTATTTTGTCATCATCAAAACATAATCCACATAATTAGGAGCATTGAATTCACAAGTGACATATGTCACTTGCTTATCAATCAGTGACACAAGTCACTTTCTTATAGTGGAAGTTGTTTTGTAGGTTGGTTTTGTAGGTTGATTTATAATTGCTCAATTTTTAAATACTTTCACAACTATAAACTACAAGCTTAAATATATTAATCCAATAATTTTGCAAAACTAACCCCGTATCTCACATTCCTTTTTCAACTCCAGCGTACCTGGTAACCTATGACAAAAAAAAAAAACTTTTACTTTTTTGCCCCCATTTTCAATTTTTATGAACTAAAATATCCTTTTATGTGTTATTATTTCCGACTTTCAAAAGTCAAAAAAAAATTTTGACTCTTGAAAGTCGAAAAATTAAACTACAAACTATTTCCGACTCTTAAGAGTCAAAAAAAAATTTGACTCTTGGAAGTCGGAAAATCAAAGTACGATTAACATTAAGAATACATCGTCAAATTTGATTTAACCGTAAGAATTAAGATATACACTTCTAAAATGAAGTTAGCCAACTGTGGTTAAGTTGATGCTGTACACAAACCTTCATAATTAATTTCAACTGCTATGAAAATTTGATTCTGACTTCTCTAACCACACCATTCCAAAATTTGATGTTGTATTCTTAATGTTAGTCGAAAATAATATGTAGTTTAATTTTCCGACTCTCATGAGTTTTTTTTTTGTTTTTACTCGAGAGTCGATAACAATAACAAATAAAAAGTATTTTAATCCATAAAAATTGAAAATGGAACCAAAAAGTCGTTTATGGGGGCCAGGGCCAAAAAGTAAAAGTAAAAAAAAAAAAGGCCCTCATGCCAAGTCGTTTATGGGGGCCAGGGCCAAAATGTAAAAGTAAAAAAAAAAGGCCCTCATGCCATTCAATACTATAATCCTTGTCTCACTCTTCAACGTGAAATAGAAAGGCGGCATGTGACTAAGGATTAGTGATCAGTCACTTCCCCTCACATTAGTAAAATGTGTTAATGTGCACACAAATGAAAAGTTGTAAATATCCTCCCTCTGAATAATGTTTAGAAAGGCTTAACAAAGACACAGTAAAAGGTTTTAAAACTTCACAAATGTTGATTTGAAAGAACAGCTAAATTAAAAATGAGTTAGAACTAGATGTTATAATTTAACCGAAATTCTATATAGAAGTTGTAACAGAACCATAATGTAATTAATATGTTACAACGAACCATAATAATAATAATAATAATAATAATAATAATAATAATAATAATAATAATAATAATAATAATAATAATAATAATAATAAAATCCAAGTAGCTTAGAATACATCAAGCAACAGAGCACAGTTAATCTGGCTCGCCAAAATTCGAGACTTTAAGTTAATCTCTAAACTGCCCTTAGCATAATACTACAGAACCCCATCATTATGCAGCTCCAACTTTCTGAGCTTTATTTGGGCGACCCCCTTCATTATCTCTAGAGCGTGCATGTTTCCCCCCTCTACCACCGTGCCTTCCTCCTCCCCTGCCAGCACATAATATAATTAATATTTAGAAGTTTATATAAACTTTAAAACTTTACAACTGTGGTGAGTGGTGACTGGTTTAAACAAAAAAAAAAAAAAAAAAAGAACAATGATGACTGATGAGTAAATTGAAACAGAGTGGAAACGAGTACAAGTTAAAAACAAAACTTAAATACATATGTTGTAGAAGGACCGCAATGTAATATGTTACAAGGAAGCATCAAATGAAAACTCAAGGCATTGGTTGAGCCCAGCCACTTACCTTCCTCGGTTACCCTTAAAGTTTTGGTGCCTGTCTTTTTGATTACTGCGAAGCAAGGTCCAGTATTCTTTTTCAGCCACCCCTGAGATCATGAAAAACAATAGTTGCTCTCTCAGTATTACAATTTTGTATATTTAGTATTAGGCCTGTAGTCCAAGTCCTTTGTTAATTGGGGAGTATGAATTAAATCAATTAATCATGTTTTTATTAATGAGGTGAAGTGAACAATAATATAAATGATTTGACACCATGTTTTAACCTAAAACCTTAAGGCATTAGGTTCATGGGTCTTTCTACTTATATATTGTTCAACTTACCATATTTTAGTCAATGTGGGACTTGTTTGGTTTATATATCTCAACACTCCCCCTCAAGTCCAACTAGGGAAATTGACCTTAGTTGTGACTTGTCATTAATTTTGCCATGGCCTTGTACTTCAAGTGAGCCTGCCTATCTAGGTTGCCTGAGCAAGTGCTACTTTTTACTTGAGTTGGCCCAGGTCTTTTTGTTTGTTTTTATATGGTCCTTGGATCATTAGGCTTTGATACCATATTACAATTTTGTATATTTAGTATTAGGCCTTTAGTCCAAGTCCTTTGTTAATTGGGGAGTATGAATTAAATCAATTAATCATGTTTTTAATAATGAGGTGAAGTGAACAATAATATAAATAATTTGACACCATGTCTTGACCTAAAACCTTAAGGCATTAGGTTCATGGGTCTTTCTACTTATATATTGTTCAACTTACCATATTTTAGTCAATGTGGGACTTGTTTGGTTTATATATCTCAACACTCAGCTTAACCAAATCGAATTTCACGGTCAGCAGATACCACTTCAGTACCAAAGAACCAGACAAAACTAATTAAATTCCTTTATCTTTTTCCAACACAAAAGAACATGAAATAAAAGTGAAAGAATATAATAAAGAAAAGAATGGCAACAATAATATTCCCAAAAAACTGTTTCAGCAGAAGCAAAGTGTAATGCTTGAAAGCTGTATAAAGAGAATAAAAAATAGCTTAGTGAAAACAGTACTTCATTAAGTGGAAACAGGGTACTGCTTATATATTATAAACTGATGATGAGAAATAATATTCTAAAACTACAAATGAAATCAAAACAAAAATTAAACAACTAATTTGAAAAGAACAAGGTTTGAAGTGGAACCAACCAGTCACTGGGTCTAAAGTAGCAATAAAATTTTTCACAACCAAGCCGTTCTTTTCAGAAAGAACTGCAGCAGCACGAGCTTTCTGAGCAGCTTCAGCTTCATCAAACCGAATGTATCCCGAATCTGCTCCAATCTTGAAATCGATGTACTAAAGATAAAACAAGAAGCTTAATATACGTGTCTTAATTCAAAAAACTTGGCCATGATTTAATTTAAGCCCACCACCAGGCTATTCAAAGAAAATTAAAAAACAAAAGTATCCTTCTAAAAGCAGGAAAAAAATAAATCCAAAAGGTAAAATAGGGTACGAGAATGAACAGCTATAAAATATTTAGCAAATTTAACGTAAGGCACAAAGTTCGACCATCTGAAAGGGAAAAACATGAGTACCTTCACTGCACCAAACTTCTCAAAGACACTCTTCAAATCCTCACGCAAGACAATGTCCATGTTGTCCTTGTAAGCAGAAGCTGGAATTTTTTCCTCAGTTTCTTGACTCTTTTCTTCATTAACAGTTTCCTTTTCTTCTTTTTTCTCATTGTTTTCTTCACCATTGTCATCGTTTTCTGATACCTTTTGATCACTTTCACCTGCAGCAATTTCCGAAGGGGGGTTTTCATCTGTTTTGGAGACATCATTATTGTCATTGGCTTGTTCATCAGCACCATTTTGTTTTGAAGGAACTTCATCCGAAATGTTCTTTAGTTTGATGGCAATGATCAAGCCTCTAGGATAGCTGTGATAAACAAGAATAAAAACAATCAGTTTATAACTTTTTTTAAGGGGAATATAAACTTGGTAACTTCTTACCTATCTTCTTCATTTGAATAATTTTGGCGATTAGAACCCATATGAGGACGGGATTTTTCAAAATCTTCTAATTCCTTTTCTCTCTCTGCATCAAATTCCTTCCTGAATTGGATATAAATATAAAAGATCAGAATGTATAAACGTTTTTTTATCAGACATCAAGAATTCAAGCATTTCTATCCGACTGTCTCCCACACCGAAGTCCTTAAATTTAGCATCAAAAGCATTTGTCACAATCTCAATGCTATGAAATGAAGAAATCTTCATAAAATGATGCCAGGAGCAATTGACTCTACAGAAAATCCTTATACTTTACAATAATCACAAATGTATAAAAAAAATTGCAATCGCTATTGCTATATTTTCTTTTCAACGAAGGAAATATTAGATTATAAACCCTTCTTTCAAGATATTTTAGAAATAATTCAATATAAGGAAAACTTTAGGCTTTTTTATCATTGTAAAATTCGTCGCAGGTGATGATGGTATAGAATAGAATAGCTAGCATTCTTACCTTGGTTTCAATTCTAACTCAGCCCCAGCATACACCAGTTTTTGCTTCAAGACTTTTTCCACTTCCTCCTCTGATGAGAATTCAACAAGGGCAGTGCCACAGAACAACTTTTTGTCTCCAACATGACGGGGCAGCCGAACACTATTGACCTGTATCACAAAACGAGAATTTCTTATTTGCTACATGTATAACAAAAAATCCTTTAAATATCCCGTAATTACAGGAACCGTCTGCTAAACGGATTCCCATTACATGAAAACATAATATAAAGCATTCAAATATTATCCAGAGGAGTACAATGTCTGTTTATCTTTAAACAATGAGGAAGGTCGTAAGTTTAAAAGAAGTATCAGGCAACGCTCTTAACTCCCTGCAAAGAGTTACAAGAAACTTTGCTTCTGCTGTTTAAACTCATGTTGGTGCGCACCACGCATCGAGAATTCAGAGAACTGGTGGAAGAAACATAATGCTTTTCTTTTCAAAAATGTTAAAATTAAAATCATGGTAATGGTGCTATTATTACCTTGGCATATTGATTAAAGAAGGTCTCCACATCTTCAAGCTTTATATCATATTCAAATGGTGACGCAGCAAGTGTTCTTATCTCGACCTGCTCAATTACCTCTTCTACCTTTGGAAATTCAGTTGCCCGGCCAACTTTTTTCCCTGAAGCATTACAATAAAAAAGGGAGAAACAGGTTATAACTTATAACTGCTAATGTTTTCGTTCAACATGAATTAGCCTCTACAAAAATCAAAACAAAAACATTTTCATCCAATCAACACCAGATTTGACATTGACAGTGGCAAATATGCCATACAACTAATTTCACTCATAGTCCCTCCTCAAAGAACACAAGTTCAAACAATGAATTCATTCATGAGTCCACCACCACCATGTGCTTACTACTAAACTACTCTCCTCAAATTCCATGACCCAAATTTAATGAAAAGAAAACAGGCCATATTCTGCAGCTCCACTAAATGTAGAGCACATTGCCTTAAGCTTTAAAAAATTATTATAAAGATAATCTAAAAAATGTGATTTTTGTCGTATAACTTCTATGTAAACCATAAACCATTTCGAATTAAACTGCCAAGAGAATCATGCAAGTCCTAGATTGATCTTTTTATGGAAAAAAGTGTTTTGGTGGGGAAAAAAAAAGCTGTAAACAAACAAGTCCATAATCACAAGAGCTTAAAACTATCAAAAAAGAGTAAACGATTTCAAGCAAAACAACCAAGTTAAGCAAGTCCTCTAAGTTGATGCCAACAAAAGCTTTTAGCAAACCATGTTTTCAAGTTACAAAGTAAAACTTAACTCTCTCACCCCAAACATAAAAAAAAAAACAGAGATAAGTTGGAAGACACGAAACCAACCATCCTCGGAGACTTTGAGCGAAGCGGAATTCCTCAAAACTTGGGCAACGGCATTAACAGTATCATCTTTTACTTCTTCGGGCTTAATGTCACCCAAATTAAGGTGCTTTCGCATCCGATTAAATGAGCATATCAAAGCCAAACTAACCACTGTGCGATCAAAGTCAAGGGCAACCAACATAACAGATTGAAAATTCAAATCACATTACACACAAAAAAAAAACAAAAAATTAATGAAACGGTTAAAAAAAAATAAGAGTGAAGGGCCCTCAAGTTTTTCGATGATACTTTAGTTCCTTAAGAAATTTAATTCATTTTTAGTCCCAAAGTTTTCCAAAAGTGACAATTTAGTCCCTGTCCAATTTCGTCACTTCGTTAAGGGATTAAATCATACTTTTGGAAAACATGAGGGACTAAATTGGTACTTTTGGAAAACATGAGGACTAAAAATGAATTAAATTTATTGAAGGACTAACCTGAGGGACCAAAGTGCCCCTTCACTCAAAAAATAAAAAGGATACTGCCATCTTCACTTTCAGTGACAGTTTTTCTCATGAAATTATCAGTGGGAAGGTTGCTATCGCTGAAATAGAACTCCACCTAACCAAAAATAATTTTTAAAAAAAAACGATTATTACGTAAAATAAAGATGAAATAGGAAATAAGAAGTAGGATTGGATAAGTGTGGAATGGTACTTGACGTAAGACTTTCTTGGTTGTTTCATCGTCCAAGGCCATTGATTTGGAATTGAAATGCACGGAGCGAGAGAAGGGTGAGTGGGTGGTTGAAGTGGTTACAGGGTGTGTGAGTGTGACCGAGCGAGTTTAGGTTTCGGTTTGAAGTGTGAGAGTGGGAGAGAGAGAGTTTAGGGTTTTAGGGAAGAGGGAAGAGAGTAATAATATGAGAATGGGCTTGGGTTTGAGCTATCGAATATGGATATGGATACGGGTACGGGTTCCATTAGGTGGTGCTCGGGTTTGTTTCTATATTCTCCGTTTTCAAATTGATAGTTAACTATTCGTTTTTGGAGAAAATTTTTTTTATTTATCATTTTGATGATTTTAAGAGTGTAATAAATGTAGTTTTCTATGTTTATTTCTGTTTAATAGAGTTTTGGTATTCGTAAGTAATGGAAAAAGGTAATGATTATAGAGAGAGAAAGGGTATAGAAATGAAAAAACATAATTAATGTATTAGAAATCTAAGTAATGATTGCATTTTTTAAAATTTGTGTTTTGTTTGAAATAGGAACGGAAGGATTATGTGTGTTTTAAATAAGTTTTACAATTTATTTTTTCTTATTTTAAGCTTTTTTTAAGAACAATACCTGCTCTCCGAGAAAGTTATAAGTTGATCATAAATCATCTTGAAAAAATAAAAAAATAAAGTACGTGGATAATTATTTTCATTATGTGACAATTTATTATTGACGTGAACTTTGGATGATATGATAGTTCAGGATCAACTAATAATTATTATTCATCTATATGTTGTATCATTTGTCGGTCATTCTTGTTGGTTGATTTTTTTTTTTTTTTTTTAAACTTGTTGGTTGATTCTTTTAAATAGTTAATGATTAAAATAAAAAATTATTAGTATATTTTCTCACCGATGATAATAAGTGTTACATGAGATTGACACAAAAGATGGACAACGGATATCATCCCTTTTATATGACTTTCATTATTTTTAATTTTTTTTTTTTTTGGTAAACCATTATTTTTAATTTTGAAAGTGATTTTTTATACTGTTTTGCAAAAATAATAGTGTTTATTTTAACATATTTCCATTTAGAAATCATCAATATCAAAGTAATGAATTTTAGTTGGAAATTCACACTTGTGAAGAAAGACATGTTATGTCTGCGTAAGTCAGTCAAGTTGATAACTGCATGGACACCTAGGTAGCTTAGACCCTCAGATGCTGGGCTCTAATCCCAAGTACCTCCTTTATAATAATAAAAAAAAAAGAAAGACATGTTATTAGAACTAAAATAAAACACAAAAAGTTACATGAACAAATAAAAAACAAAATATGATTCAAAAGACAAATTTAGTAGTTTTGCAAGGATTTTTCAAGTGAACTCATTTTCTTAAAATCTAATAGGAGTATTAGTTGCGTCATTGAAGATCTTTAAAGACAATTTATTCAACCAAACTCCGTATATATTTTATATGAGACAATCTTATTTGAATTAATAATTTTATTCATGTTAATAATATATTTCATGTGTTTTCTCCCAATAATAAAACTAGTATTTTATGATATAGAAAATATATAAATTATTGGGGTTAAACTGATTCCTTTTGTGATCAAATTAGTTGTTCGTATGAGAATTTTTAAGAGAAATTTTAATCCCCAAAAGATTAATTTAACCCTAGCTTAAAATTTTTGGACATTAATTTATATTTTTATACTTTTAGGGATCGATTTTGTTACATTTGAAGAGATTAAACTGGCTGTTGATTCTTTAATTAATTATTGTGGTTTTTACTTTATTTTATTCGAAGGTTGGTGGAGCAAATTTCATTAGGGTCATGATCAGCTTGGGCCAAAAAGGTCTATATGGAATTTATGCCAAAAATCATCTAGCTAAATTCAGTAGCGAACCACTTTTTTAACTAAATCAAACCATATTTTTAGATGATATTAGGGAGTGACCCGGAGCCCGGCTAGTTACAGTTTTATTAAGAGTTAAAAGTCACATAGGTCCCCGAAAGATACTTATGGAATCAATTAGGTCCCAGCCGAAAGATTTGTGGAATCTCTTAAACCTCTCAAAGATCATTTTGACGTCACATTAGCCCCCAATTCAATTTCGTTAGGATGGACCTGATGTAATTCTACGTGGCACGTTAAATGCTTTGTCGGCCTCAATGCGATGTTGGAATGTTAAGAAGGTGTCGCGTTTGGGCCAACAAAGCATTTAATGTGTCATATAGGATTCCGTTAGGTCCCTCATGGGGGGACTAATGTGATGTCAAATTGATCTTTGGGGGGTTTAAGATATTCAACAAATCTTTCAGGGACCTAACTGATTCAAAAATGATCTTTGGGGTTTAAGAGATTCCACTAATCTTTCAAGGACCTAACTGATTCCACAGGTATCTTTCGGGGACCTATGTGACTATTAACTCTTTTATTAAAGTGAGACAAAAAGGTCCGAGATCTAATTGAGTCGTATTTTTTAGTCTAAACTCATTTATTTATTGGGCTTGTGCGGGCAAGCCCGATCGGGTCAGACTTTTTTTGCTGTCTCTAGTTCACCCCAATGTTTTATCTTTCGGTCTTATTCACTCAAGGAATCTTTTCATCTTCGTGACTTTATTTTCCCCTCTCCTCCATTATCCATCACCACTTGAATATATGATTCTTGGAAGCAAACCACTCTAATGTCTTCACGATACAAGCGATAGTTGTGACACATACAAAAGGTTGTTGCAACGACGCACATAAATGGTTGTCACACATTGCACAAACAATGAAATATAATTAATTTAAAATTTGGAATTCTACATTTCATGCCAAAGCAAAGGAATTAGAAATTGAATTTGGAATTCCAATTCTACATTCTAATCCTTCATACAATTCAAGCATAGAATCACAATTCCAATTCCGATGGCATTGAAAATGGAATTACAATTCCAATTTCACACGTCAAACGGACAGTTAGAGATCTTCAATGAGCAAATTTCATCACATATCCTCAAAAATACTTTCTTTTTTAAATTATTTTTTAAAAGTTTGCTTAATGTTGATTTTAAAATTTGAGGATAAAAGGTAAAATGATAAAAAAATAAGACCTAGCATGATTAGATGATTGGGTTCATTTTCTCAAGGATTATTTCACAGGTAAAATCCACTTTTATTAGGATTGGTCATAAACCTCAAAAGGGGGCGAATCGAGTTTTATTAATTTATTGAAAAAAATATGCGAATGGTATATAAAAAATTGTTTTAGGAGAGATTAAATTTGTAACGTGAAGGCTTTGCAATATATGAATATAATAAAAAGAGTAGCGCGGAAACGATTAAAACAAATAATGCATAAAGTAAAGAGATAAGGGAAAAGGAACACGCAAACCAATTTTATACTGGTTCAACCTTTCCAATGAAAGACCTACATCCAGTACCCAAACGACCCACTTAATATTTTTATAGCCTTGAATTGAGTTCCACCCAATTACAACCAGAGCGCCCCACGCACACTACTAGGATCCACCGTTCGTTAGGGATCTCAATAAAAACACACAAGGGTTCCTCACCTACAAGGATTTGATCCTTCACACCCAGGGAGTCACTCCCTACAACTAAGGTTAAATATAAGGATTGATGTGAGTGATTACAATATTGTGTTCTTGATAACACAGATACAACAATTAAGCTTCTATGGCAATGAAGTCAAGTCACAAGTGTATAGACCAAAGTAAGGTTTTCTTCACAAAAATATGAACGTGAAAAACTTGATGAAGGAGAAGAGAGAAAGAGAGAGAGCGTGAGGTTAGAGAGAGAGGAAGAGTGAAATTAGATTTTGAAGAAATAAAAGAAACCTTGTTTTTCAAATCAAAAGCAAATCATGGAGATTGTAAAACTTAAACCAAATATTTTATTTTTAAAAAAAAAATTAATTCAAAAATTATATCAGAATTCGAATTTTAAATCAGATTCAATTAAGTAAAAACAAATCTGGAAACAATTCAGATTGATTCTGATACGAAATTCAAAAAGACTTAAAAGTAATTGATTACTTCTCCAAGGTAATCGATTACAACCTTTCAAGTAAAACAGAGAATTCAGTTTTTTAAGAAAGTAACTGATTATATATACAGAGTAATTGATTACAGTGATCGATTACACACCTTCAGACAGAAGGGTAATCGATTACCATCACACTGTAATCGATTACAATCTCTCAGGAAATGATAAAAAGCTACATACATGAAATAATCGATTATCTAAGCATAAGTAATCGACTACAACTTCTCAGATCAACAATCCTCTGAAGTAATCGATTAGCATAGATCAGGTAATCCATTACAATCTCTCAGGTTACAAGTCTGAGGCATGGTAATCGATTATCCTTGGAAGGTAATCGATTACTTCTGCTAATTTTTACAAACATGATTTTCATAAGCATAAATTGTAAACAGAGATTTTCACAAACAATTTTCACCTAAAACTGGAAAACATACTTAAAACGTTTTTGGGAAAAACTCTTTTCCTTCTCCTTTTTGAAAAACTCTTTTTGACCTTATTCTTAGATTATTAACTTCATTACCTTTACATAAAATCCTGTGGGAAAAAGGGAAACCACTAAGGTCTTCATTTACTTGAGTTTGAACCTTGAGAGCTTATTTGACTTTTAGCACAATTGTTTGTAATCATCAAAACATTACAGAATGAAACTTGAAGTCATTGGGAAAGCTTGACTTCCAACAACTTTGATAATCTTTATATAGGAATGAGCAGAACATGATCCGTCATTTGAACCCATCATGTCGCAATGACTTTGTGTCGGGTCTGCCCATCACGGTTGACACAAAAGGGACAAAGAAGGATAAAAAGAGACATTCATCATACAAGAGGTGATGGGTTCAAGTATACCCCGGGCCACCTAACCTATTCGTCCGTCCTCTCATATATATCAACGTTTTAGCATCTTTTCCTGATTTGCTTTCATTTAAACTTTTATGATGATAAGAATAATAGTTGAAATGAACACAACTTCAATAATGTAATATCCCATATATTTTTTTACAAGATATAGTTAATAATATAATGTGATTATATTGTCTAAAATGTTAGTGTGGGTGATAGCTTAAAATTATGTTGATATAGGAGCTAAATCGTACAATGAGAAGCACTCGTCAATGAAGTGTTCCTTATTCATCTTTTTTCTTGTTAAATAGAAAAGTCTTTTGATGTTTTTATTTTTTAAGTTCTGCGGAATACTTAAATTATGAAGAGTGATCATAATTGAGAGATGGTCTGATTGATGATCATTCCGCAATCACTTGATATTTAAATTTTAGAAACCGTTTTAACAATTTGACAAATAAAGGAAACTTTATGATAAAGAACTTGTTGCATCATATATTTATTTTTTTGTCATTTTTAACTTAAGAACAAATCAACATTTTTCATAAATTTTATTTATATTATTATTGTGTCTGGTTAACCTGATCTATCCTTATCCTCATCTGTCTAAATTTGAACTCATCTCTATTGCATTTCATTCTAACAAATAGTGGGTTCGAGTCCAAAATTTGACTCGATCAAAATTTAATGATACATTAACCCTTCCCCTGTTTACTCCTATGGCCTTATCTTTACGTTATGGAAAAAAAATTTAGTTTTTAGATATCAACAACAAAATTAAAAAAAAACAAAATAATGATAAAAAATGCATCGAAAAACTAAATCTATGATTCAAAGTAGGCTTAAATATTTTTTTAGTTCTTCATCTTATTTTTAAATTTCAAATTGGTCATTTATTTTTAGAAAGAGTTAATTTAGTCCTTTATGTTTTAACGTTTGTCAATTTCATTTTTCTGTCATGACAATGTTAAAATTTCATCGAAATATACAGATTTTGCCTAAGATTTTTTTATAATCACTGGAATCTACATTTTATTGCCATAATCTGCATTTTTTAAAACAAAAAAAGATCAAAATGCGAGTGAAATTTCACTCTAAAAAAATGAAATGACATTAAAATTTTATCAATCACAGTATCAAATATAATGAAAACTGTAGATTTTAGAGAGAAAATGCAGATTAATTATAAAAATAAATTTTAAAAAAATATAAAAAGTATTACTCCCTCCGTTTCTTATTATCTGTCTTTTTTTTAGAGATTTTTAGCTTTTTTTTATCTTTCCTTTTGATAATTTCAAGAGTGTCTTGGTTTTTTAATATGTATTGGTTTATGTAAGTAGTGGAGAAAAATTAATGATTATAATGAGAAAAAGAGTATAGTGGAGAAAAACATAATCAATGTATTGAAAATCTAAATAATAATCAGATTTCTTAAAGGGTGTGGTTTGTTTGAAACAGAAGAGATAAATAGAAACAAGGGAGTAATCCAACTTATCTAATCTACTATCTATATATAAAAGGATCCCTTTTCGAGACACCACGTTTGCCGGAGAAATTTTCGAGGCACCACGTTTATCCTGTGAAGCTTTCCTCGCACAAGAGAATTTGTAGATAGATAATCATTATCTCTAATCAAAATTACAATTTAAAATTAAATAAATTATTTAAATTTATTTAATCATTATATCTTTGTAGGTAAATAACATTATCTCTAACTAAAATTACAATTTGAAATTAAATTAATTATTTAAATTTATATAATCATTATCTGTATATGAAATCATTATCCTCAATTTGTTGAACAAATCATTATCCTCAACAAAAATATTAAAAAAATCAATATATATATATATATATAATAGGCTCTCCCATTCAATTTTTAAAGTTCTATCTAATTCTAAGAATTCTCTTCTCCAAATTTTTTCTTTTATTTTTATTTTTTCCCTCATTCCTCTACTAAAAGCTCTTAATTTTGATTTCTTGAGTGTTTGATGAACTACTTATTAGATGATGCATATTTTGTTATACTTTTAATTGACTTTTGTTTATTCCTATACTTAGAGCTCTTAATTTTGATTTTTGAGTGTTTGATGAATTACTTATTAGATTATGCATATTTTGTTATACTTTTAATTGACTTTTGTTTAATGTTAATTTCAGGAAGAATGACATCAATGAGTTACTTCAAACAAGAGCATGACCTTGGTAAGTTTTTTTTTTTTTTGAAATTTTGGTAAGTTATTATACATACTTACTTTGATTATTCTTTGTTGAAAGAATATGCAAATAATTGATGATTTTCTCTTTTCAAAGAAAAGAAGGGCTAAGACTTCTAGAGGATTAAGAAGAAATACCCTGATCTTACTCCGGTGAGAAATAATTTTGGTGAGTCTTTTGCCTGTTTGAAAAAACAATGTTTTTCAATTTATTTATGATTTTTTTTTCCTTTTTGTCATGAGATAAAATAAATAATGAAAAAGATCAAAATATTTAAATATGAATAATAATAATAATAATAATAATAATAATAAATGTGATAATTATATTAAAAAATAATAATGGTAAAAAAATATTAATTTATCCATCAAATAAATATAAGAAATATTTTATAATACTATCTAATAAAAAAATCAGAATATATAATTTTGGTTTAGTTATATATAATTTTTCATATTAAATGTGATAATTATATTTAAAATATGCTAAATTATCATGTCTTATGCAATAGAAAATATTTTGATTTATCTTTAAATCTACTCATAATACCATCAAACAAAAAAATGTAAAAAAGTTTAATTTTCATTTGACTCTAATAATTAATCATAATATCATAATAAAACGTGTTAATTCATCGATCAACTAAATAAGGAATACATTAATTTAATACTCATCTATACATAGACAAATATAATAATAAATATATAAAAAAAACCAACATTATATTCATAATAAAGTGCAATGTGTTAACCAAGATAGTCAAAAATAACAATTTCAATGTTGTCTTCATGTTCTATGAAATAGTGGATATTCCAACTTATCCTTAAATTTTCTCATAATATCATTAAACAAAAAAGATCAAAATATTTAATTTTGATTTGTTTTTAATTATCATAATAAATTTGATAATCATATAAAAATATTAATTTATCTATTAAATAAATAAGGAATGTCTAATTCTGATTTACTTTTGATTCATCGTAATCTACTATACTTATATAAAAACATTCCTTTTCGAGACACCACGTTTGTTCGCTTAAGAAATATTCGCACCAGAGCATTTGTAGGTAGATAACATCGTCTTTAATCAAAATAATAATTTAAAATTAAATAAATTATCTGTCCAAAATTAATATTTAAAATTAAATAAATTATCTATATGTGGAATATGTGAAATAATTATCCTCATTTTGTTAAAAAAAATCATTATCCTCAAAAAATCGATAAACTCAAAGAGATGATGCTTGAATTCATGATAAACCCAAATATCTTTTTAGTTATCACATATTTCAAACTATAAATATGATGATTTCTCAAGTCATGAAAGCCACCTTCTTCATCATTCTCCTCTCTTTTTTATTGTTCATGAACCACCGCCTCTTCCAATATGTCACCATATAAGTTGCAATCTCACTGCATGCATTCATCACCATTGTCATTTTGCATTGGCAAAAGCTTCATCTATAGCAATGAATTCCCAACAACAGCATGGGAAGAACAATAAGCTTCATATGCTTCATTGCTGCGTGAAGAACTATGATTTCATTAGTCTAGATATTTAGGTCTTTATCATTAGTCTAGATTTGTTAAATGTAAATAATGATGTGGCAAAGGAGTGTTACTTTAACCATATGAAGTAAAACTCACACATCAATATATTAGTTGTTCACACATGATTACCATTCTCTTTGTTATTTAATTTTTACAAATTATTTGGTCACCAAATAACCAATAATTAATTCTTCAATGATTTATTATATTATATTATGCTTGGTTGGTTACGTTATCTTATGTCTTACCTGTAAACTCTAATTCCAGAAAATATATAGGATAATGGAAACGTTTCGAAAATAGAATAAACCATGAATGATTTTTTTCTACTCATGATAACAATTTAATATACAATCTTTAGATTTAAAAATAGGCAGTTCTACAACAAAAGTGATGCACCATCCATCTTAAAGGGGTATTCAGTAATTAAGCGCAAGAATAATTTATTTTGGGTTTAAGCGCAAGAATAATTAAACCTATTTTTAATCAACGTAAAAAAAAAACACCGGACAACACGTACAAAAAAAATAGATAATTTATTTATTTATTTTTTGTTTGGTGTTTAGTTTATATATATCTAAAAAAGATTGATATATTTGCTTATAATTTATTTTGTGTGAAATCATTATCCTCTGCATCATTTTGTTAAAAAAAAAATCATTATCCTCAAAAAGATAAACCCAAAAAGATGAGGCTTCGATGATCATATTAAAGAGTCTATGATAAATCCAAACATCTAAAAAAAGTTTATTGATATAAAAAAAAGAAGTAATCATTATGCTAAAAATGATAAACCCAAAGAGATGAAACTTCTATGATTATAGCAAAGAGTTCATGATAAACTCAAATATTTAACAAAAGTTTATATTTATCTAGAAAGGATTGAAATATTTGCTTATAATTAATTTTATTTATGGTAATAAATTTTGGTTAGAGAGAAACTTGTATTAAAGTACAAAATATATATTTGAATAATAAAAAAATCTACTTGGGAAATGAGGGGTGGGAAACCGAAGAATAAAAGTTAAAAAAAAAAAACAGATTTTAGTTTTTCTTTTTTTTGGTAGACCTAAAAAATATTCAACAGATTTTAGTTTTTCTGTTTGATTTTAACGGGGAAAATAATATTCAAAGTGTAGCGGAGAGAATAAGGTATGATGAAAGGAAAGATAAATCAAAGATATCATCTAACCCTGACATTAGAAACCATTTTAATAATAATAAGGTGTAGTTGTTTATATTATTGAGTTCTAGAAGAAGGGTCTTTCTTATGAGCATATCCATCCATTCCTCATTCTCAATGACGAGTACCAAATTGCTCACGTACACCAATAGATAACATCATATTTGCAGAAAAAAATTTAAATCAAAATCATTAGAACAATAAAAATAAGATTTTTAAGATTCAATCTTATTATTAACTCAAGATAAGATAGTCGATAAAAAAAATATTTAATTATGATTAATAACAAAAAATGTGATAATCATATTTAAAAAATCTTAGTTGTAAAAAAACTACTCTATCCATCACATAAATATAAGAAATATCTCATAATATCATTAAACAAAAAAGATCAAATATAATATAAATTCTCATTTTTTAAACCATGTCAAACCACCCTTACATAATTATCATTAACCCTGAGTCATCTATATACTCCCTCGGTTTCTATTATTAAAAAAAATAAAAAATTTCACACTTATTAAAAAATTAGTTGAACATATTTAATTTTCTCAAATTCATAAAAAAAAATATTTTAAAAAAGTTGCGTTGGAAAGTTCCATAGTATTATTTCTAACCACAAAAATTATAAATTACTATTATTATTGTTATTATTATTATTATTATAAATGATTAGATAAATCATTGATTCCAAATTTTATCTTTATTTAAAATATTAAAACAATTCTCATTTCAGGGATAAAAAAAATATGTTTTTAAAATATAAAATCTATGAATTGAGGTATTGCCTATGTATGTAAAATCAAACCTTGAAGACTTGCGATGTGTATATTTCATTCTCCATAAAATATAATTTATTAGTTCTAATATAATTCTTGAAACTTTTGTTTTCAAGATAATTTGGTCTCATAACAAATTAAGTTAAATAGATTATTCAAATTTTTCAAATCATTATCTCAACAACATTAAAATATCTTCATTAATTATATTTAATAATTAAATCAAAATAAAAATCCTATAAATAAATCCCATATTATTTTAAAAGGTAACAACAACGTTAATTCAACCTAAAACTGGGTGTCTGATCCTAATTTTTTTAACCACTTTATCATAATACATTGTCGACATAAATTTATTTGTTTTTTTTTAAATCACAATAATTATGAGAAAAATAATTAATCTAAAAAGTGTTATATTGTATTAAAAAATAGATGGATTAATTTATAAAATATTTAAATAACAACCTAAAACAAATCTATAAAAAGAAACCTAAAACATTTAAAAAAAATACAACTAGCCTCCTAAAACAAATAAAAATTTAAATTTTGAAGGATAATCCCAATAAAAAATATTTCATCAAAGTAAATAATAATAAAGATAAATCTACTATATGGTATAACTTATCATATCTTATCTCTTATCATCTTATTATCATTATATCTTTAAAAAAAAAGTTTATATCTATCTTTTCATTCATGATATCCACTTTATATATAAACATACAACCACCAAAGAAAGTTCGGATCACAGAAATAGGGAGAAACAAAAAAACAGATGTGATAAGATAATTGATTAAAAAGATAAAAATATTTAATTATGATTAATAACAACAAATGTGATAATCATATTTTTAAAAAAATATTAATTGTAAAAAAAAACTACTCTATCCATCACATAAATATACAAAGGATCATGTTCAATTCTGATTTAATATTTATTTATCGTAATAAATTTTATAATCATATATAAAAATGTCAATTTATTCATAAAATAAAGAAGGAATATCTCATATAAAAAGTGTTATATTTTTTATTCATATAAGGAAGTACAAAATTTATCAACAAAATCATTTAGATTAATTTTTTTAAAGTATAGGGTTTGATTTGAACTCCTCTATTTTTATATAATTATTTTTTGTTGTTGTTTAATAATAATCTTTACTTTAAAATATTTAAATATTAATAATCCGTGCATTGCACATGATAAAAATAAAAAGTTTTGATTTTGATTTCGCTCTAATTAATAAAACATGCTAATTATCGATCAACTAAATAAGGAATACATTAATTTAATATTGATCTATACATAAATAAATATAATATTAAAAAACGAACTGTCATTATCTTCCAATGAATTCATGTCCAATGAAATAAGGGATATTATGATTTATCATTAATTATTCTCATAATACCATAAAAAAAATCAAAATAATAATAATATTTTTTTATTTATCATAATAAAGTATATTGAATAATCCTTTTTTTCATAATTATTTTTGGTATTGTTTAATAATAATCTTTACTTTATAATGAAAATAATAATAATCTTTAAATTAAAATATTTAATATAAAAAAATTTAATATCAAGAACCCCTGCATTGCGTGGGGTAAGAGCTAGTTTCATAAATATTTTAAGGAACGGGGGAGTAAACATTTAATCTTTTAATGTGAAAATAAAAAGGTTTTATTCATCAGTAGCTTTTTTTTTTATTTTTTTTTATTTATGTGCCAGGCCTAACCGATGCAAAGGTTTAGGGCTCTCTCTATACGACTGTGAGTGCGTTTGTTACTACTACATGTTAGGTAGCGATGACGAAGAACGAGCTTCACAGCACAAAGAAGCGGAAGAGGCCCAGAAATCACCACAAACCACCCATTAACGACGGCGACGAGCATGAGGTTCCATCAGCTTCAGCCGCTAAGCGCCGAAAATCCAAGGATCCCTCATCCATCTCCAACTCCTCTAGCTTTCTAGATAAGGCATGCATT
Organism: Crotalaria pallida; assembly: GCA_037953625.1. Lineage (NCBI taxonomy): Eukaryota > Viridiplantae > Streptophyta > Magnoliopsida > Fabales > Fabaceae > Crotalaria > Crotalaria pallida. The sequence goes on from CM075650.1 coordinate 160,594,595, forward strand.
GCATACCCTTTGCAATCTAATTTCTACAACCTTTTCTTTTACTATTTATTTACTTATTATTTATTTTGAATTAATTATTTAATCGAGGTTTAAATCTGAATGGGTGTTGTAGATGCGAGCGAGGTTGTCCGGAGGCCATTTCAGGATGATTAATGAGAAGCTCTACACTTGCACGTATGTACTACTACTAAGTACTACTCCCTCCGGTCCTATACATAAGACACATTCTAGAAAGTTTTCTTGATCCTAATTATAAGTCACTTTATATTTTCTATGCATCATTTATTGATTTTTCTCTTTTTTGCCCTTATTAAATGATTTGACTATCTATGTGTATTTCATTGTTCATTAATGAGTGTGAACTTTTCCAAGAAAAGTTATGGGGTAAAATTGTAATGTTACAATATATTCTCATAGAATTCATAAAGCCAACCACTTTCTTTATATGTGTAATTCGGTTAAGTATGCCCTATAATAAGGACTGGAGGGAGTAACTAGTTTCTGCCTCCACTTTTTTTTTACTCTTTCTTTTTGAACCCCCCCAATTACTTAATGGCCCCCGTTTTAATTTTTGTGGACGAAGTTGTCCTTTATTTACCGTCTGAAACAAGGCGGACATCACTTTCCGCTTTTTAAAAGTCGGGAACAAATTAATATTTCCGAGAGTCGGAAACATACCGACTACATAGAGTCGGAAATTCCGACTGGTTAGAGTCGGGAAAAGGCAAACCTGCATCTGTGATCAACTGGTCTGCAATAACCAAGACCAAGAATAAATCTATGGTCTTCCCAAAACCGGATCTCAATGTTTTTTTCTTTTTTTTTTTTAATGCGCAAGAATACAATGAAACAAGCCATCATAAAGATATGTAAATTTGTTTATCGCTGCAACTCTAAAAAAGTCAGTATTTGGGGACACTTATTCATATGACATGTGGAAACACCTTTTATTATGGGAAAAAACCTACTTTTGATTTACGGTTTTCCTTTTTATTCCATCTCATCATAATAGCATCCTGGGTTCATCAAGAATTTATCGATCTATATGCTTCAAAGGCTTACGCTTGAAACTGTTGCAAAATGTCCATTTGGTTTTTGCAGCTATTTGAACATAAAACAGAAAGGATTGTCTTAGAGCTTAACAAGTAACATGTATTAAGTTATACATTCATGCAAGATTCAACACATATGCAAACAGCAGAAACCATGTATTCAACACATATGCCTTTTCCCGACTCTAACTAGTCGGAATTTCCGACTCTATGTAGTCGGTATGTTTCCGACTCTAACTAGTCGGAAATATTAAATTTGTTCCCGACTTTTAAAAAGCGGAAAGTTATGTCCGCCTTGTTTCAGGCGGTAAATAAAGGACAACTTCGTCTACAAAAATTAAAACGGGGGCCATTGAGTAATTAGGGGGTTCAAAAAGAAAGAGTCTTTTTTTTATTTTGTTTGTTTGTGTGTTTTTTATTTTTGGCTTCGGAAAAAAGCTCATGATTTTGTGTATAAACATGTATTCGTCATTGGAATATGATTGCCCCATTGGAATGTGAATGAAAAAATTGACTAAAAAGTATTCTACCCAAGGAAGTATCGACACGGGATACGGATACGACACGATACGGGACACAGCGAGCGGTACAACAAAAAATATAAAATCTTAAAGTTAAATAGTTAAAAGTGTCTAAAATGGATACGTGTCTGACACGGGACACAATACGGCGACAAATATGAAGTATCGGTGCTTCCATGATTCTACCCCAAATTTCATTAAGGAATCTCTGTACCGTCTCCTATGTCTCTAAAGTTCAGGTACCGATAACAGTTAAGATGAATCTGGCAGATGAATACTAAGATCAGTTGGAATTAACTTAAAAAACCTTTGCTTTGATCTGAAATGTGTTAAAATCTTAACTCATTGATAATCTAAGGTTCAACATACCCTTAAATTGCTCACTTCACTTTATATAATGGAAGCTCACTAGTGAGCCTTATCCCATTTTTTTCTTTTTCTTTCTCCAAGGTGGTTCCGGCTGAGCTGAGTCTTTAGTTGTCAGTTTTATTACCGTTATTGGGTACCCGACTTTGAATTCAGAACCTGGAATTTAAAATTAGGAGTTTCTGTGTGGCTTTCTTAGTGTGATTCGGCATTTGGCTGTAATTAGGAAAGAATGTATTTTAGTCAAACTTGCTCATATATAAATGGGGTTACTGGCCTAATCAAATACCTTTTGGTTGATCAAGTGGCGTGATGTCGTTAACTGTTTTTTAATTTTGTCCTGTCTTGTAATGTTTTTCCCTCTTGGCAAGATTTCATGATCTGTGTGTCATTCTTTTCAGTGGAAAGGAGGCACTAGATTATTTCCAGGAAGACCCGTCGCTATTTAACTTGGTAAGGATGGTTGTTGATGTTGAGCCATTGTTTCTTGAATGATTGAACTAAGATTGATTGCTGCTTTTTCGTGTGTATGATAGCCAAACATTTGCACATTGGCAACCATGCACACAGCTAATCTCGTGCATGCACCTACACACACTGATTTCACTACTTGCATCTATGACCTTAACTTTGAAAAATGATAAGATGCATTTGGATCAATGGTAGAATGTTAAACTGAAAATTTGCTACAGATGTAGGCTCCAGCAAGGTTTAATAACCTGCATCTGCCGTTGAAAGTACAAAAATGCAAATTTTTATCGATAAAATTAGAGATACGTCTCACCAAGTGACATGTTCTTTTATGTATGATGTGTATGCCTTGCTCTACTAAGCTACACAACACCCTCCTCTGAGCTGCATAACACACTCAATATTACCATGTTGGCTAGTATTTTATTTCTTCCTTCCTTCCTTCAAGCTTGTTTCAATTCTTCTGAGATATTGGTGTGGTAATATGTATAATATTGAGATGTAAAGATATATGAAGCTCATTTTTATTGGCAGTCTCAATTTGTCTTTCATTTATCTGGCTAGTATCATGCAGGATACAAAATGCAAATGTCGAATTGGCCTGAAAAGCCAGTTAATGTAATTATTAAGTGGCTGAAAAACCAGAGCCCTTCTTTGGTTGTAGCTGATTTTGGCTGTGGTGAGAATTTTCTCTGTTCTTCTTATTCATTATATAACTTATAGAAATCCTGACAACCATGTTCTTTTTGTTAATTGCTAATGATTTTGTGTTTCAATTGCATTTTAGGGGACGCACTCATTGCTAAAAGTGTGAAGAATACCGTCTTCTCTCTAGATCTTGTCTCCAATGATCCTAAAGTAATTGCTTGTGACATGTCAAATGTAAGCCTTTTGCTTGCAAAACTAGTAGTAGTACACAATGGAAGTTAGTTTTATTGCATTGTACAATAGTAATCTTATTTGTCGTGCCTGCTTTCATACTTATCTGTTATGTAGAAAGCAGACCAGTTTTTGCCTTCTTTTGGTGTTTATTTCATAAGGGTGTGTCTCATGTATTTGGTGGTTTGGGCATGCGTAAAGCAGACCTATAGAAGCCCTAGTATAGAGAGTGGATCAAATGGAGTGAGTCCAATTACTAGAGGCATTGGGAGACTTATAAAAACTATAGGTGAAATTATTATGAAGGTTTCGGAGATCAATGGTTTGTCAAAGGGCATGATCTATGATAGAGCATTATGGTGTCGTTTGATCCATTTAGCTGACCCCTCATGGTGGGAATATGACTTGGTTGTTGTTGTTGTCGTTGTTGTTCTTATTGCTATCATATTATAACACTAGTTTAAGTGGTCAGGGTTGAGGTTTGCATATTTACTATCTTGCCCTAAAATTATGGGTTATATGAGATGCAGTTTCTGGGGGTGGGATTGTATTTATACATTAGCTAAAGCGTGAAAGGGTACATGCCTACACGGAGTCCCTTATACACTACAACTCTACAAGGATAGAAAAAATGTGGTTTTTTGGCTATCCAAAATCCTAATTAAATAATTGTGGATACTTTTCAAGCACAAAAAATGGGTACTAGCACAACATGGTAACTGCCTTTTGAGCAAAGTCCAAGTACTTGAATTTCATAATATTTGAATTTTGAAGAGCCCAAAAGGGATAACAGTCTTAGAGCTTTTGTTTCAAAGGTTTATGCTTAGATTACATACAAGTGGACCTGCTAATTCTGTGGTTAATGGCAGGCACCCATCGTCTCTTCATCCGTTGATGTTGCTGTCTTCTGTCTTTCATTGATGGGAACCAACTACCAAAGTTACATTGAAGAAGCAAACAGGGTGCTTAAGCCGGGGTTTGTCTCTTCTCTTTGCTTTAAGCATTTTTAGACTTGAGATTGCAAACTTACTCAGGATCTGACTTAGTATAGTTTTGAACAGTGGCTGGCTTTTGATAGCAGAAGTAAAGAGCAGGTTTGATCCAAATAATGGAGGAGCAGACCCGGAAAAGTTTTCAAAAGCTATTTCTGAGCTAGGTTTCAACTCTGTAAAACAGGTGAGGAAAAGTTCCATTGCGTGACCTCATTAAGTGTAGCGCGGTTTGTGCCAAGCACTAACTGATATTTATTTACTCACTTTGCAGGACTTCTCAAATAAAATGTTTATTTTGTTTTACTTCACCAAAAAGGTATGCTGCTTTTTACATGATGAATGTGATTCCCTTACTGTGGTTTGTTATTATAGTTGCACCTTATGTTTTGATCCCCACCACTGATTTTGTTTACTCTTTTCTGTGTCTAGGATAAGCAAAATTCTAAAAAGAAGGAAACTGAGTGGCCAATGCTTAAGCCTTGTTTGTACAAGCGTCGTTGAGATTTTGATAACTTTAACCATTGCTTTTTTATTTACTCGATGTTTGAGGGGTTGAAAAAGTCCACATATTTTTCATATTACCTTGAGTGGTTAGTGTATTACTATATGATAAGGCTTTCAAATTACATATTCCTTCCTTTCAAATGCTCGTAGATCTGAACCTCTGATGAACAAGGTATTTGAGGGCAGTTTTATGCTAAGTTTGGCATAATTAGCTGACGTGCTACTAGTTTATATGCTAAGTTATTTGCTGAAAGCTAATAAGGTAGTTGATTGCTTCAAATTTTCAAAATAGTTTGGCAAGATTAGCCGAGATAAGCTATCTGGTAGGTGTAAAATACCTTGGAAGTCGTTAGTTAATATGCATAGCTGAAGTAGCTTACACCCTCCGGCTTACAATATAAGCAAATTTAACTACTTTCACACTTATTAAGAAGGTTAGTTGATTGTATTTAATTTTCTCAAATTTAAAAAAAAAATAGAGGTATTTTAGGATAGTATTGAGAATGAAACAAAAATTAAATGAGAAAACAATTTTCTAGGTATATTTTAAGAAAGTAGTATTGAAAATGAAATAAATTTTAAGAAAATTAGTTACTTTTGCTTATATTTTAAACTATATGAAATGTGTTTTTTGTTGCTTATATTTCAAGTCGGAAGGAGTATCTACTAAGAGTTTATAAGCTTGTACCTTATTGAAATAAACTCCTATACTAAACAATCATAAATAACACTGAATAATTATTACCCTAGTTTGCATGTTTACTTCAACTACCAATCCTAATCTTGGATTTAGATTCTATAACATTGCATTCCATGACTTTGGTGAGACTTTGACCCTTTTCTGAAAACAATTTTTTATCACTATGGATTTATCTCGATGGAACACTGAGTATTTCACTTTCTAAAAGATTTGTTGTGATGATCTATTGAATTAAAAGAAATGCATAATTATGTACTCAATCATTGAACGTTAGAGTCATTTTGTCACATGTCTTTGTTTTTGCTTACATGTCATAGCGGAATCTTAGTTAGACGCCTGAAGCTAGATATGTGGGTGAATATCTTCTTTTAAAAAAAATTAAAAATATTAATAATTTTATATATTTAGTTTTAAAAAAAGGGTTGGAGAGAGGTCATTTTTACCCACATGCCATTATGTGGTTAACTTTCTGCGCTTAATTAGGATTCCGATTGCAAAATTTGGTTGGCATTGATAGCAGAGATATATGATAAATTCAAAAATAACTTTGGGGAGCCATACGTTTAAAAAAAGAAAAGATTTGTGACAAAACGACCTCAAAATTTAAGGATTATACACATAATTAAACCTCAAAGAAATTAGTTAGTTAAAAATAAAGAAAGATCACGTGTTAAATAGTTGGCATGAAAAAAGTTTAGATAAAATTATCGAGGGTTAGTTTAAGTGGTGCATACTTATTTTCTCTCGATCAAATATTTGAGTTCAAGTTATTTGTATGAAAAAAATCTCTGTTTAAAGAGTTAGCTCTATTATATCGTGAATGTTCTTAGATTGATCATAATAAGAGGAAGGAGTGAATAAGAGAAGAAAACACCATTGTTTTGTTGATTGAAATGATTGCAGGTTTAGAAAAAAATGATAAAATTTCACACACATATATATATGAGAGAACTTATCAAGTAGTGTCTCCTTAATTCACTTTAAAATTAAGATTAAAATAAAAATACAAAATAAATAAAAATAAGTAGATAAAAGGATAAAAAGAAAAAAAGGAGAGAAAATGGGAGAGCGAGTATTAAAGAATAATAAGAAACTAGTACCTTATTTGCTTAAAGAGAGAAAAAAGGAAGAGAGGAAATAAATGTGGCATCCACATGAAAAAATTTCTCAGTCTATCAACAGAGAGTCAACACAGTTGGTAGATGATTGTGTTCTTTAAGCATGATGTCAGGGGTTTGATCTTTGGTATGGATATGAAAAATGCTTTATTGGTAGAGGCAAAACTCACTTCGGTAATCTCTACGTCTCGAACAAGATTAGTATTCGGCTAAGGGTCGGAGATACACTTAATAAAAAAAATAAAATCTCTCCATCTTGTCAAGAGTATAACAGTGAAGAGAAGAGCTGATTTTTGTGCTAATTCCAAAAGTTCCCTCGTTTGGGTGTACCTATTTAACTTGTGTTTATGTGGCTTAAGTTCCTATCAATCTATAGTAAACATATTTAATTATTTTTAAAATTTAATTTTGGATCAAAATTGGTGGTGATCCAATTAAATAATTATTTTTCATTCATATATAATTATCTTTTAATAATTTTTATTAAATTCTCTTTTTATCTTTTTTTATTCAACCAAATAAAAGAAAGAAAAAACAACAATCTTTCAATTTTTCTCTCTTCTTCCTGTCATACTAGACAACCAACCAATGACTTTTCTACTCATTTTCTCATATTTTCTCTCTCCAATTTCTTTGATCTCCCATTTTCTCTCTTTTCATTTTCTTCTTTTTTATTAAGCAAGTGTTAATTCAATTATTCCCCAACCTATTAATAATAAACTAATTACAGCTCCAAATTCAATTCTATGAGATCTACCGTCTCAATCTCTAAATCGAGTCAGCTCAACTCACAATCACAAGATATTTTTCAATCCTCAAACTAAACAATTTCATTTTTTATTTTCTAGATTTTGATTTTCATCTTAATACGTAATTCAATTTATAGGATTCCCATTGCATTGAGCCTCACTTTCATTTTATATTTCTTGTACTTAAAAACTTATGTATCAATGTCTAATTTTTTCCAAAAGTTGTCCATTGCAAAAGAACAATGTAAAACCCAAGATGACGAAAGCAAAGCAAATTAAGAGCGAGAAGGGAGAGAATAAAGACATGCTTAGCGACTTGCTTGATTGTCTTCTCCTTCACATTTTGTGCAAGGATATATTTTTTAAAAATTTATCTTGAATCGAAATTAGTGAAAATTTATTTACTTATCTAATTATAATAAAAGATAACATTTTATTTTATTATTATAATAAAGGAGGATAATATTAATTTAATTATTTTTTAATTATTTAATTAATTGTTTTATTATACAATCAAATTGAGGGGGAGAAAACTCAATATTTTTCCTCTCCTCTTTCTTCCGCTTTTTTTTTTTATCATACCAAACAATAAAAAATTGGCCTATATTTTTTTTTCATGTTTTATCTCTTCCCAATTTCTCACTTCCTATCTTATTTTTCTCCAATCTAACGAAGTATATATAGTTGAGTTCTTCTCCGGCCTCTTTTAAGCCCATTCTTCAATTTCATTTTGACTCGATCGTCTACAAACTCTCTGACACTATTCTCTGACGGTGATTAGCTAAATTCAATCACAACTCAATCATAAGGTATATCTCGATTCTCAAACCAATTTCCTTTTTTTATTTTTCATTTCTAGGTTTTTATTTTCATCCGAATACAAGATCTAATGTTTTAGGGTTTACCCATCGAAATATGGCTCATTGATTAATTTTCGAAATTATCATCATCAAGTACTTTCAATCAAAAGAAACTTATGTATCAATATTTGATTTTGTCCAAAATTGATCAATGGACATAATCTAATTTTTAGGGTTTACCCATTAAAATCTGTCTCATTGGTTAACTTTCGAAATAACCATCATTAAATTCTTTCGATCCATAGAAACTTATGTATCGATATTTGATCTTCGAAATTATCATCATTAAATTCTTTGGATCTATAGAAACTTATGTATTGATATTTGATTTTGTCCAAAATTTATTAATAGAAAAGTACAATGCAGGAATCCATGATGACGGGAGGAAAACAAATCAAAAGTGAGAGGAAAGAGAATACAAACAGGTTTAGTGACTTGATCGACTGTCTCCTTCTTCACATTTTGTCATTTTTGGACTTTAGAGATGCAATTCGAACTAGTGTCTTGTCTAAAAGATGGAGGCACCTTTGGCAGGGTCTTACATCCATTATATTACATTCCTCTAATTTCGGGAAGGGAGAAAAATTCGGGAGTTTAAAAAATTGCATGTCTAGGCTTCAATCCCTTAGTGATGGTTTACCTACATCATTGCATACTCTTGATTTTAAGCATACTGGTGGTTCTGTTACACCTGAATTATTGGGAGAGTTCATAAGTTATGCTATTTCACGCAATGCCCAACAATTGTTAATTTATGCCGAAACTAATATTGAGAGTTTGAAACCTAGCATCTACTCTCCAATATTTTCTTGTGAGACTCTAACTTTTCTTAAGCTTTCTCTTTACCATGAAAATGATAGTGATAAGAGAATAGTGTTTCCAAATTCTCCTAATATGCCATCATTAACGAGCTTGCATCTAGCCAACGTTGCATTTTGTGCTCGTGGTGATTATGTGGTTGACCCGTTTTCAACTTTGAAAAGTTTGAAAAATTTGATCATTAGCCATTGCACCTTAAGGTATAAGCCCTATATTATTTGCATATCAAGTGCTACGCTTTCTAGTTTGACCATCCGTTCAAGAGATGAGAAGGATAACTATGCAGTTGAGCTTTCTACATCAAACCTCCTTAGTTCTTTTGCTTTTGAGGGAGTTCCTTCTATGCATCTTCTTGGAAATGGTCTTTCTCATGTTAAACAAGTATACATTGATGCATACACTTTGAGAAATTCATCACAAGATCCACCTCAAGTCCTGCTTCAATGGCTAAGGAAGTTAACTAATGTGCAATCATTGACGGTCACCGCAAATACTCTTCAGGTAACTTAGTATGTTTTATTTTATTTGAGGCTTTGTTCTTATGTTTTTTTTAATGTTTAATAAATATGTTATTGGTACATGAAAACCTAGTGAGTTTTGGTTTTAACTTTTAATCCTATATTTTTTTTTTTGGCAAAATTTATCTTTTGGTTATCTAAATTATTTTCGTTTTTAAGTTTCGTCTTTTAACTTTTTTTTTTCAATGTCGTTTTTAAAGTTTTTTCTTCATAACTTTCTCAATTCTCAACCAAAATTCATAATCTTGATATCAAGTTTAAAATGAAATAATATACAAAACACATTCATCACTTTTGCAAAATTTTGCCATGAAAAAAGGATTTTAGAACCCATTTAAAATAAAAAACTATTTTTAAGATCAAATTGAAAAAAAAAAGGTTAAAGGACGAAATTGAAAAACAAAAATAACTTGCAAAACCAAAACATAAGTATTGTATTGTTTTTGTTTTTTTTGTTTTGGTTCCAAATTTTTGGTTTTAGTCACTGTGAATGATGTGTCAATTCATCACAAATTAAATTTTTATTATAAGTTTCAACACCACAGTTGACCACGCTAGTGGTTACTACCATGCTTGTCATATGTCATCACATATACTAAAACCAAAAATTTTGACCATTTAAAAACCAAAAACAACAGAAAAAATATCTTCAAACTAAATAATCACTAAGTTTTCAGATACCTAAAACATATTTAAACCCCTCTTTTTTTCAAAGATGACAAAATTAACTTGATGAGTTGCAAAAACGATGCATTATATCCTCTCTAATTCACCCTTAATTTGTAGGTTCTCTCTTTAATTCCTGATTTATTGAAGATAGAACTCCCTCCCATTTCTATGGGTAGCTTGAAGTCATTAAATGTTAAAATGAAGCAAAATTCACCCCCTGTGCCTTCTGGAACATTGAACTTTTTGCTTCAAAACTCTCCTTCAGCCGAAGTTTCCATGCATCCCTAAGTGCACTTACGTCTCCATTTGTTGTGTAAGGATTTCTTACAGGATTATTTTCAAATTAAAGCCCTGGATCATAATTTCTTAGGTATATCTGATGAAATAAACCTAAGTAACTACTTAAGTATGTCTTTCTTTTCGTATTAGCATGATTGTATTTGGTCACAACTTAAGTGATACATACTCTATGGCAAGGTGGCTGATGCCATTGCTGCTTGTCTTTATCAAATTCAAAAGAATACTGTGATGTTGTTGATGGATGTGGTTTAGGGAAATTAAATGTCTTTATTTAAAGGTTGACATGCGGTAAAATAGAGTTCATCGACACCGGAGATTTTAGAGACATAAAAACTTCGATAGTCATTTATAATAGAATTATTTAGGCTTCATTGAAAAAGAGAATTTTGTTTTGGCTCATCTTAAATAACAACATGTACGTGTCATTGGGGTGTTGCCCCAGTGGTAAGGAGGGTTGTATCCCATAGGGAAGGTCTCAGGTTCGAGCCCCTTGTGGAGGTTTCCTCCTTAGGTGTTTGGAAGGAATTTATTGAAGCTGATTTACTAACCACTAACACTAAGATGACTTTGGCCGATAAAAAAAATAAAATAACAACAGGCACGTACCAAGTCACTGTATATTTTAGGTATATAGTATTATTTCTTAACATTGATTATGTGATGATTTTCTTAAGCAACTCATCCTTGAACGACACTAATGATTGATGGAAATTGAGAGGCAAAGTAGCTATAGACGATTCAAAAAAAAAGTAGCTATAGACAAGATAGAAGCCAAAATTTAAGGCTTTTGTAAAAATGTTGGGAGTTTGAGGCGGCACACTTACCGCTTGAAAAGCGTGCTAATCTTCTTTTCCCTTCCAAATAAGACCAAGAAACACTACTAATAATGTGGAATTTAGTTAGTTTTATTCAATGTTTTGAAAACCGGACCGGTTATTGAACCAGTCAAGGTACCGGTTCAAGGTTCAATGGTTGGACCGTGATCGAACCGTGGTCCAACTGGTCTTAATGTACGCGTGTGTATATAATCATATATTTTAGTACTTTTACCTTATTGTGTCTTTTTGCTTTTTCTCTATTAATTATTGATGCTGTCTTCTTGTGCGTCACTCACTGCTCTTTCTTCTTTCACTTCACTTCTTTGCCTTTTTGGCTTTTTGATTTTTGATTTTTCTTAGTTCTAAAATCTAAAGTTTTAATATTCTTTCTCGTTGAGATGAGAGCAAACACGTAATCAACTAGTGAGACTCATATTGATGTCGTTTGAGTTTCCAGCATATAGGATTTCGTTATTTAAAAAAAAATTAAAAAAAAACCCAATTTTTTGCTTAATTTGGGCTTCCAAATTCAAACCGGGTCAAACCGGTTTTTCACTGGTTTTGACCGGTTTTAGCGGTTTAATACCGGTTCAGCCGGTTCAATCCCGGTTTTTTTTCAGAACGGTTTCTGGCTTATTTCGGATCGGCACTTCCACCGGTTCAATCCGGTTGAACCGGCCGGTCCGGTCCGGTTTTCAAAACCATTGTTTTATTTGTTGAGATTAATGAGTATGCAACGACGGTGTAAAGTTTTTTACACCATCAGTCAATCATCTACCATTCATTTGTATTACTTTAATCTAAAAGTCAATGACAATAAATGGATGAATGGTGGGCAATACACTCTATTGTATAAAAAACTTTACATTGTCACTGCATTACCCATTTTATCTTCTTTGTTTTATTGTATTTGTTTGCATTGTAGTTTTGAAATATATATTCTTATAGTTTATTTAGACAATATAATATTTAGTTTGATCAAGAATGATATTTTTGAAGGGACAAAATTGTCTATTATGCTATTTTGTATGCCACAATCATAAAGGGTTAGGCTCAAAAGCATGATAATAGATAACATGCACTGATTCATGCTTTGGTTTTTACCTGTCAATACAAATTTCAAGATTATTTATTATTTATAAAGAGGTTCCTAAATCTATTTTTCTTAATATTCTTAATGCCCACGTGTTGTCTTCTATCTTGCTTAACTCAGACTGCAACCACCGCATGTTGTCGTCATCGGCATAGCCGCAAACCACCATAGTCTTACATTCTCACTAATTCTGGAACCGACCCACCCACCACGAACTTCATCGATGATGACCAACCACGTCCCACGTGCTCCGTTGCACCGCCACCCTAGCCAGAGTCGTCGTCGACTGCATCCAGATCTGGACCTTAAAGGGTTTTTACGCCACCGCAACATACGGTTAATGAATGAACCCTGAACCTTCAATAAAAACAATGGTCGCACCACTGGGTCAGTAGTTTTGATTCAGTATTTAATTATTTGTTTTTTATTTTATAAAAAAATAAATAAATATGCTTACATCATCATCTATCTCCTATGTGCTGCTTCTTTATGGCATAGTTAACTATGGTGGGGTGGTGGGTGCGACAGTTCTGATTCCGATTTTGGTGCTGGTGAGATGATGGGTGGTGGGTGCGGTGGTTTCGATTCTGGTTTCGGCACCGGTGAGATAGTGGGTGGTGGATGCGGCAGTTCCGATTCCGGTTTCGACATCGGTGAAATGGTGGGTGGTGGGTGTAGCGATTCCAATTCCGGTTTCGGCGCCGGTGAGATGGTGGCACAGTGCCGACAAGGCTATTCTTGTTCATGGTATTATAATGAAATTGCAAACTTGTAGGGATGATATCAATTTTTTAAATAAGCAATAAAAGAACTTCATTTTTACTAAGGATCTCTCTGCAAATATTTGCCAAAAATTCAAGTAGTACTTGTTATTTTCATACTAGGTAACCCACTAATTTTTTAGCCCTTGATCACATGTCAAATGAAATCAATGGTTAAAACAATGACATGCATCAGTGCATGCTTTCTATTATCTTGCATTTGAGCCTAACCCAATCATAAATAGCTCATTTTCATCAAACAACCTGAACATGAATCATGCATGTGATGTAATTAATTAATAAAGTTGGGTATACGAAATTTCTTCATATATTTGATTAGGTTTTTGCATTATAAAATTTCTGCGTGATTTATATATGAAAAGAGTTGTTTCGCATTTTAACCAAAAAAAAATTTCTAATTATATTTACAATGTTAAATTCATTTTCTTTAAGTAGAGTAATTAAACTTCCTAAATTCTTCTTGTGACCGGAGAATAAAGACCACCCGAATAACTTTTAAGTGGATACATGACATATATCGTAATTATCACGTGATAAATAATTATAGGACTTTTTATTTCGTTGTGTTCCATAAAATTATACTCTGACATTTTACCATCAAAACAAATTGTCCATTTATTGAGATTTTTTTTTTCTCATCAGTTCATACAAAAAAAAACATTATCACTTAACCTAGCTACTTTGTGTTTCTTTTTAGATTTTTTCTTTCTAAACTATTATCGTGAATACAGGTGCTATACCAATTAATTATGAACTAATCAGAGCTCCAATTTCATTTTGGCGATATCTATCATCGTCCCGATCTTGACCACTAGTTAGCTCAATTCACAACTTGATCAAAGGTATTACCCAATTCCAAAAAACAAAAAAAAAACAAAAAAAAAATTATTATTGTTCTGGATTATAATTTTCATTCTGAATCTTGATCAAATTTCTATGGTTTCCCAATTGCGGAATGTCTCACTTTGATTAATTTTCCAAAATTTTCGTTACATAATTCCATATCCTTAGAAATTTATATGCTAATGTCTAATTTTGACCAGAAGTTGTCACTCGCAAAGAACAATACAAGGTAGAGAACTCAAGATGATGAGAGCAAAGCAAACTAAGAGTGAAATAGTTGGGAATTGGGAATGATATGAAGACATGCTTAGAGAGTATAGTAGTGACTTGCCTGGTTGCCTTCTCCTTCACATTTTGTCATTTGTGAACTTCATGGATGCTGTTCAAACTTGTATCAAGTCTAGAAGATGGAGGCACCTCTCGAAGCGTCTTCTAACCCTAGAATTACATTCATCTCACTCCTTGATCAAAACTAATTTCCAAAAAATTGTGTCTAAGTTTCTATCTCATTGATTGAAAAGAAGGATACATATGGCTGATAAAAAAAAACTCAATTTATTTATATATCTACTATAATAATAATAATAATAATAATAATAATAATAATAATAATAATAATAAATAATAATAATTATTATTATTATTATTTAAGAAACTCAATTATAAAAAGTTTTAAAAATTAAGGACCTAGTTATAAACTCGAAAGTTCAAGGACAAAATTAAGGTTAAGATCTGGACTACAAATTTTTAAAGTGTTAGGACTTATTTAAAAATTCTCAAATAATCATGTAACCTTTGACTCCCTCAAGTCTTTATTATTATTAGTCATACTTATCTCTAATGCAAAAATTAATAAGAGTAGTTACATTTCTTAGAATTTAAAAAAGAAACTATAACATCACAATTTTATTCTAACTTGTATTGAAAATTGCACAACTATATGTACTAGTGTTGTTTCACGTTAATGAAAAAACAAATAAAAATAATAATAAATTTCTCCTTGAAAATAATTTTAAAATAGAACTAATTTTTTTTCTGAAATATAATATATAAATAGGACCGAAAGTGTGATCAATAACGTAATACCGTAAGAGAGATACTCCTATTTCAATTCATTTTCTGGTTCGACAAAACCAACAAAAACGCTTATAATAATGCCATTGTCATCTAGATTTGCTTACAACCTACTCGTCAAGACCATTTTATCATCACATACAAATGAATCGAGCAAACCAACAAATTACAATTTACATCATCCGTTGCAGCAAGAGTTTACGAAAAACATGAAAGCGTGCGGTATCCTTAGGTACTCCTTAAAGCATCTTCAACGGGCGTTCTTCAACCCGTGCTTCGGTTGGCAAGCACACAAACATACAAGTTCATGATTGCAGCTGTGCTTCGGTAAGTTTGCGTGCTTCCACAAGCCCAAGTTCAAGAGGGATTTGTGGGACCTTCTTTGTACGAATTTCCAGCATAGCAGTGGAGAAAGAGGTTGCAAAAATAAAATTGGTGGTACTCGAGTACCTCAAGTACTAGAGTTCACCACTACTTTTTTCTTTTTTTTTCAACACAACAGAGGAGAGAGGATGCAAATTAAAATTGGTGGTACTAGAGTACCTCAAGTACTCGAGTCCACCACTACTTTTTTTTTATTTTTAAATAAAATGAAATGGTGGTACGTGAATCGGTGGTACTAGAGTACCTCAAGTACTCGAGTCCACCACTACCTTTTTTTTTTTAAATAAAATGAAATGGTGGTACGTCAAATGGTGGTACTCGAGTACCTCAAGTATCTGAGTTCTCCACTACTTTTTTTTTTTTGCAACACAGCCCAAATTAAAATTGTGGTACTAGAGTACCTCAAATACTCGAGTTTTTCACTAATTTTTGTATTTATGCATATAATTATATTTATATTAAGAGTGTAGGATAGGTTGTGGGACCCATTTAAGAATGAAAGTTGAGTTTAGGGATGGAGTGAAAAAGTATATACGGTACTTAACCATTGGATAAATGTAAAAAGTAATAAAATAATAGTGAGACCCACATTAAGAACCCAAATGTGGGTTCACTAATGTGGATGCTCTTATAAGTTTATGTGCAAACCTGACATGTTGTATCACAATTTTTGTGGCACCATTAGACTTAAAGTCAACAAAATAAAGTTTGTGTTTTTTTTTTTTTTATGTATACCAACCGATACCGAATCTGGTTTACCCAGAATCTGATTCATCTTATCCGACCTAACTGAGCTCGCCCTAAGCGATAGGGGTCTAACAGCGGGAATTGCTCCATACCCAAGGCTCGAACTCGAGACCAGTTGGTTAAAGAACCAAGTGAGCTATCACTTGACCAACCCCACATTGGTTAATTTTACCTGTTTAATACTACTATTTAACACCAAGTACCTATAATGTTGCACGCGGAGAACACACGTTAAAAGATTTATATGCTTAATTTCAAAATAAAACATCTATTTTGATTCCTTATCCTCAGCCTTTGGATTAAGATTAAGAAAATCCTTATAATAAACTTCACTTATTGGCTCGACTGCGAGAACATTAGTTTTAAAAATCATTGTCACAAGCAAGGCTACAGATGAAGTATGTTGGCATCACCAGGTACAAAAACCAATCAATCATTACATCCCCTCCTCCCCCTATCCCTCTCAATCACAGTTGTACACACTACTTGGTTTTCTTAATGAAAACATTGCATTTTCAAATTCCAGGATCTGGGTTATTTAATCAATGTAAATCTGCTTGGTAGCAAGTTGGCCACCAGACATCTGCCCATCATCCAAATATCAATGCTTACATGAAATCATCCTCTAGTTCCTGCAGTGATTTGCTTCCTGATGCAATTTGTTTATTGGAAGTCATATTTTCTGAGACCATCAAACCCTTGTAGCTCCTCATCTCTGCTTGTCTCTCCTTTTCAAGTCTCTCCAATTCCTCGCGGCGTTTCTGCACATAGAAATGTGTTGAGGTTAAATAAATAATACTATTATTCAATAAAGAATATTTTTTCACAATTACTTTGGCATTTTTTTTGTCATATCCAGATAGAACATGAAACCAGCAAAGCAGACAACAACCAAGCCTTTTCTATCAGATAGAGTCAGCAATAACATCACATTCAATTTCTCTGCCCGTCCTACAATGGCTTCTTTTCACATGGTCAAATCACATAAGGCAAAATTCTACCATCTTTATGTCCATAGGCAGACTTATTAGAGTTGCATCCCTATTCTCAAAAAAGTTCACAACCAAAACATCCTAAAGGACGAAAAGCTGCAAAGTGACTCCAAGAACTTATGCAGTACATGAGTACAGAGAAAAATATGATTTATGAAACTATGCCCCTGAATGGCATGCAAAATGGTGGTCAAATGACGCACATAGGTAAACATTAAAAATAGCATTTACCAATTCAATTAGAAGTGTTACCACTGGTCAAGCTAAAGTAACAGTTATAAAATATCCTGTCAGAATCCGAGTCTGTTATGCATAATCTACAATGCAAGATACTGAGGACAATGACAGTAATGATTGGGCATGCATTTAAGAAAGAAAAAATCTTAACTATTCACCTTTTCTCTCAGATGCAGTTTCCTCTCAGCTCTTTCAGCTGCATTCACTGCTTCCCGCTCAGCTGCAGCACACATTCAAAATCATATAAGTCAAATCAATTCTAATCTCTATGGTAGGAAAGTTTCCTTTGTGAATTGGTATATGAGCCCAAAGAATGAAAGGATTATTTCTTGTCAATGCTTTGGTACATTTTGTGCCCAGTTATAGTATTCACTTTGATTAACAAAGAAAAGATATGTCAAATCAAATTTGCAAGCACAATATATATACATGGTAAGAGGTATTTAAAAAAAAAAAAAAGGTGCACACTGCATAGCCACCTCTTTATCCAACAAATATCCTTTTTAGCTTTTAAAACTTGGATGTTAAAAGAAAACTATGTGCCAAATGAAAGGAAAGGAAAGTTACTAGATACCTTTCAAATCGGGTTTTCTTTCCACTTTTGTCCTGTTTAGCCTGTTAACAATCTCATTGATCCGCTTCTCCACTCTCACTGTCCGAACCTAAAATGTATGAAAATCAGATAATGACACTCCAAAAGTGATAAACAGACACTAATCTATCCACCCACTCCTAACCCCACCACATAAAAAGGCAAAAGAACTATAAAAACCGAAAGAAATGTGAAGGTTGTGAGCATATTTATTCACCATTTTTGAGTTGTGAAAACCAACTTGACCAACATCCATCGAAGGAGTTTTCTTCAAATTAGCCCAGGGAGTGTAAACAACATCAATATTGTTCACCTTATTTCCTGAAATGAATGAAGAACAAAATGGTGAGCATTAAGCACATAGAATTAGGAATTAGAAGGAAGGGAGTAAATATATTTGAACTATCAGCTGCATATCAGTATCTTGAAACCTACTAGAATATGGGTCTTTCTAAGTGTTAACGAGTGCCCCAAGGACACTTATAAGGGGAATACAAAAGGAGTAAGTTAATGCTGGAAAACTAAGTTCAAGAGTTCTCGTAGTCTTACCATTTCCCATCATTAAATATCTCTTTTTGCTTTCTTAAACAATACCCTAAGAGCACTTTCTGACTTCTAGTTGTAAACGTAACAAAGAAACCCCACAAAGAGTAACGTGAAGCACTACTTATACACTTTCTCAGTTACATAGAATAAGATCCGAGATAATAACAACCACTCAGGCTTTTTTTTACCTTGAATTGAATTTGCTTTGACAAGCTGAACACAGTCTTCCAGCAAACCTTCACTTATGTCATCAATGGTCTGACCTTTATGCAGTCTGACATAAACATGGGCCGAAGACATCTTATCGACATGAAACCTACAATGGCAAAATTATGTCACTAAATAACTTTAGACAAAGTCAAAACAAAAACCCAACTAACTAAGCAATCATCAAATTAAAATACAATTCAGTCACAATTTCAGGCGTAGAACCTTTAGGTAACGTTTGTTAGACTTGCTAGGCCAGGACAAAACAGAACATATGAATTCTGTTCTATGTTTGCATCTTATGTATAGAACAGAAAATCGGGACATTTAGGTTCTCCTAAAAGGGTGGAATCAAAGAGAACGAAATGAGCAATCCCCCCATCCACCCTGTCCCCCATACCACCATTGTTAATAGATACGCGGGTCATTCAGGTACATGGTCCATGGTAGAGCCCGGCATTAGGGTTGGTCCGTCATGCGCTACGCACAGGTTAATGAGAGAACCAGGTAGTTATTTATACAAGAAATAGTGGACCAATAATTCACACAACAACAGTTGATTTGTTGCTGCTTCTAATATGAAAAAGATTCGAATAAAAGATAGCATTCCCGTAAATTGTAATAGAATTGGGTTTAATCACAATCCCGGAGAAACTAAGCAAATGGAACACAGTGTTATCACGAAATTAGTTGTTTCCAATTTTCAACTTTGGTAAACAGAATGGAAAGCTTTCGTTATGCAAATAATTGAAGAAATAAAATAAAATAAAATCATAAAAGCAAGGAGACAAAGGTCATGCATATTTCTTTATTAAAAAAAAAAAAGAGGAAATAAAAAAGAAGAAGAAGCAAAAGAGGGTGGGTTACCAAATGTCTTCGGGGAAACCGTATTTGATGAGCTCTTCGTTCTCGAACTTGTCAAGGCCCATGAAGATGGTGTAGTCCCCAACTTCGGGGCGTGCTTTGAAGTAGAACACCATCGAGAGTCAGAGTTAGGGTTCTTCTTTCCTTCTCTCTCTCTCTCTCTCTCTCTCTCTCTCTCTCTCTCTCTCTCTCTCTCTCTCTCTCTCTCTCTCTCTCTCTCTCTCTCTCTCTCTCTCTCTCTCAATTCCGAAATTGGGGAATTGCTTACACGCTATCCGATTCGCTGCATATATTAAACCCCAACCTTCCTTTCTCTTTCTTTTAACTTTATTTTTTTATTATGAAAAGACAAACACGGATCGGATAGTGGGGTCATTTTGCAAATACCAACATTTTAAGGCAGAAAACCCAAAAAAAAAAAAAAGTACTGGTATACTGCAGGAGGCAAAAGCTCAAAATAGTCTGACTAACGAGGTTGTATGTGTGCATCAATGTAATTTGCACAAACGAAAATGTTGTTGTCCATCTCAGCATATTGTTGGATAGTAATTTTAAGAGTTAATAGGTAGTATTTTGGTTCAAATAGATTGGTTATGAGTTTAATTTTAATAGATTTTTATATCAATTTAGTTCTAAAAAATTAAAATGGTATTGTGGAGTATAAATTTTGGTCCCCGAAAAAATTCATATAGGAATCAAATAAGTTTCTAAAAGGATTAGAGTAAAGACTCACTTTAGTTTCTCATGTTTTTCGCGTGGGACAGTTTAGTCCCTCAAAAATAGAAAAACATTTTAAGTCCTTGAAGACGTTGAAAAGTGGACACTTTGGTCCTTCCGTCAATACCGTTAACGCCATCCTCCGTGAACATTAACACTGTATTGACGGAAGGACCACGCGAAAAGAATGAATGCTTCTACCATGCATCGGTTTTTGGTGCTCCGACTCTTTTTTTTTATTTTAATAAATATAATATATTAAAAAAAATATGTTTTGGGTTTTCTGTGTTCTTTAATTTATAATGTTATTAATTACTTCTTTTTCAAAAACACTTTTATTCGCTCTTTTCTGAAAGCGAATTTTTTAGTTTATTGAAGACTCTTTACTCCCTCATGTTTTTTCCGTGGGACAATTTAGTCCCTCAAAAAATGAAAAAACATTTTAAGTCCTTGAAGATGTTGAAAAAGTGACACTTTGATCATTCCGTCAATACCAATGTTAACGTTCACGGAGGATGGCGTTAACGGTATTGACGGAAGGACCAAAGTGTCCCCTTTTCAACATCTTCAAGAACTTAAAATGTTTTTCCACTTTTTGAGGGACTAAATTATCCCACGCGAAAAACATGAGGGACTAAAGTCGGTCTTCACTCAAAGGATTAATGTGACGTCATATTAATTTTTAGAGACTAAATTGATGTAAAAAATCTTTTGAAGAATAAATTAATTACCAATATAACTTTCAGAGATGAAAGTGATTCTTAACTCTAAAATGAAAACGTGTAATGGATCTTTTTCGAGATGTGATTTATTATTAAATATAACTTTATCCAAAAAAAAAAATTGTTAAAGGAAAAGACAAATAAGTTTTTTATATTAAAATTAAAATTCTCATCAGTATACAACATTCTCATCTAAAAGGTTGGAAATTCAACGTCTTCACATTGTTCGCATTTTAAGATTTGCAGGAAAGTAACATCTCAACATTTTTTTTCAAAACTTTTACCAAACATCAGGTGAGATTCCGGAGAATATCAAAACATTTTTGGTATCAAACACCCCTTGATAGTATCATGGGTCTATCGTGGTAAGCTTCTAAAGTTCAACCCATCTAAACTTTCATTATAAAAAGAATATTATATCGTGGTTCAGTTCAGGTAACACTCCTGAACATCATTAGTGAATAAGATCGAAACTTGCATTACAAATTGAAAATGATTTGCTAAACAAACTTTCTTAAAAAAATAAAAAAAAAAACTGTGCCAATGAACATTGTTGTTTAAGGATAAACATTATTATTTCTAAGCATAAAAAATTAATTGGGTTGAATTTCCAAAATTTTCAAAATTTTGTCCTAGTGTCAACTACCTTCATATCATGTGCTAAGGACCAATTTTTAGAAAAACTGTCCTAGTTTTACGAGGATGGGAGGTATCATCACCTCTTAGAACTTAGAGACCTAACAATTGGGTAGTCAAATTCTTTATTTGCTCCATACATAAAATAAAATAAAGGCTTAAATATGAAAATGGTCCATGTAAATATTGACTTATTTGAAATTGGTCTTGGTAAAATTTTTCTTTTGGTTTTGGTCCCTGTACTTACAAAACGTTTTGATTTTGGTCTTTTATGTTAAATTTTGGTCCCCATAATTATGTTGGTAATTTGTTTTGGTCCCTCTGTTATTTAGATTTGATAGGTTTTGGTCCCTCTGGTGTCAAGGCTTTTGAACCGGTTTTCTTATATAATGTAAGTTGTCTGTTTACCCTTGAGAATCAATACAAAAATACCATCCTTAATTGGTCATAGAATATAATATATTACATTTTTGGCATTTTCCATCCACATATAACAGGAGGGACCAAAACCAAAAAACTTTATAAATATAGGGACCAAAACCAAAAGAAAAATTTTAGAGGGACCAATTTCAAAAAAATCAATATTTATAAGGACCATTTTCATATTTAAGCCTAAAATAAATTTAAAATTCACAATGAATAACATTTTTCTAATTCGAGTTCCAACATTCAACCAGTAAAAAATCTAGACCACATACGACAAAACTCATTGAAAAATAAAACAAAATCTCTAAGATACAAAAGCTTGGACACAACGAATATACAGAATATAGTTCAGTATCTGAATTTCGCGTGGAATCACACCATGACTTGGCAACAATTTAAAGGAAATTACACCTTCCAAATTTCAACAGGATAGAAACCATAGCACGAGACCTTGATTATTGGCTTTTAACACAACCTTGAATGTATCATCCTCTAAATATGATAAATTAATCTTCCAAAACATGCTATGACCCGTAGTTGCAGATATTCTCAAATCCCATATATTCATGATTCTGAATCTTGTGTACCATGTTTGATATGCCAACTCCACCTACAAAATGAATGAAGAACTTTTCAGAATTAATGTGCACATTATTATTTTGTCCCATGTGTATAAAGGCCATAAGCCAAACCAAATAAAATGAGAATTGGACTCTCACCTAACGAGATTGCACTGATAAATATTGTTCCGGCTAGAATAAATATGATAAGGGATGCTCTCCCAAATAGAATAACTAGCCTTCTCACAACATTCTGTCCAACCATGGCTGCAATTGTAGTCACCAGAGCGAAGTAAAGCGCTGTGAAATCACATAACAAATGGGTTAGAGTCACTAAGTAATTAAATGCATAATATTTACTTGTACATCGTTTCGTAGCATGTTTTAAGATGTGCAACCACATAGGACCCCAATTTTAGGATCTATTAAGGGGTCCTATATTTTTTATGGGGTTTTATAATATAAATCTATTAAGGGGTCCTATATAGTTTGCCAAAAGTTCTTCGACACTAACCATAGGGAACCGGAAAACGTTTCAGTAGGTAGTATTCTACAACAGACATAGATGATGAGAAGGTCATGGCAAAAGTGGCAGTAGCACTTGACACCTGCACATTAGATATCAAAACTCAAAAGTCAAAATGTTGAATCCAATTAATAACAGAAGTTCAACTACTACATTCCACTTAAGAAGCACGGACACGGATAAGGGACAAAGATTCAAATGATACCATACGAATGCATTCATATAGAAAAAATGAATAAAATGATTGGAAATATACGGGAAAAAGTATTTGAGAAGTATCAAAGTATCTGATACTAACATACTATATGTATCAATACCAGTACAACAATCATTTTGAAGTATTCTACTTTGTTTTCCCTTGAAGTTTCATACACCAAAAACTTATATACTTGAAAGTAACCTATAATTTCACACAATGCTTTACAGTTCCACCAAAAACCACTGGTATTCATTCACCATTTTCAACAAGAAATTATATAAAATAGCGAAAATGTCCTTTTGATTTTCTCCCATCCTCTTGGCTTATATATCTTGAAGTGTCCAAGATATCCAAGACACAAATGTCCAAGATATCCAAGATTTTTTAGTCCATGTTTTCAATGCAAGACTGAATTGGATTTGGATTTGATATACGATGTTGATAACTAGTCCCTAATGAAGGGGAACATAGCAGTCTATCAATATAAGACTGTATGTGAGTTGAATTGAACATACCTGGATGACAATGGTAGTTAAATAGGACTGCATGTGTTGCCTGAGCTTATCCTTATCTTGACAGGATTGTACTTATCAGTTTATTAAGATAAAAACAATCCTGAAAGTCGTAATTATCTCAATCAGCTTATCAGTTAAATTATCTTATTGGGTAGTTACATGGATAAAGTAAATCAAATTAATCTCGTATTATTGGGTTGGACCCAACCAACTTGGCCAACTTGACGAACGTGGTAACATCGATTATTTAGTAACAATTTAGTTAAACTTAGTCAACTTGACCAACCTGGCAAACTTGGTGGGCCTAGTCAACATGGACAATAGAGATTCTTTAGTGTATAGTCCATAAGACCATAACATATCTTATATAAGTATTAAGCATATTTGATGACTCTTCAAAGGGTTTTATGTGAAGCACATTCCATAAATCATATGCCTACACTGGCCTAACAATTTATACAGCAATTTGAAACATACCTGAGGTGGGATTCCCATTTCCAGAAAGAGTGGACCAATAATAAATCCTCCTCCTAGTCCTAGCAAGCCACCAGTTACTCCAGCTATTATACCAAAAACACAATAGATAGCAAGCTGGAAAACAGTGAAATCTTTCCCTTGATCTCCGGTGGAAGCAATCACTCTCCTCCCAGTTAACAAGGCAGTAGCCTCATACGCTGTTACTCCAACCGCAATTGGAATCTGCATAACATGGAAAGCATGCTTCAAACAGTTTCCGGATACTGATGTAACCGATATTTGAATAACTAATAGCATATCATGTGCATTTAAGAAAAGAAAGAAGATTTGTGTAACAAGAATAATGCATGTTCTGGAAAGAAATTTTGAACAGAATTACCTGTAATAAGTTAAACACCCAATATGCTGTTGAACAAGTAGCTGTATAGGTTTGCTGTCAGTAGGAGATTATTATTAGCCTCAAGTTAGATAAATTTGCATGGTATAAACTAATCTTTTGTAGTAAATATGAAAAGAGCAAACCTTGGCAATCTGCAGTGCAAGGAATGAAAGCCAAACAAATGCAAGAAGTCCAAACTCTTTCCAGTATATATTTTCAAGAAATGACACCTACAAAATCCATAATATTAGATATGAAAATCAATCTATCCATAAGAACCCAATAGAAAATAATTACCTCTTTTTCCTCAATGTCCTTTTCAGTGGCACCATTTGGCCCACTGGGAAGAGCTTTGTATTCTGCTTCAGCAACAGAACCTACCAAAATGAAAATTGCATGCATAGTGACATCAGGGTGGGGAAAAAAATTTTCCAGGACAATTTTATATGTATTGGTACATGAAATAGAATAGTTTCTCAACTTACCGTTTGTCTCTAGTCGCCTAGCAGCCTCCTAAAATGAAACAAGGCAAATTCACAGTTAGTCACAAATGTGTTTGCCACAAAATTATTGGGTCCAGATTAAACACCAAAATACTCATCATTTAACAATTGAACAGAATAACTTCATAATTAAGATTTAATAGTCAACAACTGAAAGATAGAAAGTTCTCTTGTTGTTAAATTTTATATTTTACTTTGTTTGCATTTGTGAACTGTAAGTTATAAATATGCAGTGAAAATAGTATATATGATAGTAATGAAATGAGACCTTTTTCATTATGGTTTCCTTTTTCCATGTTTCAACACCCTTAAAGAACGCTTTTGTTGATGTGCCTGCAAAACAGGAAAAACCTGTAAGATGTGTGTAATAAAAAGAATAATGACAAAATGAATTCAGATTCAAGAAAAACTGTTACCTAAAAAGAGAACAATAAGTAGTATAGTGACTATCCAATCAGGAAATACAACATTTAAGGCCACTCCAATGCTGATACCAAGCATGAGCATTGGTTGAATGAGAACTGCCAAATCATAGTCGATTACAGGCATATCCAACGTAGGATGCCTTAGCTTCAGGTTACAGTAAAAAGTGGACACAACCGAGCCCATGACCATACCTGACACAAACAGAATACTTTATAATTCAAAAGGTGATAGCACTGCTACAAGTTGAAATGATTTCTATTTTATGTGCAAGGATGTTAATGTTATGTTATGTTTTTGAGTAATAAAATGTCAGCTGCATAGGCTAACATTATATAGCACAAGCAAGCTCAAACATGGAAACTCACTCTAAGAACTTTACAAAAGAATTGAAATAATATTAAATATGTTTCTTCTCTTACATTTTGAGATAGCTGTGGATGATTTTGGATCAAATCCAATGATGAGGCTAAGCATAGGAACGAATATGCCACCACCACCTATACCACCTACACTTCCGAAAGCTGCTCCACAAAATCCAACAAAAGTACCCACAACAATTTGCCACCCAAATTCAATATCCTGCATAAGGAATATCCATTAAAACTTTTCGCTCGTGTAATATCCAGTGATGATAATAATACAATCAACCATGTGACCGAAATTGTGGAAAATTAAGAAAAATGTGTTCGCAATCAAGCGCAATTTCAAATCATGCAATCAACATAACAACAATAAACTACTCTATATAAGCAAGGAGCCAAGGACTAACAATTTCATATACAGTTCTCTAAAGTGAGCGAGTAACGATATATCCACGCTTGATTGATAAAATGCATAAAGATCTCAACATTTAAGTTATTTAATAGTAGATACACTTTTAATTGCCCGGTTCAGAGACAAAGTCACTTTAGACGAACCTTTTCCAACTATTTCTTCAAAAGCACTTTTGTGCAGCCAAAGCTACTCTATTTTAATACTATTCATCCTTTCATTTCCCAAAAGACAAATGAAAAGGGTATACTAAAACACACTCATAGAATCCAAAAAGTCAATGAGCTTAATTATGTAGGGGAAAAGAAACAAAAGACAGAAACAAAGTCCAGTTGGAAAAGGAAGAGGAGCTTACGGGCCACACGTGTTGATAACTTGATTCCCCTGATTGCCATAAGAAGTTCACAGCTCTGGTGAGGAAATTGTGTTGAGGTTCTCTTGTAACATTAAACCATGGCACTACTTCATCACTTTTCATGATGATCCCTCTTTCTCCTGATACAAACACCAAAGCTGATGCAAAACTCAACATCACCACCCATGTCCATTCCATTCTCATCATAACCCTCAACCACTCTGCTATCTAAATTTTCCTTTATCAACACACACAAACATCCCTATATATAGAGATAAAACAAATGATGAACCTTACATGGTCGCTTCAGTTTGGCGGGAATAATGGATAATATAAAAATGAGATTTTTTTTTTAATGATTTTGGTCTAGTAGATATGAGTGGTACTGAAATTCATCCTTATTTTTTTTTATTGTTTTGGATTTTAGTCCCTAAATTTTTATTCCGTTTTGGTTTACCAACAGGTGGAACGCAGTTGGTAGATAGTTAGTTTCTTAACTAGGTCTGCTGTGAGTATGAAAAAGGCTAGAGACAAAGCCTACTTAGGTGATCTCTACACCTCAAAGAATATTAGTCTTTGGCTATCGGATGAACGATACACTTGATAAAAAATAAATAAATAAATAAAGTTAAATGGAAAATATCAAGACTAAGTAGCAACAAGGACTAAATTAAAAAAATAATTAAAGAGACTTAAAAACAAAATTCACATTGTATAAATAAATAAATATAGATATATATATATATATATATATATAACAGTCAACTCCTTTTTTCTCACCTAAAAACCTTTTTCTTTAATATTACTTTTAAACTTATCTTTCAAATTTCAATAGCCTTAAATTTTTTTTCTCAAAAACACTTTATTTATCCAATACTGTTTCAAAGTCTCGATAATAATGATATGAATAATTTAAAAAAAAAATGTTAACAAACTCAATTATACTAATAATACTTCCTACGTAGTCCCATAACCATAAGGATGGTTAAAAAATTCAAAAGTCAAAAAATTAAGAGGACATTCATTTAATGGTTTGTCTAACACATCAACTTATTATCAAACAACCAATTTAATGCATTTTGCGTGGATGAACAAATCTCAATTCAAAGTTTACAATTTCTAAATTTTTCATTAATTATTTTAACTATAGTGTGAGACAAAAACTTTAATCATTTTTAACCATACTTATGGGACAGAG
This sequence comes from Crotalaria pallida, assembly GCA_037953625.1. Lineage (NCBI taxonomy): Eukaryota > Viridiplantae > Streptophyta > Magnoliopsida > Fabales > Fabaceae > Crotalaria > Crotalaria pallida. The sequence goes on from CM075650.1 coordinate 160,622,702, forward strand.
GGAGTATTTACAAACCTCTTTGTTTCCCGTAAAATTTTATAATAAGGAACTTATATTAATGATGAAAGGTACTAATTTTAAGTGATGTGCACCAAGGACTCTTTAGTTTCGCCAATGCTAATAAATGTTTTTAAGATAATTGATAAAATGATTTTATTAATTTGACTTCTTAGCATTGAAGATAAGAACTTATAAAAAGATAATTTTTAATGGAAAATAATGCATTGAAAGAATAAAAGATTTATGTATTTAATTTTTCAATAATTGATATTCTGCTTTAGGTTCTTAACGTAAGAATTGAGGTTAAGAAAGCATTAAATAAAAAACTAAGGGTTGTGTTAATGAGGACCCTTAGGCCTTAGGATACTTTTAAATGAACACGGTATGAAATTGTTGGAGAGTATAATTTTTTATATTCTCAATAAAAGAAAAAATTATAAATATATGATGTCTTTTATCTTAGGATCTTGCTAACAAGTGTCATTGGGTGAGGGGACCTGTTAATATAACTACAAAAGGAAATTTAATTATAAGTTCATCATACTTCATCTCTCGAGAATATAAAAAAAAGCACATTTTTCAAGAATATTTAACTACATTTGGATGTTTAATTAATTCTTTAAGGACACTTATTAGCATTTTTCTTTATCTTACTAAGTGTCCTATAACACTTTTTAATAAGACCTTTTCAAATTTTGGGTTTTTCTAATAAGTATCCTAAAAGTACTTGTTAAACTTTATAGAAATAAGAAAAAACATCACAATTCTCTAATTTTTTTCTCAAAAATATATTTTTCAATATTTTCTAATTACATATCACTCATTAATAAATACTTATTATCACTCTTAAAGCACTCGTTGGCATTTACTTAAGAGTTTTTCTTTTTTAATCTCGCCACCGATCTTTTGGCCCCCACTTCAATTTTTAATGGACTATTATGACCTTAAATATTTTTCAACTTCTGACTCTTAATAGTCGGAATAATTATTCCGATTTTTACAAGTCGAAAACAAAATTATAAATATTTTCGATTTGTACATGTCGAAAATATATTTTTATTTAATTTTCAACTACTATGAGTCGGAAAATGCAAATGGTGGTGATTGAGGCATTATATCAAAAGTTCATTCATGATAGGTCACAATCATATGCATATATCTAAAGTATTTTTATCATTTGCAGATCCAGGAGGGAGGCATCGCTGTAGGAAGGAAGGTCCTAATTAATCATAGTTTAGACTTCCATGGCAACTTCTACTAGATATCAGTTAAAGCTTTACCTGCTTTCACGGTACTTTTCGATTTTGGATTCATCTTATCATTAAGTTATTTAAAACACAAGTCTTATCTAAGTTAGTTGAAGGAAAAAAACATCAAACATACATTTTATTTTGCACAATTGCACTTTTCGACTCATAGTAGTCTGAAATTAAAAAATACTATATATTTTTGACATGTACAAGTCGGAAATATCTATAATTTTGTTTCCGACTTGTAAAAATCGAAATAATTCTTCTAACTATCAAGAGTCGAAAGTTGAAAAACACTTAAGGTCATAATCGTCTATTAAAAATCGAAGTGGAGACCAAAAAGTCGGAGGGGGGGTTAAAAAAAAAACCTCTTTACTTAAACTTTTTTGGAAAATGTTAAATAGTGCCCTTAGGACACTTGTTGAGAAGTTAAAAATTAAGAAAAAATGTATTTTTTTGGATTCTAAAAAAAAAAATCTTTAATAAGTATCCTTAACAAAACCCTTTTAACTCGTGAGTAGAGAAGAATGTCTGTAAATTCAAGGGAATAGACATGTCATTTGATATTAGCAATTTGATCTTTCCTATTGGCCTTTATGTAGCGGATGTGGGGCCATGGCGGTGCAGGTGATCAAAGCTTTGAGGATATTCTGTCGCTGACTTTGAGCATTGGTGAGTACTTTATTTCTTGTAAGCGCTGACTTTGAGTACTTGCTTCCCAAGTTTTTGCAAACTACTCCCTCAGTTACTCCTTTCATTCCGCAATTTTTCACAATTATTTACTATTTATTCTTCCTACCTTTTCAAAAGTCTTTTACTCTTTTCAATTTGCAATATAAGAAAGGATTTTCTTAATTAAAAGATTTAAAAAAGTGCATTTTTATAAAAAAAAAATTAAACATTTAATGATTCAAGTGACAGTGGAATTTCTTTATTACTTTTAGCTTTTTATCCTCAAGCAAATCCTAAGACGGATTTTCTAAACTCTAACCCTTACAGTTGAGGATAAAAGACTAAAATAATTGCATTTTTATAGAAAAACTAAACATTTAATTATTCATGTGATAGTGGACTTAGTTTTTCTAGAAACATGCATATTTTGATTTAAAATATAAACAAAATTAACTGACTTTCTTAAATTTTGTTTCATTCCCAATGTCATTCTTAAAACATCCTTAAAATTTTTTTACTTATCTTATTTAAATTTTGTTTCATTCCTAATGTTACTTTCCTAAAATATCTCTATTTTATATACATTTGAAAAAAATTAAATACAATCAACTAACCTTCTTAATAAGCGTAAAACTAGTTTTTTTTCGTATAATTCGAACCGAAGGGAGTACTTACCATTTTTAACCACTTGTTAGCATTTTCCATTCCTATATTATTTTCCTGAATCATCCCTAAAAAATGGTTAACTCATTTAATTTTTGTTTCATTCTCAATGTTATTTTTCTAAAATACTTCTATTTTTTTTATAAAAAAATTGAGAAAATTTAATATAATCAATTAACATCCTTAGTAATCGTAATTTTAGTTTTTTTTTTATATTGTACATCGAAGGGAATATGTTTTTGTGTAATGATACAAATAACTGGTTAAGATTTTTTTTTTTGTCTGTACTATTTGGTCAATACCACAAATGTCCCAAGAGCACCATTAATTCTAAGAAACTCTTGAGACTAATCATGCACGATGTCGCATTTTTACGTCTCTCTCAACGGGATGTATTAATCAGGAATCGAACCTGAAGATTATTTTCGATGAGATAAATCTTCTTAACTAGCACCTGTGTTCTTATCTACAGTATAAATCACACTACTTGGTCAAAACACATGCACCAAGGTGATTAGCTAGTTAACTCATTTTTTTAACAAAAATAACATATTAATTTTGATTTTAGTCATTTTACTTGCATTACTCCTGTTATGAGAAATTGAACTTAGTTAATATAAGAACACTAATTTAATAGGTAGTGTAGGAAAAATAATTATTGCCTCCTAAAAAATATAAAATAACTTACATATATGAACAAACAATTCTTCCAAAATGTGACCTAGAAATGGAGTGAGTATTGTGGTGAGTTTTACTATATATTTTTTTAAAGTAATGTTTATAAAGTGTAAAATTACCCTAAAATTGGATGCATCTAAAATATTAAAAATTATAATTATAATTTTTCAATATTAAGTTAACATTTTTATGTTTATTAAGTATTTCCTCAAGGGGATAACTAACCCCTTTATGGTTTTATATTGACTTAATTACACTTTTGGTCTTTTATCTTATTTTGAATATTCATTTTGGTCCTTTGTCTTTTTTAATTTTATTTTGATGCTTTATTTTTTTAATGATTCAGTTTGTTCCTTTTTATCAACATCGATCACCGAATTTGGGATTTTATTGTCAATTTTTGTATTTTTTTTAACAAAGTTTTGGTTTTGTGATCGAATATATCATCTCAATCTTGTTTTTATCTTTAGCAAATATAAAATTCATAAAAAAAAAAACTTAAAAAATTTATATTTAAAATATGAATTTTTCAATAAAAATAAATTACAGAGTTGAAACTTGAAGAAAAAATAAAGAATCAAATTGAAACATTAAAAAAAATAAAGAACAACCAAAATGATTCTTTAAAATAAATAAGATAAAAGACAAAAATATAATTAGGCCTTTTATATTAGTATTTTATCTCGGAGTCTACTTCACACTTTATTAGGGCCTATAAAAAACTTTGTTGGCTTCTTCCTAATGTTGGGGAGACCTCAGACAAATGACCTTGAGAGAAGAGGGATTTGGAGAAAAGATAAAATGGGAGCTCTTTGAAATAAAGATCGACGACTATGCAACTACGGGAAGAAGAATATCACATAACTCAGAAAGCTTGCTTACAAACCATCTTGTGTACATATGGAAGGAATTGACATGGACAAATGGACAATATGCAGGCAAATAATTCTAAGTCAAATTATTAGTTCATTTATTTATTATTTAAAGTACAGATTCTTTCATTCTTTATTCACGGTTGACATTGGAAAAAATCTTAGTATCATATCATGCATGCATATTCCTTTAAAATAAAATTAATCGAAAAATCTTTGATCTCGAAAAATTAAATCTTTGATCTTCTACTGTATTTGTTTATCACTTTCTTGTTGATATTTAATTTCTTTATTAATTCTATGTTTTTTTTTAACCCGAATGGTTTTGGGAGTTTGCAAGATTCTTGTATGCATTTGCTCTTGGGATTTTGCTTCTTATTTCACATGAAGCTTTGACATGAATGTTTTTTGAGTTTTGCTTCTTCATATTAGAATATGAAGCTTTAACATCAATGGAAAGTCAAATACACTTTAACTAAAGCATTTATGTCTTATAAAAAAAAAACTAAAGCTTTTATGAAAACTAATCTATGTAAATCAACTCGAATGCATGACATACATGTTAGTAATTTTATATTGATGTACATGATAATTGTGGATCCACAATAAGTATTATTGATCAATAAACATAATAATTTATGTAAAAATATCAATAAGAATGGAAGCAGACAAACACCAAAATATCTGTTAATATGCTAATATATATATATATATATATATATATATATATATATATATATAACTAGTTCTTACCCCGTGCAATGCACGGGTTACTGATAATTTAATTTTTTTATATTAAATATTTTAGAGTAAAGATTTTTTTTAATTTTAAAGTAAAAATTATTATTACACAACAATAAAAAATATTCAAAAAGACAGAGACTCAAATCAAACCCTACACTTAAAAAAAATTAATTTGAATGAGTTTGTTGAGAATTTTGTACTTTCTTGTATAAATAAAAAGTAACACTTTTAATGTGATATCTTCCTTATTTATTTAATGGATAAATTAAAATTTTTATATGATTATCAACTTTATTTTGAAGAATCAAAAGTAAATTATATTTAAATATTTTCATCTTTTTGTTTGGTGGTATTATGAGTAAATTTAAGGATAAATTAGAATATTCAGTATTTCATGGGACATGAAAATGACATTGAACTAATTGTTATTCTTGACTGTCTTGATTAACACATTGCATTTTATAAGGAATATAACGACTGCCCTTTTTTATATTTTTATTATTATATTTGTCTATGTATAGATGAATATTAAATTAATGTATTTCTTATTTAGTTTATCGATGAAGTAACAGGTTTTTATATACGTTTATTATGATATTATGATTAATCGGAGTGGAATCAAAATTAAACTTTTTTTAATATTTTTTTGTTTGATGGTATTATGAGTATATTTAAAGATAAATCAAAATATTTCCTATTTCATGGGACATGATAATTTAGTATTTTTTGAATATAAATTATTATCTTTTTAATATGATTATCACATTTATTATTATTACTATTATTATTCATATTTAAATATTTTGATATTTTTTTATCGTTTATCTTATCTCAAGTTAATCATAAGATTTTATCCTAAAAACTCTTTATCTTAATTGTTCTAATCATCTTGAATTAATTTTTTTTTTCAATTTTTGAAATGTATGTACCTTTGTTTTTAATCTGTTACTTTTTTTTAGAGATTATAACAACTAAAGTATTTATCCATTGCAAACTTTTTACAACATGATAATCATTATATTTAATCATATATCCATATTATTTGTAATGTTTGAAAAGATCTATACTTTTTAATATTTAATTTGTTTTAATTTAAAAAAATATTGGAATACTCTCAATTTCGATATTGTAATACTCATAAAATATTGGTATGTAAATAAATTTGTCATTTTTATAAGATAATGATTTCATATACAGATAATGATAAATAAATTGGAATAATGATAATGATAATGATAATGATTTTATATACAGATAATGATTTCATATACAGATAATGATAAATAAATTGGAATAGTGATAATGATAATGATAATGATTTCATATACAGATAATGATTTCATTATCCTCAGTATATCCATATTGCATACTATATATAATGATTTTATATACAGATAATGATAAATAAATTGGAATAATTTATTTAATTTCAAATTGTAATTTTGGTTGGAAATAATGATTATCTTTTTATATAAGTATAGTAGATAAATGTATGACATTAACATCTAAAATTTGAGTGATATATATATATATATATATATGGAAAACAAAATATTCCCTAAAAAAACATATCAAACCATTATTTAAATATTTTAGCCAAACATAATTATCTTATTAAAAATATCTATGATTAATTTTTTTAACTATTTTTATACATTAGTTAATTTTTTCCAAAAATTTTACTTATAATTCCCTATAATTATAAATTTTCAAAATTGGTCCTCATCAAACATTCTTTTTTCCTTCTAATTTACTATTTGAAGCTCAAATTTGGCATTATTTATTAGAGGATAAGGTTTACGCTTTTTTATATCACACTATTAATCTTTTTTTTGTCTTTTTTTTTTCCTATTTCTCTCGTTGTAAGAGTATGATTTTTATATTTGTTATATTACTTTTGAGTGGATGGATTACTTCAAAATATATAGATGAGAATACATGTCTTTGGAAGAACCAATTTAAAAAATTTCTAAAAATTAAAAAATAAAGCAGGTTAAAAACATTTCAAATATATTTATCTATTTAAGTCTTTATCAAAACACGGATTTATTTCCAATATTTAAAATACATGTACCATAACAATCTTATACATATCTTATACGTACCACAATATTATTGAGGAGTCATCAAATACATATTGCATACTACATATAATGATTTGAAAAACTTGTCAAACTAAAGATAATGATTTAACAGATAAGATTAAATAAATTTTAAATCTAAGGATAATGATTTCACAGAAAAGAATAAATAAATTTTAAAACTAAGGATAACGATTTCACATATAAGATTAAATAAATTTGAATTATTTATATAATTTTCAACAACTAAAGATAATTATTTCACATATAGATAATGATTATTTTCCTAAAATCACTCTAGTGCGAGTATTCCTTAAGCGAACAAACGTGGTGTCTCGAAAATTTCTCCGACAAACGTGGTGCCTCGAAAAGGGATGTGTTTATATAAGTATAATAGATTTATTGTTGTTTAAGGATCATTTGAGGATAATAATTACGTTTTTTTTATATCAATAAACTTTTGTTAGATGTTTGAGTTTATCATAAACTCTTTAATATGATCATAGAAGTCTCATCCCTATCTCTTTGGGTTTATCTTTTTGAGGATAATGATTATTTTTTTAATAAAATGATATTTTTAAAGTCTGCTCATCACACAAAATTAATTATAAGCAAATATATCAATCTTTTTTTGGATATATATAAACTTTTATTAGATGTTTGGGTTTATGATGCATGTACTCTTTATTATGATCATAGAAGCCTCATCTCTTTGGGTTTAGCTATTTTTAATTTTTTTTTTTGTTGATTCAGAGTTTAGATTGGGTGGGGGCTCCGAAAAAAAAGTTTAAAAATTTAAAATTCAAATCAAGTTAATTTAAACTCTAAAGTACAGGTTAACTCTAGAGTAAGTGTAGGGTTTGATTTGATTTCCTACTTTTTTATATAATATTTTTTATTGTGTTTTAATAATAATCTTTACTTGATAATAAAAATAAAAATAATCTTTAATTTAAATATCTACTACTATCTATCTATATATATAAAAAAGAATTAAAATATCAACAATTTGTGCATTGCACGGGGTAAGAGCAAGTTATTAAATAAAAAGAAAGTTAGAAGAATAAGTCAACAATAAAATCCCCAAAGGACTCAACCTCTCACCGAATAAATTTCCAAACTTTGCATGCGTCATTCATTTTAGTTTCGGATATTATCAAGATTACTCAACAATTTATTATATTGATAACCATATTTATGTTAATTTTAGTTATTTTGACTGCAACATTGATTCAAATATAATAACCAATTTTATGATTTAATAGTTAACACAATTATCTGGAATTTGAGTTTAGTGGTAAGACATAAGAGAACATCATCAACCAAGCACAATATAATATAATAAATAATTGAAGAATTTATTATTGGTTATTTGGTGACCAAATAATTTGTAAAAATTAAATAACAAAGAGAATGAAAATATGTGTGAACAACTAATATATTGATGTGTGAGTTTTACTTCACATGGTTAAAGTATCCCTTGCCACATCATTATTTACATTATTTAACAAATCTAGACTAATGATAAAGATCTAAATATCTAGACTAATGAAATCATAATTCTTCACCTAAATATCTAGACTAATGAAATCATAATTCTTCACGCAGCAATGAAGCATATGAAGTTTGTTGTTCTTCCCTGTTGTTGGAAATTCATTGCTATAGACAACTTATTATATGGTGACACATTGGAAGAGACGGTGGTTTATGAACAATAAAAAAGAGAGGAGAATGATGAAGAATGTGACTTTCATGATTTAAGAAATCATCATATTTATAGTTTGAAATATGTGATAACTAAAAAGATATTTGGGTTTATCATGAATTCAAGCATCATCTCTTTGAGTTTATCGATATTTTTTAGGATAATGATTCCACATATTCCACATATAGATAATTTATTTAATTTTAAATATTAATTTTGGATAGATAATTTATTTAATTTTAAATTATTATTATTTTGATTAAAGACAAATGCTTTTGTGCGAATATTCTTTAAGCGAACAAACGTGGTGCCTCGAAAATTTCTCCGACAAACGTGGTGCCTCGAAAAGGGATATTTTTATATAAGTACTAGCTCTCACCCCGTGCATTGCACGAGTTATTGATATTTTAATTTTTTATATTAAATATTTTAAAGCAAAGATTTTTTTTTAATTTTAAAGTAAAGATTACTATTACACAACAATAAAAAAATTATACAAAAAGGTATAGACTCAAATCAAACCCTACACTTAAAAATAAATAATTTAAATGAGTTTGTTGAGAAATTTTGTACTTTCTTATATAAATAAAAAGTAACACTTTTTATCTGATATCTTCCGTATTTATTTAATCAATAAAATAACATTTTCATATGATTATGAACTTTATTTTGAAGAATCAAAAGTAAATAATATTTAAATGTATCTTTTTTGTTTGGTGGTATTATGAGTAAATTTAAGGATAAAGTAGAATATTCAGTATTTTAGAGGATATGAAGGAGACATTGAACTTGTTATTCTTGACTGTCTTGATTAACACATTGCATTTTATAAGGAATATAACGACTGTTTTTTTTATATTTTTAATATTATATTTCTTTATGTATAGATGAGTATTAAATTAATGTATTTCTTATTTAATTGGTCGATGAAGTAACACGTTTTTATATACCATTATTACGTTTATTATGATTAATTGGAGGGGAATCAAAATTAATTTTTTTTTTAATTTTTTGTTTGATGTTGTATTATGAGTATATTTAAGGCTAAATCAAAATATTTCTTATTTCATGGGGCATGATAATTTTGTATTTTTTGAATATAAATTATCATCTTTTTAATATTATTATCACATTTATTATTATTATTCATATTTAAATATTTTGATATTTTCATCGTTTATCTTATCTCAAGTTAATCATAAGATTTGATCCTAAAAAATCTTTATCCTAATTGTTCTAATCATCATGATTTTTTTTTTAATTTTTGAAATGTATGTACCTTTGTTTTTTAATTTGTTACATTTTTTTTAGAGATTATAACAATTAAAGTATTTATCCATTGTAAACTTTTTACAAAATGATAATCATTATATTTAATCATATATCCATATTATTTGTAATGTTTGAAAAAATCTATACTTTATTAGTATTTAATTTGTTTTACTTTTTAAAAAAAAGATATTGGAATAAAATAATATAAAATTATGTAAAACAATTTCTCATTTTTATAAGATATTCTACCTTTATTATATATTTTTTATTATAATTATCATTTAAATTTTAAATATATATATATATTTTTTTGTAGTTTAGCTTTAGAGTTGACGTGCTGTGCCAAATATTAAGGGAATTTTGTGAGCTATGATGTATACTCCAAATCCATCAACCTGTACAGATTTATGATCTCTCCATGGATCACGTGAAAATTTCTAGATGAGACATGCAAATTTTGTTCTTATATGTTTTATAAGTATTGAATCTATCTTGTATTTGTAATTTGTGGATACTGGATAGCATCAAAAAATTTTATTAAAGAATATCCTAACCAAATAATCCCTAAGTTTTTTTATAGATTAATCCCTCCGTTTTTTAATATAAAACTTTTTATATTAATTATTATTATTTCTTAATTATTGTGATAAAAAAAATAAATTTATCTCGACAATACATTCAGATAAAGTGGTTAAAAAAAGTAGGAAGAGATTTAGATTGAATTTAACTGTTTTTATTTTTGGATCTGTAGTTTGTATCTTTATTTTAATGTTGTTGTTATCTTTTAATATATTATGGGACTTATTTATAGGATTTTAATTTTAATTTATTAATTAAATATAATTAATTATGAGACTTTAATGTTGTTGGAGTAATGATTTGGAAAATTTGAATAATCTATTTAACTTTTTTTTCCCCGAATTTCTAACAGTGAGAGACATTTGCTTATTTGTATCCATCAGCACATTAATAATAGTACATGTTTTGGCTTTGGTTATTTTTGCATTGTAACTCAGTTAGATACCAGGTTTTGAATAGAGTGGTCTTTACTATTAAAGCAAGTATTGTAGAACTTTGTAATTATGAGGTCATCATTTAAGATTTTATGAAAATTTAATTAATTTAATTAGACAGTTTTGAATAGAGTGGTCTTTACTATTAAAGCAAGTATTGTAGAACTTTGTAATTATGAGGTCATCATTTAAGATTTTATGAAAATTTAATTAATTTAACTAGACAGTATTGTGTTGACGACAGTGAACAGTGATATACTGAGATGACCTTTAAAATGATGAATTATTTTTTAAGGACGATAATATTTAACGATGTAATAATACTTACCTTTTTCTTATATATTCATTGCTATAGATGAAACTTCTGCCAATGCAAATTGACAATGGTGATTAATGCGTGCAGTAGGATTGCAACTTATATGGTGACACATTGAAAGATGCCATGATTCATGAACACAATAAAAAAGAGAGGAGAATGATGAAGAAGGTGACTTTCATGACTTGAGAAATCATCATATTTATAATTTGAAATATTTGAAATATGTGATAACTAAAAAGATATTTGGGTTTATCATGAACCCAAACATCATCTCTTTGGGTTTATCGATCTTTTTTAGGATAATGATTTTTTTTAAACAAAATGAGGATAATGATTCAACATATTCCACATATAAATAATTTATTTAATTTTAAATATTAATTTTGGACAGATAATTTATTTAATTTTAAATTATAATTTTGATTAAAGACGATGTTATCTACCTACAAATGCTTTGGTGCGAATATTCTTTAAGCGAATAAACATGGTGCCTCAAAAATTTCTCCGACAAACGTGGTGCCTCGAAAAGGGATGTTTTTATATAAGTATATAGTAGATATCTAAAAATAGGTCCCACATCTCATCCTAGGATGATGAAATTATCGAATCCACCCTTGTTAAATTTTTTCTTTTTTTTAATCCACATCTCATAACAATAACAAAGCACATATTTTTCATACAATAAAAATTGCTAAAAAAGACTAGATACTCAGTCATAACAGCAAACTTTATGTGGATCAGGATCATCATCAACATCCAGCTTCGAACTCTAACAAGAGATTCAATAGCCTTTATTTCCAAGATAACTATCTCATCAATGCCGGAAGTAAGCACAGTTCGGCAACAAAGAATCTCATATCTGAGGAGGTAGAGCCACTGGACAGAGGAGAAGACAGAGATCTGGAAGTGAAAAGTTGTCCCGAATATCAGTCTTCTAGTTATTGGAGAAAATAGGAAGGTCATCAGATCTCGACAAACTATGGTATGCAAAATATATGCATGTACCAATGGTGTTTTTTTTTCTTGTTTCCGATAAATCAACTGAATATTAATAACGAGTATAATAGGTACCCAAACTAAAAAAAAAGAGCTAGAAGAACATCAAATTATAGAAGAGATAGGGTTCACACATCAAATTATAGAATACTTAAAAAGTTATCTTTCTGCCCGAAATAATGATAAATTAAACCTGTACTAAGATCTCACCTTAATCTTGTCTCACAATGGGCTCTAAATGTGCCACGGGTGTTGTTACCGGTAGTTTAGCCAGTTATAAGAAATGTATATATTTTTTTAAAAATTTTTAATTATTTGGAGTATTTTGGTAAAAGACTATTCATCGTCAACATCCTCTTCTTCCTCCGTGCCACCAACGACCTCACCAATCACCAATGGCAAAGGATAGTGAGAATAGGTGGGGCTCGCAACTGCTCCCTTGACTTTTTAATTAAGAAAGAGCAATTCTAAACAATATAATGGCAATGGTCTGCTGGAAGTCTTTTCTAAGGTTGGCTTCTATGATGCAAGGTTGAGTTTTGGCACGCTACACTTGGTCATCATCTTTTTCTAATTTTACTTGTTACTGCTTTTATATTCATTTTTTTTTTTTGGTGTACACCAACCGGTACCCGGATCTAGTTTACCCAGAATCCGACTCATCCGGTCCGACCCAACTGAGCTCGCACTAAGCGGTAGGGGTCTCCCAGCGGGGTTGCTCCATACCCAAGGCTCGAACTCGAGACCAGTTGGTTAAGGGACCAAGTAAGCTACCACTTCACCAATCCCACGTTGGTTTTTATATTCATTTTTTTAACCCACATTCATTCTTCTTAGGTATAGTTTGTCACTATTAATAGGAGTTTTTTATGGCATATGATATCAATTAGAAGGCGTAAAATTATATCACTTTGCATCAACAAGTGTGATTGCATTATTTTTTTAACGATTTTATCTTATGAAAAAGTGAAACAATCTAAAATCTACCTGATACTTAATTTATTTCATTTGAAGGTTGTGTGAGACCTATTTAAATGTTCAATTGAAAAAAGGGCTAATTTACTTAGTTATGGTTTTTTTTAAGGGTACTTAGTTATGGTTGAACTATAAAATTATGTACAATTAATAATCATTTTGATTATTAAATTAGTTTAGATATCACTTATTGCTTCCCTTAAATTTTCAAGCAAGACCTGTCACTACCGGTCATTGAATAACATTATTCAAATGAAATTAAAAAAAAAATAAATTAAATAACATTATTCAAATAAAATTAAAAAAAATAAATTGAAAGTTCCATATTTTTTACCCAAAATAAATGATAGATATTGGACTTAGATATCATATGTAAATGTCCATATAATATTATTGTTTAACTTTTTTACACATTTGCTGTATAGAGACACAATCTTCACCTAATGAGAGAACAGAATTCCGGCCCTCTTCCAGTTTCTTTCTCTATGCTCTACTCTTTTTTATTTTTATTATTATTTTAAAATCTAAACCATAGGTAAACTTGGTTTTTTACTTTTTTATCCATAAAAAGACACTTTTTATTCAAGAAAAAAAATGTTATCTGTGCTATTAAATTCTTATAACTTTGATTACAAATGAAACTTTATAGGAGAAGGCTTCAATGCACCAAAGTTTCATTTGGTGCACCGTGCACCCTTTTACAATAACTGGGAACAGCCGGTTGTGTATTAAGAAGGCTTCAATAGTGAAATTGCAAAAAGGCCCTCGTCCCCTTAAGTTAGTATTTAGGGCAATTAATTGCAAAAAAGGTCATCGTCCCCTTTTATCAACAAATATTTGTTTATGTCCCTTGTCCCCACGCGAAGAAGTCGTTGTGTGTATTAGCTGTATTCGGCTGGAGGAGGCGACAGAGCTTGGGAATCGTACGAATCTGGGCTAAAATAGCAGATTGTGTGAGTGGTCATCTCGTTGAGCATGAGGCAGAGCAGATGTGTTGGAGCAGATCTGGTGGAAAACTGCTGAGGCCGAACAAGGTTGATCTAATGGATGTGATGGGGAGCAAGTCGCATGGTGAAAGGTAAGCGAGTTTGAGAATTAGGTTGTTGCGGATCTTTCTGTTCCTTCTCCAATTTTAAAATAATGCTCCAATAATGCAACCCCATGGCTGAACATTAAATTGTGTTTCAATACAGAGAGCTTTAAGAGGAGGCGTAGTGAGGAGTCACCCGTGGAGAGGTTTAGCGATTGGGACTCTGAGGTAAAGGAGATGTTGGGAAAATGGTGTCGATTTTGTGAAAGACTTAGTTCATGCTATTTTTTGTTGATGGTTGTGTTGTGTGTGATTTTGACCCGTTCACATAATGTTTTGCAGGTGATGTCAAGGTTGTCAACATTTGGAGAGATGCAAGGCAGTGGTGATGAGAATGATAACGTTGAGAATGATTACTACAGTATTGACAGCGAGGATGACGTTGGGGTTATCATGTTTGATTTGGTTACCCCTGATGAGGTGAGGCAATTTCACTTTTCCAGTCTGGAAATTGCATATCACTTCTATAATGAGTACGGTAGAGCGAGGGGATTTAGCGTAAGGAAGCACAAAGTGTATCATAGTGCAAGACGTGGTGTTGTTTTGTGGAAGTCATTCGTGTGTGCCAAGCAGGGGACCCGAGCTGCTAAGGGGGGAACAACAGAAGCACGAGCTGAGCCACGGTCAAACTTTCGATGTGGATGCAACGCTGAATTCCGTGTACATGTAACGGATTCCGGTGAAAGGTGGTTTGTTTCGATATTTGATGATCATCACAACCATGAAATGATGGAGAAGAAATTTTCCGGTCGGCTTCGTTCTCATTGTGGGATGAAGCAAGTCGATATAGCAGAAATGAATTGCTTGCTCAATGTGGGGATACCAATGCCGGAAGTGTTTGCTGCGTTCGGGTACCATGCTGGTGGCATACAAAATGTTGGGTTCAATAGCAAGCACATGTACAATGTTATTGCGAAGCAGAGGAAACTGATAAATGGCGATGCAAATGCCGCGTTAAAGCATCTTAGTCAGTTGGCAAGTGTCGATCCGAAAATGTATTGGAAGTACGAAGTTGATGAGAACGGGAAGTTATGTAAGTAGTACTACAGGTAGTAGTATTTGCCTCCTTAATGTAATTTTGACGTTTTCTTCCTCTCATTCTTGATTTAACCCCATGATTTTATGTGTGAACCCTAACCCCCGTGATGTTTATATTTCACTATATGAAACCCATGATCTTATGACTTCTCGCCCATTATTTTATGACAGTAGCCCTTCATCTTATGACTGCACATCATATCAACGGTGATTCAATCTTTTCATATTAATACAATCTTTTCATAATTATTTGCAACACTTTCTATTTTTTATTAACAAGCTCACGTACTGTGTCCTGCCTCTATATAACACGTCACTCATCAACACTTACACATTTACGTAACATATCGTCCGCTATATCATCAATTAAGAGGTCAAACCACCATTTCCACTAAATATAAATAATTTTTAGGACCTAAAACATAGGTTTAACAATCATTTACAAAACATCACCTATGTTAAGGAACTAAAATGTAAAATAACCCTTGTTTATTTTTCTCAAATGATTAGTACAACATGTTGTCAGCTTTATGAAATACGTACTTCAATTGATTTATGAACTACAAAATTTCTTTCTAATAATCTTCATTTTTTTCATACCACCATATATAAGATGTTTAGGGATAATGCATGGGCTTTAAATACCAACACTCACAACCAAAAATGGCCTGTAACAAAACCCCAGCCCGTTAACACAAAGGCCCAACCTCTACACTCCTCTCTTTCACCCGCTGCCTCTGCTTACGCAGCCATGGTGGACTTCTCCTCCAATGCCGCCAAGGTCGACTACTCCTCCCACGGCGCAAGGTCATCCACCAATTTCTCCGGCGTTCCACGCCGCTAGCAAGTCACAGCAACAACACATATAAATACCACCTCACCTACTCATTTCTCACTTCATATTTAACTTCTATTCCTCCCCACCACAACGGGGTTCGACTGTCCTCGACTCCACCTACTCACCTTCATGGACATCGACAAACACCTTCTCTTCAATCTCTATAACACTTACCTCCATCTCTGCATTTAAGTTAGGATTTGTTTTAAATTTTAACCTTCGTAAGATATATTAAATTTTAACACGTGCTTTAATTTTGATAAAAGCCCTTATCTGCAATTTTTGCAACTTGCTCCTGAAGGACTAAATGGCAAATTTTTAATTCACCATGCCAAAAGGACTTACCACCCACTCACCCAGTCACTCGGTGACACTCTTAACTGCACGCACACGGCGATAACGAGTGCACCATGCACTCATACAAAAATTGGTGCACCGAAGAATTCTACAACTTTATATGATATAATAATACTAAATTTGTCATAAAACTCCACTCGTATATATACATATAATAACAGTGCCCTTCAAGAAATGAGTACCAGATACACATCCAATGTTAAATTAAAGTACATGCAAAGGGTAATGACTAATGAGTAACCCCATCATAAAGTAGACTAAAACATAACACACCCGGAAGATGACCAACAAAACAAACAAAAACAAACCAAAATTAGACAGAAAACAAATACACGAGTTTAACTGGTGTAGAGCTACATATTCAAATGTTGTCCCGGCCCTATGAAGTTCATCAAATGATTATGGTACTTATCAAACATACGAGAATTGAAGTTCTAGAAATGGTCATGCAGTTTCATGAACATGTAGTCCTTCCAAAGGTTTTTACCTTATTTTTTTGTTGCTCTGATTTCGAAAGTGCCAGCTCCTCATCATTTGGGTGAGTACTACATGATTTCCCTCTTGAGGTTTATGTATAAGGTAATTGCAAAGCTTCTCTCTTTAACATAATGCAATATGTGTTATGAGGTTTTTAATCTCAAAAAATCAGTGTGCTTTTGTAGTTGGGCGACAAATTCTTGATGGTGTTGTAGTCTTGAATGAGATAGTAGACCACGCTTTAAAATTTAAAAAGAAGTGCATTATAATGAAAGTTGATTTTGAAAAAGCTTATAATTCCGTAAGCTCATCATTTCTTGTAGGGAATTAGTCCCCAAACACCAAAATTATCCCCCAAACCCCATTTTAATTATGAAATGTCCATTACACCCTTCTTCATAAAAAAAAAAAAGAAATAAACCCCAAACCCCATACCTCATGCAAACACCTCCATATCCCATAATTTCCCAAACCCCATTCTCTCTTCTTCTAACCTTTATTTCTTCCTTTTCAAAAACCTACCTCACTCTACCTACAAACCACTTCATTTGGTTCTCTGTTCGTAAAGGAAGCTTCAGTGGGTTATCTATTTGTGTTGTTGAAGGTAAAATCCTCTCTCCTACTGTTTTATTTTTTTTACGTTATTGTTCGAATTCCGAAAAACCAGTGTCAGAATTTTTTAAAATTCCGACACGGGTATATCGGAATTGATACTTAGATTATTTGAAAAATCCATACGAACACGTATATCTCTGTGTGACTTTTCCGAAACACTAAATTCAAAATATAATTTAATTCCGATATACATCTTTCAGAAAAATTTTGAATTCTGATACACGTCTTTCGGAATTTTTACTTAGATTATTTGAAAAATCCATATGAAAACGTATCTCTCTGTGTGACTTTTCCGAAACACTAAATTCAGAATTTAATTAAATTCTGATATACATGTTTCAGAAAATTTTTGAATTCTGAAACATGTATTTCGGAATTTATCTTAACTCACTTATTAAAGCGTTTTCCGATATACATTTTTCGGAATTTAGGTATATTTTAAAAAAATGGGGTTTGGGGATAATTTTGTTTACATGCTACATGGATTTGGGTTTTGTTCTAAATCTAACGGCTGGTGAAAGTTTGTGTCCCGTCAAAATCCTTGTAAATGGAAGCCCAATAAAAAAAGTCAATATCAAAGAGGATTAAAGCACGGTGATCCATTGATACTTTTCCTTTTTCTGCTCACTAACAAAGAAGCGGTTGCAAAAAATATGTTCCACCCTTACAAATTTTTCTCATGTGCAATTTGTTGGTGATATCATTATGCTTGGTGATGGGTTTTGGAGTAAATCTAAGTAGTCAAGGCAGTGTTAGGAGCTTTGAAGTAGTCATTAGGCTAAAGGTGAACTTCTATTAAAGCAAGATCTATGGCATTAATATCCCGCAATCACTCATTGTGGCGACATTAAATAACCTGAATATTTTTTTTAAGGTTCTTTCCCATTCAAGTACTTGGGTCTATGGGAGCTAACATTAATATAGCTCCGCTTCTCCTTGCGGATGCTATGGGCATTTCTTTTGTTAGACCTTAGGTTTTGTTTCTTCACCATTGTGAAAAAAAAAATAAAAATTAATGGGGTAGAGGGGATGAGCATAGGAAAATTGCTTGGGTTAACAAAGATCTCGTATGGAAGCCAAAAAAAGAAGGGGCTTGGGCATAAAAAAATCTTAACTTTTTTAAATTTATCTCTCCTTGTAAAGTGGAATTGAAGGCTTCTTTCAAATGCACATTTGCCTACGAATTGCCTTACTTTGAAAGGGAAAATAATTATTAAGCCTCAATTTGGTGAAAGGATCTATTTTATTGTGGCAAGTTTGATGTCTCATATGTTATCTTTTGTTATCGTGTCTCTTAAAATGTGGGTTGTGGTAATGAGCATGGTTGTCAAAAACTAGTATTAATACTTAGAAACTTACGAATCTACGAATCTACCTATGGAAAACGAGTTGAAACTAATGGAAACTCGGAGTGAACTGACTCGGGTAGACTCGGGTGTATACTGGTAGACTCTTGTAAACTCGCGAGTTTATGGCCGAGTTAGCGAGTTAGCATTCTTGAGCCCTAAACGTCCAATCCGACATCGTTTTTCAATTTTTTTTTTCAAATGAAAATCTTCTAGGTCATTTTTATCATATTTGTTACGCTTTTAGGGTAAAAGAACCTTTAAATTAGTTTTATCTTCTCCTTCTCATTCAAAAACTTCTTCAATCTTCAAGAAGTTTTACCTTTTAAGTAATTCTTCAATCCGACCGTGATTAATCTTAAATTTTCAAACATTTTGGTTTTAGTCCATGCTATTAGGAAAAATCTATTATTTGGTGATGTGGCTAATGGAACACGCATTAGCAGTCATGTGGTGCGAGATGAGGCTAAATAGGTGGTATGACGTGTATGATACGGATCTACGAACACAAAATGATCTCATACTTAAAATGGTCCCATACCCAAAATTTTGCATTCATGGACCGAAAATATGCATGTCACACCACTTACTTAGCGCAACCTCACACCATATGGCTTCCAAAATGGTGTTTTGTTAACCATACCAACATATAACATATTTTTTCTAACAAATGGGATCAAAACCAAAATATTTGAAAAATTAAAGACTAGTCCCGATCAAAATAACTTTTAGGGACTAAAACCAAAACATGTTGAACTTTAAGAGACAAAAAACATAAATAAACCATTTGAAAATAATAACTACTTTTTTTAATATGCGTGAATTAAGTAAAAGTGATTTAAAATAAGAGGAAGAATGAGTAAGTTATTTATGATAGATTCATATAGATTAAAAAAAATAGTTAGAAATAGTTGTTATTTTTAAAGTTATAAAAAAATATGTAAAAGTTTCAAAAATGCGCCCGTATAAAATTAATTAAGCACAACCAAGATTGATGTATTCCTTTAGTTTACAACACTTCCTTCAATCTTATTTATAGGTCATTTTCTAGAAAAAATCACTTGTCTTATTTATAAAACATTTTGTATCTCGTAAAAAGTATTTATTGTTTTTTCCTTTTATTCGTCATTTATTCATTAATATAACACAATACGTTTGTAAAGTTTTTAATAATAATTAAGAAAGTAAAATTATAATGTTAAAATAACTTTTAAAAGTTTCGAGAAAAGTAACTATCTTATTTGATTTTTGTAAAGTAATTAAGTGTGACCTATAATAAAGAACAGAGGGGATATAAGAAAAAAAACTAAAATTATGCTTATTAATGATGTTAGTTGATTGTATTTAATTTTCTCAAATTTATAAAAAAAAAAAATTAGAGGTATTCTAAGAAAGTAACATTGAGAATGAAACAAAAATTAGATGAGATAATCATTTTCTAAGGAGAATGCCCCACGCTCCACGCCCAACCCACACCCCACGCTCCACGCCTTTCTAACTTTCTCCCTTTATTTAGTAATTGTTTACTGACTTTTTCCCTTTATTCCTTTAATTTTTGTTTTTCCTGTTTTCTTCTTCGTTAAGTTGGTATGATAATTTGATGAATGTTTGATTATGAGCTATGACCTTTATGAAAAGATGAGTAGCTTTATAGAAATCATTTTAAGTTTTACCTTTTAAGAAAAAATGCATTCTCCGTTTTCAATTTTCAGTGTTACTTTTTTATTGTTGTCCTTAAATCAGAACTCATTTGCTTTGTCAGTATTTTTAAGTGTTACTTTGACTAAAGAGCACTTGCTTAGAAATTGATAATTAATTTTCATTATTTTTTTTGAAGCATTATTATGTTAGTTTGAAATTAAAATTACACCGGATATGTTATCTTATTATGCTTTGAATTTCAATTTTGAATATTGATGGATAAATTAACTTATATTACTTATTAGTATCAACAAATAATATCTTACCATATTTTGTTATTACGTTAAGTTTGAAATTATGAATATTGATTATTAATAGGTCACAGGTCATTACAATATAGATGTAATTTTTTTAGGTAAACTCGTACGAGTTTGCGAAACGAGTTTACAACTCGAGTTTACCTAGGCAAAACGAGTCTACGTAGACTCTCGAATTTGACAACCATGGTAATGAGTGATGATAGGACCTGGGCAATGACTCTTTTTAATGCAAATCTAAGTACGAATAGCTAGATTCATTGCAAGCTTTAGTTAATGTGCTCCTTACTACTACCACTTTCAAGACTATGTATGTGGACAGTAGAAGCCTTTTCAAAAATTAAAGCTTTCGGTTGGCAACTTTTTTTAAACAGACATTCAACGGTGGACAACTTGACAAAAAGAGATTTGGAGTTTTATGATCTGTGCCATAATTGTTCAACTTGCCGGGAGACCGCTCATCATTTTTTCATTCCCTGCTCTCTTGCTGCTCATACTTGGCTACATGTTTTTGATTGGTTGGAACTCAAACTTATTAATGTGGATTTGGTGGAGGATCATTTCATTACTTTCTCTGACTTATTTAGAACCATCAAGAAAAGGCAATATGGCATAGGGATTTGGTTGAATGTTTGCTGGATTTTGTGATTGACTAGGAACGTATGTTTTTAGTTCGGCTTCTTACGATTTGGTGACAGTTTTAGATGAAATTAAGGTAAAGTCTTGACTTTGATTTTCTACATTATTAGGAAGGAACGTCTATTTTGCTATTAGGTGGTACATGAGCCTCGTAACCAACATGGGTTGGGACGAATAGCAAGCGGCTCGGTCTCGCTTAAGCAAGGTCTCGAGTTCGAATTCTTGTGAATACAGAAAATTTATGTTGGGAGACTCACCTGTCATAACCAGACACGAGACCCGAGTCGGATCCGGATGTACCTAGAGTACCGGATGTGCAACTAATGGTACATGAGCCTCATATCTTGTATTCCTAATTTTTAAATGATACTCCCTCCGGTCCTAAATATAAGTCTCATTTGAAGACTTTTCTTTGGTCCTTAATATAAATCTCATTTCCAATTTTCAATAGCATTAATTACTTATTTTCCACAAACACCCTATTCACTCAACACTTTTTAGATTTTCAATAGTAATTATAGGGTGTACTTTTGAAAATGCATATCAAATATTTACATTTCCAATACCACTAACTATATTAACTAATTTTTTGAAAGGGTGTAAAAGTTGGTCAAAGGACTTATAATAAGGACAAGAGGGAGTATAATTTTCCCTTTCATGGGTTAGAGTACTTTTTGTACTAGCTTAATATAATTGCTTTCATAAAAATTAAAAAAAAAAAAATTGCCCCCCCAAAAAGTAAACAGTACAATCTAACTGTGTCGTGATAAATAATGAAGCCGATGGAAATTTTGTTTGTGGAACTTCAAGATAGAGCTTTCCCTATAATCAGATTATATGGTCGTGTCCCCAAAGAAAGTAGTAATTCAGTCAATGCGTTCTAACGAGAACTTGTTTTTTTGGGCTTTAAGCTAGAGCATTTGGTATGGATTAAAATTGTTGCTTTGATTTATTTTTAAAGAAAATAAGCTTGTTTTATAATTTAAGTTTGTTTGGTAATAAGACCAAATTATAAAAGAAGATTATTTTTTGAGAAAATAATATTAAAAAACAATCTAAAGAAAGGAAGCTTATAATTATTTTTTGAAATATTATTTTGCATGATATTTCACTTTTTTCATCCTACCCCTCCACCTATTTCAACATTTTTTTTTTGTGTTGCACACATCCATATCTTTTTATTATAATTTATTTGTAAAAACAATTTTTTTATATAATCTAAACAAAACAAATTAATTTAAATTCAATTTTCAACTAAGATATTCAAATATACTTTTTACAAATTATAATCTACATAAATATAATCATAACTTAATTTTTTAAACTATTCCAAAACACAATATTTATATTACTATATCCAAGCTTTTGGCACATACATTTATGTTAGCACAAGTTTCTTTCCCAGACCCAGTCCTAACCTAATTTGGGCCATAGGGCGAAAAAAATTTGGGGCCCCTAATTAAAAAAAAATTATTAAAAGTAAATCAATTAAAAATTTAATATATATATATATGTTTACCAAAAAAAATTAATATATATATATATATATATACGAATAATCAATTCAAACAATGACAATAATCAATAATAGAATTAATTGTTAAAAAATAAGATTTGAAATAATATAAAAAGTTATTTAGTAAAGAGGTAATAAAATACTTTTTTCATGTTAGATTACAAAAGTAAAGTTCATTACTTCATATATTTTTAAATTAAGTAAGCAAATGGAAAAAACGAATTAAAATATTATGCTAAAAATCATTGATAGTTAAAAACATAAAAAGAACTTGCAATTATTAACTTTTTTATCAAAATAAATGTACCATTAAAAAAAATTATGGGTCCCTAAATTTTTTGGACCCAGGGCGACCGCCCCCCTGAGGACCGGCTCTGTTCCTTCCGATCACTATTGCTAGCAACATGAACAGCGTGACCTAACAGTTGTATAGTCAAATATTTATTTGCTCCATACATAAAAGAAATCTAAAATTTACAACGAATTTCAATTTTCTAATTCCAAATCCAACATTCAAACAGTAAAAAATCTATATCACATATGACATAACTCATCGAAGAATAAAATGAAAAAATATATAGACCACATTACTCATCAAAAAATAAAACAAAATCTATAAGATACTAAAGCTTGGACACAACGAATATACAGAATATTGTTCAGTGTCTGAATTTCGTATGGAATCACACCATGACCTGGCAACAATTTAAATGAAACAACACCATCCAAATTTCAACAGGATAGAAGCCATAGCACGAGACCTTTGGTTCTTGGCTTTTGACTCAGAATCTTGAATGTACCATCTTGTAAATACGACAAATTAATCTTCTAAAAACGTGCTATGACCCGTACTTGCAAATGTTCTCAAATCCCATGTATTCATGATTCTGAATCTTGTGAACCATGTTTGATATGCCAACTCCACCTACAAAATAAATGAAAAATGTTTCAGAATTGGTATATACATGTTATCTTAGCCATGTGTAAATGTTCACATGGGTATAAAGGCCATAATAAATCCAACCAAATAAAAGAGATTCGGACTCTCACCTAACGAGATTGCACTGATAAATATTGTTCCGGCTAGAATAAATATGATAAGGGATGCTCTACCAAATAGAATAATTAGCCTTCTCACAACATGCTGTCCAACCACGGCTGCAATTGTAGCCACCAGAGTGAAGTAAAGAGCTGTGAAATCACATAACAAACGGGTTAGAGTCACTTAAGAAATTAGAAGCATCATAATTTTTATGGTGGTTTTATAATATAATTCTACATGTGAAAATTATTTTAACCTATTTCTAATTATAAGTTTATAACCATATTCCTCTCAGAAAAAATAGTTTTGAGGATGAGTTACTATGCTTTCAACAATAAAATATTCTAAAATTTCAAAGAATTTCTGATACGAAATTGAAATCAATCGACCTTGGACATGATAATGCAATCCCATCTCATTTACTAGCATTCCATAATCTACCCAATATAATAGTTTGCTAGAAGTTCTTAGACACTAACCATAAGGAACTGGAAAACGTTTCAGTAGGTAGTATTCTATAACAGACATAGATGATGAGAAGGTCATTGCAAAAGTGGCGGTGGCACTTGACACCTGCACATTAGACATCAAAATGATGAATCCAATTAATAACAGAAATTCAACTACTACATTCCACTTAAGAAACACAAACATAGATAAGGAACAAAGATATGATACCATTACGTTGATATGGAAAAATTCATAACACGTTGAAAATATGCAGGCGAAAAGTATCTGATACTATACATATAGTACCATACGACTACCGTTTTGCAGTATCAGTGCTACTTAGCTTCCCCTTCAAGTATCATACACCAAAAACTTATATACTTGAAAGTAACAGGTAATTTCACACAATATTTTACACTTCCACCAAAAGTTGTTAGTACTTATGTACCATTTTTGACAAGAATTTATATAAAATAGCAAAAAGTCCTTTCTGTTTTCCTCCTATCCTCTAGGCATATATATCTTATACAAGTAATAAGTATATTTGATGAGTCTTAAAATGGTTTCTGTGTGGAGCACATTTCCTGAATTATATGCTTCCGGTGTTTCCTAAATTTATAATAAAGCAGTTTGAAACTCACCTGAGGTGGGACTCCAAGCTCCAGAAAGAGTGGACCCATAACAAATCCTCCCCCTAGTCCTAGCAAGCCACCAACTACTCCAGCTATTATGCCAAAAACACAATAGATTACTAGCTGGAAGACAGTGAAATCTTTCCCTTGATCTCCGGTGGAAGCAATCACTCTCCGCCCAGTGAACAAGGCAGTAGCCTCATACGCAGTTACTCCAATCGCAATTGGAATCTGCATAACATGGGAAGCATGCTTCAAACAGTTTCTAGATACTGAAGGAACAGACATTCGAACCAATTTTAACAAAAATTTAAGCACAAATCTCATATCATGTGCATTCAAGAAAAGAAAGAAGATTGGTGTAACAATAGTAATGCATGTTCTGGAAGGAAATTGCGAACAGAATTACCTGTAACAAGTTAAGGACCCAATATGCTGTTGAACAATTACTTGTATAGGTTTGCTGCCAATAGGAGATTATTATTAGTCTCAAGTTAGATAATTTGCATGGTATAAACTAATATTTTGTAGTAGATATGAAAGAGCAAACCTTCACAATCTGCAGCGCAAGGAATGAAAGCCAAACAAATGCAAGAAGTCCAAACTCTTTCCAATATACGTTTTCAAGAATAGACACCTAGAGAATAGATATTATTAGATATAAAAATCAATCTATCAATGATAACTCATTAGAGAATAAGCACCTCTTTTTCCTCAATGTCCTTTTCAGTGCCACCATTTGGTCCACTAGGAAGAGCTTTGTATTCTGCTTCAGCCCCAGAAGCTACCAAAAAGAAGGTTGCATGCACTATGACATCAGGGTGGAAAAACAAAGATCCAGGACAACTTTATATGTATTGGTTTATGTCATTGAATAGTTTATGAACTCACCATTCGTCTCTAGTCGCCTAGCAGCCTCCTAAAATGAAACAAGACAGATTCACAGTTAGTCACAAATATTTCTGGTGTTTGCCACAAAATTATTGGGTCCTGATTAAACACCAAAATACTCATCATCACACAATTTAACAGAAAAACTTCATAACTAAGATTTAATAGTCAACAACTCAAAGATAGAAAGTTCTCTTCTTGTTAAATTTAATATTTTACTTTGTTTGCATTTGTAAATTGTAAATATGCAGTGAAAATAGTATATATGATAGTAACGAAATGAGACCTTTTTCATTATGGTTTCCTTTTTCCATGTTTCAACACCTTTAAAGAATGCTTTTGTTGATGTGCCTGCAAAACAGAAAAACCAGTAAGAAGTGTGTGATAAAAGAAGAATGGCAAAATGAGTTCAGATTCAAGATAACTGTTACCTAAAAAGAGAACAATAAGAAGTATAGTGACCATCCAATCAGGAAATACAACATTGAAGGCTACTCCAATGCTGATACCAAGCATGAGCATTGGTTGAATGAGAAGTGCCAAATCATAGTCAATAACAGGCATATCCAGTGTAGGATGCCTAAGCTTAAGGTTATAGTAAACAGTTGACACAGCCGCGCCCATGATCATGCCTGACACAAACAGAACGCTTGATATTGATTAAAAATGAATGCTTTTGAATGATAAATTCAAGTGAGCTGCAAAAGCTAACAGTATCCATCATTCAGAATTAAAGGAAACTCACTATGTGAAATTTTTATAAGAGAATGGTAATCATATTAAATGTGTCTTCTCTTACATTTTGAGATAGCTGTGGATGACTTTGGATCAAATCCAATGATGAGGCTAAGCATAGGAACGAATATGCCACCACCACCAACCCCACCTACACTTCCAAAAGCTGCTCCACAAAATCCAACAAAAGTACCCACAATAATTTGCCACCCAAATTCAATATCCTGCATAAGGAATATCCATTAAAACTTTTCCCTTGTGTGCTATCCAGTGACAGCAATTTGTGGAAAATTGCGGAAAATGTGATCGCAATCAAATGCAATTTCAAATCATGCCATCAACATAATAACAATAATAAACTACTCTATATCAGCAAGGAGCCATGGACTACGACTAACAATTCCATATACGGTTCTTAAAAGTGAGAGAGTAATGGTATATCCATGCTTGATGTGATAAACTGCACAGAGATCTCAACTCTATCAGTTATTTAATTGTAAGGACACTTTTAATTGCTCACTATAGAGACAAATTCACTTCGGACCATCCAATCCTTTTCCAAATATTTCTTCAAAAGCACTTTTGCAGCCAAAGCTACACTATTTGAGTATTATTCATCCTTTCATTTCCCAAAAGACAATGAAAAGGGTAAAATAGAACACACTCATAGAATCCAAAAAAAGTCAATGAGCTTAATCATGTTATCCTTACCCCTTTCCCCAAACCAAATCCAAAGCAACCAATGACCACCTCAAAAGGGAAAAAGAAACAGATTAAAAGACCCAAACAAAATCCAGAAGGAAAAGGAAGAGGAGCTTACCGGCCACACGTGTTGATAACCTGATTCCCCTGATTGCCAAAAGAAATTCACAGCTCTGGTGAGGAAATTGTGTTGAGGTTCTCTTGTAACATTAAACCATGGCACTACTTCATCAGTTTTCATGATGATCCCTCTTTCTCCTGATACAAACACCAAAGCTGATGCAAAACCAAACACCACCGTCCATATCCATTCTATTCTCATCATACCCTTCAACCAATCTGCCATCAAAATTTTCCTTTTTTAAATTTTTCTATATCAACACACTTCCCTCAATATATATATATATGATTCTGCTCTGCTACACACTAAAGAGATAAAACAAATGATCAACCTTACAAGGACACTTCACCTCGGCGTGAAGAATGGATGATATTAAAAAACGAAACAATTAATTAATGAAATTGGACACAACTATACAAAAATAAAAAAATGAAATTGGACACAACTATACAAAAATAAAAAAATGAAATTGGACACAACAATACACTTTTTTTTTGCAAGTAACAATACACTTCAATTAGGCACAATAAACAAAAAAACAAAAAAATGAAATTGAAACAGAGATGGGAACTGATCACAATAATTTTGCAAGAGAGTTTTGGAAAGGGTTGCTAGCTCTCGTTTCCACTCTCTCTGTCTATATATCTATGTATCTCCGCGTGTATGATGATGATATTCAAAGTCATTGCTACTTAAGACACATTAATAATATTATAAATTTATAATATTGATGATATTCATATTCACATTTCATAGGAGTAGTTTTTTTTTTCTTTTTTTTTTCTCCCTAAACAAACATAACTGAAACATTTACTGCCTGTAGGCTGGTACAGCACTACATTCGATGAATCAACTGTTCAATCGTAACTGGACTCGTCAATCTGACGTGGCAATATTTGATACAATCGCTGTAATTCTTTTTTTCTTTTAATTCTTCTCTCTCTTGCATGATTGGGGACTTGATAGGACAATAATCTTTAAACAAAATCACAACAGAGTTGAATATATAAGGTGGGTCTAAATCAAGGGGTCGAATGTTATGGAATGGCTATGGGGTACGGTATTATAGATAGGACTCAAATAATGCAATTTTTTAAAAAAGAAATACTCCATCCGTTCGCAATTAGTATACGGTGGTTTTGACATTTTTACATCCACCAATGTTGTTAAATTCTATATTAAAATTAATGTTTCAAAAATACACCTCTACCAATTATTAGAACATAATAAATTTTTTCATTTTTCGATAATTAATTTAATTCCTAGATATTTCATCATCTATATTTAATGTAGTGAGTCAATTTCCAAGTCATTTACACCATTAAACAAACTCCATTTCATATTCCAATGCAATTTTATTTATTTCTTCTCATAAAAACTTAGACCACGATTATTAGATGTAAGTGTAATTTTGGAAAAAAATTACAAGAGGCTCTTATATTTAAGACCAAATTTTTTTATCCAAGAGAGTCTTATAATTAGGAAGAGAGATGTCATGGACCCCATAAACCGGACTGGAAAGCCGGATTCAATATCAGGATTGAGGCCTAAGAGGCCCGTTAAGCCCAATTTCGGATTCAGGATAGAGGCTAAAAAGTCCACCAGACCGGATCCTCATAAGAGCCGCCGGATTGAGGCCGGATTGGCCCAACAAAACGGATTCGGTATTAGGGCCAAGAATGGCCCAATAAGCCGAATTCGGATACCGGAATGGATTAGTTCGCGCCACATGAACCGGAATGAGGCATGAGAAGGTATCCTTAACGAATCTTGAAGGCTTGATACGGATACCGAATACCAACAGGATTAGGACATAGGATTCTTTACCGTTATAGCATCACGAGTTCGGACACGTGCATTAAAGGACCTGAAGGAATCCCATTGTCTTCAACATAGGATCCTGTTCGCTATTAATTCCCGCCATAATATCAGAGCCGTTTAGAGAATCTTACCCGCTACATAAAGGCGGCTGCCGATCCGGTATCTGCTGGTATGAGCCTATATTACATGGTAAGCTGTCAGGTATGGTCTAACTTAACTCACACAAGCACACACACCACCCCCCAAAGCTGAAAACGACAAGAGAGTGTGTATCTTGGTATTCAAGGTGCTCATTTCGCGTCTGACATCAAGAGTGGGATTGCTGGACTCTTAGACCGAATTGTCTAAGTACTGTGATCCTACGACAGAACATTGGCGACCACAATGGGAGCGAGAAACTTATTCCCACCACTTTCTGAAGAAATCCATGGCGAATCAGTCGCACGAGGAACGTACTGAACCCAGCCACCACAGTGTGCTGGACGCAACGAAAAATGGAGAACAAGCACCTTCCCGTCAAAGGGACCTCAGGGAACGATTGAGTGAGGGAAGGAGAAGAGCCGAACAAGAGCATTCGAGACAAGAAGAACCTTCTCGTCAGGAGCAGGAAAGATCGCGACAGAGGCCCCCCACTAGAGGAGAGAGCCCTTCGCATTCTCGACATGAGAGTAAGGGATCATCCGGCGGATGCTCGCAGAGGAAAGCCAGCATGGAAACAGAACTGGCCCGCTTGCGTAAGCGGTTGGATGAACAGGACAAGTTGCTGAAGGAATTGAGGAAAGGAACTGCCCAGTCTGGTGTGGTAAAAGGGAATGAGGTGGAACAGGTGACGGAGCCTGAGGAAAAAGACCATCCGTTTTCGGAGAGCATCATGGCTTTCCCCATGCCTGAGAATCTCAAAGCTCCGGCCAACGTGGATCCTTACTTTGGGAATTCGGATCCGCAGGAGCATATCGACAGCTTCCTGGTGGCAATGTCGTGCCAAGGAGCCAAGGATGCATACAAATGTCGCACTTTTCCTTTGACTCTCAAGAAAGCTGCTTTGCGCTGGTATTCCAAATTGGAACCCGACTCGATAACAGGATGGAAAGACTTGGCCAGCAAATTTTTGGGACATTTTACTACAAGTAAGGCTCAGCCAAAATCAGAACACCATTTGTCCCAAATCAAGCAAGAGAAAGGAGAGTCGCTGAGAGATTTTCTCACTCGTTTCAACACTGAGTACCTATCAATCAATGACATAGAGGCTTCGGTGGCTCTGCACCTTTTGATGTGTGCATTAAGACCAGGAGACTTCACAGATCATTTGGTGATGCACAGGATCAGAACCATGGATGAAGTCATGGAGAGAGCCGAAAAGTACATCAATTTAGAGGAATATCAGAAGGCACAAGACAAGTTTACAGGTGATGCATCTGGGAAAAAGAAGGAGGCCTTTTTCAACAAGGGGACAGGAAAGGGTCATAGAGAGGGAGACAAGAGCAGCAGACATGATCTGGGGCCTAAAAAGCCCGAAGGTAAATATGACCATTATACGCCTTTAAACACTACTAGATCACAAATTCTGCGTGAGATTATGAATGCAGAACTGATGGAAGTGGATCGCCCACCCCCGTTGAGGAGGCCTCCGACGAAGGAGAATCAGAACAAGAGGTGTAGCTGGCATGGCAGTTATGGACATACTGAAGATGAATGTGTCCAACTCAAGGATGCAGTAGAAACCTTGATAAGAAGAGGAAAGCTGAATCGTTATATCCGATCCTTCAGAGGAGGTCCCAATGAGCGTACCCCCACAAGAAGGGTCAGGAGTCCTGTCAGAAGAAGGACGGGAAGCCCGCCTAGAAGGAGATCTCGGACACCACCAAGGAGAAGCAGAACTTCTAGGCGTGCAGCATCCAGAAACCCTCCAGAAAAGAAGGAGAATGCAGGCAAAAGTGGTAATGAGGACCTGGAATTAATTGGCACCATCGCAGGTGGTCTGACAGTGGAAGGGGAATCCATAACATCCCAGAGAAAGCAGTTGAGGCTGGCTACAATGACGGTGGCCGTGTCAAACAGGCATAAGGAAGTGCACCCTCCGATCACATTCACTGAAGCCGATTTGGAAGGAGTGATCCCCAACCACAATGACCCGCTGGTGGTAACCGGGATCATTGACAGATTTCGAGTTTGCCGCATGATGGTGGACCAGGGAAGCTCCTCAGACATCATGTTCACAGAGTTATTTTACCGTCTGAAATTGAAGTCAGCAGACCTGCACCCCTGTCAAAAGGAACTGATTGGATTCACGGGAGACACTATTAGGCCCAGAGGATACATTGATATCAGACTGACTTTAGGCACGCCCCCTCAGTGTCGAACGAAGAAGTTGTGTTTTCTGGTGGTGGATTGCCCCTCTGCCTATAATGCAATTTTGGGGCGGCCCACTTTGAAAGCTTTTCAGGCGATCGCTTCCCCCTTGCATATGGCGATGAATTTCCCAGACGAGAAAGGATCAGTCGTTACCATCCGGGCAGACCAGACGCAAGCTAAAACTTGTTACATTGCCAGTCTGAAAGCAACCAAGGAAAACGCTAAGAAATAGGTGCAGGCAAAGCGGGCTAAGGGAACAGCGTCGTCCTCTGGGGTCATGATGGTGGATTTGGATATGAGAGACGACATCAAAGAAGAGAGACCTAAGCCGGAGGGGGAGTTAGAAAAAGTTCAAATTGGAAGTGAGCCAGAACAATGGACACAGGTGGGGAAAGATTTAGAACCAGAAGAAAATGTCAGGTTGGTGGAGCTCTTGAAGAAGAATAAGGACTTGTTCGCATGGACCGCAGCAGATATGCCGGGAATAGATCCGGACTTCATTTGTCACCGCCTATCGATCGATCCCAAGTTCAGGCCAGTCTCACAAAGAAGAAGGAAGATGGGCGCTGAAAGACAGAAGGTGATCGCTGCGAATGTGGAAGAGCTCTTGCAAGCTGGTTTCATCAGGGAAGTCCCCTATACTACTTGGCTTTCTAATGTTGTTTTAGTCAAAAAATCCAACGGCAAATGGCGTATGTGTGTAGACTACACTGATTTAAACAAAGCGTGTCCAAAAGACACCTATCCTCTTCCCAATATTGATAAATTAGTTGATAATTCTGCTGGTTATCAGTTACTTTCCTTTATGGATGCCTATTCCGGTTATAACCAGATTCCCATGTTTGGTGATGATCAGGAGAAAACCGCTTTCATGACTGACAAAGCCGCATACTGCTATACAGTAATGCCGTTTGGTCTTAAGAATGCAGGTGCAACCTACCAGAGGATGATGGATAAGGTTTTTGGAGAGCTGATAGGACCCACGTTGGAAGTTTATGTCGATGACATGATAGTGAAATCGACAGAGACAATGAATCATGTGCAGGACTTGGAGGCAGTTCTTGAAAAGGTACGTTTGCACAATATGCGTTTAAATCCGCTGAAGTGTGCTTTTGGTGTCACAGCAGGAAAGTTTTTAGGTTTCATGCTTGCTAGCAGAGGAATAGAGGCTAACCCTGAAAAGTGTGATGCAATCACGCAGATGAGGAGCCCAATTCCGTGAAGGAAGTGCAGCAACTGACAGGTCGCATAGTGGCATTGACTAGATTCCTGTCGAAGTCAGCATACAAATCCCTTCCATTATTCCAACTGCTCAAAAAGGACCAAGAGTTCAGATGGACGGAGGAATGCGAAGCGGCCTTTCAGGACTTTAAGCACTACCTCTCCAATCCCCCGATCCTGAGTAAACCTGAACCAGATGAAATCCTCTATTTGTATATGGCCGTAAATGATAAGGCAGTCAGTGTTGTTCTGGTCAGAGACTTGGCTGATGGTCAGAAGCCGGTGTATTTTGTGAGTAAGGTATTACAAGATGCTGAGAAAAGATACCAAAAGATTGAGAAGATGGCGTTTGCATTGGTGGTTACAACGCGGCGCCTCAGACAATATTTTCAGAGTCACCCAATCGTTGTCAGAACTGATCAGCCTATCCGGCAAGTCTTGCAAAAACCAGACCTGGCAGGTCGCATGATCGCCTGGTCGGTGGAGTTGTCCGAGTATGAGATTACCTATGAAACAAGAGCAGCAATCAAATCTCAAGTGTTGGCAGACTTCGTGGTAGAATTAGCACCAAAGAGGGATTCAGAAGTCTGGACCTTGTTTGTTGACGGCTCATCTAATCAAACAGGTGGAGGTGCAGGCGTGATACTGGAGAATGCCCAAGGAGTGTCAGTAGAATACTCACCTAGGTTTGATTTTCCTACTTCCAACAACCAAGCTGAATATGAAGCCTGCCTGGCAGGGTTGACGATGGCCAAGGATTTAGGGGCGCGTGCAATCATACTCTACAGCGATTCACAGTTGGTGATTTCGCAGATTAAAGGGAACTTCCAAGCCAAGGAGCCTTTACTTCAGAAGTATCTTACCAGATGTAAGGAGCTGGCAGGAGGGTTTAACAGCGTAGACTTTCAACACATCCCAAGGGATCAAAATTCCAGAGCAGATGTTCTAAGCAAGCTAGCCAGCACCAAGAAACCAGGAAATCACAGGTCCGTGATTCAGCAAGCAATCTCTCACCCTAGTGCAACATTGGCAGTGGAGGATGAAGAGTCATGGGCTTCCCCAATCCTAACATTTATGGCGCACGGAATCCTTCCGAGTGAGGACGATGCCGCAAGAAAAATAAGGAAGATGGCTCCACATTTTATTATCCAGGATGGTTTGCTCTATCGGAGAGGATTTTCTTCCCCTCTTCTCAGATGTCTGACTGAGAGAGAGGCTGAATTGGCTCTGAAGGAAGTACACGAGGGGAGATGCAGCCACCACCTTGGAGGAAGGAGTCTGGCAAGGAAGATATTGAGGGCAGGATTCTATTGGCCCAGCATTCAATTGGATGCCATGAGGCACATGAAAAGGTGCGATCGCTGTCAGAAACATGTTGATGTCCACTTGGCACCACCTGAAGAACTCCATTCCATATCAGCTCCATGGCCATTCTTTCAATGGGGAATGGATTTGTTAGGACCATTTCCGCAAGCAGCAGGCCAGGTGACTCATCTGGTGGTGGCGGTGGACTATTTTACAAAGTGGATCGAAGCTAAAGCAGTTGCTGTCACCACATCCACTCAAATAATAAAGTTTCTCAACAACCAGGTCATATCCCGGTTTGGGGTTTCAGCCGTGCTGATTACAGATAATGGCACTCAGTTTACAAGCAAAGCCTTCAAAGAGTTCCTTCAAAAATTGGGTATTAAGCAGCGTTTATCTTCGGTGGAGCATCCGCAAACCAACGGACAAGCCGAGGCTGCTAACAGATGCATTCTAAGAGGATTGAAGAGAAGGTTGGAGGATAGCAAAGGCAAGTGGGTGGATCATATAGACACAATTCTCTGGTCCTACAGAACCACTCCTCATTCCACCACTAGCGAGACACCATTCAAACTCACATACGGAAGTGAGGCGATGATTCCGCTGGAGGTTGGGTCCGCTAACATGAGATCAAGGTACTTCAATCCAGAAGCTAGCGTAAGGCTCATTAGGGAGAATCTGGACTTCTTGCAGGAATCAAGGGAAATGGCAACTGTTCGCATGGCAACAATCCAGCAGCAGTCCGCCAAGCAATACAATTCTAAAGTGGTTCCCAGAACTTTCGATGAAGGTGATTTGGTGCTGAGGAGAGCTGACGTACATGGTACTGAACCTACTCATGGGAAGTTGGCGGCTAATTGGGAAGGGCCATATCGAGTCCGATCAAAAACTGGAAAGGGAGCATACTTCCTGGAAACGCTGACTGGAAGAGGCATCAAGAATCCATGGAATGCAGCTAAGCTTCGCCTTTATTATAGTTAAATTTCAAACATCTGTTATTTGATTTCCAAGAAGGTCCTGTAGGCCATTGTTATTTCATTTCCAAGAAGGTCTTGAAGACCACTGTTATTTCGTTATGTTATTTCTAAGAAGTTATCTGTTAAAATTCGGTTTTGGCTTTAATTATATAAATGAAAATTTTTCAAGTTCCTAGATTCTAACACCCCAACGAGATGGCGCCTTTGAGGCATTTTTTAACGAAGAGCGAATTCGGATATAAAAAAAAAAGGATACAAGCAATTCGGATCCGGTATCAGAGTTCGGATGTTGTATCCGGTATCAGGATCCGGTGGTAACAGAGTTCGGGTGCCGTATCCGGTATCAGGATCCGCTATGGATCCGGAATCCGGATTCGGTAAAATGATTTCTTACCAGGATCCAGTATTAGCTTGGATGCTCACGACGATTCCGGTATCAGGATCCAATAATAGAGGTCCGATATCGGAATTCCAAATAAGACTTGAATAATTCATCCAAGTAGTCCCATCTCCCCAGTTCCAAACCAAGTTCAACATAAAAATCCCTAAGGTACCATAGAAATTCCGATTTCGACTTGAAGATTTCCGAATCCAGTAAGATGTGAGCAATCTCACACTTAGAAAAATTTAAAAATTTTAAAAAAAGTCCTAAGTATCCAACTGTAGATGCACCACTTATTTGACTAGCCATCAGATAAGAAGTGGAATGGGTAAGGAGATGTTCTTATATGAAAATGAACACCGCCCATGTGCATGCAATGATCCCTGTTAGTTTGAGAAAACTAATAAGTTAAACGGAACACCATTCGTTGGCTAGAATAGGATTTTCGTGGATCAATAAAAAAGAAAATGGGTACGCAATGGAAACATAACAAACAGAAGAGTCGGAATACATTAATAAAGTACGTTAAAAGTGCAGAAACAGAAAGCAGAGTTCAGAATGGAAATACAAAAACAAAGCGGCAATGCAGAATAAAACCTAGGAAAGGAAAAACAAAAACAACAATGCAATAGAAGACTTGAAAATTAAACTAGAATGCTAAACAGTTGCATCACTAAGCAGCAACATCACCATCATCCTCATGTTCCCCAGCATTTTCATCCTCAGATTCTTCATCATTCACAGGAACTAGGGGATCAGGACAATCTTCATCAGCCAAGCAAACGGGCACCCTACTTCCATCTTGGAGGTACTTGTAAAGTACTCCATCTTCAACCTTATGCAGGAAGTGCATGCCCCGAGAGGAGAAGTCGCTGTTGAGGAAGTTGGCTTGTTCCACGGCATTCATGAAAGAGGATTGCACTGATCCGATCCATTTCTCTTTGTACATATCCCTTTGTTGCACAGCCTCATCCCTTTGCTGTTCGGCCTGATTGAGAGCGTCCCTCAGTGTCTTCAAAGCAGCATCGTTAGCATTATTTACCTCTTTCAGCTTGTCATTCATTTTCTTCGCATAGTCTTCCTCAGCTTGGGAAAGGGCTTGCTTGGTCCTCCTCAATTCGGCAGCTTGGGACGCAATCTGTTCAGCCATTTCCGCTTCCTTTTGGACATAAGCAGCCAGGTCCATGGCCTCTTGACCGACAAACAGGACCTTCTCAGCGTTATCCTCTAAGAACTGGAGTGTGGAGGCAGCGCGGAGTTGTTGCTTCTTTAGGGACTTCATCAAGTTGACAAATTCGCGACGAGTCATTCCTTGGAAGCGGCGAGAATCAGAGTCTGTGACCAGCATACGCCCAAAATGTTCACTCAAGTTTTCCTCCCACACTGAGGAGGTAAAACCAGAAGACCCCTGTCCGGCATCAAATTGCGATTGAGTGGGGGAGCCGGAGTGGAAAGCCTCTTGTTCCTTCCTCTTTCGGGCAATACCTTCGGGGCTGTCCAGAATGATTGTGGCTAGTGGGGGACGGCTAACACCGGTTTTGCTGCACTTCGGGGGTCTCCTTGGAGCATTTCCAATTGCAGCAGCAAGAGCAGCTAAATCTTGGGGGCTCGCCATTTTTTCTGCATAAAAACAATATGAGGGCATTAATAATTCTAAAAGTTACAAGGAAAGTAAAGAGGAATACATTAGCAATCCTACCGAATTCCGAACGCAAGGAATCCGGATCTGTGTCAATTATCTTCCTGGTATTGATGTACCCAAGCCGTTCATACCAAGCAAAGAAAAAAGCTATGGTGGTTCTCTCTACTTCAGTAAGGACGTTGTTCGGGGTTAGGAAGGAACGAGCTGCAATCTTCGAGTTTTTATCAGACCAGAAGAGAGGGAAATATGGATTCCCCCCATGGTCAAAGAAGAAAGGCCAAGCATGTGGGGCTCCTACTATCTTGAAGTATTCACTCTTAAATCCCTTCCATGTATCAGAGTAGGTTTCAAAAACCTTCCAGTTGAGACGGGATTTCAAAGTAACCCAAGACCACTTGCCTTTAACTTTACTTGAAGCAAATGGTCCAAAGAAGGTGAAGAACACAGGAAGAGTGCAAGCCAGATTGAAATGGTTGCAAAAGAGTTGGAAAGCCCTCAGATAACACCAACCATTAGGATGGAGTTGTGTTGGGGCAAGCTCTAGGTGACTAAGGACCCTACACTCGAAGTCAGTAAAGGGGATTCGGACTCCACAAGTCTCAAACAGAACTACATACATGAAGAAGAAATTTTCAAGAGGGCTACCAACAGAGCAAATTCGGTTTTGAGAAGAAGGGGCTTCTAAGGCGTAAAAGTTGGGGGCAATCCCTGGCCTGGCAAGGTCAGCTTTGTTATGGTATGTTTGCAGACGTTGGACGTCTACAAAGATCGAGGGTCTACCTAAAGCATCAAGGTCTACATCCTCATAACCAGTAATTACAGCAGGAAGGATGAATTCCTCAGGGTTTGTTTCAGACTTCTTCTTTCCCATTTCGGATTCCTGAGAGGAAGGGTAGAAAGAAGACTTAGAAGGCATGCTGGAGACTTCACTATACACGTCCCTAATGATCCATTGCTTCACTAGTTCGTCTAAAGCCTCTTTTTCATGCTCAGAAAAGGAAGAGTTTTGGAGGCCACTGGGTCGGCTAAAAGAATTACAAGGGTGGGCAGAAACGGGCTTTGACGAATTAGAAGAAGAAGAACATGGGGGCTTGTTGGAGGGAAGTGACTCCATGATAAAAGAAAAAGTAAAGAGTGAGGAGAAATATACCTGAGGAAGAAGAAGTAGAATTTGAAGGCAAAGAAGAAGGAATTCGTATGTTGCAGAGTAGGAATGGAGAAGTGGAGTTGATCACTAATAACTCCTCTCTATTTATAGTGTAAGTTCGGTTTCCTAAGGAGGCAAGTGAAGGGATGCATTTAATGACTACTCAGTGTAAGTCATTAGTCAAAAGTCATGTCAGTTGGAAGTAAGAAGTCATAATGCAGGAAGGGAAAAGACAAGCCAGTTGAGGTGAAAGGTCATGACTGAAATAAACCATCATCTCTTTTCATGTTCCCAAGAAACTGGAAAGCAGTAATGACACCTTTTCAGAAGCCAAGATAGAAGGGAGAATCCGAATTCACAATAGGACTTGGGTATTGTGCAGAATAATCTGACTTCCAGCATGATTCAGATTCCCAAAAAATTTGAAGGGAAGCTGGTTCCAATGCAGTTTAGACAAGATATAAAGATAGACATGGGAAATCCTGACTTTTGTCAGAATAAAGCTGAGTTAGGAACAGGAATCCACACCCTAAGGAATCTAGCTCTGGAAAACCGTGAAGTCTTGGAAAGATGATGGACTTAAATTCCAAATTTAAATTCAAAATTTGAATGAATGTGTTCAAATTTCCAGTGCCAGGAGTTATTGCCTTGGGAAGACAAGCAAGCATAATCATAAAAGTTATGGGAATTCGAAGTCCTCATGAAACCAGCGTTATGGAAACGGCAATTCGGTACATGACCAGTGATGAAAAATTCGGCATCACGAAACCGGCAATTCGGCCCGAACAGACCTTGGGGAAGCCAGAATGCAAGTCGGAGAAACTACGCAAAAATCATGGCACTTTACATGTACCATGACTTGGGGGGCTACTGTCATGGACCCCATAAACCGGACTGGAAAGCCGGATTCAATATCAGGATTGAGGCCTAAGAGGCCCGTTAAGCCCAATTCCGGATTCAGGATAGAGGCTGAAAAGTCCACCAGACCGGATCCTCATAAGAACCGCCGGATTGAGGCCGGATTGGCCCAACAAACCGGATTCGGTATTAGGGCCAAGAATGGCCCAATAAGCCGAATCCGGATACCGGAATGGATTAGTTCGCGCCACATGAACCGGAATGAGGCATGAGAAGGTATCCTTAACGAATCTTGAAGGCTTGATACGGATACCGAATACCAACAGGATTAGGACATAGGATTCTTTACCGTTATAGCATCACGAGTTCGGACACGTGCATTAAAGGACCTGAAGGAATCCCATTGTCTTCAACATAGGATCCTGTTCGCTATTAATTCCCGCCATAATATCAGAGCCGTTTAGAGAATCTTACCCGCCACATAAAGGCGGCTGCCGATCCGGTATCTGCTGGTATGAGCCTATATTACATGGTAAGCTGTCAGGTATGGTCTAACTTAACTCACACAAGCACACACACCACCCCCCAATGCTGAAAACGACAAGAGAGTGTGTATCTTGGTATTCAAGGTGCTCATTTCGCGTCTGACATCAAGAGTGGGATTGCTGGACTCTTAGACCGAATTGTCTAAGTACTGTGATCCTACGAGGTCACCAATGTTGTGGGGTGTTATCCCACATGTACCAGCAAGCCGGTTTTGTTGATGTACGACGATGATAACGGTTCTCGGTTAAAGAACACCGTCACCGAGTCGGGATATTTTGGGGTGGTGTGTGTGCCGTGTGAAATGAGAGATGAGAGAGCGTTAGTTCATACCTTGGTCATTACCTCTATTTATAGGGTGAAGGGTATGATGTCTCGTGATGGGCCATTAAGGTGGCGGTTTGTAACGGCTCCATAAATGCCATGATGGGCAGCAATAATAACTAACCATTATAACGGTTACGTATTGATGGCTATTGATGCTGAATTGCCGGTATGCCGAATTGATACTTGTGATACCGGTTATTATTTGTTCGTGATACCGGTCCATAACAAGAGAGAGTAATGCTTTTTTTTTAGAGTAATGGTTGTGCACCGACGGTGTAATGTTTTTTATACCATCAGTGTGTCATCCACTATTCATTTGTATATCTTTTATTTTAAAGTCAACGATCATAAACACATGAATGGTGGATGATGCACTAATGGTGTAAAAAACATTTACATTGTCGGTGCACCATCTATTTTTTTTTAAGTTAGCTGAAAATAGTTTTGAGATAATTATTATTCTTATTTAATATATCAGTCAACCGTAATTTCCGTATTGTTTTTATTAATTTTTCTTGTCCTGCATGTAAGATTTTTTGGGAAAAATTTATGTTTCTCAAGAAAATAGATTAATGTTGTTGGTGGTATTGAAAATGTACACCCTTCGATCTTAGATATAAGAAAAAAAATCAACTTCATAGTTATTAAGAAAATTAGCTGAGTGTATTTAATTTTCTCACATTCATATAAAAATTGAC
The DNA here is from genome assembly GCA_037953625.1 of Crotalaria pallida. NCBI lineage: Eukaryota > Viridiplantae > Streptophyta > Magnoliopsida > Fabales > Fabaceae > Crotalaria > Crotalaria pallida. The sequence continues at coordinate 160,663,662 of CM075650.1, forward strand.
TACTTTAGGAAACTTTCATTGTGAATGAAACAAAAATTAAATGTTACAACCACTTTGTATGAATATTTTAGGAAGAATACAAAGTTCGTTTACCTTTACTATATATATATATATATATATGAGACCACTAATAGAGTGTATTTTTTTTCTTATATTTGAGATCGGATAGAGTAAATATTTAATATACTTTTTCAAAATAACTTTCATAATTGGTAATATAATTCTAAAGTGTTAATTTAATAGAAATGTTTTTAAAAGAGATTATGATAATTAAATGTTATTAGAAATTGAAGTATAATCTTGTAAATAGAACCAAATTTTTTCCCTAAAAAATCTAACATATAAGATCAAAGAAAATATAATGCAGGACAATAGTAACATTTGTTATTATGATAACTTAAAAAAATAATTTAATGTAAAAAAGTAACTTACTCATTTAGTATGTGTATAAAATATACTATAAAATAAAATATTCTTCAATTCATAGTAAAAAAGAACTTACAACATTTGAAGCTAGGAATATTCACGGCATAACTCTTTTAGCGAAGGTTTTCAGCATTGCAGGACTTAATTAACTGGAATTTCTACTTAAGTAAAAATGGATATGTACCATCTGAAATTATCATTAATAGATAAATAAAAATTGTTTCTTATGTCACATATCTGATTCCCTTCCCTTTATTTTTTTTTTCAGTAGATAAAGGGTCAACAAAAAAATAATTTTAATTTTGACATGACTCATCTTTTCTAAAAGCCGACTGCAGTATTGTGCAATAACTTATTACTAATTATTATCAAGGGTCTTGCTAATAATTCCGAATTTTCATACTTTCTCCGGTCCTATTTATAGAGCATATTCTAGAAGAATTTTTTGGTCCTATTTATAAGTCATTTTGCATTTTTTAAGAAGCATTTATTGTTATTTTCTCTTATTTGTCATTTATTCATTAATGTAAAATATATACATTGTGAAATTCCCAATACAAAATAAGAGAGTAAAATTGTAATATTAAAGTATTTTTTTTAAGTTTCTAAAAACTTAATTAACTTCCTTGATCAGCGTGATATGAATAAGTATGTCATATAAATAGGACAAGAGAGACTAATATCCGTAGATCCTCCCAAATTTCAGTAGAACTCATCACTTGTAGACTTGTAGTTCGTCTAAATGATAAGAGTTATTATCGTGCCAGCCTAATCCGTACAAACTAATGTGTCCTGACAATATATATAGGAGTATATAACTTGCACAAAAATGGATCTAGTTGACAAAGACTTCACTTCATGTCTATGTTGGTTTATCTGAATCTCAATACTAATGTGTGAGAATCTCACTTTAAAAAAAAAAATAATAAAATAAAATCAAGGGTGTCATTTGACTGACAAAGATAGACTAATTCATTTCGAGACAAAAGATTATCACAGTGAAAAATGAAATCCCTAATATCATATTTAAATAATTCAATTATCTATTAACTATGTTGAGCTTCATGAGTAGACTCACAGTTTATTTGTAAAGGGTCTATAGGCAAATTTTAGCTTGGTGCCCAATTAATATAACCATTGATTTCTGGTACCAAATTGATCCAGGGTTAGAATTGTTTAGTTGATAAAGGTAAAATTATAAACTGGGACTTGGAGAGGACTTGGATCCTCTCCTTTTGGATGAAATGGTAGAATAATGTATTATTGTATTTCAATTCACAACCATAGATCCAAAAAAATAAAAAAAATAAAAATCCTCAATGGTTGATATTGGGAGATAGAAAGACACATAAATGAGCAAACCTCATACTCATAGAAAGCCAAGTTGCAACCATCTTATTCTTGTTAGTATACATATTGATTTTTTTTTTTTATAATAAACGGGGAAAAAAGCCCAGAAAAACAAAATACTAACGAATCATTCTAGGGAAGGCAATCCCATACGCCTCCTCACAAATAATATCATGCACACGCGCAGGTGCTACATCATAAAAAATACAACCAAGGCTCCCAAGATGACCCAAACCAGCTAGACAATCAGCGGATCGATTAGCCTCCCTAAAGACATGATAAATAGAGACACTCCAATCAGAGCTCATAAGACTCTTAACTTCCCGAACCAGAGCATAACAGTGGTGAGTAGTTCCACAATTAGAATTAACCAATGTGACAGCAGTGAGCGAATCCATTTCCACCTCCAAAAACTGAATATTCAACATTCTAGCCATCTTCAAACCAAGAGTATACATATTGATTTTAATCTCAAAAGCAATCGAGTATCAATCTTAAATAATCCTACATATAATTCATAATTTTAACCTATTTATGAAGGTGGGGATCTCTTTAGTATCCATCATCTTAATGTTTTTAAATTTTAAAAAATTTATAACGGTAATATATGATAACTATATTATGTTCCTGTAACTACAGCGGTTGGGTTTTTAATTTGCACACAAAATTGCTTACTCCAATATCTGCGATGGGTGCGTTTTTTCTCAATGAACATCTACCCTTCTATCTTTTACGTTAGCCCAAAATCAATTCTGGAATGTCAATACTGTTACTAATAGTTGATTCTGCTCCAACATAATTTTGGAGCCAGAATTTATTTTAATAATCACAACCAACCAAACATGCTATGTAACAACAATTGACAACCAACAATAATATATATATATATATATATATATATATATATATATATAAACATATTCATTCAAGAAAAAAATATATAATGCAAATTGACAGACACGATGAATGTAGAAACAATACTACTACTGATAATAATGTAATAATAATAATAATAATAATAATAATCTATACTATTATATAAAACAAATCATGTTTATACATAATTTTTTAATTTCCCATTATACCCTTCCTAATAGGAAGGGAAGTTACACATGGCAGTTTCAAAAAAACAAAAATCAAATGGGAAATGAGCAATTTTAAATGGGAAAAGAGCAGTTCACGATGAGTTGATTGCTTTACCACAACCAAGCAAAAAGAAAAAACGATACAAAAACTGTCTTATACTATTTTCTCCTTCTCATCTTTAACATAAAAATCATGACAAAATAAATGTCTATTTACAAATATAATATTTTATGACAAACAACACTTTACAACGAAAACACAACAATAGGAATGCGATCGACAGGCACGGGAGTGTCTGTCGAGACGCTAGTGATGATGATGATAATAATAATAATAATAATAATTATAATTATTATTATTATTATTATTTTATAATTTATTACACTGATAACAATGATTAGCCATTACCCATTAGAATGGGTTCTTCAATCTAAAGTTGTACCCAACTCTAGAAGTTCTGGTCTAGTTACAGAGAAAGTGTTCACGGGCATGAACCAATAACTGAATTCCAAAATCCAAACATGGATTCTCAATTAATGAAAAATTCACGGGAATCTCATTTTTATTTTTCAAGTAATCGTCTTTAGATGTTTATAATTTATCTATTGGCAACTAACGTCATTCGAACTCCAAGAACCATGTTGAGGGATTGTCAAACTATTAAAATTGTTCTTGGTTTGTGTGTTCGAAACAATTTGGTTGAGGTTGCGGGGTTTGGTGACAAAGGTCCTATGGTTTTGAAGGTTCGGATTTGAGGAAGAAAAACAATAATGGAGGATTGAAGGGAAAATATGAGGTAGGGGAACTTTGAGTTTTATAAATGGAGTTCAAGAATAATTTTGTAAAAACCAAAAAATAATTCTCTTAAAATTGTAGCGGTTCAATTTGCTTAAACACCCTTCATTACCTACCATTGCAGGTAACAAAAAGGACAAGACCTATGACTCAATGATACCATACCAAAACACACGTGCTCTATTAGCTATGAAAAGTATAAATCTTAATGAGTTCTTGGAACATAAATCAGATAAACATTTAAAAGGAGAAAAAAAAAAAAAAAGGAGTGCATATAACAGCACCTTTGGAAGCATCCTCCCCATTCCTTTTTACTACTCGTGTATAAATAAATAATCTTCATTAATGGATCACTTTCACAATGTTTATTATTCGATTAAAAAAGCACGCGCGAGGCATGGATATGGAAGACCAATTAATTTGAAGACCCGTGAGATTGGGGTCAGAGGCATGAAATGAACCGCAAAATTTACTTTCTCACGGATTTAGCATTTTTTTTAAAAAAAATTATAAATAATTTGAACTTATATTTTCTGAATTTAATTTCTCGATAAAGTCATTTGTGATCAGTTTCGTTTTTCTTTTAAAATTCAAGGTAACGGTGCTGACATGTGTTTCGAGGTTAGTCATGTCCACATTTGGTTGTTCTATGTGTACATTTTTTAATTCAAAAATAAAAATAAAACTAGAAAACTATTAAAAATTAATTAAAAAAATATAAGACTCGTTTTATTATTTTGGCCAATTTAATTCTACAATTTTTAATTTATTATCAATTTCGTTCTTTCGTCCAAATATCCACTAATAATATTGTTGTGATTAATAACTGAACAAGTTTCAGCCTCTAAAATGTGACTTATGATAATAATAATCTAATGAAATTACTGGTGTAAGTTAATACGTCGTTACTTCAACAAAATAAAATATAAATTAAATGTCCCTAAGATTTACTCCTTCCAGTTTGAAATATAAGAAAAATATACATTTTTTGGTTTAAAATATAAGTAAAAATAATTAACCTTCTCAAATTTTGTTTTATTCTCAATATAATTTTCCTAAAATGACTATATTTTTTATAAATTAAATCTAATAAAATAAAATACAATTAACTAATTTTCTTAATAAACATAATTTTATTTTTTATTATAAAAAGGGTTTTTCTATTCTATACATCAGGTGTATAAGATAAGAGAATATAAATGTTAAAATTATATTGGAGAACTAAATAGTAATTTTTTAATTGATTAAGTGGATCGGTTTTCAAAAAATACTTACTGTACTTTTTAAGATTTTAATAACCTATGCACCAGGTGTATATGATAAAAAAAATAAAAAAAAACCTTAGAAAAATAAGTGTTTGTTTTCTAGAACATACAATAATAATTTCTCTTCGGCAATGTGCAGATAGATAGCTAATAATTTAAATACGTCAATATCAAATTTTTTTCAATTTTGTCGATGAATTTTATATTCCCTCATTTGCCTAAAAAATTTCATCTTTTTTTTACTTGAGAAAATATTATTTGACTGGTACTAAGGGCGTACTGATGAAACGGAAAACTACGAGAAATTTGATTAAAAATATTTTATTTTTTCATAAAAAATTAATAAAATAAATATACAACTTTGTGGAATGAGTAAAAAATACTTATAATATATATCGGTTGATTTTTTGTTTTTTGTTATTTTTACTTTTACATTGTCATCATTTGAAAATTATTGTGTGATTAAATCCTAATAAATCAAATGATAATAGTGAACTATTAGAGAAATAATGATGATGATGATAATAATAATAGATTTATAATTGATGTATAATTTATTTAAAAGTTATTCTATAAAAAATTGTTTTACATTAATAAATTTGATAAAAAAATTGTAATGAAATCTTATTATTTGGAGATGATGGAGTGTTAATTACAGAGACGTGGTGAAGCTTGTTAGGGACCATGTCTTAGATCTTTAATTTGCTTGTTCAGGTTGTTGGGTAATTAATCTGGTCCTCTCAAAGAGGCTAGTCAATTGATTCCATCCATCATGACTCATGGTTTTGGAATGGAATATAACTAACATGAGATTAATGGGTATGTACTAACGATGTAAAGTTTTTTACATCATCAATTCATCATCCACCATTCATTTATGTTTTAATCTAAAAGTCAACGATAATAAATGAATGAATGGTGAATGATACAGTGATGGTGTAATAAACTTTTATATTGTCGGTGCATTCTCCATTTTCTACATCAATATATGTGTGACTCATGATTTTGGGGAAAATGATGATGATGATAGAGCAGTTGATTGACCCATGGTTTCTACTTTGGGTTGCATAACTCGAATGGTCCTCCTACCAATTGGTATGCGGTGGTTTGGTATCAGATGATCATGCATGTGTTTCCTTAAATTAAATTAAAGTTCCCTTACAATTATGGCACCAAAGATAGTAGAAGGCACTTTGTTTTTTTTTTTTTTTTTTTTTTTTTTTTATAATAATAGAAGGCACTTTGTTTGGCCTTATCAATATACATACGGAGTATATATCTTTCAGTATCTGTTAGGGTTATGTAGTTTTCAAGCCAAGTCAATGTTAGAGCATTTCAATCAGAATTCTCTTCCTTCTTATGCATCAAGGATAATCTTATCCGCCGAAAATTCCAAGTGTGATCCAGGCCCAGCCCAGAGGCAGGGCAACAAGGGCGATTGTCCTGAGCCCATAATATTTAGGGCCCAATATATATATATATATATATATATATATATATAATTAGAAACATTGACATAAGTACCAGCCAGTATAGTTGGTCAATGATATTTTTACTTTCCTCGATAATTAGAGCCCCACTACTGGCATCATTTCTTTTTTTACTTATTTGACCTGATGAGATTGATGGCTTAAGTTGAGCAGTTCAATTACATACATATACCAATGAAGCATGATATATAATTTAAGGAAAAATGTTTATCTAAAATTAGTATTTGATATTTGGGATTGACACTTGCCTTTTTAGATAAAAATTGGTGAGTCATGTAAAAGAGAAATTGCAGGATCCATCAGTTTTTACTTAAAAAAGCAGGTGTCCCGTATAAATGTCAAATACAGATGTTTGAATAACATGATTGATAATTTAAAGATCTTATAAGTAGATGAACTTATAAATCTAATTTATTGAGGTTTAAATCGAAGATGAAGTGTCGTCAAACTCTTGCATTCCATATTATTATTATTATTATTATTATTATTATTATTATTATTATTATTATTATTATTATTATTATTATTATTATTATTATTATTATTATTATTATTATCATCAAAAGTTTTGACTCTCGCACTAAATTTTCTATACATACATACAAGAATTTTACAAACCCAGTAATAATTTTACTTATTCATCAACTTAATTAAGTTGGCATTCTTGTTCTCTTTCTTTTTCCAGCATATAAAAGTAAAAATATAAGGGTTTTTTTTTTAATGTGTTAAAAAATTCACGATGAATATATTTGTATATATATTAAGAAGTGGTATTATTAATACTTATGTATAAATTTTACAAATACAATAATTCTCGATATAAATTTATCCATCATGAATTTTTCTAACATCTACTAACTTATAACACAGATTAAAAAAACCAAAATATATATAATAATCCATGAAAAATCTAAATTTAGCTCATGATGGAGTACTAATATCCCCACTAATCCATCCGATTTCAAATATAAGAAAAAAAGTATTATATTAGTGGTCTTAAATGTAAAAAAAGTTAACTAACTTTATATTTTCAATATAATTATTTCTAAAACATTTTTATAAAGTTATTGTATTATTTAATTTTTTTTTATTTTTAATGCAAATTTCTCAAAATAGCTTTTTTTTAATGAATTTTAGAAAATTAACTACACTAAATTAATTTTTTTAATTGGTGTGAAATTAATTTTTTTTCTTATATTTGAGTCAAAATGAGAAAGACCAAACATGACACGCACATGCTACCGGATATAAGCATGTTTGGTCTCTGTAATAATTGTGTTATATAGTATTCTGCAAAGAGAACCAAATCTCCTACCTTTTATGTTCAAATCTTAATGTCTTTGTCTTTTCATCTCACATGTAAGTCGTGCTCTTCCATTTTATCCGGTCGCGGAGCTTCATTGGAGCAGGTGGGGGCTCCTGCTCCCCCCGAACTTTTGAAAATATATATTATTTAATGCATTATATTGTATCAAGTATTTGATGGCTCAGTGGCTAAGCATTGCATTTATAGTGCGTGTGGTTCTTGATTCGAGTCCTACTTCATACCAACTTGCTGTTATATGCGATCAAAAACAAAATCTATTTTGGCTTTGTTATATGCGATCGAACTTGAGCCTTGTAAGTAATCTAATGTATGCTAAGCCATTAGGCCAAAGAGCGTTATGCAACCTTACAAATATATATAAATATTTAAAATGTGCACCTCCTAAAACAAGGTCAAGCTCCGCCACTGATTTTATCCTAAAGAAATCAAAATGTGTACACTTGAATATGAATTTAGGTGCACATGCTATTATATAAGGTAACAATTGTATAATGTTTGGTATATCATATTTAAAATTGAATTATTGTTTACATGAGTGATATGTTGTCTGAACTTGAAAATTAAAGTCGAGTCTGAATCAATGCAGAGTAGATTCTTGGTTTAAACTCAAGTGGCTATATTTTTTCCTACTCTTATTAGTATTAAAAATGAAAGAATATTGTTACAAAAAAAAAATAATAAAAATGAAAGAATAATTAAAGGCGGTTGTTGAAATCTTGAAGATGACCACATCCGTGTATGATAATATGGGGTCCATTTAACCTACATACTATGCAAAGGTAAAGATTGAAAAAATAGACCAATATGTTTGATTAAAGAGAAACATGAGAGAAGCAACATCCAATTCATAATTGTAAGGGAACTCGTATTACTCCCAAGTAAGCTAAGGAAACTTTGACAAATATAACCTAAACCTACTACTCTCCTGGTTTGAGGTGACGATGAACAAGCCACTTCATTTAAACCCATACAATTTATATCTTCATTTCCAATTTCTCAATTCAATTCACTTTCTATTTAATTTTATTTTGTTGGTTGAGGTATATATATCCACTCAATTGATCACTACTATATTCAGTTGATTCTGTGCTTTTATTTGGTTGAAATTTTTATTCGTAAGGACTTTGATGAACTACTCTACCATTTCATCCACTCTCCTCACTTCATTGAAGAAGAATTATTAGGTGGTTTTGGACCAATAATTCTTGATAAATGTTCACCACCATCTATTAATTATTTTTTATAATTTTTTAATTAAAAAAAAATAAACCGTAAACAGTTGAGATGAATTCTGAACTAGATTATCCATGATTAACTAATCATTATACCCTCACCGGAGCAGCCTTTCCTCTTTTTTTTTAATTTTAATATTATAAAGATACCTTTCTTGTGTACTCAATATTCACATTATCAAATTTGCTGACGGGTCTCCTAATTATTGCTAATTTGCTATCAATAATTGAGTTGTTCAATCAGGAAACAAACAAACGCTAATAAACACTGCTACGTTATGTTGAGAGTGCTAAAGTAAATTTTAAAATTTAAAAGGAAAAAGTTGTACCAATTCCAGATTTAAAAACGTCGTAATCAGCATATAGGAGTATCCGAGTGTGGGAACGCTCGAATATTCATCGGAAGAAAAAAAAGGGCTCAAATCAGTCAAATGTTTGTTGATAGAATATGTGAACGCATGAATAATACAGTATTTTTAATTTCTTGTTTAATGGTTGATGAAATTTTACTTTCTTGACCATAGTTATTAAGTGATTCAATGTCCGAACGCATGTATGTTTGGAATCTGTTTATTAAAAGGCTATATATGCATCTCGTTTATATTTTTATACTTTTTTACTAGATACCATCGAAAAAGTATTTGCCAGAAAATGGTTGTTTGGTTTCTTTCAAACTAAAAAATATTGAATGACTTTTTTATCATAAAAATATTGGGTTTTCATGATCTCACCTCAACTCTTAGAGTTAAAGCTAAGCATCTTAAAGTGAACGTATTTTCTTTTTAAAAAAAAAACTAAAAGTAAAAGACTTTTTTATTTTTTAAAAAATTATCATTTTTCATAAAACTTTATTTACACGTATGTGTTTATCATCATATCCCCAACCATATAAGCAGATTAAAAGAAACACATAAATATTATGTTTCTTATGGAGATAGGGATCTTAGCTTTGTTTGGGTTGACTCTGTTGGTGACTTTGATAGTATGTTATTTTTGAGTTGTATTTGTTGCTTTACCTTATCGTGAAGTAGTTTTTTTTTCAATGCTCGATGTTGGTCTTGGTCTTTTCTTAGCACATGATTGTGTATTCATGTTCAAATTGTTGGAAGTCTCACATCGCCTTGCCATGGTTTAAATACCTCATGGGCTACTTCTCTCATTACTAATTGGTTTTGAGATACAACCTTAACATCGTATCAGAGTCAGAGCCCAATTTCTTTCTGGTTGTTATGGGCCAAAAGTTGCCCTTTGTTATGGGTCAATGGATACCCTTTGTCTGGTCCAGCAGGCTTCGTTGGAGAGGGCGTGTTGGAAGTCCCACATCGCCTACCTCATAATATATGGCATGGTTTAAATACCTGTTGGATTATTTCTCTCATAGCCAATTGGTTTTGAGATGGAACTTTAACACAAACGGTTCGTAGAAGGTGGGCTCTCATGTGTACAATGATGGTTAAATAAACCTTTTTTTTTAGAAAAATATTTAAAAAAAAAAAATTGACCCGAAAAAACAAATATCCTTTCAGCTATTTGTGGTTTTTTTTTCATCAAGATATCATCTAGGCATCTAGGTGATCATTGAAACTCGTGACATGATTTTCAGCTATCTAACTATCGTGTTGGGTTTTATTAGTTTCCTTTTTAACGTGGTTTTATTAGTTATTCTCTCATGAGTTTGCTTCCTGTGTAGATTACTATAATACTTCATTTAAAATTTACCAACAAAGCCCAACACAGTTGGTAGATAGCTGAGTTCCTTAAGCATGATGTTGGGGGTTCGATCCCTGCCGTGGGCATGGAAAATGCTTTGTTGGTAGAGGCAAAACCCACTTCGGTGATCTCTACGTCTCGGAGGGGATTAGTCTTTGGCTGTCGGCTGGGGGATACCCTTGATGTACACAAAAAAAAATGCCAAATTTGTACAGTATATAATTTGAGTTTGGATGTTAAAACCCTTATATCTTATATTATTCTCTCCATTTCATATGTATCACTGTATTTTTTAAGTTTTTTTTTCTTATTTCATATGTATTTGTTCTTTACAAATCAAATACATAATTAATATTATTTTCTTAACTATACTTTTATTTATTACAATCTTTTTTTTCACTTTCACTTTCTTAAATAGATATACTATAATCAAAATATACCAAAATTTTACATAATTTAAACATTTTTTAATCTTTAGATATATATATATATAATTGCATGATGTCAGGGATCCGATTCCACTCGTGGGTATGGAAAAAACTTTGTTGGGAGATATTGTATCTACTTCGGTGTTCTCTTCATTTCGAAAGGAAATTGGTCTCTGGATGTCGATCGGAGGACACCCTTGATTTTTATTTTTTTAAAAGATAGGTAGATAGATTTTTTTATTTTTTTTTTAAAGATCGATAGATAGATATGAGGAAGTATTTTATATGGAGTGCGCCCAATACAAATCTTGCCGGCAATTTCGTTCAATTAAAAAGAATTGTTGATTTCCAAAAAAAAAAAAAAAAAAAAAACTGTTGAATTGAGACCCAATAACAAATCGGGCACATCTAAATGACAACTTTTAATCGTACATGCATTAAAAAGAAATTGAAAAAGTTTTATAGGTTCAAATATGTTTATAATTCTTGAAAAATTCTGATAATTGAAATTTGTTAAATGATGAATTGACATCCACCGTAATGCCAGATGGCATCACATGAAGATAGAACACAAGCAAGCACCTAACATGTCAATTTTGACAGCTTCACCTTCAATGTTCCTAGGATTAGCTCGGATAAGATTCATGTCATTCCAACCACTACAATGTTCCACATTTTAATTTTTTTTGCAATTAAATATTAATATTAGTGATAAAACTTCTCAATTTAAATTTTAACCATGTATATTTCTTAACATTATTCATTAAAGAATACATAATGTAAAGGAATTTTTTACGTTAGCTCTCCGAGCTGAGGATAAAAAACCTAAAATGAATGAATTTTTTTTTTGAAAAAATACAAATATAAAGTTTGTTTTCTTTATTACGCCAACTTCCAACAAAAACTAACTACTTTTAAATACTTATCCTTAGCTCTTAGGGCTCAGATTAAGGTAACCTTTTTATCCCTGATACAAAGCCTATACACATCACACATGTAATGAGTTAAGTTGTCTTCGGCTCAGGTTTGTGATATAGGCATAAGAAAATGATATCTGCTACTAAGCTACCCTAGTCAAAGAAAGAATAACCTTAACCCCTAGTTTCCGAAGTATACATCAAACATATCCATCCATATAAGATAAGTATAACTAATTATACTGCAACGAAAAGGAACTGCATATGTGCATGTGTGCACGAGTGAGAGAAAAGGCATCGGAAAGTTACATGCAAAAAAGCCAGACCGGGAAAGTGAAAGCAAAATGGTAATCCGAAAAATAAGACTAATATTTCTTATAACCTTAAATCACAAATCTGTTACAGATGTGTGCTGCTGAATAAAGTTAGCTTTAAAAGTAATGGTGTTCCCAGAAAATAACAGTATTTCTTCCGTGACCCAGAAGTTTTGTATTGGGCGAGCTTCAACTTTATTCAACCTTTTTGCTAGATTTGGCATCAGCCTCTTCAGATGAATTGGCAGTCTTTGACTCATCGAACTCCAACAACTGTGTTCATATAAAGTTAAAAACTAGTTATAACATAGATAAACCACATCTAGCAAGCACATAAGGCACCAAAGAAGAAAATAGTAGTCAACACTCAACAGAAGTTCATCAATCATCATCTACATCTATGCATATTTTATTTCCTCTAGTACATTTTAAAATGTTTTAAATAAAATATAATACTCTATTTAAGTTTATTAATATTCTATTCCATACACTAGGATTTAGTTTTGGTCTATTATCAATGACTCAATGTATTTGCACTATTGGTTATCTGTTTCATGCTTCCTGTCTTGAAAAACTGCCGGAGGCTTTGACAATATTAATAATGATGTGCATAGAATTTTACACCGATGATAAATCAGACAACCCTTATATTCTTACAACTTTTTCTCATACACTTTCATTTACACCTCATTTTTCTTTCTTTCTCTTTCATCCTGTCACATCCCACCAACGATCACTTCTCTCTCTCTCTTTCCTTCCTATATCTTTCCTCCCTACACCTCAAAAAGAGGTGTGGGAGTATCATTTTTCTAAATCAAATTTACACTCTTCTTGATATATATGGTTATAATACAAAACATAAAACATTGTACTCCAGTAACAACTATTGATTGAAAACAAATTCGACGAATAAAAATGGATGATTGATATTGATACAAGAATACAAAGATCAGAGAAATGAAAAAAAGCAAGTATCAAAACAAACCTGTTTGACATCACCATTCCATAAGCAATGAGCAGCCAAAAATCCAATCACAGCAGGTACAATATACAAAAGAGCAGGCTGACAACAGGTAAACAATAAAAAGAAGATAAGTGTAAATAGAGTAGGTTGAACCAAAAAATCCACCATATACTCAGCAAGCCATATTTAGTAGAAACTTTGGCCTAGAATCTCCATACCCTCCCACCGTCCAAAACATATCAAGCTTAAAAAAAAAATTAAAAAGTAAATTAAACCATATCAGTCACCTGTGCAGCCTGAAACCAGTTCATCACAACGATAGTAAGGACCAAGCCGACAGTGTATCCTAAAAATGCACTCTTGAAATACTGGGGCTGTTTTCCTCTAGACACATCAAACCGCAAGGCCAAAGCTACAAAAATACCTACAGGGGAAAAATATGCAGTGAATGAAAATAGATGTAAGCCAACTAACAATCAAGCAATAGAAGAGAACTTTTTTCATTTTCAATTATATGAATGGATTTCATACATCAATGGATGGCATGCATAAACATTTCACATTTCAAAAAGAACGTCACTCTTTCCTGATACATTGACATCTGATACATTGAAATCATTCTAAAAAGGTTCATAAAGCTAAACATAGCATGCCGTCACAAGATTTTTAACTTTGAAATTTGGCATGAGTTTGCTTTTGGATGAAGAGTAATGAGGGCATAGAGGGAGAATGATAGAAAAGGGTACCACTCCTTCTGATTGGGAGTTCAAAGGTTTTTTTCTGGGTAAAACAATTTGAAGGAGCTTCCTTCTTGTTCTCTCTAAAACTTTCAAACGTAGCTTTTGTTTTTTGGATAAAGAGTGATGAGGGCATATAGGGAGAAAGATAGAAAAGGGTATAAGTCCTTTTAATTGGGAGTTCAAAAACTTTTTCTGGGTAAAAGAATTTGAGGGAAGCTATTCCATCTTGTTCTCTCTAAAACTTTCAAATATAGCTTAACAGGATGTGATACAGACATATATTCAGAACTATATGATTCAATTCTAATAAAAATAATAAATAAATAAATAATCGATCAACTAAGAGCCGCCTACCAGGGATAACAATATCTCCAAGTCCAAGCATTGAAAATGGCCTAGCAGAATCTGATGTGGGGAACAAAAGCTGCAAAAAATTATGACGAAACTGAGTAAATTTTTTAGCTGATAATATCACTGCATCTACACTATTAAAAATCACATGATTGGAAAAAAAAATGATATTTCCATTTGATTTAGCTAAGATTTTAACCTTTATGGGAGCATCAAATGATTTTGCAACGCTAACCATCACAGGAGTGAAGAAAACCCAGAAAATGTCATACACAAATAGACCAGCCTGCAAAATGCCGAATTTAAGGGAGTCAAAGATTGTATTGAAAAAAATATTGATGAACGATACAATAAAAAGCATATACTTTTGGAAAAAGATTAATATCTTGATGGTAAAAAAATATCCTTTGTCATCAAAAGCATCTGTGAGCTTACCTAGAATCCAAAGTTCATAAGGAATTGGAGACACCAAATGAAAGAAATCAAATTATAACAAGCTGAAGACAATTTTATTGTATATTGTTAAAGTAAAAAAAAATGAAAATGTGTGTCTAAATTTTCTTAAATGAATGGGACAAGTGGAGTGGCCTGCTTTAGTTTACATCCAGAGGATTGTTGGCCTAGAAAACAAGATGTTAAAAATCTTACACTTATCTTTCTTTTTACGAAAAAAAAGAAAAGAAAAAAGAAACTTAGATCACCATTAACTACAGTTAAAGAAAAAAATACCAACCAAGAGAATAGCACCAGTCTTGAAAGACCCAAGAGAAAGCATTTCAACTCCCTGTAAATATCAAAGGAGTCATTGTTATTAATTACTGTCTAGTGATGAAAATGATTTACAATTTTATACGAACATTCATAGCATAAATGATAATTTTTTTTAATTTCCTTTTTTAAGCCATTAGCTTAGTACTAAAAGGGAGTGTTTCAAACAAAGGTAGAATACATTTACATAGATATGTAGAAAAATAGAATCTGAGGATAAGTGCCAAACCTGAATACAAAAAGCAAGACCCAATATATTATTCGCCAGCCAATGCTTCTTCCAAGCATACCAGGCACAAAAAAAAGTCCCAGGGATTGCTGCAATGATCTGTGACTTTGTAAACTCAATCTCCACAGCTACATAACAAAGACACAATACAACATATCATTCTGTATGAAAGAAGCAAGATAATGGCAACTAGATCAAATGCAAACAGTTAACAGTTGCAAAAAAAAAATGATAATCATATCATGATAATAGATAAAGTATAATGAAACCTACAACATGGATACTCGTCCTATAGAACTTAAGACAGAAAACTCAAACATTTTGATATTTTACTGGGAACATAACAAAACCATTAGCAGTTACCAATAGTAATAGCAATAAATATTAATAGCCAAAGACTGTCATCATTATTGACAAGTGCAAGTAGATAACTTCTAATACCATAATTCAGAGAAAGATTATTGTCAAACTCAATATCCATAACAAAAAGTGAGCAGGAAGCACATCACATACAACGGAAATACGGAAAACGCCAGATGATGGGGTTCTCATTCCAATGACTTGGCAGAAAACGTCTGATTGATGGTAACAATGTAGCCCTGCAGACAGTAGAAGAACAGATATGAGATAAAATGGCAACCATGTCCAAAAAAACATCCGTTTACACAATAAGTACTTTGGATACAGAGAAAAGAACATACGACAGTGCAACAATCCCAAGTACAAAGAAGTAGGCTGTCAATACAGTGTTCACCAAGTCCTTAGACAGAAACTTGAAGAGCAAGAAAAGTGATAACAACATTGCACTCCCAACAAAAGGAAAACGCATGGCATGTTCATTGGACATAGTCTCCTGCATAATTATATGCAACATGATTCAGAGAAATCAGTATCGAGCAATGAAAAGACCAAAGTAAAGAAGAGAATGGCATAAAAGTTACTACTTACAGTTGGTGGGGTTGGTTTGACAGAACGGTAACAGCCCACAAACACGGCCAGGCAAGCAGTCAGAATAACATTTAAATTCGGATTTACTTTCACAACAAGTGGTGCTAAGGTTAAACCTGCGATGACAAATATAATGCCATTAGCATCGAGTGATCTAGGAACATCAGTACATCACCCAATACACTGACCATCACTAACATTAGCAAACAAAGCACAATCATAAAACATTCAAGAGCTTACTTTGGAAACACGATAACGCATGATTTCATAACCAAATTTCAAAACCATTGTATACATTCTTTGTTCGATAGTCAAGGACCTTCATTTTTTTTGATCTAATATGACGAGAGAACATAACAACTGCATTGCACTCTATGAAGCATATATACATCACAAACACGAGCATACAACACATTTTAACACAGCTAAGATACAAGACATAAAAATTAGCACAAGTCATTGTAAACTCGATATAACAACGCTGACGTTTATCTAATTATTGTAACATTTCCATCTATATACAGTAAAAAAAATTTAATCAAGAAAATATAAAAAATAAATAAATAAATAAAAGGTTTAAATGCAATTAAGAGTGTCCCATATGAATTCGGACACTGCGAATATTCAGAAGTTAATGTGATTTATAGAATCGGAATATCTCAAAGCACGTTATAAAATAATTGGAAATTGAGTAAAACAACAAATGTGAGAAATTACCTGCTAGAGCCAAATTAGCAATTCGCTCGGTGTTCATCATTTTCCGTTAAACTCTTCACTAACGAGTCAAAAATTATGGATCTAAATAACTCGAACGGCCACACCTGCGATCCAGAAACAATAATACGAAACGAAAGAAATAAATCAAAACACGGCATTGATCAAATCGAAAGCAATTTCTACAATAAAAATAAATAATAAAATAAATAAACAAATAAATAAATAAAAATAACAATAAAATTGATTGAATCTTAAGGGAGAGAAGGAAACCTGGAATCGGAGAGAGAATGAGAGAGAAGGAATGAAGGAAGGAAGGGTTAGGGTTTTAACTATGAAGAAGTTTTACCCCCAAAACAAAAAACCAGAGAGAGAGAGAGAGAGAGAGGAGAGAGAGGAGAGAGAAAAGGTTAACCGTTAAGGGAGCGATGATGTTATAACCCCTTTTGGAATTTGTAAGGGGGTACAGGGGAAAAAAGTGTACGCTTCCGCTTTACTCACCCACCCACGTAGAAGCGAGGCCTCTCACCCAATCATCAACATCGGTGCTGCCACGTTGGATTTTAGATATTTTGTTTCCTCATTCCTTGCTAGTTTTACCAAAGGTTAAAACTTTCCAAAACCGGTCGCATCGATACGGATACAGTCAAAATTCCTAAAAAAATACTAATACAATCATAGTACAACTAATAAATAAATATATACTTCTTAAAAAAAATAAATAAATATATATATGGCCAACGAAGCCCATCACTGTTAATATATAATTGGGTTCTTTAACCATAATTTTGGTAAAGGCAACCATGTTGGTAAATGCAAAACTCATTTCGATGATCTTTATGTCTCGTAGGAATTAATCTTCGGCTCTCGGCCGGGAATACAATATATATATATATATATATAACTAGTTTTTGTTTTTGACATTTAATGTCACCGTTTGTATATTTTTTTTTTTTACATGGGAGGTCTGATATTAGAATCCATGATCTGGGGAGAGGGAAATCCTAAATGTCCCTACAACCACCAACTGGGTTGTCTTACACGGACTCACCGTTTGTATATTAATTACAATGAATAATAGAATATGTGATTAATGAATAAATTGATTGGTTAGGTAATGTTATTGTAACTTTTTTTGTCAGAATTCCTTGCGGAACCACTGGTATCCCCAAGAGCACCTTTAATACCAGGGAACCCTTAAGACTAATCCGGAGCGAGCTGCGTGGCTGGCTCTCCAAGCGAGATATTTTTAGTGGGAATCGAACTCAGTGCTACTAGCACCCTTGTCCCATTCCCAGAATTTCGGTTAAGGTCTTACATCAACTGAACCAGGCCCCGTTAAGGAATGTTATTGTAATTATTGATTCTTTCCTTTTTGGAGAAGATTTCTAAAAATAATTTTTGTAAAGTAATTGTACAATGTAGTAAAATATATCATAGTCAATGGTCAATGGTCAAGAGTCAATTATTAGAAAAATATTTTTAATGTTTTATTATTTAAAAATACTTAGTTACATTTTTGGTCTTTTATCTTATTTTGAAGATTCATTTTGATCCTTTTTTTTATTATTTTGATTCTTTATTTTTTTTTAAGAATATTTAGTTTGATCTTTTCATCACAACAACGTTAAATTAGGAAAATCTGGTCTAATTCTCCTTCAATATTTTCTCTCTTTTTCTCTAACATAGATTAAAAGAGTACTAACATGAGAGTACTTTCAAACCCAATTCTACAAATGAAACAATCAAATATCAAATATCAAATATTGATACTAAACAATTTAAAAGGATAAAAAAAATTGATGTGTTTTAATTGTCAAATCTAATAAATATTTGCTTTTATTTTCATATACTTGATTTTCGAATATTCAGTTTCATCCTTCCATTACAATAACGTTAAATTTCACCAAAATATTTTAAAATATTCCCTCCCATCTACATATTCTGGAAAATAACTAGATTAGAAAAAATTGGCTGGATTCACCTTCAATATTTTCTCTCTTTTTCTCTAACATAGATTCAAAGAGTACTAACTTGAGAGTACTTTCAAACCCAATTCTACAAATGAAACAATCAAAAACCACCAACGAGGTGTGGCACACTTGACTCGGGACTTTGTCCTCGGTTCGCAAGGACATGAGTTTGAATACCACATCGGCAGTATGAGTTTGTCGCTCCTTCGGGAGTGGTTGTTCTTCTTCGGGCAGTTTGCAGGCTATGACCTGGAGGCGGAATTGTCCATCAAAGTCGTAAACGTGCGACAATAACAATGAGATTTCCCTTGTAAAAAAAAACAATCAAAAACCAAATATCAAATATTGATACTAAACAATTTAAAAAGATAAGAAAAAAAATAAATCAACGTGTTCTAATTGCCAAATATAATAAATATTTGTTTTTATTTTCATATACTTGATTCAAATATGACCTTTAGTACCTTAGCACCAAAAAAAAATATGACCTTTAGTATGTACCACCAACAAAAGGATAGGCAATTACAACAATAAAGTTTCTTGGTGTAAAAATACCAAAGAACATCATAAAGGCTAGATTCGAAACCGATAAGAGAGAAAGAGTGAGAAAACATTGAAGGAGAATCTAACCAATTTTTCATAATCCAATGTTATTTTCCAAAATTCTGTGTAGGGAGGGAATATTCTAGAATAATATGATAAAATCTAACATTGTTACGATAGAATGACTAAATTGAATCTTTTTTAAAAAATTAAAAGATCAAAATTATTTAAAAAAATAAAAGTTCAGAGTGAATCTTCCAAACAAATTGATTGTTGAAACTAACAAATTGGTCAATCATTTACTTATTTTTCATTTAATTTAATTATTTTCCTTTTCATACGTTCAAACAAAATGAATTGCCTAAAAAAATATTTCAAACAAAATCTGTAAAAAAAAAAGTATGTTTCACTATTGATTATTACTTTCCTTTTTTTTTTCCACAAAGATTTTTAAAAGTTATTCCCACAATTCTTGTATATAGGATTCTCTTCATAATTTTTACGTCCACCAAAAAAAATAAATTTTATATTGAAATTGGAAAATTTAGGCCCTGTTCGGGGTGGTTTTTAGTTTTGAGTTTTAAAATTTAAAAAAACCAAAACTAGTTTCCGTTTTATAAATGTTTGTTTCAAATTTTTTTGTTTTCACTTTTCAAAATTATTTCCAAAGTTATAATTTTTATAGCGTTCTTACCATGTTATGCATCACCATATACACCATCATCTTATATATTACCACTACTATTTAATAACAACTTCCATATGGTTGTTGTTATTATTAGTTGGAGATGGTGATCATTGTTATAGTGGTTGCAGTCTAGAATGGTAATTTTTGTTGTGTTGGTAAAGGGAGATAAGGTGGGGGAGGGGGTGACGATGTGGTGGTGGTGGTGTCATTAAGGGATAATGGTGGTTGAGTTGGTAGTGATGGTTGCGATGGTGGTGGTGGTCATGCTAGGGTAATGGTGGATGGGGTGATCACTATGATGGTGGTGGTTTGAGTGGTGATTATGGTGGTAGAAGGAAGGACAATCACATGGCAAGTGAGGATGTGGTGGCGATTGCGATAGTTATAAGGTGGACGGTAGTGGTTAGGGTGATTGTGGTGGTTACGGTGGTGATTGGGGTTTAGACAGTCATAGTGATGTTAGTTGGGTGACAGTCATGGTGATAACAGTAACCACAACGATTATGGTAATGGAAGTAGTGATGATGGCGGTAGTGGTGGTAGTTGAGTGACACAAAATGTGAGGTGATATAAGTTTGCAACTCAAAACTAAAATTATGAAACCATTATTTGTTGTTTTGAGAATAGAGGTGAAATTGTTTTGAAAATAAGTAAAAAACCATTTGAGCTCAAATTTTGCCGAACAGGTTTTGTTTTGAAAATACAATTTCAAAACCAAAAACCAGAAACTGGCAACCACTCCGAACGGGGCCTTAGCATATTGTCCCAAAAGTACATTTTATGCTAATTATGCATTGAAAAAAAATTTTGCATTGAAATTAGTAGTTTCAATATATGTATTCCCACTAAAAATTAGAAACCTACAATTAAATGCTAGGGATAATTTTGAAAAAAAAAATTATAAGGGGGTCTTATATATAGGACCAAAAATTTTTTCAAAAAAATCTTATATAGAGAGGCGGAGGGAATGCTGTATTATAATTTGCATGGTATCATAGTCAATTATTCTTAATTTAAAAAGAACTTGATTATTTCAAAATTATTATTAATATTTTACTGTTTTGAAAGAAATAAAATTTAACCTAAGTAGGTTGGCCTTGTGATAATTGCCTGGGTGCAAAAAATAATTTAAGATTCAGATATGAGACTCAAATCTTGGTAACTCAAGAATCCTTGAGAAAGTATCATATCATTTACAACTCGTGAACCAAATGAATTAGTCATTAAAAATAACTTCAATTAAAAATTCAGAGTCGAGAGTTACATAGAAATCCAATGGGATCATCACACCAAATCATATGTACAAAACCTTGGACCTTGCCCCATCCATCCAGCAAGAGGTTGAGCTATATTGTCTCGCCTATAAAAAAAGAAGGGAGTTACTATCATGCAATCCAAAATTGGATGGTTGCTATGCAACCTTTGTTTAAACCTAGTTAAAATTAGGTTTTTGCAATTTAGTCCAACATAAAAAGTAAATTAAAAATTTAGTCCTTTGTACCTATAGACAAATTATAACTTTTAATTTAAAAAAAAATTAAAATTAGTCACTTGTGTAAAAAGGCTAATGCAAGTGACTAAATTTAAAATTAAAAGTTATAATTTGTCTATAGGTACAAAAGACTAAATTTTTAATTTACTTTTTATGTTGGACTAAATTGCAAAAAACTAATTTTAACTACTTCAAATAATGACATGGTATAGGTGGCAACTTCTTATTGGTTTAAGAAAAGGTTGCATAGCAACCATCCAATTTTGGATTGCATGATAGAAATACCCAAAAAAGAAACCGAGACAAATAATAGTAAAAATTGTTGAACGGTTGGATTACCCGATTGCAATCGGAGATGGATGCTTACTACTAGGGGTGTAAGTGGTCCGGTCTGGATTCGTGAGACCGATCAGACCGGACCAAAAAATGCGGTCCAGGATGGTCTCACGATCCGGTCCGATCTCAAAACATGTGGACTGATCTATAATGGTCCGGTCCACGATCCAGCTAATTTTCAGATCGCAAAGATCGAACCGGACAAATGGTTCAAATATGTAAAATAAAAAAACCCTCAGCACAAACCCACACATAGCAGCAGCCACCATTTCATCTCAAACCAAACCCTAATGCCCTCTTCTCTCAAGCACAAGCAGTACCCAAGCAGTACCCACCACCCACATCTCATGCAGCCACCGCCCCACCGCCAGCCCGAAGCCACCTCCCTCCGATTCGTCGCTCCTGTTCTCTCTCCCCAATATCCAAAACCCCAAACCCCATCCCTTCACCATCTTACAAACCCCTCTTTCTTTTTCTCATCTTTCAGTAATCAAACCTCCTTTACTCCAAAAAAAAAAACTCCAAAACAACGAGTTTTTTCTCCTTCACGTTCAAAAGGAGTACCAATGGACGTTCCATACTTGTTGAAGGTAAAATTTATGTCTTTATTTTTTTTACGCTACTATGCAAATTCCGACAATCCAGCGTCCGAATTTTTTGAGATTCCGACACAGATATGTCGGAAATTTTTAGGTGGTTCTTTTTAAGAGTTTTCTGACATGTATATATGTCAGAATTTTTTCTAACGAAAAAAATAAAACACTGTGTAACTTATGATTTCAATATATTTTTCTTTTCCATTTTGTAAAGAGTTTATCCAAATAACAATTATCAGACGTATGATCTTATGCCAAATACGCCTAGCAGCCTATCATACTTGCTCCGTTGAATTAGAATGTGCAGGGCTGGCTGTTTTATTTACCAGGTGAATTTACATTGTGTTTTATTTTTATTTTTTTAGAAAAAATTCTAACATATATATGTCGGAAAACTCTTAAAAAAACTACCTAAAAATTTTCGACATACCCGTGTCAGAATCTCAAAAAATTCTGACACTGGATTGCCGGAATTTGCACAGTACCGTAAAAAAAATAAAAGACATGAATTTTACCTTCAACAAGTATGGAACGTCCATTAGTACTCCTTTTGAACGTAAAGGAGAAAAAAAACTTGTCTTTTTGGAGTGAAGGAGGTTTGATGGTGGAAGATGAGAAGAAGACAGAGGGGTTTGTGAGATGGTGAAGAGATAGGGTTTGAAGTTTTTTATATTGGGGTTTGAGGTTTTGGTTTTGGGGTTTTTTTTTTGTGTGTTTTGAATAATAAAGGGCAATATGAACATTTCACATTTAAAATAGAGTTTGGGTGACAAAAAAGGGGTTCGGGGACTAATCCCCGTTAATCCTTACCTTTTCGAGCGTGGGGCGAAATAAAAATCTAAGAGCCCAAAATATTAAAATGTACGAACAAAAATATCATTTTTTTTAAATCGGGACTTCCCCAAAAATGTTTCTAATATCAACACCACAAGAAGGAATACTAAAATAGTTATATTTTGACGCATACTATGAAGTTTTGAACAGCAAAAGCAAATCTGAAAAATAAACAAATTTTCACTAAAGATCTACAGAACCTAATAATTAACACAATCATGGGTTGTTTGTTTTAAGGTGTAAGATTGCATTCCTAGAATCCTATTGCCAGGAATGTTATTACTAGGAATATCATTGACGAGAATATTATAAACATGTTTGGTTGACATTTGTAATTTCTGGGAATCGTGTGAGAAAGGAAAACTCTAAGGGGTAAAATAGTACTTTTGTAATTTGGAAGAGGTGGGAATGATCCATTTCTAAACTCTATGATGAGAATGAGAATGAAGATGAATGTGGGAGTGGGAATTAAATTTACCCAAAATTTTTTTATTCATGTGAATATTTTTTTGTACTTTCTACTAAACAACAAAATATTTTATAACTACCCATTATTCTCAAGAATGCAATTTTATGCCACGAAACAAACTCCCATTAGCCTTGACTTCACAAATCACATTTAGACAATGACACATATTTCCATTTTGTTATAATTGGAACTGTGTTGGGTGTGATGCTCTCTAATTTGTTTGCAAAGCCAAATTGTTTAGCATGTTGCTATTTGACCATGAGTTAAAGGCCCACTTTAGAAGAGACTAGGATAGCAAAGAAACTAATAACATTCAACTAAGATCTTGTTATTATATCTTTTAAAAAAGGAAATTGCTTTTTGGCCCCCTTGTTCGATTTTTTGGCCCCCATTTCAAATTTTCGTGGACCAAAATACCCTTAAGGGTGTTAACATTTCTGGTTCTATGAAGCTGGAAAAGCCATTCCGATTTTGCTGAATCGGAATTACTATTCCGATACTGTTGAACCGGAAATTGGCTTCCGGCTTTGTAGTACTGGAAATATATAATGATTTTCGGTACTACAGAGCCAGAAAGGTTAAAAATCGACTAGGGATGAGTTAGGCCTGGGAACGGGTAATGGAGGTAGTAGTAAAGGAACCCCATGCGTAAAATTCATGTCAGGTGGGGAAGAAAATAATAGTAGTAGTAGTAGTAGGGGAGAGCAATTAACGGTGGGTAATAGAAACAACTTTAACAATGCTGGTTTTGCTGATGGTGGCGGTGCACCTTCTCCTGTTGCTATGGATTTTAATAGTAAGAACGTTCAAAAGGTCATTACTCAACAACCATTCCTGCCTACTCCTCCCCCAATTCCAGATACTCAATTTTCTAAAATCCCGCAACATAATTTGATTAATTCCGAAATGGCACCTAGAAATAGTCTCAATTTTTTAAACTCAAGCGCGTCATCAGCTACTCCACCAACCACAGTTGATATATCGCAGCAGATGATAAGCCTCTTGACAAGGTGCAACGACGTTGTGACCAACTAGACAGGCGATTAGATAACGATTACGCGTTCCCTCTATTACCCGTTCCCCGACCTAACTCATCCCTAGTCGATTTTTTAGGATGGACTTGTGTCTACATCCTCTTACCACATTTTCGACTCTGTAGTACCGGAAATCATATATTTTTGACTATATATTTCCGGTACTACAATATCGGAAGCCAAGTTCCGGTTCAGCAGTACCAGAATAATGATTTCGGTTCAGCAAAATCGGAATGACTTTTTCGGCTTCATAGAACCGGAAATGTTAACACCCTTAAGGGTATTTTGGTCCACAAAAAATTTGAAATGAGGGCCAAAAAGTCGAACAAGGGGGCCAAAAAGCAATTTCCTTTAAAAAAATATATATCTTTTCTATGATGAGCCCATAAAAATATTGTGCCTTAGGCGATCGTCCCTGCACGGGGTCGGACTTGAGCATCAATAACACATTTGAATTAAATCTCAAATATGATTTTTTTTTCAATCCATATTCTTTGTTGATTAAGACCTTACAAGATAGTAATAATTTCATTCATCTTCAATGAATCATAAATTCCCAAGTTGATTGTTGAAATTAGAGCTGTCAAAATGGGCCAGCTCAATCCAGGCTTGACTTGGACTTCATAACATGACACATTTATCCGACTCAAGCCTTTTGTCTGCAAATCTGGCAGATTCGGGCCAAACAATAAAAATGAAAACTATGCACACTTATGTGTTTCACAGGTGCAAATGTGTAACTAAAAGGTAAAACACTAAAAGGCACACTTTGGGAAAATCAATAATTCACATAAAATTAGAATTCTCTCCTTCTCATAAAGGATAAGCCAATGATTTTTCGTCTGGCTGTGTTTTGCCACCTCTTTAAAAGTGTGAACTTTCTGATTTGAAGCCATTTTTTTTTCACTGCAAAATTAACAAGAACGAAATTTTTTTGATTTTTCGTAATTGGGTATGAAAAGAAAGAGTATATAAGGAATCACCTTAACAAGAGAATGAAAAAAAAAGTCAAGATTTTAAAAAAACAAGGAAAGAGATTCTTATGTGTGGGTTAAAAGAGCTTATCAATCTTCTATGCGCGTGGTTGAACCAAAATGTGTGATACTGTCCAAATCTAAGCCTTTGGGGACACCGTTGAAGAAGACGTGTCATTGTTACTATATGCTAATAATTTACTCCCTTTGTTAAAAAAAATTAATTTACTCATTTTGTTTTTTAAAAAAATGCCTTTATACTTAAAATTTAAAAACAAAAATTATTATTAAAAAAATGCAAGTCAGTCCATATAGGCCCTGTAGCCCGCTTAGGGCAGATTTTGGTTTCATGTTAGTGTACTTAAATTGTCACACTAATTTCTATCTCAATTTTTTTTTTTAATAATTCATCTATGGTGTTTTCTTCTATCTTGTTATTGAGTCTATAACAACCCAAATGATTTTGAATACTTAACCAGTTGCAATTAATAAAATGGTATAATTGCAATTATCCTAAGTTTAGCTTTGTCCCTAGTAAACGAGTTTGCAAGACTTTGTTTCTCGTCTTAACTCACATTAATGAGTTTGTAGAATTGAACCACATCTAGATAACAACTTTTTTCATCTCAACTCAAAACAATAATTTAAGATCTTTATCTCAAATATCATCACATGTACCAGACACGAAAACTTTAGAATATAAATCACCCAAAAAAAAAATGCAAGCTTACAAAATAATTGCTACAATTTTACAAAATAGCCATCAACATCAATATTATACCTTCATTACCGCCACCACATTCTCCTAGCCACCAAATTGTAATTTTTTCATTGCATCACAACTGATGCCATCCCCACCATAAGAAAAAAAGTTGCCCCACACCACTACCCCATATACAAAGGTTGTTGTCATCACTACTATTATCATTGCCATTAATGTTTGCCATTGTTATTGCATCTACCACCATGTTCCCACCACTACTTTCACCCTACCTCTGTCGCCATTGTCATCTCCACCACCACGTCATCGTCACCCAGCCAAAAATGTATATTATAAATTATATGAAATTGTGATATAACGATTTTTTTTCATAAATTTGTATTACATTATGTTATTATCCGATACATAATATATGTAACAAACTCCGTTATGATAAGTACTTATCAAACTTATATCATATCCCATTTCAATCTTAATCTTTTATGATATTCATATTTATTCTAACAACCAAACGAATTTTCAATTCCCATCCTCAAACTTAATAGATCAATTGATGGAGATTGCTCTAACATAATCAAAAATCTCGAGTTCAAGTCATTTGTCGTCATAATAATCCTAATAACGGCTCGAGCATAATTGCTTTAGTTGAGTAGTTTCATGTTAAAGAAAAAAAAACTCACTTATTTTAAGAATAGTAGCCTTATTATCCAAAAAAAAAAAGTTTTTGAAACCGTATAAACTTGTGTTCATAACTCCTATTTTTTTCTGCCCCCAAAAAAAGTGAATGGGTGCAAAAATGCAATTCGAGTCTTCAAAAAATGCACCCACCAAGTTGGGCCATCTTAACCACACTTGAGGCCCTATAGACCGACCCATGCCACGCGTAATAATTAAGAAAAGGACACTTATACCCTTTCCCTTTGAGCACGCCTTTGTTTGAGTCAGTAGTACCACCCCTCCAGCGGCTTCACAACAAGAAGAAGAAGGAACCCCATCACCATTTTTTTCCCTTCAAATGTCTTTGATACTAAACTGATCAAAGATTCAATTTTTATTTATATTATATTCTTGTGGGGAATGCCCAGTTGGGCTGAGGACATGAGTTGAAAGTTATAGTCAAATTTATTATTTTTATTATAATTGTTGTGATTATTTTTGAATATGCTGAGGTTGTGGAAGTGGTACCAAAAGTGTTTAACTTTGCACCCAGTTAAGACACAGGTGATAAGCTCAGGTGTTATTTGGGGTGTTGGTGATATTGCTGCTCAAGCTGTCACTTACTCCATACCCAACAAAACCCTTTCTCACTCTCAGGTATTATTATTATTATTATTCCTCAATTACCCTTTTTCAGTTTACCCTTTTATTATGTCATGCATGGTTTTCTGTTTAGGCTAATGGGTTTCTCTGCCTTTTTTTTTTAGGTTAATTGATAGTTATGTTTTTTTCGGTGGTTGAATGTTGTTTTGGATTGTGGTTGTGGCCCTTGGTATAATGCTTGAATTGCATTAGGGTGATATCGCTAGCATTTCAGTGAAGATTAAAACAAAACAAATTATTTTTCATAAAAAATCATACAGTTTGAATGTTGGTACTTCTAAAAGCTTTAGTATGCATATACGGGTGCGAGTAACGGCCTTGGTACTTGGTAGTGGCATAGGCGCGGGGATGGCAAGATTTTTAAAAACTATGGTAATGCATATGGTCTATGTAGCGTGCGAGGTTTTAAATTTGGGTTCGTGAACATTAAAGACACCACAACTGTAAAGGTTTTGCGATCCTCCGAAACCGTTACTATAACCACTATTTAAAACCTAGCATTTATACAGGTACAAGAGCGGTAGCAGTAGAGGTACAGGAGCGGGCATGGCAAGTTTTCTAAAAACTAGGGTACGAGTATGGCATGATATGATATAGAGCAGAGATGCAAAAATATAAACAATGAAGTGATTGAATCATAAGATAAATACAATTTATAAAATGTTTTAAATACAAAGTTTGATAAAGTATTTCATGTATTGCAAAATATATAAAGTAGAAACATGATTAAGGGAAGTAAATTAGTAGTTTCTGTTCGTTAAATAGGAAAAAAAAAAAAAACTTCTAAACATGATTTGGTTCTTTGTAATTTGTATGGATTGATGACTTGTATTTGAGTGATATCTTCATACGTACTTACCTTATGTACCAAATAAGTACAGTACGACAACCATTTTGGAGTACCCATGCATCATAGCATATCGTATATGGTGTGATTTCTGGCCAAACACACCCAGTGAATTATCTTATTTATCTTGGTTAATGGCAATCTCTTTCAGGATGGCAATAGTGAATTCAAGATCAACTGGCAACGGGTGGCTACAACCAGCTTGTTTGGGTTAGGGTTTGTTGGTCCAGTTGGCCATTTCTGGTAAATAACATTACTTTTATAATTATACTGTGTGCTTGTGTATTGACTGTATGTTATTGTGGAACGTTTCCTTTCCGAGTTTGAGATCCGGAATCAGCATTTTTTTCTGGATGGATCTGGAAATTTTTTAGTTGTTTCAGAAATCAAGTTGTGTGGTTTTTACATGGACTAATTATGCTCACACCACTTGAGTTTATTCAAACGACACACAAACCCCTCCATTTTTTGCACATGCACAAACCTCCCTTAATTGATATGAAGTAATAACACTATACACCCTAATGTTACTTGTCCGTTATAAAAAGTAAAAGATGCGCTGTCATGTGCATATCGCGTGATGTTTAATGAAAATTTGTATAAAAAATGCCAAAAATACCCTGTTATTTCACATTCATATTAATTGTCCACATCCGAGAGATATCGTCCCCCCTCAAACCAATAGGCGTCGAGCAGAAGACAAATCATGCATCACCTTCCATTTCTTCAATTCCCGTTTTCTCTAAACTTTAATACTTCCCCAATGTTCTGTACAATTCCTCAGGTGCTGTGTAATCATTGATCATATTGAAACTCAGACTGATACCAGAGAAATCAAAAGGTAGACTGTGTAAAGCAGTTTTTGCCTTTTAATAATCAAAATGAAAATTGTTGCAATCCCAGTTTCTAAGCAGACCCATATGAGTATGACTCTCTGGCATGATAGTGTTCCCACCAACCCTTTGGACTCTGAACAAGGAGAATTTATTGCATGCTTTAGAACTACCACGTGGTGGATCCTGGCGAATAGCAACATGGTTAATCAACAACAAGATCAAATTTTGCTAGGTTCATGTTGCCATTGGCTAGGACCACCATCCACATGATGATCCCGGACTATGCAATAATGTTTTGTAAACAAGGAGGTATTAGGGTGCTTGAACTTGAGGTAGAAAGAAGGGTAGAAGAAGAGGCAGAAGCATTTAGGGCCTTGAGTGACAGAGCTTGGTGTATGGGACTTGGTTGGTAGGAGATTGTGTGCTTGCTGGAGCAGCTACTGTTGGCTTGTTTTTGAGAGATAATAATAGTTTTGAGTCTTTGTCTCCTGTTCATGTTCTTTCACTGTCGGAAGAGTTGCCACTGGATCCACATAGATGCTAAAATGATCAACTGGGTCATATGTTGGAGGAGATTTGAAATGTAGAAAGAGAGACAGAGAGGATATTTAATGGGTGCATTTGTATCTTTTCCTTTTTTTAGAGTGGGTGCATCTGTTATCAGTTGCATCAAGGAGATTTGGCAGGTGCTTCTGGTACCTTTTTAAACGGACCAGTAATGGAAGGGTATATAATGTTATTACTTTATATCAATCTAAGGAAGTATGTGTACTGTGCATAAAAGGGATATAAATTCAAATTATCACATACAATAGCTTTAGCAGCCTGCACTGCAAAATTATGATGGTTAGTTGTTTCTAGCAGCAAACATTCAACATTAACTGCTAATTGAGAAATAGGTTGCCAAGTTTCAATGCCAAGCTGCAAACCAGTTCAGAGGACTTTAACTCATCTTATAGACTTTCTATTCTTATTCTTTTATTATACTGATTCTAGCCATATATTTGTGATGAAACTGTGAATACTGATGGAGTGATGGGTTTGACTTGAGGGACTTCTTTAGCAACTTACTGCCTGACAAAGAGTTCTCATCTCTGCTTAGGGCCTAAAAGTTATATTTTTAGGCTTCAGATGTAGGGGCTCTCACCTGATTAAAAGAGAAAAGCTTCAAACTTTATGTGTGCTTAATCTGTAGCAACGTAATGACTGATCAGAATCACTATATGATATGGACTTCTCATCAGCCCAGGCCCTGAAACTTGACTCTAGCTTTAGGAAATCTCCAACTGATCAAATTCTTTCGCTGCTGCTGTCATATAGTGGTTAATAAAAAAAAGTAAAGCTTTGAACTTTATATGTATGCTTTTGTGTGCCTGATAGTGTGCTTGTTTTGTATTTTGTTTATTTTATTTTATTGGGGTGGTTGTGATTGTTGCAAGTGCTATCTATTTTGTAATCAGCTTATGAATTCTTCTTGTTCTTCTATGTTAACTACTGTAGGTATGAATACTTGGACCGCTATATAAGATTGAAACTTCTGCTTAAGCCCAACACCGTTCGTTTTGTTGCTTCCAAAGTCGCCATTGATGGATTTATCTTCGGGCCATTGGATTTACTCATGTTTTTTAGTTACATGGGATTTTGCACCGGAAAGAGTATTCCGCAAATAAAAGAAGATGTGAAGAGAGATTTTCTCCCTGCCTTTGTTCTGGAAGGAGGCATATGGCCGATTTTGCAAGTCGCGAATTTTCGGTTTATACCTGTGAGGTACCAGCTCCTCTACGTCAACTTCTTCTGCTTGCTGGATAGCTGTTTCTTGTCTTGGGTTGAGCAACAAGAGGATGCTCAATGGAAAAAATGGATGAGATCTTTTCTACCTTCGGAGGAGCAGAAGCGCCAAAGTTGATAAGTGCTTTTTTAAAACACACTCATTTTATAGCCAATGTTGTTGGTAGTTTATGTCAGAAAACAGGTTACTTGTTTAGGAAGCATATAAACCACCCCAAGACTTTCGGATGGCATTGCTTTCACATGAGATGATTTTCATATTGATTATAAGTTGACATTTTTTCATTGAACATATGGAAGCTGCATTTTCTCGTTGCTCTTACCTGTATCATCATCAGATTTGCTCTTACCTGTATCATCATCAGATTTTACAATTTATGTTGTTCTCTTGTTCCTCATCTTCGTTCAAACTCGTTCAAATGCGCAAGAGGCTATGCCGAGAGATGGAGTAATGGATCAGGGATTTAAAGAAAAATTTTATGATGACAAAATAATATGGACAGGATTTTCCTTGGGTTCATATTATGCAATTTTGTAATAGTTAAGAGAATAAAAGTTTTTCATTAATAAACGAAACACAACGTCTATACAGCATTGAAGTTAGTATAATTTTGTGCAAAATCACGTTTATATAATTATTTAATTATTCTTAGATCCAAAGATAATTTTTTGGTTCACATCTCATGCTGCATATTGTAACTATTATGGATCTTCCTTGGATGTGTCAATCTACATCATTTTCATTCTGCTAAGAGCATTCTAAAGCAGAGATTAGAATGGCTTCAAATGTGTAATTCAATTGGCCAAGGAAGTTTCTAGCTGTTTAAAATAATTAGAAACTTAGAAGCTGATCAGGAATTTGGACGGCTAGTCTGGAAAACAGGAGCTTTAGCATAATTAGTTCCAAGTTCACTAAAGGCATGTTTGGTTGGGCGGTGGGGGGAGGTAAACGTGCGTTTGCCAGAAAGCTCTCCCTCACTAGCTTTCACGTTTGCGGTTGGCCACCGCCGATCCAAACGCACACTAACACATTTCACAACAAAGATGCAGGACACATTTGAACTGATTTAAATAAATTCATGATTTTAATTCATTAATGTATGATTAGCGGTAATTTGCATAAATATGTCCTGAATCGTTAGTCCAAGATCATTCAATAATTTCTTCCATTATAGGTCTCCCATTGATTGCTGAACCTCACTACTTGAGCCTGATGGATGAAGACCATAAGCACTAGTGCTTTCACTATGCCCGCTAGAGTTGTAATTGTGACATGACAATGCCAAATTGAAAATTCTCAAGTCCTGCTGGTACTGACTGGCATTATAACTTGAACTATCTGACCAACTGTGCAATGTGGTATGCCCTGGTGTAATATCTCCAACAAGATCGGTTAGAGAAACCATTCCTTCTAAGGCTCCAACTATCTGTTAATAATTGTGAACCTTATGATCAGAATAAGATCAGAATAAGCTCATATATGCAATAAACTACTTGAAAAATAGCATAAATTTTTCTCTAAGAACCTCACTATTTGACAACCACATTGGACCTCAACTAATCTGAGTCTGAGTCAACAAGACTCATTTAAGGGGACAAAGCTCTCAACAACACCTATTTTTAAATCACACAACTCAAACTCGAAACAATACTTGAGCAGAACCATATTCTTTGTCATTTGGACCAACGATTGTTGGTGCAAACATACCGTGTTTTACAACACCTACAGAAGACTTTTGGTAAAGGAAATCCAGCTACTGATTGTTTAACTATATGTCTGAAAGTTCAAAGATTTCATACTTGTTAAGTTTAAAGTAAGAATTCTAAATAGCTTCATTCTTTTGTCTCTTTCCCTTTTTAAATTGTTGATGGAAATGAAAAATGATGAACAGATTATTACTTGGCTCATACGTGGTCGAAGCCTGGCTGAATGGCGCACACAAGCAGCTGCACATGTAATCATTCGTGTCATCTCATCAACTTCATAATTTTTCTTCAACCTTGGATCAACAAGGTTGTTGAAGTCACCATCTCGTAGCGCTTGACCAAGCAAAGGCCTAGCCTGTAGTAAAAAAAAAAAAAAAAAACAACTCTCCCTTTAAATTCAGTATTATTTTGCAGAAGCACCAACTAGTTGGATAAAATTTTTGATCAACCTAAACGATATGCTCTATATTCCAAGAACAAAACTCTTGACCCTTCATGAAGAAGATACACAGTTAGCACATCCAAGTACAACATATATTAGTTAGTTGGTAAAAAATTCATTATCAGCCTAGAAAAATTCACACACATATAAGTTCTTTTAAGTACATTTTAGAACACATGGGGTAGCATTGCATGCATGACTCAGATATTAGAGGTGATGATGGAAAAGAACTCACCCAATCAACCAGGTTCTCATTCCTTGATCCTGTTGCAGTGATTGGTAGACGTCCGGTTATAAGTTCTAAGAGCACGACACCGAAGGAATATACGTCTGACTTATCTGTTAATTTACCACTTGATGCATACTCTGGAGCCAGATACCTGTAATGAAATTATGGGTTGAGAGGGGGGAAAAATGAAATTCTAAAGCTCATGGCTAAAGCTGATCTTGACTTATCGAACAGATCAGACAACTTTAGCAAGATATCGTAATACCATATAGGATCCTAAGCACAATGATTAGTTTAGTATAAATGTATAATGAAGAAAACAATGAGGACCAATGTGAAGTATATGGTGCAGTAAGATTGAGATGAGAAGTGGCCTTACCCAAAGGTTCCAACCACTCGGGTGGTGAGATGAGTAATGCAATCATCTGTGTTAGGGAAGAGTTTTGCCAGGCCAAAGTCAGAAACCTGATATGAACTGAAGCTTATTATCATTATGTTTTCAAAGTAATTTTAGAAACATAAATTCTCAGAACAACAAGTATAAACATATGGACCCTTCATCAGCTCGTGATGCTTAAGGAACAAAATCAGTGACGGAATGAGATAAAGAATATAAAGTACAGAAGACAAAAAACTGAAAACATCCTACCTGAAGCATAACTGAGTAACTGAATTTTATGAATAAGATGAACGGATGAATGAAAAAGGATAGAGTTGTTAGTTGTTACCAACTAACTTACAAGCATGTTGAATATAATGAGGGATATGTTAGCATTTGATAATAAATATAAGCTTAATTGTTTTGAAAATTTGGTTTTAGTCCATGACATTAGAAAAAATTCATTAATTGCTAATGTGGTTAACGGGACGCCACATCAGCATACGCATGTGCAAATGTTGCATGTCCCGATAGGATGACGTGGATGATCCGGACTCGCAGGAGCAAAAGGGCCGCACAAACACATTTGCATTGGGCCTTGACCCTTTTGCTCCTGCGAGTCCGGATCATCCAGGTCATCCTACCGATGACATTCTATATTTGCACACGTGTAGGTTGATGTGACGTTCCGTTAGCCACGTAAGTGGTTAACAGATTTTTCCTAACAATAAGGAGTAAAACAAAATACAATTAAGGATGAGTCAAGGTGAAAAAAAACTTCTAGATACCAAAATCAAAACACTCCCGACTTTCAATGACTAAAACCATAAATAAGCCATAAATATAATACTTAAGTGCATAAGATAAAACCTTACCTTTGCTTCAAACTTAAAATCAAGAAGAATATTAGATGCTTTAATATCACGGTGGATGATAGCCGGATTACCTGCAGAGACATGAATGCAAGATGATCTTAGTTAGAACCAATTACCATTCCAATATCGACAAGCTCAGTGTGTTTATATGAGATGCATAACTTCAAGGAATCCACCCATGCAAATAAGGGAAAATTCCTTTGACCTTGGCATGGCATTATAATGGGGGAAGGCTCCGGTGCATGGTTAATTAAACCTTGCATCGATGCATGGTTTATTTTTTTTTTGTTTTTCAAATTTTTTTAATACAGATTTATTCAGAATATTTTTTAACACAAGTTCGTATACAGATTTAATCTGTAAATTTTGAATACAGTTTTACTCAATACAGTTTTTTAAGAACATAGAGTAAAAAAATAAAAATAAATCCAAATTATAAAAATCACTTCATATCCGTAAAAAAGAAAACACATAGAATATTTTTTAATTGATTAAATTTTAAAAAAATAAATAAAAAACCCAGAAATAAAGACATGCACCGGTGCATGTTATATATTTACATGCACCGGAGCCTTTCCCATTATAATGCAGTTCTGTTGTTTATACAACATGTTAAGACAATATTTGAGACAAAAACTAACATTTACACTTATTTCTCAACTCTATCTTTAAACTCCTGATATCTTGATACTCATTCTCACCGGCCTAATTCAAAAGTTCTCAATGTTATGTAGAAATGTTGAAGGAAAAAAAAAGCACATTTCTCTTTATAATGAGATGTGAAGCAGGTACTAGAAGGTATGTTAGCAAGTATAAAATCTTGAGTATGTATAAAATTATTGAGCGAAAAATTCTCACAATCTTCATGTAGATATGCCAATCCTTTAGCAGATCCTAAGGCAATTTTGATTCTTGTTGCCCAATCCATCATGGCCTTCCCTTCCCCTGCAACACAATTTTATTTATATCATCTTCAGGACCATGCAACTTGAAAATGGAACTACAAAAACATGAGGCGATGGAGGATACATTTACCCACTCTAAAACACATCTTATGGACAGAATAGAAAGGAATGGAATGTTCTATACTCTTTAGTTCCACTTTTTGACCCTCATAATGTTTTTTTAAATCTATTTATAAAATGCACTGACATAGAACATAACTCACATGTTATGTCCCTTTTGGTTCTAACATAATAAAGCATGGAATGGAAGCCTAAAAAAACCACCACTGCTTGATCTGAGAACTAGAAAAGCTTTAAGAATTGAGTGGTGGTTACCATAAATTGGAGACTTACCATGCAAGTGGAATTCCAATGTGTTATTTGGAACAAATTCATATACAAGCAATCTTTCAGCACTGGTAACACAGTATCCAACCAATTCAACAAGATGTTTATGATGCACCCGGCTAATGGTCTCAACCTCGGCTTGAAACTCTCGCTCTCCTTGCTGGCTTCCTGATTTTAGCTGCTTAACTGCAATTTCCTTCCCACATGGGAGAATTCCTTTGTATACATACCCAAATCCACCTTGTCCAACAAGGTTGACCTCACAGAAACTGTTGGTGGCTGCTACTAGTTCCTCATATGTGAAAATACCATTTACAGAACCAAAGGCATTGCATGGATTTGCTTTCACAGCCGAGCCAGAATTTGATGTCAGCGTCGGATTTGATTGCACTTGAATAACATGAGACCCTGATTATGATAAACAATATAGAGTGCAGACAGCTTAGTAATTCTCCAACAAGTCTAATATGTGATATAAAACGCATAATTTGGTTTGACATAAGGTACTTTGGATGACAAACCTTATCAGATGAAAACATAATGTGGTTTTTCACATCTCAATCATGAAAACTATAAAAAGGAATATAAATAACAAATAGCAGAAATATCATTCTTTTCCCTTTAACTTTTCATTAACGAGCTCCAAAAATAAAATACATGTTATATGCTCAAACATGAAGGAAATTTCTCAAACTTTTGTTTACGGGATTTAAATCCGGGAGCACTAACACTTCATATCGTGCGGCTCTACCAACCAAATGGATCTTGAGGACAATCAAACCTTTGTTAATACTTTCTCACTCCCTCGTCTCCCTTGTCCCTCCCTACATACAGTATATAGGTCCAGCACTAGGACATCATAAAATCACTTCAGACTTTGACTAGTCTATATCAGCCGGAAAGACTTATTTAAGGCAAGAAAACTTTCATTGTGCCTATAGGTTTCGCCATGACGCCATGGCACATTGTTAATAAATTTATATAGGATAATTTTGCATCAGGAATCATGTCACTATTGCACATGAATTTTATAAATGCATCAATTTCAATAAAAACTTGCCCTATATGAATTCCCTTAACATGTACTCGCTGCAAAACTCTAATTCGAGATCTTGCTAACTCAAACCATGGAACCTTAATGTGTGTATACATAATACCACAAATTTAGAAGTAAAACTAAAAAGGTGAGATTTTCTGACCCTTTGATCCAACACAGGGTGATGATGACTCATGATGGTGATGCATGTAAAGCTTAAGCTGCTTCATTTTCTTTTTCTTCCTATTCCTGCATAGGACTAATAATACAATGGCAAGAGCAAACACAAACATAACAGCTCCTACTACAAGCCCAAGGATGAGTCCACTTGACATATTGAACCCTGAAAGCTTCTTACCTTCCACTGCTGCAGGCAAACTTGCACTTGATGAGGTTACTTGTACCGGAGGCAACTTCTCTTCCGGTGCACATGCTGCCGGAACTGCCGTGGATGACGGAGGAGGTTCTGTGAATGGAAAAATAGTCTCCGACGGTGGTGGCGGAGAGGTTATTTCTGGCGGAGGTGGTGGAAATGTGGTGGCGGTAGTGGTTGGAGGCGGCGGTGCAACTCCGGCCGGTGGAAATTCTATTCTTACAGGTGATGCAGCTAGTGTATACGGTGGTGGCTGAGATGGTAATGTCACCGGAGGCGGCGAAGGTGTCGCTGGAGTAAGAAAAGCTAATGGATGCGGTGGTGACTGAGATGGTAATGCCACAGGAGACGGCGAAGGTGTCGCCGGAGTAAGAAAAGCTGGTGGAGATGGAGGAGTTTGCAGTGGTGAACCGGGAATGATTGGACTTTCCGGTGAAGGAGAGGATGCCGGAGATGGAGCGACCGGAGGTGCTGAGTTTGTGGGCAGTTGCAGTAATGTTGGAGACAATGCTGCTGGAGCTGAAGCCGCTGGTGAGGTAACCGGAGGTGCTGATGGTGGTGGTAAGGAGTGGAATGGAGGCGGTGCTGGTTCCGGCATTGGCGGAGGACTAGTGTCAGATACCGGCTGTGGTGTCTTGGTTGCCGGTGAATACGCCGGCGAGTATGGTGCAAGCATTATATTTGTTATCTTTTTCTGTTCTTAAAAATCTGAGCTTCTCAGTCTCACTAAGAAGGTTCAGTATAAGTCCATGAATATGAAGTTCACAAGTAGTGTATGTACAATACCAACTCTATTAGTTGTATAGCTAAAATCAACATTAATATTCCCTCCGGTCCATATTACAAGCACCCTTTTTGTGAGAGAGAAAGGGTGTTTATAATATGGACCGGAGGGAGTATTTAATACAGCATATGGTATTATGAACTATAAATCTGAAAGTTGTCACGCACAGATTGTTTCGGAAATACAAAAAAGATTTGCTTATAATAACAGTGTAGTCCAACTCAAAGAGTGGTCTCTTTTTGGTTCCATGTCAGAGATTTGCTATTAGAAAAATAAAAATAAAATTAATATCACCAACTGTTAGGATAACTTGATATGTATTTAGATTATTTAATGTGGGTGTTCACAGCAGAGAGTATGACATGCATGTGGTGGTTGACCTCTAATGAAAAATATAATGGTATTAGACTCTATGGAGAGACCTTTTTCAGAATCTGTATAAGAAAAGAAGGGGACCAACAAGAGTGGTTGAGGTTGGAAAATAAACAAAGGAATGCACGGGAGCAAAATAACGATCATGCTTTGTTACTAGTGGACATGGCAATGTGGCACCCTCAAGTTGAGTGCTAGGCAGCGAGAGGATAAAGCAAAATAACAGCATTGCCCTTGTTCTGTTCAGGATGGAGAGTATCAGAAATATAATTAGCAATTAAAATAGAATAAAGCTGAAGTCGGGTGAAGGATATTGTAGCATAAAAATGACACAGCATACACAAACAGAACAAAGATGGAGGTTGAACATCATCCGAGGTTGTTGGACAAGCACTGACTTTCTAGCATAGTCATTCTTCCAAAGCTAGTACTGGTTCATTCACAGCTGAGAACAGAAAAACTTGGATCTTTGTAATTATGTATAGCAGGCCCGAGTTCTAAGTATCAGCAGAACGATGTCATATTGAAAATTATGTGTCCAATAAATCACTCCAAAAATGTTTTTTTTCCCCTAATCCTGGGCAACTTCCTTTTTCGAATAAACCCTTCTTTTATTTCCATAAAAAAGGAAGTTGTACAAAATGAATCCAGGTGTTTTTTTTTCTTGTCATGTAATCATACGAAGAAAAGTAATAGATTTGATTTGATTTTGCAAATGTTAAACATCCTGAACACAAGATTTGATTAACAACAGAGGATGTATTCATGAAAATACACCAACAGGAAGTGGAAGGGTCTATATCTATTGTCAATTTCTCATAGATAAAGCTACTGCCGTGTTTGATACAAGTGTCGCATTTCACATTTCAGCACCAAGCAGAAACAAAATTCAATCACTTATCAATCAATGCCAATGCCATAGAAGATGATAGAACACAATGAACGCTCGGATAAAGAACTTACAAGTTACAACCCAGACTCAAGTTTTCTACAACTGAACTTTGCTAATGGATAATCACGTTTGAGTGGATACAAAACAATTACAAAATCTTTAGCCAATGAAATCCCCCTGCATTTTCTGTTATACACTGGTCCCGAGAGTTTATTCTTTTCTTTTTCTTGTATGGAAGGGGGTGTGGAGTTGACATCTATCTTCATTTCATTATACATTCAAGCTAGGATTCCAAAATTTCAGGATTATCTACTCCACAGCTAAGAAGGATGCACCATAAAGTTTCAAGGCAAACCAAATTTGGACAATGCTGACTGGAATATTGTTGAGAACGCCTGGGATGAATTCTGATCATCAGCTTTTATTTTAACCTGTGACTTGGCCGATGATGTGTTGATTATACACTCTACAAGATATGTTGAAGCTTCTTCTGCTTTTTGAGCAAAGAAGAAGAACTTGAAGTTAGGAGACTGACCACCGGATGCAATGCATAGTATTGAATGACTTTGCATGTGCCGGAGGAGTGCGTGAGGAGATGTCAACGATGCAACTCCTTGTGGACTTAAAGAATATTCCTGCATCAGATTATGAATGTTACATACCACAAAAAACCAAAATGTTCAACATTTTTTGGTGGGGAAGCAGTGGAAAGCAAAAGAGAAAATATTCAAGCACAAGTTGAAATCTTTATTTGCCAATGTTGCCATGTTAATGAAATTGAGATTATAATTTCAAAGGCAAACCTCTGATATGGATATCGGCAATTGACGCCATTTCTGCTGAAATGTGCCAGGATCCATTGCAGCCTTTGGGTTGAGATTCAATGGAGGAGGCGAAGGTGTGGCTGCAGTCCCAACTGAAAAATCTAAACCAAGCAGATCATCGATGGCCAAGCTAGATGATGGAGCTTGAGCAGTTATGCTGGTACTTGGATATGCCAAATCTGCAAGTGACGCAGAAGGGGCAGATGAACCGTCATAGGAAGGAGCACTATAGGCAGAACCATTGCTACCAGGTTCTCTACCTTCCTCTTTTTCTGTGGTACTTAGAAGTAGATCTTTGTCATTTGCCTCCACTCTCTGAGCTGGAGCCACAGAATCCCCAGCTTCTGCGCTAATAGATAGATTACCAAGTTCATCTGAAAACTCAAATGTCCCTCTGTGCTCCTTATCAGTGAACATGTAAGAAGGCTGCATGAATTTGTGCTTAAAGTTAGTTTAAACTAGCAAAAAGATAGTTTAGTTTAAATGGTAAGGTTATGTCATTTATCACCTCACCCTTATACCTTCAAGTTAGTTTAAACTGGCAAAAAAGTTTTTTTTCTTTTCTTAGAAATACCTTCAAGTAATTAAAATTGATACTCAACGAGTCGTTTGTGTTCCTTCAAAATCACAAGGGAGAAGTGAGTGTATCAGTTACCTTTTGGTATACAACAGACAGAGTATTAAATTCATCAAATATGCGATCTTTGATTTCATTGCTCTGAGTATCGGCAAATACTGAAACTGCTTGCTTTGGAGGGTTGACCACACTCTCTGCCACTGATACTTTGTATTGCAGAAGCCTGTAATAAAATAAGGCCCTATCATGAACATCCTGCAATCAAGAAAAGCGCATGAAACATACCGCTGCTATTAAAACCAAATGTTTTAATAATTCATTGTTTTGACAATTCAATGTAGTAAGGAGTGACAACAATTTGAACCTGGTGAAAATCAGCAATCCCAGCAGCCAATGCAGCTCCTAACGCTTTCTGAGTCTCAGGCGGTCTCTTAAAGAAACACTTCATAACTGCAGTAAGCAGATGTAAGCGAACCTGCATCATGAGACCGTAGTTGTCAATTCAAAATAAAAAATAAGTTAACATAAAGGCAAACCGATACTTCATTGCAACATTAAAGAATTAGCACATACAAGATATTAAACTAAAACTACTCTATGTTGAAAACAACATGAATTAATTTAAAAAAAAAAAAAAATACTAGTATTTGTTTGGGCAACAGGGTAGTTTTCTAAAAATTTATTATGACAGTAATTGTCGTAGTATTTATATAATGATTAATGATTAATTAAAAAAGTGAGGATAATAAGTTTTAATTTTTTCATAATATATTTATTAACCCATTTGACCAAGTTAAGGTCCAATCTTATTCAGTGATCCTACTGCAATCCCTTGACCAGGTTATTATCTAAAATTTCCTTCTTTTTTTTTTCTTTTGAATGGAAGGAGGGGTGAGGGTCACGAAGAAAAAACCAATGGCCGAGTTTTGGCAACCGATATATGCCTTTAAATTGAAGTTTTACATATACATCACACATTGACAAAAAGGAATTCATGCTGTAACAGCAAACCACTTGAGAGTTGAGGTCATGCAAAATTGCCAGATCGTGATATGTTAAATGAAAACAGTTACATCTCACAACCAAAGAATACAAGTTCAACCAGGGCATAACTGAATATATAATTAGATGCCCTATGTTGGTGGGTATAAGAGAAAATCACATGACAGCAAACCATAAAAAGTCCAGTACACTACCTCAGCTGAATGCTCCTCATCCCAATTTTCAACTAAACTCTCCAAGACATATGGAGCATCTTGCATGTCTTGAGAATATTCCCCCAACATCCATATAAGTGCTGCCTTAGCCTTGGGTTCTTGGACATTTTTGCTACTGATATTCCCAACAACGGCAATGCAATCCTGACTCCATTGGGGATATTTTCTTAGCAGATCTTTCACAAGCACCTGCAAAAATGAACTTTCAAACTTAGTATTAGTCTACCCAATCATTAACTAAGTCAAATTAAAAAGCCATATTTTGCAAATCTATTGACAAAATAATAGGAAACAGTAAAATCCTATTATTATGCACAAATTCCAGGGTATCTAGCAGGTTGATTTGTCATGTTTACCAGAGCTTCAGAAGTAACATAGTCCTTTTCCATCTCAAGAAACTGTAGAAGCCGATCAACAATAGCATTGACATCATACTGCTGCAATGCTATCTTCCCAACAGCCCGAATTGATTCTCTTGCAATTGGAATGTCAACATTTGCAGCATATTCACATAACTCAGTCACTGAATGGGACACAAGAAGTTCATGGATGAGTCATACTGAAAGGAAGGGGGGAACATATAATTGGAGGAGTAACTACTTACCTATCTCATAGGTGTTACTTTCATTTGCAACTGCAGTCAGCATTTCAAGCTTCAACTTTTTGACATATGAGGGCTCATTATACTGGCAATAGAAATGTTTGTAGTCTGCTGCAAATATGTAAGGTGCACGCATGACCAAGAGATGTAGATGGCTTAAAATCGCATAAGATTGTTCCGGACTTCCTGAACTCACTTGAGTTAAGAGAGGGGCTTTGATACGCTCATATACCTAAACATCAAGAATTTACATTAGAAATCACAAAGCTTCAGACAAGCAACCAAAGGCCAAAGCTAAGACTAAGCCAAGGTAGGTCAAACCATTTCAAGCATAAATAACTTTGATCACTTGCTTCTCTAAGGTCAAAAAACTCTTAACCCATATGCATCGATGTATGAATACAGTAAGCTTCATTTTAGAGCCGAAAAAACTAAACGCCAAATTCATGTTCTGTGTATGATTGTGAGTTAAATATGATCCAGACCAGAGAAATAAATATATTGAAAACTCACTATATGTTTTATTTTATTAAAAAAAAAACGTTGTAATGAAAAAATAGTCTGTATAAGATGTTCATATATAAGTACTGTAAATACCTGCTGATGAACATCGGCCATAGACAAAGTCAAGTGTAGAAATAATTTAAT
This sequence comes from Crotalaria pallida, assembly GCA_037953625.1. NCBI lineage: Eukaryota > Viridiplantae > Streptophyta > Magnoliopsida > Fabales > Fabaceae > Crotalaria > Crotalaria pallida. The sequence continues at coordinate 160,707,415 of CM075650.1, forward strand.
AGTTGCCAAGACAACAGCACCATTTGCATGCTGGAGTCTATCTTCTAGAAGATTCATTATATCAAATATTTCACTGTTATCTGATGGAATGTACTTGGCCACCAATTCCAGTACAAGACATTGTGCCCATTCACTAAATTCTTTAATGCTGCAGGCGAAAAAATGTAAGTAACTGATAAGTTGTTTTAAAACAACAGAAGAGATGCTTTCTTTTTCTATCTGATGTCTGCTACAAATTTTTTTTTTTTTTAAAAAAATAACATTTTACAGTCTAATATACCACATGAGCACATCGTGATAAAACAATGGCATAGTACACATTTGTTAAAAAACCATTTAATCAACCATTTACTGCCACAATAAATATCATTGATTGATAATGTATACAAGGACAATGAAGCTAATACGCAGGCAAATTATATGGTAAAAATAAAACTTTTTCAGTGACAAAAAGAAAGAGACAACATTTCTTTAAAGGGGAATCCCAGAGGAGGGTAGTTGAGAAGCCCCATTTTATCATTTAGGGTGTAGTGATGAATGCTAGCACTCACCCCTCAAATATATTAATGAACAAACATTTCAAAATTCAAACATTGCTTTCCTTAAAGGAAAAACATGAATTATGCAACAAAAAAGCATTCCCAAGTAGGGTTCGACAAAATATTAGAGTATAAGAAACTATTTGTGGAAAGATTACTTGCCGATTCAGAATGTAATATACGATTGGCTTGCTAAGCAGAGTTTCTCTCTCCCTGGCCGCTTCCTCTGACGTGGTTGACTCTAAGGTCCAAATCTCTTGCAAAGCAGACAAACAATTTGCCACTACCTGATGAAAAAACATGACCATATATCTGTGAAGTACAATTCATTTGGTGACTGCTGCTATTTTAATTTTTTGAAACAGGGAGACTGATGTTTTTCTGGTTTATAGGTGAATAACAAATGAAAAGGGATTAAAAAAAAGGAACAAAAAATTAAAACTAAATTAAATTGAGAGATAAAGAACATAATAGAGGTAGCAGAAATCCATGTCATACAAGCTTCACTAGCAACAAAATTATCAGCATGATATGGATACTTGTAAATGTCCAAAGACATTATCCAAGGAACATTACATAATTTAGTCAAACAGCCATTCAGAAATTAAGAGCATGAACGAACTCTTTGCAAAAACAGAAACCAAAACAAATCAAGAACTTCATTTCTTTAATGGTCGTTTGCCTGCCATTCGTTAATCACTGTGACTGGACTATGTACAATTGTAGATTATCTTGGTTCTAAGTGAGACTGTTTACATGTTGAACAAAATCATTATGATACTGTAAATCATAACCTGAGGATAAAATTTCCACTAGAATGGAATCATCACCTGAGTATCCGGGTCATTAAGCAACAAATGCTTCAGCGTTTGTGGGAAATCTGCATCAATACATGTGGAAGCTGATATATGATATAGCTTCAAGACCCCAATTACTGCCACCGTCCTGACATAACTATTATTGTCCTTCAACCCAGACCCTAATGGCCCAACCAAATACTCCACCAAGTTTTCCACTCGGAGCGAACACAAACTCCTCAAAGCTAGTCCTCGTATCATCGGATCCTCATCCTTGCAATCTCTTTGCAGAAAATTAATCGTCAAGAGCGCGAGTTCAGGATTGCCCTTTGCATAATTCCCAACATATAGGTAGCACATTTTCTTCAGAACAATATCCGATGTTGCGGAGCACATTACCATCTCACCAAAGAGAGCTGAGACATCAATACCAATCGTCATGTTGGAAATCACCTTCTTGAAGAGATCCCTCTTAGCATCATCAGCCCCCGGAGCTCGGCTCCCAGCAAGTTGCCGGAGCTGTGATTTGAGGTCAGAGACTTCACTCTTCCTGGTCAAATTAAATATCGGGTTAGGACATTAAGTAAAGATACCAACTATGCGCTAAGGAAAAATCAACCACAGCACAGAATAAAACTGTAACTGTAGGGTAGCATTTGGCGTACAAACAAAAAATAGAAAAGGAAGGAACAAGATGTTCTCTTCTATTCTCTTTGATTCTACCCCTTTAGTGGAACAAAAAATGTTCCACTTTATAATCTTATGGCCTGTTCTGTTTTGTTTATAAACAAGACCAATATAGAGTATAACTCGTGCTCTACGCCATCCTGATCTAACATGTCTACCCAACACTACCCGATAGCTATCATCATCATCATAATAATAATAATAACAACAACGGTTCTTCTGCTAACGAGTATCCTAAGGGCACTGGTTAAGGAATAAAAAAAAAGATAATAGTAACATCGCATTGGAAATCACTGCTTTTAAACCCTTAATGCACTTGAACGCGCACCTATGCAAGGTTACTATTTCAGATTCCTTCCCAATGACTTTGTGCCCTGAGGATACTCGTTAGCATTTTTTTTTACGAAGAGCACATTCGAGGTAAAATAAAAAGCGCAGAAACAGCTAATGCACCAAATCGTTGAAGTTAACATAGTTGTATAGCTCAGTATATTATAGAACTTAAGTTACAGCAGTAGTACTAAATTTCATAATTGCACGCGGAATAGAACAAAAGTCTAACGGCATTGGATCATATATTTACATAATAACTTAGCTAGTTAGAACGCGCGTATTCAAATAATTGGGAATGTGTTGCGAAATTAAGAAAATATAAATATAATTTATTTACGAGGGGAAATTTTCAAAGCAGTTGGAGAGTGAGTGGAGATCGAAATAATTGAAAACAGACCCGGAAGGTTGAGAAGGTGAGGGAGATCGTTGAGATTGTTGCTGAGGTGGAGCCATGGCTGGATCGATTTATCGATCGATAGATCGCTCACTTCTTCTTCTTCTTCTTCACAGAAACAAAGATCTAGGACCAATCAATATACTGCGAGAGAGAAAGAAAGATCGGTAATTGATGAAATTGGTTGCAGTTGTAAATCTATCGAAAGTGGAGGGGGAATTTCGTCATTATGCATTGGTTTGGAGACCACAAAAAAAACGAGCACTGAAAAGAAAAATGAAAAACTATTACACTTTGGGGTTTCGACGTATGAGGAGCTTACGTGGCAACATCTGATTGCCCTTTATCTATTTTTCCCCCTCGCATATTAATATGGTCTGTTTTATTATTATCACTAGTTATTTTTCCTGTACGATGCACCGGATTAAATATTGTATATTAATATGCAAACTAATTTTAATTTTTTTTAAAAAAAAAATTAAAAGTTATAACTTGTCTATAGGTACAAATGACTAAATTTTTAATTTACTTTTTATATTGGACTAAATTGCAAAAAACTAATTTTAACTACTTCAAATAATGACATGACATAGGTGACAACTTCTTATTGGTTTAAGAAAAGGTTGCATAGCAACCATTCAATTTTGGATTGCATGTTAGTAAGTCCCTTTAATATTTGGTTTTTGTACTACATTATTTAAAAGATGGAAGATAGTTTAAAAAAAAAAAAGATGGAAGATGTTATGTGCACTAAAAGTGGTTTATTATTATAAAAAAATGTGTTTTTTGAGTTTTTCGAGGGAGTATTTAATGCTAACTTATGATTGATTTACCATTAGTAGTAACTATCCTTAAAAGATTATTGAAGTTTTTAGTCTTAGAAATTCATTGCTCTTTCGAAATTGATCTTTAAACATTTTTTCGATGTTTTAGGTCACTGAATTTTTCTTTAATTTTGGAAATGATTATTCCATCACTTAGGTCGTAATATAACCGATGACATGTCACGTCATTTTCGCCATATCGATAAGTAACGTGTCAGATGATGTCACGTAAATTTTTTAAATATTAAAAAAAATCAAATAATTAAAAATAATTTAAAGTCATATTTTTTAAAAAAGAAAATCGAATCTTTTAATAATTTTTAAACGAATTGATTTTTTTAAATCATGTCGTGTCACGTGACGCTGCATAACACATCACTCGTCGATGTTGTGAAAGTGATATGGCATGTCGAAAGCCTTATCATCACTTACGTTATGAAACGACCATTTCCAAATTTTGAACAATGTTCAAGAACCCAAAGCATTAAAAAAAAAATTCAAAGACTAATTACAAAAAACCACCCAAGTGCAAGAACTAAAAACTTAAATAAACCTTATTTAAATTTATAAAAAGCTTATTTATGTTTTTAGTCCTTGAAAGTTGATGGAGTATTGGCTTTTGTTCCTAAAAGTTTTTTTGACCTTGACTAATCCTTAATTATTTTGAAAATTGGTTTTAGTCAATTCTATTAGGAAAAATCCATTAACAGGTGATGTCGTTAACGAAACGTCATATCAACATACACGTGTGTAAGTATTGCATACCACCGATAGGATGCCGTAGATGATATGGACGAGCAGGGGCAAGAAGGTCTAAGCCCAACCCAAATATGTTTGTGAATTGGGGTTTGGCCTTTTAACTGCTACGGGTTTGAGTCTGGATCATCCACGTCATTCTACCGATGACACACATTACTTGCATACTTGTATGCTGATGTGATGCCTTATTAGCCACATCAACAATTAACGGATTTTTCCTAACGGTAGAGACTGAAACCAAGTTTTCAAAACAATTAAAGATGAATCAAAGTCAAAAAAATATCCAGGGACCAAAATCAAAACACTTCAAGATTTCAGGGACTAAAGACATAAATAAACCTTTATAAACAAATAGAGGTATTTTAGAAAAGTAGCATTGGAAATCAAACAAAAATTAAATAAAATAACAATTTTCTATGAATATTTTTTTTAGGAAAATGACATTGGGAGTGGAACAAAATTTAAAAAAATTAGTTAGTTATGATTATATTTTAAGAATTTCTTTTTTAAATATATTATAAACCGAAGGAAGTATATCGGAATCTTAGTGCAGCGTGGTGAATAAGGGTGTAACGGTCCGGTCCAGTCTTCAATGGACCCGAGGGACCTGACCGATTAAATCAAGAGAATTGCAATTTAGAGAGTGAGGTGTGTGCTAAGTGCTAACTGCTGAGTGAGTAAGTAACGGTGTGACCTGACCCGAGTTCTTCACCTCTCCCTCTTCTTTCCAGTGTCCGTGGATAGAATGCAGTAAGAAGGAAAATAAGAAGGAAAATGGTTGCTCTTCATCATCATCTCCCACGATTCCCTTTCTCCACTCTACTAACCTCATCATCCCCTTCCATCTTTCTCCGCCCCTCTTCCACCCCTCCCTTCCTTATCCCTAATTTCCATATTCCCACAAATACCCTCTTCTCCTCACTCACCAAATCATCTCTCACCACCACAACCTCAGAACCCATACCAGTAACCGAAGACGACGATGACGATGTTACCCCTGACACACCTCACGTGGAGCTATCTAAGGATAAGCTATTTATACCCCCGGAGACACGTGTCCCTTTGGATGGAACGAGCGCCAGAATATTGAAAGGTTCTAATATAGTGTTGAGCAGTTACGCGCGTGACTCTCAGGTGCAGCAAGCCGATTTCGTTAAAAGCAGTGTTAAGACCGAGGATTGTCCTTCTGATGGCTTACCTGAGTTTGCTCTTGTTGGTCGCTCCAATGTTGGCAAATCCTCGCTTCTTAATTCGCTTGTTCGTCGCAAGAAGCTCGCCTTAACCTCCAAGAAACCTGGTCTCGTTACTACTCTTTTTGTGCTGCTTTACATTATTATATGGGGTTTATATTCAGCTCATTGATTTTGTGTTTATAGAGATATTAGACTCACTTTTAAGGCTTTGTTTAGCTGAAAGCTGTGAGATTGTAGCTGATAGCTATATAAGCTGACGATTGAATTTGAGCTGTTTGTCAAAATTGTTGCGATTAGCTAAGATTTGTTAAATAACCCCAAAATTAACTTAAGATTACATGTAGTAATATTTATTGTGTTGGATTGGGCATTTGAAAAATTGAAAAAGAAAACAAAGATGAGAACAATCACATGAGAACATGATTGTTCTCATCTCCCAAGTAGTTATTGTGTTTTGTTATTTACCCTATTTATTGTGTACTGAATTTGCTATATCGTGTACCACGTACTGGATTCGCTCTAAAGAAAGTCTTGTAATAATACTAACGTAAAAAAACGTGGTGAACCGTGTGCCCAAATGAATTGTGCACCAGTACTATGTACTGGGTAACTGTGCTTCCAACGTTAGCTTATAGCTTTTCCAAAGGCTAGTTTTTTAATAACTACAACCTCTTTATTTTTCTTGTTCACCAAACAAGTCTACATGATTTTTGGTTGGTTGAGTCAATAAGCTATAATCTATTGAATAATCTATAAGATAGTGTTGCCATACAGACTCTAATTACATAAGAAAAGAACCATGTACCATAAATTGAACAATCTAACCCATGAGCTAGCTTTTGGGATGAAATTAGTCCCATTTTATTCTAATATAGTATCTGATTCTATCCTGTTTTTGACCACTTGCACACGTCTAGTCCTGTAAACTTCACGCTCCAGATGTTTTTTAGTATCGGGCATGAAGAGGCATGTTAAGTATATGTTAAGTATTTAAGTCCCAAATAGGTTGAACATGTGAGCAAAGAACAATATATAATGATTTGGGCTTGCCCCATGAGCTAGCTTTCAAGGCGGAGTAACGCCTAGTTATTCTAAATTTCTGATTCCTAGTACCAAGTGATTATGCCATTTGGTTACTTGTTCAATATTCAAGATAAGAGTTTCAAGTTTGATCATTTCATCAATGTTTATTTGATTGAGGTGTAACTTGAACTAGCACTTGTGCATTCTCATTGAGACATGATATATAAATTCAATGAATCTTTAACTTATTGCTAATTGAATTGTTCCTTGATCTGTGTTCGTTGATGATATTAAAGTATGTGTAATTATCATTTTTTGTAGGCAAGACTCAGTGCATTAACCATTTCCGGATTAACGATAGTTGGTACTTGGTTGATTTACCTGGATACGGGTATGACTTACTTTCCACTATGCTCTCAATCTTTACTTTATTTTCTAGATTTGGGGCTTTACTACATGTTAAAGATGGGAAATAGTAACTAGGATATTTGATATGGACAGACTAGTAAGATGTGCAAATCTTAGTTATGAAAATTTCCGCAGTCAAAACTTGGAGTTGCAGAATTCCATTAGCTTTTAGCTTCTGTTAGGGTTATATATTTATTTTATCCTGATCACTATTCTTAAAGCTGATGACCCTTATATGCTATTCTGTTCTCTTTCATTAGGTATGCAGCTGCACCTCAGGAACTTAGAATGAATTGGGAAAATTTCACCAAAGACTATTTCCTTAACCGGTCTACCTTAGTTTCAGTTTTCCTTCTAATAGATGCTAGTATTCCTGCTAAACAAATTGATCTCGACTATGCCAGTTGGTTGGGTCAGAATCAGGTAACGTTCAAATATAATTCAATAGCAAACATTTCAAATAAGCTACTCATGTTTTATGTCTTCTGTCAATCCTGCATATGCTACCTGAATGGCTGACTGATAGTCCTGGCATGAAAATGTGTGAATCATTTCTGCTCATCTTCGTCTTCCTACTTCTATCTATCCAGGTGCAACCGTGCAACCACATACTGCATATTTCTATGTAGTATTCCTGGTTGATAATAGTTGACTGGCGCATGTGGAGTTATTACTTATTTCCACTTCACCTTTATTTCCACGTGAAAAGTGTCATACTGTTATGGAATCTGAAATCACTGATAACTTAATGACATCTTTGAGGTTATTGACATTACTCTGGTAAAACTCATCTCTATGAGGACAAATATTTCAAATAAGATACAGTTACAGCTTATATTAATTTGAATGTCAATATGAACCGAGGTTAATATTGGCCTTGGAAAATTTGATGTAGAAAAGTACCCACTTCAGACTGTTTAGAGTGTAGTGCTTCTACTTTAAATATGGGTACTGTGACTTGCATCACACTCAGCCATTCCCCATATTCACACTCCTAGTTGAAAGGTGATACTAGTAAGTGGGGAAGAGTCTCTACTTTAAATGGGGAGTTTCGTAGTTATTTGTCTCACGATGGCAAAATGAGACTTGCCCTCCTACATCAAAAGCTAACATAGCAGAGTTAATGATTTCTGTTCAGTAATAAGAGCAGGGTTAATATATTTTCTCTTTCAGATCCCAATGACAATAATCTTCACCAAATGTGACAAGCGGAAGAAGAGAAAAAATGGAGGCAGAAGACCTGAAGAAAATGTTAATGATTTTCAGGACTTGATACGTGGTTTTTTTGAAACAGTGCCTCCATGGATCATGACCAGCAGTGTTACCAATCAGGGTCGTGATGAGATACTCCTCCATATGGCTCAGCTACGGAATTACTGGCTCAAGCACTAGTTTCAATGAAACATGACATGCTGTTGTTATAGCAGGTATGGCAGTCTTGAATAAGTGACTATAGATTTGAATTGCTATTTATTTTTCTTCTTGTTCTTGCCAAGTAGTAGGAGATTCAATTTACTTCTCCAGCCGCCGATTCAAGTTCTAAATTTATCTAATGTCTCATTTTTATACTAATAGAGCAATGACATTAAGTTGATTAAGATTTTACATTGTACCAAAAAATCAAATGAAGTGCACTTTTATGGCTGCAAAAAGCTTATATTATATTTCATAATATTTGTCATCACAGATACACGTTTCCAGATAGAACTGCCAGATTACCGGCTCATACGTTTATCAGTTTATTTTTGTCCCATGGTGGGTGGTTTCTGTATTTTCTATGCACCCAAAGGACCTGAACTATATATATAGCTTTCTGTATTTTCTATGCACCCAAAGGACCTGATCACTGATAACTTAATGACATCTTTGAAGCAAGTTACATCAAAGCTGGATAAAGAAATATGTTTAGAAGAAAAGCTTGATCCTGTATGCAACACCCTTCAATCTTGAGGTACTGTGAAGTCTACCTTCGTGGTTTCATGTTGCATGAGATGTTGAAGGGAATGCTTGTTTATCGCCAGTACCCATGACCAGTAGCTATATATATATATATATATATATATATATATATATATATATATATATAGATTTCATACAAGATTCTGGAGCATTTTGTTTAAATATCTTGGACGCATGTTGAGAGATCTTCATTCTTCTGCCCTTGTGTCGTGAGTAATGGCATCCACGCTGTTTTTGAATGCGTTAAGTTGATGATTGAGTATTGGGTGTAAGTTTCAGTCCCTTACCAAAAGCTGATACTTGAGAAACATGATGGCAAAAAATGGGAGGTGACCGAAACTAGCAACAAAAAATCAATTTAGATGTCATACTACTAGTATTTTCACCCGTGCAAATGCACGGGTTATATTCCACAAAAATAGTAAAGAATACAAAACCAAATTTTACACATATTTTATACTCATCTAAATAACAGACAACAATGTGCGATGATACATATAACAACATCATTAAGTATGCGTAATAAAATTAATTTGAAAATGCAAAATCTGTAACTTGCTCAAGCATGCATAGGTAGTGTTAAAAAAACCAATCAGAACCTAAATAGATTGAAAAACAAATAATCTTTTCGGGCTTGCCAGGCAAAAGTCTGAGCAACTCTTGAATTCAGTCAACCTCACAAACCAATAAATAGTAGAAAATGAAGAAAGCAACTTATCACCTTGCAGTAGCAGTTGAATGCACGGGAATACAAAGATTAATATATATAAAGAACACAAAACAAAGAACACTAAACATCTAGCTACTAATTTCCGAATAGTGCATTGAAGACCAAAGAACTAAACTACCCGAAGGGGGAAGTAGGGGGAAGTAAGTTGGCAGTTTGGGCTAGCCAACAATAATACATGGGAAATCAGCTGAATGTCATGGCAGTCGACAAAATAGTCACACGCTGTCACTTCTTCAGTAGCATCATCTGCTACTCCCTTGACTTTCAACGTAAACCTACAATGCAACAATCTTAATAAAAGATCAATTCATGGAATGTTATGGCAGTTGACAAAATAGTCACGCTGTCACTTCTTCAGTAGCATCATCTGCTACTTCCTTGACTTTCGACGTAAACCTACAATGCAACAATCTTAATAAAAGATCAATTCATGTTCTAATAATTAACTACAGGATTACAGTCAGGACAGAAAAATAATAATTGCTCATCTTGTGAATGCTATCTGTCAAAGTGAAAGAAATAACAGAAGGTCAGAAGGTGAATAGAACGAAATTAAATGTTTGCTATCTTGTGATAATCGGTTATAAGATGTTTGTTAGAACCTGCTAAATATCAGAAGTCATTTGCTACCTTATAAAAACATTGTATCGGAGTTCAATAACTTTTATACCTTCAATAATATCTATTTGAGCTTCGAGTTTTTAGCCTTTTCAGGTTCTACCATTAGCAAATGCTTTTAGCAACCAAGAGATTAAAAGATACCGATCCTATCAATCTCATACTGATATATGGAAAGAAAGCAGTGGCATAGAATAAAACATAGAAAAGGAGTAAATCATAAAGCCTAAAGTCAATACCTTTATTTGGAAGACCACCACCTTAAAGGATAATCTACAGTATGTCCATGAGCAACTGAGAAAGGTCTCATTGCAACATTGAAGGAAATAAAAAATATGTTACATGCCGTCGGAAACTTAAACCTTCAAAATCAACACTCCTAACCTAAAAAAAGGTTTTTAAAATAAGCCATTAAAGCCCATATTCCCTTACTCCATAAGAACCCAAAGTATAAAAACGATTTAAAAACAATAACTAAGCTAAATTCAGTATAAGGTTTCAAATGCAGCTAGGGTGATATTTAGAAACCTTAAAATCAGTATAAAGTTCCAAGTAAGGCCACAGCATAAGAGCAATCCAGCTACTCTGTTAATTCTACATGCCTACAAATAGTGAAGTTTGACATGCACATCAAAACCTAAAAAATGAGGATTAAACTGTAACGCAAATACCCCTCTCCTTTTTATAATAAATGAAAATGCACCACTGTGACCGAAGTCTTTAGTGCTACTAATAGAGTCAAACCTTGCATGCCCTGCCTCACAACCAAACCCAAAATATTTGTTCCTACTGATGGAATCAAACCTTTGGAGATTCCCAGGATTGTAACCGAAATCTTGAACAAAAGCAAATGAGTCAGGCTTATGTATTCAGAAATTCAAAGGAACTTGATCTTTGAAAGAGAATATCATCTGTAGTTATGCTAAGAAGAAACCCATTCCATAAATAATGGGAAAAAGCTCTTTAATGTAAAATAATCATGAAATAATCGCCATAATAGTTCTTTCTCAACAACTGCATTTAAAAATAAGGAAAAGAAAACAGCATTAAAATTTGAAAGCTTTGCATAGCATGCGTTACCTTGATAGTGTTAAAGCCCCACACTGAATCCACATCATCATTATTGTCAAAAGCACCCCAAGTTGATTCATCAAAACTTCTGTTACCAAACAAACAAGGGAAAAACGATTGAAATTGTGAAGGTGGTTTGAAGTGTCTATCACAGATTCAGATTAATCACTGCATCTATGTAGCCACTCACTTGCTTCTCATTCAGTGATTTTTGTGGTTTTCCCTCAAGATTCAGGCTCACAAACATTTGCAACAGCAAGAGTCATATCCTAAAACAAATAGAAAAGAATTGAACAAATCGAAAATAACCTCCATAGCCAAAATTGATTGCTGATATATTTCATAAAAAACAACAATGAACTCTTACTGTTACTGGTCCAACTGCTGCTTCACCATTTGGAGCATTCCCATTTTCTGGTATCCTCTGCATATTACGCATGCATCTCTGTTGTAAGTTTCCATCTCCATATAATATAATACCGAGTAATGATCTCGTATTTGTTTCCTTACCTGAAAAATCACTGTCCTTGGTCTTGCAGACAAAGCTTTTGCGGTTGGTGATGCAACCAGTGCTTGCTGTCGAAGAACTTGATTTTCTGACTTCGAATTGGAAATTTTGTCCTCCAATCTATATCATAGAGAACGGTTTTTAACAACTTATACTTAAATTAAGACAGATTTATATGGTTATAAATGGTGGGGGGCATAGAAGAGTATCACAAAAAGAAAAATTACTCCTGAAGAACAGATTCAAGAGAATGGTTGGGAACAGTTGAAAGACAAACTAAAATAGGAGTAATTATTGAATGGATTGTTGGGTTGGGGTATACAAATATCAAATTACTAAGTTATATATGAAATTTGATACATTTACAGCGTCATGACTCATCAGAATATGAAATTCATTCATTCATCCTGACATAATAATGTATCTTTTACCCCTCATGCTTTATATGAACCAATTCTTGGAGTTGTTCCACTTTGCGGTCAGAATCTTCAACTTTTTTAAGCAGCTCCTTATTTCTAACTTCAGCCTCTGCCTGAGCTTTCCTGGCCTCTTCTTTGGCCTCTCTTTCGAGTAGCAATGACTCCTGTGGATTAAGGGACTCAATAAGCTCAATTGTGAATTGGAAATTAATTATTAGCACCCACAACAACTAATCTTTTCTTTTTTCCTTCTTTTTACATATAAGAAGAGGTTAAGATATAAGTCTAATATCAATCGAATCTAATCCAGTCATCAGTGAGAGTTTATGTGACAAAGAAGCTAGATAACCACAATTTTAGTTGAACTTGAATTGCAGGATGATCTGTCAGCATATAATCATGTTTTTTTTTTTGTGAACAGGAAAAACATACAGCAAAACAAACAAAAATATGATTGAGCTCCCAGGATTCCATCGACATTAATTTGGGAGAATCAATCAGAAACAAAGATGAAGGTTTTTTGGAAAAAAGAAGAAGCATCCATGCAATGTCAGTTGATAGTTCACTGCCTTGGTTAAAGAAAGAATCCATTTGCCTTTTTGAACATTAAATTCATGGTGCATCATCAACAGAATCAGAGATTGCCTACCTTCAAACTCTTCACTTCAGCCAGTAAAGAATTAATCTTTTAAGTATCTTGAATTATAACAGGAGTCTCCTTGATGACTGGAGGTGCTTCTTCAATGGCTTTTTGTGCGGCCTCGCGCTCTTTGATGACCCTGGCATTTGCTTCTTCTACTTGTGTTTGCATTGTATGCAAAGTATCCAGCAACTTGGCAATTTCCTGTGTCTTTTCCTCTTCCAAATCAGTCTGTAATCAATACCCAAAAAAGAAGTCTGGTATAAAAAACTGCAATAGTTATATCAGCAATTGAACTCACAATTTGACATATATAAAAAAATATGATCACAAAGTTACCCTCAAACGCTTCTCAATTTGCATACGCCATGTAAGTTCTTCAACACGTTTTTCTAGTTTGTCTTTAGCTTCTTTAAGGGCCCCTATTTCTCTTGCAGCCTGAATGCAATTAAACAAAATTATTGCTTAGCAAGGTCTTATAAACCAAGACTATGTCCTATTACACAAATATCATAAAAGAAAAGGCATCGTTCAAACCATCTTAAGATTTCTAAGTTCTCTCTTAGCAACCCTTCTCCTACAGCCACACTGAGTAACAATTGCAGCTTTTTGCAACAATGGTGTCTACCCTTCTCCTCGTGTTTAATTTCAATCGTTTTTCCCCAAGTTGATTCATCACAACCACTAAATGCGCAACAGTGGAAGGAAGAAAGATAAAACAACCAAAAAATAAAATAAAATAGAGGGAGAGAGAGAGATAGAGAACAAATTACCTATTTGTTTCTGCATCTGCTGCAGTACTTTTTCTAAATTGAGCATTTGAAAATTCTTGAAGGCTCTCTACAATAGTCTTTCCAGCTGGACTATCAGGAGGGCTTCTTCCCAAGCCATCTTCACTGTGTGCATAAGAAGTTTATCCCCAACTGTATAATCACCATTGGTAGAACTTTCATGCTTCCCATTTGCACTCATGGGCGACCCAACTGAATGATCCTCATTGAAACTTTGTTCTCCATTAATGACTTCAGGTTTTGGTTTTGAAGATGCATTTTTCGTATCAAAAGTGAGATCATTGGCAAATCCTGGAAGCAAACAAAGCAAGTAATAAAAAAGGTTACTTCATGCAAAACATGGGATATCTCATTTTTATGAAAATCCATACTGAAATGAATATTGCATACCTTCATCTTCGAATTTTTCCCAGTCTTCATCCCAAAGAGCTGCCTCCTCCGGAATGCTAGGTTGCCACCTTTATGATTCATTTTGTTCATAGAGATACAAATAAATGACCACATTAAAGTTAGAAACAAAGAAAAATGTATTGTAGGAATCTGCCAAATTAAAAGGTCCACCCATCTATGATTTAAGCCAATCGTTCTAGCACTGAATCATCAGATCCAGATAACTTCCTTTAATTTTAAAATTAATCTTCAAAACAATGACCACTCTCAAGATAAAGCATAAGTTTACACTCAAGATATGTATCCCCCATAAATGACAGTTGAGATATAAGAACATAGTATAACTAACATCTCAAATGGAGGACTAAAATACACATTCAATCATGAGACCAATTTCAACACTCCATTTTAAGAATCAGATTAAATTTGGCAATTAAAACAAAAGCCAGAACTGAGTCATGTACGTGTTAATCCTCAATATAGGTATCGAAAACATCGAATTAAGCTTAGACACAAACTTGACAGATTAATTCCATCATAGGCATCAATCCAGAACATCAATATCAATTCCCAACAAAGAAGCAAATTATGAGCAAAGGACTTCCATAAAAAAAAGGTTATTTATCAACATACCTCAATCCAATTGAAAGTGATGCTACATAGATCTAATTATGCAATTAATTACTACTTGCTAACAACCATAATACATATAGAAATAAAATTAACACTTTCAGAAGATCACTCACCAACATGCCTGCTTGCTACTGCTAATAGTGGTGTCTACCCAAACAATAAGATCGGATCCTGAATCACATGGAGTCATAAAGCAAAATGTTAGGATTGAGATACACACAAAGCAGCCTAACAATGGGAACACACGAATCTGCAACAACGAAACACTAACCAATTCTATAGGCTAGTTCCAATGTGAATAAAAACCCTAATAAATCTAAATTAAAATAAAAAAAGAGAGACAAGCATCAATAAATAAAATTATGAAAGAGAATTGAGAGTAGGAAAGAGAGAGAGAGGACCTCGCTGTTGTGAGCGAACCAGTACTGAAGATCGTCGATCCAGAGGGTGGGTACCTCGTCGGCGGAGGTAGCAGGCTGAGGAGGAAGGACGGAATGGGGAGGGGGCTTGGAGGAAGGGTCGAATCCCCTCCGGGACGGTGCCGCTCATGTAGCCCACCTTCGCCGCCGTCACCGGGCAACAGTGAGATAAGGGAAAAAGGAAGGTGAATGCAAAGAGGAGGAAGGAAAGGAGGGTAAGCATATATCGAGAGTAAAACAAAGGGACACACTTTTATCAGTAGAATGTCAAATGGATGGTCTCGAAGCAAATCTAATGGATTAAAAGAAGAAGAAAGATCAGGGCGATAGAAATTTGGAAATTGTGTGACGTAGCTTGAATATGAAACTCTTTATAAAGGACAAAGAAGCTTATTAGGGCAGCAACAATTTGAATATGGAATCGGGAGGGAAAAATAGGTTCCATCCAAGAAGGTAACATCTAATATCGGAAAAAGTAAAAACTCAGATAGCTAAAAGCCTGAAACCTACCCATTCGACATCAAGCGAGAAAACCGGGACACGACAGTGAAAGCAAGGAAAAAAAGCAAAATTTGATAAAGTGAACATAAACATAGAAATAGTCAACGGGATAAATATTCCAACGTGTCTAAAAACAAAAGGCGTAAGTTAGCATCAAACATTACGTGGAAATGAACGGTGGTTTTAAAAACTTCACAATGTTAGTGTAAAGGATGACAAGCGATGACGAAAAATGGGAACCCTGTGCAATGGTATTAACTTTCATCAGAACTACTAGAGTCTAGAGGTGGAACAGACATTTAGATGCAAAGATGATGATTAAAAGGCAGGAATTTGTCAAACAATCTAACACATCGTGATTCCCTTGAAACTAAGCTAAACTATAGTACTCACTACTCCGGTCTCCCATATAACCAAAAATATCCAAAAACACGTGTATTAAGATACGAGTAGTTGATTATAGGTGGTTATGTGTATTTAGTCTTATATTGGAAATGTTGGTTTTAAATAAATGAATCAAACAAGTTTAAGAGGTCCAGGAAAGTGTTCTAAATTTAATGAAAGATATTTTGCTTGTATGAAATTTGTAAAAAATTTGTTTGTATTTTAAATTGTTATTTTTTCATGTAGCCTAATTTTGGGTTGTTTTTATGCAATTTTATGTTGAATCAATAATATTTTGCTACCTAACATGCGTCACCAACGAGCTGTTGGTGCAGTGGTGTCAGGGGCTGCATTTGGTAGGGCGAACCACGGTTCGATCCCCCGCAATAACGTTGGGAGAGGAATAAAACCTTAACCCCGAGACCCCCCTCGAACTGGATTAGTCTGCCCAGTGGGCCGGATACCAGGGTGCAAACCAAAAAAATTGCCAAGTCATTGTTTAAAAAGTCAAAATTCTTTGTTAGGTGGCAAAGTATCATTGATCCAATATAGGATTGTATAGCAACAATCCAAAATTAGGTTGCATGGAAAAATAACAATTTAAAATACAAGCAAAACTTTTAATATTCAAGATTACGTTGCATACTAAAAATATTCTTTATTTTTAATATTCAAGATTGCAGGGAGAATAAGCCCGTTAGATATAGATAACTTAACAAGGAAAACGCTGCTGCTTGTAACCAAAAAGAAAAAAGAAAACGCTGCTGCATAACTTATCAAGAGATTTTTTATTTTTCATTTTAAATTACTCCACTTAATTCTTAATGAAAACACTTTTTGAGAATTTTTTTAATCTTATCTATAAGTCTCATTTTTCCAATTTTCAATGAAAACTACTTTTTCTCAACCATCTCAATCTATTCCACATCTTTAAAGCCCCAATAATTTATAGGTGTAATTTTGAAAAAGGTAGAGTATATAAGATATAATCAATTCTAATACCATTAATAATATTAAATTCCAGTGAATTTTTCAAAAATGAGGTTATATTAAGAACAAGAAAGAAAGAGTATTTAATTCCCTTACTATTTTATGTTCAAGGAAAAAAAATTAAACTTCTGTAATGACCTCAGCCCATTTATCTCGTTGGTCGCTCTTGGCCCACAAACCATTTACTTCCTCTTCTTCTTCTTGAGATTTTCAAAGTACAGTATTGTCTAAATTGCTAATTTTGTGGAAACAATCATCAGCGGGGATAGCTCAGTTGGGAGAGCGTCAGACTGAAGATCTGAAGGTCGCGTGTTCGATCCACGCTCACCGCAATTATTTTAATTTTTGACTATTTTATCACTTCTCCACTGTCTAAGACGACTATATGCTCTACAAGTACAGCAAAAGAAAAGAAAAAAGTTGCGAGTTGTTGATCGTGGTTGGAGAATAAAATTCCCTTCTTTTTGTTGCTTTAAGTACTACTTTTTGAGATCATGTTAGATTCATACGCAACAACAGTAGTCAGATAGAGGTGGTACTAAAAGGAAACATTGATAGATATTTGTATAGATTCAGTGTCGGGTGGAACTGGAGCCAGCTTATAATGAGTAAATTGTGTATGTACCTTTCTTTTCATTGTCTTGTCCTAATTCCTTAACACAAAAGCATAACAATGAACGTCCCCTATTTTGCTGGCATTCTACATCACTGGATTGTACTTTATCACTTTATTATTATTATTATTATCATTATGGCCACATTATTATAACCTTGGTTACCCTACTCTCGTTGAAAACTAATCGTACGTATTGCAGAGGAATTAGCATCAAAAGGTGAAACAAGAAAACAACGATTGATGTATGTTCATGAAGCATTATGATGAAAATCCAAAAATAGGTGATTAGGAAGAGAAGAGTATATTAGGATAGATTATATACATAATTATATATGGGAAAATTATATTACTCTTTAGTATTTATTTGCTTAACAATTTGTGTTGATCCAAGTGATGACGAGACTTCAATCTTTTTAAGTCTAAAGTTCAATTTCTATAATTATGTAAGATCAACTCTCAAAAAATTAGTCTCTTACTTAATATATAAGAAGATACTTTGAATTGAAAATCCAAAATATTGTCCTTTTATTTCTTCATTACTTTTCATCACTATACTTAAGTACAAAGCATTTTATGAAGATGGACTAGCTTTGAGTTGAAAAACCAAAATATCGTCCATTTTCTTCATGAGGATGGTGTTAGGAATGGAAGTCCAAAGTTGGGCTAATTTATTCATCTAAGGGCTAGTGAAGGAAACATATGACTGGTTTGACACCACACCTTCACTTAAAATATTAAAGCATTTTGTTTATGAGTCATTCCACTTATATGTTCTTTAACTCATTCGTATTTTTTCAATGTGAGATATTTTCATTTCACTACTAATACTTGTGGATACCTAACAATTTTTTCCTCAAATGTGAGTCCTTCATATACGACTGCTTCCCCTCAAGTGGAAGTCTTCTGTTCAAGAGTATTGGATGACACCAGAGCTAAGTTCTCTCTTGTATCATATAGTTGGCTAACTTATCATCAACGTTACATGTTGCCTGAATCACTAAACCACCTCTTCTAGAAAAGTTTTGAAACGAGGATCCTCACATGAATCTATAGGTCACTTGACGCTTCAATACTCGTCCCAAATAAACCATCGATTCTAATGCCTCTTGACACCACATCTTGATGACCCATGTAAATGGATTTGACACCACATTTTGAACCAAATTAAAATTTTAATGCGT
Organism: Crotalaria pallida; assembly: GCA_037953625.1. Lineage (NCBI taxonomy): Eukaryota > Viridiplantae > Streptophyta > Magnoliopsida > Fabales > Fabaceae > Crotalaria > Crotalaria pallida. The sequence continues at coordinate 160,726,222 of CM075650.1, forward strand.
TCAATCTATGATTCTTTCCATTTGTTTGTTTTTTTAACCAATCCACATTTTCCCAATGTACTACATCTTTAAATGAACATGATAATGAAACTTACCCGTGTATTATAAAGGAAAATGCTAACAAGGCCTTTAGGACATTTATTAAAGAGTTATATGTAGTTGAAAAATAATGAAAAATATAGTTTTTAATATTTTCAAGAAAAGAAAATTAAAACTAAAGACTTATGTGTAGTATTGGCAAAACGGACTTTGGCCCGCGGGTCCCGTCTGCAATTTTTTTGCGGGCAGGACATATTTTTTGACAAAAAATTTAAATTATGCACGCCCGTTATTTTTCGCAGGCAGTCCACGGGCTTGAAATTTTATCTTATTTTTATTTAAAAAAAAAAGAAAATCACCTTAGTGTAACACACATGTGGCACACGTTTTGCAAGCGGGCGGGCCACCCGCAATTTTTTTTTTAAAAAAAAAAATTGTTCCAAAACAATGAAGAAAATATTACTCCCTTTGGTCCTATATATAGGGCACCTTCTAGAAGAAATTTTTGGTCCTATATATAGGGCACTTTATATTTCCTTTGCATCATTAATTGTTTTTTTTCCTTCTTTGCTTTTATTAAATGTTTTGACTAACTATGTTTTTATGTTGTTCATCAATGAATGTGAGCTTTCCAAGTAAAGTGAAGGGATAAAATTGTAATGTTACAATATATTTTCATAGAATTCACAAAACTAACCACTTTCCTTGAGGCTAAATTACTCATTTGGTCTCTTACCTTATTTTTCAATTTCAAATTGGTCCCTTACGTTTTTTTAGTTTCAAATTGGTCCCTTATGTTTCTTTTTGATGTCAAATTGGTCCCTACGTAGGATGAATAGTGACACGTGTGCAAATCATAGTGGTCCATATGGGATGAATAGTGACTCAAGGGACCAATTTGAAACCAAAAAAACGTAAGGGACCAATTTGAAATTGAAAAATAAGGTAAGGGACCAAATGAGTAATTTAGCCATTTCCTTGGTATGTGTAATTCGGTTAAGTATGTTCTATAATAAGACCCGGAGGGAGTAATTAATTTTTTTTATAATACGGGCCGCCCGCGGGCCCGCCTTGCCGCACTTAGGGCGGGCAGAGCCTAATTTTTAGGCCCTAAATATTTTGCCCGCCCGCATTTTTTGCGGGCCAAGTGCGGGCACGGGTCATGCCCGCCCGCCCACCTGTTTTGCCAATACTACTTATGTGATTTTTTCTATTTCTAAAAAGCTTAAATACACTTAAATATTAGCAAGACCCTTATAATAACATACTACATCTTATCTTAAAAAAATGTGCTCCAAATCATTATTGACAACCAAACACCACTTTGTACTGAAATTATGTTTAGTTCACAATGATAATACACCCTTTTTAAGGCTTTTTATATTTAGGGTTTTCTTAACCTCAATTTTTAGGGCTGAGAATAAGAGGTTAAAAGTGGAGATCATGTGTTGGAAAATAGTACATTGAAAGAATAAAAACAATTTATATTTAGGTTTTTATATTTAGTTTTTCAATATACCATTTTCCAACACATGATATCTACTTTTAACCTCTTATCCTCATCCCTTAGAAAACCCTTATATTTAAGATGTGTTTTGATTAAGAAGTTCATTAACTAGGTAATAGAGTGAAGGGCCCAATCCCAAGTTTTGTTTGGTATCTAACATTAACAAAGCACCACACGGTCATAATCTCCTAATCTATACTATATAAAAGACCATCGGTATGTTGAAGGCGGGAAAAGCCAATGAGCTTCTAATAGTGGACCCCATAATAATAGCAGTAGTACATAGTAGTAGTATAATGTAAAGTAGTAGTGTGCCCAAGTAATCCGCCTAAAAATAAGTTTACTAGAGAAGCTTGACTCTTTTCAACATAAGCTTCTATGAGAAGCTTCTACTCTTTTATTTTGAAAAGTCAAAATCACAAATTCAATTTCCCATTCTCTATCTTTTTCAGTTCACACCCCCAAAAAATCCACCGAACCACTCTCTCTTCTCCTCCCAGTCTCACTCTCCGCCCCCCTTCTCCTCTCTCTCTCTTCTCTCTTTATCAATTTCTCATTGTCACCACCACAGCCGCAACAGTGTCCTCCACCAGGGGATCAGACGGTTTTGAATAGCTGTGACCAACACTATCGGCACTTCGAAAAAATGGTTTTAGAGGTGATCTTTATTTTATGCCCTTGCTTCTTCTTTGTTCTATAAATCATTTTGTGTGTTTCATTTTTATTTGATTTTTTTTTCAGAATTGGAATTTCATATTTATGTTTTTGATTTAATTTTTTCTTTATTTGTTGCATAGAAAGTGTTCAACTTTCCTTTCAGATTCGATTGCAACACCATCACCATCATAGTTTTCGCCGTGAACGACACCACCAGTCCACCACCACTCTGGAAACAACACAGCAGGTAAATTGATCTCTCAATAGGAACCTTGGTTTCGTTTTTTTACTCTCAGAACTTAGGTGTTAATATTTTTTTGTGAGACCTTAGATCTATTAAGAGAAAGTGAAAATTTCAATCTTTATGAGTGTCAAACTAAGTGAAGGAAGAGAACACATATTAATTAGCTTTGCTTCTTTTTTTTAATGCACACAAGATGTTTGATAAATGAACAAAGTGAAATTATTAGTTAGTTTATGTTGCTGAGAACTTATTAGTTAGCTTTATTTTTTTAATGCACATAAGGTGTTTGATAAATGGCCAAAGTCAAATTATTAGTTAATTTATGTTGCTGAGAATTTATTATTTAGCTTTGATTTTTTTTATATACACACAAGGTGTTTGATAAATGACAAAACTGAATTTTTTGAGTTTTTTTGTTGTTGCTACAGAGATATTTTGGTACATAAATGATCAACTATAATTGTGTTTTTGTTTTGTTGATGCTGCTAATAATAGCATGTTTTATTTAGGGAATGGTGCACATCAAGTGTCTGTGAAAAGTTCGAAGAGTAATTTTTTTTATGGAGGTTTTTTTATTTTTTTATTTTTTTTTGGGTTCATCACCAGATGAGCCTCTATTATAATGAAGATGCATCATCTAAAGGAAGATATTTGAATTGATGTTTATTTTAAAGTCATGTAATTTTTAGGAAGATGTGTTTGCAAGATATTTGAATCTACTATGCGGGTACTTTAGTGATACATTTTGTTATATATAGTCCTCCAATCTAAAAATCAACATGGTCCTTGATCAAATAGTCACATCCTCACATCAACTGTATACAAATCACTAAGAAAATTCAGCAAGTAGAGTAGGACAACTTTATGCTCACACTGCTGCTTATTTCCTAATGCATCCTGGTTGTATTATTAGGATTCAGGAACATTATATCATTATCTATAGTTAAACACAGTATTTCAGTTTTATAACGCAGAGCCTGTGATTTACATTGCCTGACATTTCATTGCACTTGCTTTTGAGATTATGCACATTTTGCTGAAGATTGGAAATCAAAGGACTATCTGCTTGTGGCACTTGATGTAGTGATGTAGTGTCTCCATCAACTGATTTGCTTCCAGTTGGAGCAATTAAAGAGGCATATATGTCAATTGCTTTAACTTCGATCCACTAAATTTTATTTGCATGTTGCTTGCTAGATATCATTTTGAGGTAAAGAACTAAACTATGCTGAAAATAATAGTAGAGATTGATTATCCCATGTCCAGTTGAAGTGTTCTTATTTAATACTAACATTATTATTTATAATTGATGGTGCATTTTGTTTTATGATACCTGATGGAAGCTCATGACAGGGAACTTTCAATCCATTGAAAAGAAAATCAGAGACCAGCATGTCTTATGTCTTAAGAGGGATGCAGCAAAACCAACAGAACTCACCGAGTTTGAATTGGTGGTCACCTGCAACTGCAAAGAGTGGCGATGAACAAGATGATAAGGGAAGGAGTTTGCCAATCGAGGGTGCGGTTCATCTTGGTGCTTTGATAACTCTTCCTCCACCGCTAGAAGTAGCAAGACCTAAGGTTCAAAGGAATTCATTACCAGCAGGGAATTTCGACGAAGAAGAATGGGTGGCTGTTTATGGGTAACGTCTTAATTTTGATTTAGTGCTTAAGTCCATCAATTACTAATTACCAACATAATCCTATTTTGCTCTAATTATAATGAGTAAATGTTCTCTTGCATTTAATATTTGTTTTTCACATTTCATATTAAATTTGTCAATGTAATAGCGTGTTATGTTATATCAGATTTTTATTATTAAAAATAAGTGCTTTTTGATGTATGTTTAGTTGATAACAACAAGTCGAGTACTGAAGCGTTTGAGGACGTGTTTGTGCTCTCCATGAATAAAGGTAGCAATGTGTACACATCTGCTACATGCAGTTTTTTTATGTTTCATGGTTCCATGCGCATATATAGATGTAATTATAATTTTGTCAATGTATACAGAGAATGAGTCATTCCCTCAAAGACCTCAAAGAGGCAAAACAATTGGTCTTCCTGCTGCATACAGTGAAGACAATGGAAAAGAACCTGGAACTTTAAATTCACATGTGTCAAGATGTGCTAGCAATTTCAAAGAGTAACAACGAATCATAGATGAATCAAACCTTCATGAACCATTATCTCAAATAAAACTTTCAGGTTGACTCTCTATATTTTTTTACAGTTTGCTGTAAATATCTTAATTTACGGTAGTGCTAAAGTTTGAAACCAAAAATCTTGAATTTGTGCAGAGAATGCTATATGCAAAAAAGTTGAGTACAGTAAAATGACCTTGGACGAAACCAATTTCCGACATGTCAGAAATTACAAACAGCCAGCATCATGCATAGATGAATCTAATCTTGATGAATTATTATGTGAAATAACACTTTCAGGTGACCATTTCATGCATACTAAAAATTGAGACATATATGTTAATCTTAATTTAATTTTAGATAACAAACTTAGTAAAAGCTTTTCTTTTCAGCAACGAGAATGCATCCTTCAAGCAAGGAGGGCTGAAGAAATTGAGGCTTGGGAGGACCATACTTCATCACATGTGATATTCATTACACATGAATATGATTGAAATTTTAATTCAAAATTTCTTTACCTTTAATCTATCTATAACTAATAATAATAACAACCACCATCAAAGCTTACGTACGATCCCTTCTATGTTTACCATTACTCACCATTCATTAATATACAACCTTGCAGGAATTACAATATAAGGGAGCACCACAAAATTTATCACTGTGGTTGGAGTAACCACTCTGTTCACTTTGATTCTGCTGTAATGGACTCCCTACTTTACTTATTTAAATTTTTAAAGTTTCTGTTTATTTGATCGGACCAACAAATACCTACTACCTTCCCTAAGTTTGTTTACTTTTTCCGGTTTATGGATTTACTATTTGTAACTTACTTTATATAAGTCTCTATGTTCCATTCCATTCTAGCACAACAAATATTATCATGGTTTATTGTAAATTTTATTTTCAATATGTTACATACTCCAAAAAATTGGCCTATTCATTCCACAATCTTAAAACACACATTACAATGCAAAAAATTATTCGACAATGACAAAATTTAACACGCTCATTTTAACAAAATATATTCCTTACTTATATTTCAAAAATATTTTAAATAAGATTTAACTTTTTTTTTTAAATTCATTCAACATAAAAAAGTTTATATTCTAAATCATTATTTTAAAAATAATCTACCTATTACTCTAAATTTATCACACTTATTTTTTTGGCTTACCCTAATTGTCCAGTGCGTGGCACGGGCTTCTTCCTAGTTAAGCTAACGACAAGTCTGTCATTATCTTTTATACACATATGACATATCCATGCAAGAATAGAATGATGAGTGCTTCTATCATGCACCGATCTTTGTGCTCCGATTTTTTTTTATTTTTATAAATCTAATATATTAAAATAAAATATGTTTTGGGTTTTTTGTGTTTTTTTATGTGCATGTTTTTGTTATTTATATTTAAATTTTTTTATTATCTTTTCTCTAATACAAGCAAAACAGTAATATTGAGTAAATTTGCATTGAAAACTAACTTATTTTAATAAATCTGTATTAAAAAATATTTTAAGTAAATCTACATAAAAAAATTAAAAACATTAATAAAAAAAAGAACACCCAAAAAAAAGACCAATGATGCCTTGGAAGATCAACTTCCCCGAATCTACATAATGAAAAACGCGTGTTAGATAAAAAGTGATGGGATATTGCAGATTCTAAACATCAGATAACCACATTTTAATTCGGTTGGATTATTGTAATCAGTGCACCGTAGTATCAAACTTGATGAATCATTAATTTCAAAAAAAAAAAAACTTGATGAATCATTACAAAATAAGTAAGTTAGATCTCAAGTTTGAAATTTTTTTTAGAACTTTGAAGCCTTTTTAATCTACTCCCTCCAACTCGAATTATAAGCAAATCCAACAACTCTTAGGCTTATTAAGGAGGTTGGTTGATTGTATTTAATTTTCTCAAATTTATAAAAAAAAAATTGAGGTATTTTAGGAAAGTAGTATTGGGAATGAAACAAAAATTAATTAAGATTATAATTTTCTAGAGATATATTAGGAAAGTAATATTGGAAATGAAACAAAATTAAAATATGTTTTTTGTTGCTCATAATTCGAGTCGGAGGGAGTACACTCTACTCTTATTATAGATCAAACTTTAGTATTTTTTTACAAAGACGAATATGGATGGTAGTAATAACTTTAAAAAAAAATTAAGATGGTATTTTAATATTACAATTTTATTATCTTAAATTTTATTGAAAATTTTACAAATATAATATTTCACATTGATGAATAAAGGACAAATAAAAAAATAATAAATACCTCTTAAAAAATAAAAAATGACTTATAATTTTTTTCTAAAACACCATCTATAGATCGATAGGACAGGAGCAAGTATAAGAGAAATGCACGTATTTTTTTTTTTTACATTGGAGGTCTGGGACTAGAACCCATGACCTGGGGAGGGGGAAATCCTAAGTGTCCCTGCTGCCACCAACTGGGTTGTCTTACGCGGACAAATGCACGTATCTTTTTGTGCAAGGAGTATAAGCAATAAAAAATCAATCTAACTAAGAATTAATTTCGTTAAATTTTCAAAATTAATTTTACATTCTTAGATTCCTTTTACATTACTCCCAATTTTTAAGCCGTTTCAGTTTTTATAATCGATGACAACTTATGATCCTTAATTCTTCTTCACGCACATGATCGTGCCATTTAATGTCAATTTCCCATGTCAATTAGCTCGTCATTAATTAATTGGCTTAATTATGTCACAAGTTCTTGAAGTTTGATATACATTTGGCAGATACCCTTATATTTTTTTGTTTCAATATTTGACTCCCCGAAGTTACTTCTGGGTTTATCATATACTCATACTACCGATTCTGGCTAATTTTGCTGACATCTAACATCGGAATCCTGATCAGATGCAGGAGGTTATGCACCTGATGCCCTGTGGGCGAAGATTTTTTTTTTTTAATTTAAAAAACTTAAAAACTTAATATTTTTATATTTTTAGTTAAATAAAAAAAAGAAAAAAAGAATTGAAGAGAGAGGTCGTCTTCGAACGTGTGACATCACGCGACACTACATGATCAACCTCCTGCGTCTGACTAAAATTCTGATGTTACATGTCATCAAAATTGCTCAGAATCGATAGTAAGGGTATATGACAAACCTAGAAGTAACTTCGGGGAGTCAGACATTGAAAAAAAAAAGTATAAGGGTATCTGACAAAAGTACCTCAAACTTCAGGAACCTGTGACATAATTAAGCTAAGCCTAATTAATTTTATCAATTGGAGTAGTATTACTAAAGTCAATGAAAAATTACAAAAATTATTGTTCCAAATGTAAAATTTAAAAAGTGAACTAAAAAAATGAAAATTATATTCTCCAATTTATGATTGTATAGTCAATTAAAAATACATTAAATGATTGATTTTGTAATTGGTTGATTTGAAAGACAAAACATTAATTATTGCTTGCATCCTTAATTTTATTGATTTTTCAAAGCTTAAATAACTTTTTGAAATGGAGGAGTTAGTTCTAATTCAGAGCTCAAACCACTTGTTTACCCACACAATATGTATCATTAATTTGAGAGAAATTATTCGGTGATTTGAGACCAGTTGGTAATACTTTATATATAATAAACAATGATAATATATTCGAGACCAGCTAATAATTTAGGGTGCCTTAATTAAGTACATTTCCTAACTTTCTTTTAATATTCTCTATAGCAATTGATTTTTAATCTTAACTCCAAAAATTGAGGATAAGAAATTAAAAAATAAAATTTTTCATAAAAAAAAAAACGAATTTAGATGGATTAAAAGGTTATGCATTATATCATGTGTCGTGCTTTACTATACATGGAATAATTATTTAGTTTATTAGAAAAACAAAAAAACAAATCCACAATTGGCATGGAGAAGTTGCAGCATCCAATACGCACCTGATCCATTTGTCGAAGTCCTTGTCTTCTCCCAGCTACCCACAATGACAACTTTCACCGAAAACATTTGGCTGACCATAATCTTCCTGCCACAAATATATTAGTATGTAATTGATAATATTATACCCACTCCAACAATTTGAGAATGAACACATACATAACCCTTTATGAAACAACTCAATACCCTCTTAGGATTTTTTCCATTAAATTGATGTCACGTATGAGTATGTGTCGGAAATCTAGTTTAGGTTTCAATTAAAGCAAAGTGAGATATTAGGAACCTATCAACCAGTTTGAATAAATTGTTTTAGATGTAGTTTCGAGCATAATTGAACTGAATCTTATAGTGTGTTGCACTCAGGAAAACCAACAACTAAGGTGGTCCTGCTAAGGTGTATAGCATCCACAAGCTTGGCAAGGCAATTCATAAGGTACGTACACATCTAGCACATGGTGGCCAATCAGTTTAATCAGGATTCAGGACCATCTTAGTCTGATCGGTTAAAAGGCCTTAATTGTTTGTGGTCCATCACTCCAAAATATTGATTATCCTAACGGTTTTGATGAATACATCTTGCGTTGGATTTTCCCGTATGAAAAATAAATAATTCTTTTTTAAATATTGGTATCTTTTTTAAGGGAAATATTTTTTAATAGTGAAAAAGAGAATTTAAGTTTTTTTAATAAGCAAATATATATATTATTTTATAATAAAGGTAGGTACAATACGTACTCAAACAAAAAACAAGAGACACCTTGCATTAAGTACATAAAAAAATTAATTTAAAATTTAGGACTTATGTATGTGCCAATTCATAAAGGCAACTTTCTTATCAATAATAAAAAAACTTTAATTACCAACGAGGCTTGGTTCAGTTGGTGTAAGGCCCCAACTGGAATCTTGGGAACGGGACACGGGTGTTAATAGCTCCGGGTTCGATTCCCACTAAAAACATCTCGCTAGAAGAGTCAGCCACGCAGCTCGCTCCGGATTAGTCTCAAGGACTCCCTGGTATTAAGGGTGCTCTTGGGAATACCGGTGGTTCCGCAAGGAATACGGACAAAAAAAATAAAAAAACTTTAATTAAAATCTAACAAGGTGCCCAACATGATCACAAGAATAAAATTAAACTAAAGAACAAAATATTGCAAGATCACAAAATATTTCTTGGTATATTAATGATCCTACAATATTTAATTACTTTATATCTAAGGAAAATGTTAACAAGTATCCTAAAAGCACTTATTAAAGACCTATATGTAATAAAAAAGCATTAGAAAAAATAGTTTTTAATATTTTTAAAATAAAAAAAATAAGAATTTGTATTGTTTTTTCTATTTTTAGGAAACTTAATAGGACTCATACCTAATAACATAGACACATACACTAGATTTATGTAACCATTTTCTCATGAACCATTACCCATTTTTTGTTGACTTATTTATTCTCATTTTTTTTAGTAACTCCCCCCTCAAAATCTCTTTACTTTTTTGTCATATGTATTATTGTTTACAAATTAAATATGTAATTAATATTAATTGTTCTAATTGTATCTTTATTCATCATAATATTTTTTTCGCTTTCAATCTCTCTCCAAGAATGATTAAAAAAATATATATTATAGTCAAAATATATACTACTTCGATTTCTGATATAAGAAAAAATGACACACCTATCTTGATTTCAAATATAAGAAAAATATAATTAATTTTTAATTTTCAATACAATTAGTCATAAATATTTCTAGAAATTGGTTCTCTCATTTAATTTTGGTTTCATTTCAATTCAACTTTCATAAAATAACACTATTTTTTTATGAGTTTGAAATAATTAAATGCACTCAATTAATTTTCTAAATAAATTTGAAATTAAATTTTTTTATAATAAAGATCATTATTTAATCATTTCTTAATATTTATACATAATCTTAAACTACATTATCTTTAAATGTAGAAAATATATTGCTCTCGATAAAATAAAAAAAAAGGAAAGTATGTTGCTCTTAAAATTTTTAATTGGTGGTTCGCATGAAAGAATCATTAAATGGAGGCGGGGAAGAGTCAACATCAAGTCAGGTGGTAAACAGTTACTAGTCAACAAAAAAGTCATCCATCAAACAGTCCAAATCTACGATTAGGGTTGGTTCAAATGATTGGTATTTCATGGAATGTCTGTCAAAGGAAAATCAACTTTTATATACAACTCTATAGTCTTCTTATATACTCCTTCTGCTCCAATTATAAGGCAAATCCAACTATTTTTACACATATTAAGAAGGTTAGTTGATTGTATTTAATTTTTTCAAATTTATAAAAAATATAGGTATTTTAAAAAAGTAGTATTGAGAATGAAACAAAAATTAATAAGATTACAATTTTCTAGAGATGTTTTAGGAAAATGACATTAGGAATGAAACAAAATTTAATAAAATTAGTTAATTTTGCTTATATTTTTAATCAAGAAAAGTATATTTTTTTGTTGGTTATAATTCGAGCCAGAGGGAGCATACTATATAATAGAGCATGGGTATCCCACAAGGCAGGAACACCCATTGCTCTAAATACTCGTGGCCCGTGGGCCGCATGAGAGTAGTACTCAACAATTACTGCTCCTTTTTTCTTTCTTTCTTTTTTTTAAGGGAAATACTGCTTCTCAGATCTTCTTGCACACAGATAATGGTCTAAACAAGTAAAATATAAAATAAGGGTGCTTCTACCATGCACCGGTTTTTTATGCTTCGGCTTTTTTTATTTTATTTTTAATAAATCTAATATATTAAAAAAATGTTTTGGGGGTTTTCTGTGTTCTTTTCATGTACATATTTTTGTTATTTGGATTTGAATTTTTTTTATTATATGTTTCCTGACACAAGTAATGGTCCAAACAAGTATTCCCTCCGGTCCTATTTATAAGTCACATTCTAGAAGGATTCTTTGGTTCTATTTATAAGTCACTTTGTATTTTTTAGGAGACATTTATTGTTATTTTCTCTTATTTGCCCTTTGCCCATTAATGTGAAGCAGTACATTGTGAAATTCCCAATGCAAGTAGAGAGGGTAAGATTGTAATGTTGAAGTATTTTTTTAAAGTTTTGAGAAACCTAACTAACCTCCTTGGTCTGTGTGATATGGTTAAATATGTCTTATAAATAGGACCAAAGGGGGTAAAATATAAAACAAAGGTGCTTCTACCATACACCGGCTTTTGGTGCTCCGACTCTTTTTTTATTTTTTTTATAAATCTAATATATTAAAAAAAAATATGCTTTGGATTTTTTGTGTTCTTTTTATGTACATAGTTTTGTTATTTGTATTTGAATTTTTTTTTATTATATGCTTCTTGACGCAAGTAATGGTCCAAACAAGTAAAATATAAAACAAGGGTGCTTCTACCATTCATCGGTTTTTGGCGCTCTGGCTCTTTTTATTTATTTATTTATAATAAATATAATATATTAAAAAAATATGCTTTAAATTTTCTATGTTCTTTTTATGTACATGTTTTTGTTATTTGGACTTGAATTTTTTTTTTATGATATGTTTCCAGACACAGGTAATGGTCCAAACAAGTAAAATATAAAACAATAGTGCTTCTACCATGCACCGGTTTTTGGTGCTCCGACTCTTTTTTTTTTAATTTTTTAAATCAATCTAATATATTAAAAAAATGTTTTGGGTTTTCTGTGTTCTTTTTATGTACATGTTTTTGTTATTTGGATTTGAAATTTTTTTATTATATACTTCCTGAAACAGGTAATGGTCCAAACAAGTAAAATATAAAACAATGGTACTTCTACCATGCACTAGTTTTTAGTGCTCCGACTTTTTTTTTTTTATTTTTATTTTAACAAGTATAATATATTAAAAGAAAATATGTTTTGAGTTTTCTGTGTTTTTTTTATGTACATGTTTTTGTTATTTGGATTTGAATTTTTTTATTATATGCTTTCTGATACAAGTAATGGTCCAAACAAGTAAAATATAAAATAAGGGTGATTCTACCATGCACCGGTTTTTGGTGTTCCGACTCTTTTTTTTTAAATAAATCTAATATATTAAAAAAATATGCTTTGGGTTTTCTATGTTCTTTTTATGTACATGTTTTTGTTATTTGAATTTGAATTTTTTTTATTATATGCTTCCTAGCACAGGTAATGATTCAACCAAGTAAAACATAAAACAAGGGTGCTTCTATCATGCACAGATTTTTGGTGCTCCGACTCTTTTTTTATTTTTTTTAAATAAATATAATATATTAAAAACTAGTTCTATTATATATTTTATAATCTAAATTTTGAAATCAAAAAGCTTCTTACGAAATAGAACTCTCTGAATAAAAATTGAGAAATTAAATGGAGAGCAATGAGATATGTCACATGTCCCGAGTAATTTAAAATAAATATTTTTAAAATTTTAAAAAAATTATCATAAGTGATATGTCGTTTCAACATTGAAGTGATACATCGTTTCAACAATGATGTGATACACTACACTAATTTGGCACCTTTTCAAATAGAGATGACATGTTGTTTCGACAGTGAAGCGGTACATCACTAACTCGGTACCTTTTAAAATGGTACAAATATATATATATATATATTTATATATAAGTATTATGTTTATAATTTATTATTCAATTGGTATCTGAGTATGATATTGCACAAATTAAAATGGACAAATTACATATTTCATTATAAATCCATTAGAACTCACGTTGTATTTAATTATTTTATTAAAAGTATTGATTAAAGTTTATCTAAGTTTCCATATGTTCTAATCAATTAAAAAGAAAAATCAATATTAATTACTACTCATATTTTTTATTTTATTTTTCTAAAATCTAAATTATAATTATTATAGGCTTATTTATGATTTTGGTCCCTAATAAAAGTTCAACGTGTTTTGGTTTTAGTCCCAAAAAGTTATTTTGACCGGGTCTAGTCCTTAATTTTTCAAATATTTTGGTTTTGATCCACTCCATCATGAAAAACTGTTATTTGCTGATGGCTAGCGGAACATCATATCAGCAATCACGTAGTGTGAAGTGACGCAAATAAGTGATATAACGTGAATGATACAATTCCACGGACACAAAATGGTCCCATACGCAAAATGGTCACATGCAAAATTTTGCGTTTATGGACCTAAATCATCCATGTCACAATATTATTTGGCACTATCTCACACCACGTAGCTTGATGTTTCTGTTAACCACGTCAACAAATAATTGATTTTTCTAACGGATGAGATCAAAACCAAAAAGTTTGAAAAGTTAAGGACTAGTCCCGGTCAAAATAACTTTTAGGGACTAAAACCAAAACACGCTGAAATTTTAGGGACCAAAACCATAAATAAGCCATTATTATATTATAAAATTATAATTATAAATTATTATTAACATTATCATAAATAAAAAATCAGAATGTTTAATGCTTATTTAAATCCAATAAATCATTAATCATAATAAATGTAATAAAATAATCCAAAAAAAAATTTAATTTGTTCATCAAATAAATAAAGAATACTTTGCTTTAATATTGATTTATACATAAACATATATAATATTTAAAAAAATGAAGAAATATTATTATCTTCTAATGAATTTATATTCAATGAAGTATGTGATATTCCAGGATATTATTAAGCTCATAATAACATGAAACAAAAAAATTCAAAATGTCTAATTCTTATTTAATTTTGATTCATCATAATAAAGTTGATAATCATATAAAAAGTGTTAATTTATTAATCAAATAAATAAGATATATCTCAGATAAAATGTGTAATTTTTTTTTACACATATGAGAAAGTACAAAATTTATCAACAAAATAATTTGGATTAATTTTTTTAAGGGCAAGATATGATTTGAACTCTTTCTTTTTTGTATAATTATTTTATGTTGTTATTTAATAATAATTTTTACTTTATAATAAAATAAAAATAATCTCGACTTTAACATATTTAATATCAAAAAATTAAAATTTTAACAACTCGTGCATTGCACAGGATAAGACCTAGTACAGTAATATCATTGGTCAAGGTTAGGGTGTATGATTAGCCATCAAATACTATCATTTTACACTTGGTTTGTATTGAGTGATGATTTTGGGGATGGGGATTTTTAGGGTAGAGAAATAAGTAGAAAACAAAGATTTTTTCCTCTTTTGGTTCATGAATGAAAATAAGGGGGATTGGCCGGAGAGAAAATCACATTCACATTTTCTCTCCCCAATAGCAAAGAGAATATAGAGAAAACTGAAATTAGCATGTAAAGATATCCACTTGTCCTTCACTTATTTCCTTTGTTTAACCCTTAGTTTTTTATTTTCTTAAAATCTTTTTAATTGAAAAAATAAAGCATTTTTATTTTAATAAAAAACCTATTTTTTTATTATTTTGGACTCATAATTTTTATCATGTAATAAATAATTTAAGTAAAGAATTTTTTTTGGCGATGTTAAATATACATACACGTGAAAAAAAAATATATTTATTTCTATTTTGTAAAACAGGGGTGTAGTTGTCTTTTGACAAATTTATTATTTTCTCTCTTTCCACTTTTCTTTCCAACCAAACAAAACGTAAGAAAACTCAACTTTTATCTCTTCTCCATTATTTCTTCACATTTTCTCTCATACCAAACAACTACAAAATCTACTCATTTTCTACCTATAATCTCTCTTCCCTACTTTTCTCTCCCCTGTTTCTCTCTTTTCATTTTCTTTCGTGCAACCAAACAAAGTCTTAAGGACTTTTTTAATAATGGTAAACTTGAATCTAAAATGGATGAATATACATTCATTTATGCACATAAATTCTAAAAATATATCAATTTTTAACGCAAACTTACCCCTATAAATTAGAATGTGACCTATTAAAAAATTCTTATTCAATATATTGATTGTACGTATAATTAATTGCTATAAGAAAAGAAATATGGGCATTTTGACCCAAATTTTTTGGGGTGTGAGGAGTCTGGGTGGGGGAGATATTTGTGGTGGAGAGATATTTGTTGCTCGGGGAAAAGGGTGGGAGATGGTAGTGATTGGTTCGATAATAGGATCTCAAGAACCATTATAAGTGGGTGTTCGATGAAATTTTGGGAAGATGTATGGCTAGGAATTGAATCTTTTTCGTCCCTATATCCGAGTTATTCTGTGTCTAATGAGAAGGTGGCAAGAGTCAGTGATGTGTTTGTCCTTAAAAATAACTCACCCTGCTGGAAACTTTCATTGAGACGTCCACTTTTTTCTTGGGAACAAGAACAACTCTTAGAGCTGCTAAATCTGTTACGTGATACTCCTCCGTTTCACTTTAAGTGTTTTTTTAACATCAAAATTATGTTTCAAAATAAGTGTCTTTCTACCAAATCTAGACAACATTTAATACTGTTTTTCCTTATTTACCCTTACATTTAATGTTGTTTTAGTTTTGAAATTTGTAATACTGACAATGATGCATTGACAAAATAAAAATATTAAATAGGGGTATTTTTGACAAAATACACATAAAACATACAATAATCATCATAATCAACACTTTCTTAATCTATGTGCAAAAGTCCAAAAAGACACTTAAAGTGAAACGGAGGGAGTATTAGACTCAATCTAGATGGTGAAGGCTATGTATGTTGGGGTCTTGGAAATGGTGGAGTTTTTTTCTTGTAAATCAGCCTATGACTTTCTTATACATCACGCTCTCCTGAGTGATAATTTTGATGCATATGATATCTTCAAGAAAATCTAGAAAGTTAAAGTTCCTTTGATGAAGATTAGAGCATTTATGTGGCAAATATTCCATGATAGAATCCCAACTAAGAAAAACTTACGCAGAAGAGAAATTGAAGTGGAAATTGAATGCCCAATGTGTGGACTTGTAAAAGAGGATGCTGCTCACTTAGTAATCCATTGTTCTGTTGTTAATGAGCTGTGGAAACATGTTTATAGTTGGTTCGAAACCGATGTCCCATTTGCAACATCTTTACAAAATTGTTTTGCTAATCGTAGAGCTCTCTTTAGAAGAGGTAAGACAAAGAATATTGGAGCTATGACATGGTGTGGAGCAGTTTGGTTAATCTGGTTGCAAAGACATAATTTAGTCTTCGATAATTTGATGATGAGGATGAGACGATGAGCGTAGCCTCTCAAGTTTGAAAGATGAACTGCCATCACCAAGTCGCTTTCTATCCAAACTCCAGCCATGCCGTAAAGATGTAAAGATATAAAGACAATTTGCCATTTTGCCTACTTCATATTGGAAAATAATTGTCAATTAATGCATTCTGAAATAAAATAGTTCTTTTTTAAGTTTGATGTCTGAAGGCAATTAAGTTGTAGATTGGATGGCAAATTTTTCCCATGCATGTGATTATTTGTCTCAACTTTTTGGTACAAATTTTTACGATGAAAATGATAAATTTTAAAGCATTTTGATAAGGTTTTCATCATAAATTGAAATTCATATATAAAAACAATGTGAGTTCTTAGAAAAATAGGTAACTCTGATTACTCACTTCATGATGATTGAAAAATTCAAATGATCAAAAGACCACTTGGTTTAATAATTAAAGAAGAAAATTGTAAAACGTAAAGAAAAGAAATAAAAGAAAGCATACAAAGAAAGGAAATTGCATGAATAAAACGTGCAGAAAATAAAAACATGAAAAAAAAAATATTTGAATTGAAATGGGAAAGAAACATTGCAATGATCCATCAACCTGTGAGTGTCGCTGTGGACCTTGGATGTTCAAGGGGTGTTACAATGATTCCAACCAGAATTTACATTACAACAAGTACTTATAAGTAAAAGAAAATAACTTCTTAAGTAATTACCCTATGCTAAGGTTGACCCTTGTCTTATCTTATTTAAAATATAAATAACTAAACATAACTTATGTATAACCTAATTGCTACTCTGAAAAAATGCTCCTCTACATTTTAATGACTACTACGTACACTTCCTTCGGTTTTTTTTAAGGAAACCTTTGGTTCTTAATATATGCATCTTTTAGGATTTTTTTTGTTGTATTTATATGTTTATATTCCAATTTTTAATTAAGTTGTGTAAATTCATTTCTTTTAGTCTTGAATGCATAAATTCAAGAGTAAGATGTGTTAACTTTTGGGAGCGATTGGAAACCAAATTGTTTCGGAGGTTTGTCGAAAATCTTTCAAGCATAGGCCGTGATCTCCATACCACGACGTAGCCCTAATAAATTTATCAACATCCCAATATTTCCAACATGCAATTCCTCTTTCTTTCTCACTTTTTATTCTTTGTCTCTTCTTATTCTCCCATGCAATCATCGATTTACCTCCCTGTCATCGTTGTGCCTCACAATGCCTCCATTCGTCTTTGTTCTCACTTCCCCTTCATCGCATCACACTTGATTTTCTCTGTTCTCCTTCTCCCTTCATCGCCGTTCAACATCTTTAAATTTCATTACCCTCGCACCTCATCGCATCACCCCAGCGCCTCACAGTGCCTCTACTCAACCCATTGAACCCTGAGTAAGTGATGATTTAATTTATTTTAATCTTCATAAATGGTTTATTTATACATTTATGATCTATTTTTGTTTGATCCGAATTAAACACCTCTTTCCCTTTCCCTTTTTGTTTTTTTTTCATGAATGGTTATATACTTCTGTTTGTTTATGCGCCTCGTCCCATTTTGGCAACAACAGTTACAACAGGAATTTAAAAAAAAAAATTAAAAATATAGATGAACCAAAGAGCTAAACTGAAACTGAATCATATCTAGCTGAGTTCGGTTTGGTTCAATTTTAATTATGAAATGACATCAACAGAACTAAACTATTTACTTTTGTTCGGTTCAACTCCTAAACTTTTCAAAAAACTGAATGGAATCAAACTAATTAAATCATTACAACCCCTCGTCTGAGTATTAAAAAAAAATCATCTTGGTAAAATTTAAATTTGACATCATGATGTTTTAACTTAATACTTCCTTTAAATAAATTAAAAAAAAAAACTTAATACTTCTTCTGCTCCTAAATGTAAGATTTTTTAGGAACTTTTTTTTTATTATCCTATTTTTATGATCTCATTCAAATTGTCAATAATATTTCGTTACTTCTTTCCAAAAACATAAATTTATGTCAACACTTTTTAAAATCTCAATGACAATTATAGGGTAGTTTAGAAAAAATATATTAAATATTTATAATTTCAATGTCACTAATAAAATTAACTCATTTTCTTGGTGGACGTAAATTTACCAAAAAAAAATCTTACATTTAGGACAGGAGAAAATATATACATACTTTATACTAATAAACTTAAGGCATATGAATAAAAAATAGCAACACGAACTTTTTTTTTTTTTGGCCTTTGGTATTTTATTTTGGTCTTGATAAATTTGATATTTGACATTATTAATTGATGAAAAAACCCGAATGGGAATATAGATGGCATGGATTGAGAATGTATAGGAATATAATGGCAAAGGATGGAAATTGGCGTTAAAGGCCCAAAGAGGGGCCCATTATAGATGGCTTGTGATTTTGTTACCTAGCAATTGGTAGTGCAACGGGGACTTTCTTTTTTGAATTTTGAATTTTGGCTTCCAAACTTGAGATTTTGGTCCCCATTTCACTTTTTCATGGACAAAAATATCCTTCAGCTTATTATTTTTTCCGTTCATATAAAAACGAAAAATATCCGTCTTCATGAAAACGGAAAATATCCGTCTTTGAGAAAATGGAATTAATCTGTCTCTCATAAGACGGAAGTTTGGTGTTTCCAAATTTAATATGTCATGCCATTGGTTGAGGAATGCTTGTTACCTACTCCTTTATAAGTCCCTTTGAAATATTCAGAATAAAAAAAAAAACAAACAAACTTTCCACGTTTCAATTCTACTGGTTCCTTTCTTTCTTTCTCTGCTGCTTGTGTGGTGCTAAATGGAGAGGCACAAATGCAAGCTTTGTTCAAGAACATTAGGTATCCTTTATTTATGAGTTGAGAGAGAATCGAAAGAAAAGTTTCAGACTTGCAGATCCCAAGTTCTCTTTTACATAAGATACTGACTTCGTGGTTCAAGACAGAGAAAGTGAGACGGAGTCAAAGAACCCAACAAGGAATAGATCCAAAATAAACATAAAAATCTTGGAAACACCAAACTTCCGTCTTATGAGAGACGAATTAATTCTATTTTCCCAAAGACGAATATTTTCTGTTTTTATGAAGATGAATTTTTTCCGTTTATCTGGGAATGAAAAAAAAAATAACACGCTAAAGGACATTTTGTCCATGAAAAAGTGAAATAGGGGACAAAATCTCTAGTTTGGGGCCTGAAATTCAAAGCTCTTATTTCTTCTCGCCTTAATGAAATACTTCTTCTTCCTTTATTTTAAGTTACTCTTTCAAAAAATTTATTGACCATATAATAATTTTTACTCTTACTTGACAATATTTAAGCTGGTTCAAGACAGAGAAAATGAGACCGAGTCAAAGAACCCAACAAGGAAAAGATCCAAAAGAAACAGAAAAATCTTGGAAACACCAAACTTCCGTCTTATGAGAGACAGATTAATTCCGTTTTCCCAAATATGGATATTTTCCGTTTTCATGAAGACGAATTTTTTTCGTTTCTCTAGGAACGGAAAAAATAACACGCTGAAGGGCATTTTTGTCCATGAAAAAATGAAATGGGAACCAAAATCTCAAATTTGGGGGCCGAAATTCAAAGCTCTTATTTCTTCTCGCCTTAATGAAATACTTCTTCATCCTTTATTTTAAGTTACTCTTTCGAAAATTTTATTGTCCATATAATTTTTACTCTTACTACTTGACAATATTTAAACTGTTATGTACCACTAAAGTGGATTGGCCTAGTGGAAATTGGCTGGACGCTTAGGGACTTCAGGGTCAAAGATACGAGTCCCAGTGAGGCAACAATTCCTGGGGAGGATCCATACCGTTGAGTCAAAGGTTGGCACAATTCGCGGATTCGAGGTGGATTAGTTGGACCACAAAAAATGTGAAGCCCAGACACCACTTGATTTTTTTTTTTAAAAAAAAAAGAAAACTGTTATTTACCTGTGTTAAAAATGTTCGTTTGCTTATAAAATAAATATTTAAACTGTATTAATAAGTTGGCAAATGCTATGTGAAAAATCATTAAAAAATAATTTTTTTATGTTTTAAAAGATGAAGTAATAAGAACTTGTGATTTTTTTTGTATATGGTTGAGCTAAAATTATTTTTTTAGCTTATTTTTCAAAAATAATCATAAGCTTATGTGTTTGTTTGCAATACAGATTATAATCTTAACTTATATTCTTGAAAAAATAATCAAAATTTATAAGCTCACTAATAGTAGTTGAAAATTATTTTTTGAAAGATTATTTTTTTAGACCCATGTAATTTTTCCATTCTACCCTTATCACTTCATCACATTAACGATCCACTTGTCACATCATACACTTTTTTGTGTAATTAATTTTCCCAGTAAAAATAATCTTCTTTACACTATCCAAACAAAACAGATTAGCTTAATTTCATTTTTCAGCTAGATACTCAAACATAAACATATTATAATTTTAACAAATTATAATCACATAAAAATAATCATAATCTCATTTTTACAACCTATACCAAACACGCACATAAGTAACACAAATCTCTTTCAATTTGACCAACACACATCCATAATGGTGAGTGTTTTAGTGATATTCCATTTAGTCCTATTTAGTGGTTATACTTTACCACATGACACGGATCAAAGAGGGGATTTACATTTATTAAAACTTTAAAAAGATCTTTTAACATTACAATTTTAACTTATTAACTTGCATTGAAAATTTCACAAATGAATTATTTCACATTAATGAGCAAATGACAAATAAGAGAAAATAACAATAAATATTTTCTAAAAAATACAAAGTGACTTATAAACAAGTACTTAAGAACATTTTTTAGAAGGTAACTACTTATAAATAAGATAAGAGCACTTGTTCAAGATTTTATACTTAGACAAACAATTATAAATGCGCATTACTTCATGTTTCAAAAATCTAAAAAATGGAATATAATTTTCAATAATTATCTACACATTGACTTTTTTTTTTTTTTGATAATAAACGGGGCAAAACGCCCAAAAGACAACAGATTAACGAATCATCCTTGGGAAGGCAACACCATAAGCCTCCTCACAAATAATACTGTGCAAGCCAGTAGGCACAGAGTCAAAGAAATCACACCCTATACTCCTTAAATGGCCCAAACTAGCAAGCCAATCAGCAGACCTATTAGCCTCCCTAAAAACATGACACAAAGAAACAATCCAAGAGGAATCTAATAACGACTTCACCTCACGAATAAGGGAAAAGCAATGATGAGAAGCTCCACACCTGGAGTTAACCAAACTTACTGCAGTAAGAGAATCCATCTCAACTTGAAGCCGAGTAATATTCATCGAGCGGGCCATTCTCAATCCAATCAGCAATCCCCATAATTCAGCCTTCACAGAGGTCGAGACACCAATGCAACAAGAGAAACCACGGACAAATTTCCCCGTACTATCTCTAATAAGACCCCCACAAGCAGCAGAGTTATTAGGTTGACGACGAGATCCATCAACATTCAACTTCCAGAAACCCGGGGGAGGCGGCTGCCAAGCAACAAGAGCTTCCCTCTTGAACTTCATTTCCGGAATTGTGGAAGAAATAGCTGCAGATATATGTCGCGCATACCCAAGAACAGCAAACAACAAGTTGGAACTCAACTCAGAAGTACCTTCGAAAACAAGAGAGTTACGATCATTCCAAATCCTCCACACAGCGGTGCCAAAGAAAATATTCCAAGGAACATCCACAATACCCAAATCACCATCCGCAAGATTGAGAGATAACCAAGATTGAAAATCAGCAGTGAAGAAAGAAAGGGCTTTAGAAGGATGCACAACCTTATTCCAAAGCCTGTTAACATCATCACAGTCCCTGAGACAATGCAAAATAGTCTCCTCATTCATACGACAACGAGGACAGTTAGCATTACTAGTCATACTTCGCTTCAAACGCTCAGAATTTGTCAGGAGCCTTTCATGACCAGATTTCCAAAGCATCGCTTTAATCCGTTGAGGACCATCCCATTTCCAAATGGCTTCAAAAATAGGCGAACTAGAAGATTGGAGAGTAGCCACACCATGATTCCTTGACAAAAGAAAATCATAGGCAGTTTTCATAGAGAAGATGCCACTACTTTCCGCATTCCAAACCATAGAATCAGCACCTGCAATATGATTAGGCGGGACAATAGCAGCAATTTTATCACAGACATAACTTGGGAGAATGGAATTAAGCACGGGCCAATCCCACTCTCCATTTATGGAATAATGAATTACAGGGTAATTATCGCACCACATGGGAATATTAATATCCGACAAAGACGCCAAGGAGGGAATACCAGGAATCCAACAATCCTTCCAAAATTTAACATGGCCACCATTACCTAAAATCCAGAAACAGCCTTCTCTCGCAATAGGACAAGCTTTGGAGATAGCCCTCCAAATGCTAGAAACATTGGAAGAAGCATGACCAGAAATGTGCAGGGAATGTTGAATTCTGTACTTGGAGAGAAGAACAGAAGCCCACAAGTCATTAGGAGAAGTCATTAACCTCCAAGCTAACTTTAACATATAAGCTTCATTAACAACCTTCAAACTGCGAAAGCCTAAGCCCCCTTTGTCCTTAGGAGCACAAATTTTCTCCCACGAAATAAGATGGCATCTCCGCTGATCGTCAGAACTACCCCAAATGAAATTTCTGCATAGTTTTTCAATCTCATTACACACTCCTACCGGGATAACTGATGTTTGCATGACATAACTGGGGAGACTCATAATCGAGCTTTGAGCAAGAGTAACCCGGCCAGCAAAAGATAAGCTATGCATTTTCCAAGAAGATAACTTCTTCCGCACCTTGTCAATCAAAAAGGCATAGGAGGAGGTAGTAATTCTTGACTGATGAATAGGAACTCCCAAATACTTCCCAAAATTCTCAGCTCTTTGAACACCTAGATCATTACATATCTGCGTCGACAGCAAATGAGCAGTATTTTTAGAGAAGAAGACGCTAGATTTCTGCTTACACATTGACTTTTTAACCGGTGCTTCAGCATTTCCAAAAATAAATTAGGACGAATAAAAAAGAAGAAGAATAACTATGTTGACAGGAATATTCGGACGAAAGGAAGAATCTTGATTTATCCTTGATTTCTGTTTATCCTCCTCTTTGTTTGGGATTCTCGATCTCATGAACTTCGAGAAGATATTTGGATAACTAACAAAAGTGGATTAGATTGCCAAAACCAGTTACTGGATTTGGAGGTTGTTAGTTCAAGAATCACCTGGATTTTAGGATCACGTGAAGCATTTTAGGATGTTGAGCAAAAAAGTCGTAAGTTCGTGAACGACGGAGTGATATTTCAGGTCGTTGATAATTAATCACATTATCCACTATTGAAATATTTAAAATATTATATCTTCACTGTGTTAAAATGAATGTTTTACTTAAATAAAAGAATGGATGAGGATAAGAGGATATATAGTACAGTATTATTTGTGTCGCGAAACTAAATATTCAATACTTTGAGAGGCAATAGATGTACTCTCTTTCTCTATCCATGTTTTTTTTTAAAGAAAAACGTTAAAGAGTGATTTTAGGACCAGAGTCGTCTCGACACATGTTAGTTCAAATGTGACCGTACAGGGCCTCCGATTTTTAGGGGCCCCAATTCTTTTTTACCTTTTATAGTATATTAAAGTATACTTCTAAAAAGTTAAAAAAATAATAATAATTATTATTAATATATGAAAAATTAAAAATATTTTATATATCAATAGGGTCTTACTTTGGGCCTTGAGGCTTTAACTAAAAGTAAAAAAAAATAGTTTCATCATGTATTTCTCACCTTACAACAGAAGTGGGATTTAACTATTAGCGAATCCCATTACCATTAAATTAAATGTTGATTCATTATTAGTCGAAAGGCGTGAAATTCGAAAGAAAAAAAAAAGACATTGGTGATAAGAATCCAAATTATATGCCTTCGAAATCTGCAGAGGAATAATTTAGGATTATTTTTTATTTTTTTTGCATATTGTTGATTAAGTAATTGAGTCACTTATCAGGAGATTTGATTGAACAATATCAAGAATATGAAAATATTTTCGATTTCTTGTTTTCTTCTGAAAAATTGCTTTTATTAGATTATATGAACCTAAAATCTTGTATTGACCATTTAGAAATTGTACTTAGATACAATAATGAATAAGATGTTGATAGAAATGAATTATATATATATATATATATATATATATATTGAGTTCATGTTACTTAGAGAATTCTTGCCTAAGGAAAAGAAATGAGCATTTGATATTTTGAAGTTTTTAAAAAGTTTAAATTGTTTTTCTAATGTAATAATTGCATATCGAATTATATTGATTATTCCTGTTACTCTTGCATCTTCATAAAGAAGTTTCACCAAATTAAAGATGTTGAAGTTCTACTTGTGTTCTATAATGTTACAATAAAAACTAAATGGATTAGTGTTGATAGTCATCGAGAATGAAATCTTGGAAAAAATTGAATACAAATATGTAATCGATGATTTTGCTTCAAAAAAAGCTAGATGAATTGTACTTTTCAAATGAAAATTCATATTTAATTGTGAAAGTAAGTTGAGAAGTTATATAATAAAATATTTTGTATAAAATGATTAATTTATATGAAATAATTTTTTAAAAAATTATTTCGTTTTTTTAAGGAGGCCTTATTATTTATTCTCGCACAAGGCTCCCGAAACGTTTGAGACAACCTTGTTTAGGACATTATTTAAGGAATAAAAAAATGTAGTTTTATTTTGCAAAATGTTGAATTTAAATATCAAGGACTAATGAACTTAAATTTCTAATGTAAATTTTTCCTCAGTGTTCTTAAACAATGTCCTAAAAGTATTGGTTAACAATACCTTTTTTATGGCTACACAGGTGGTTGGAGCAGGTTTTATAGCTATGTACAGGAAGCAAGATTTTATTTATGGCTACACAGTTGTTGTCTTTCACTCTTGATGCTTCTCTTAGCTTGCTGAATGCATTGCCCTCAAATGATGTATGGAATGGCTTATTGAGATGAATATTTCTCACGTGGTTATTTATACTAATTGTCAAAGGCTCTTTGCTGCATAGGATTGCTAGTCACCAAGTTCCTCCTATTTTCAAGTTATGGTTGAAGATTGTAAAGTTCTTGATGCTTAATTTGATTTTTTCTATATCATATATATTAGAAGGAAGCTAAATAATCTTGCTGATAGATTAACAAAAAATGTTTTTTAATACCACTCTAAATTGTGTGGTTAGATAAGATATCTTCCTTTTTGTTGAACATACCCAACTATAGCTTTTTTTATGAATGTCCTGTGAATGAATAAATTGCATCTCTTTCGTTAAAAAAATAGTAAGACCTAAAAAAATTCCTAATAGTGATTTATATTAAGTACGGTTGGGAGAATTTTCCTGCAGCTTTTTATTGCAAATGTTGTTTCGGCTATTCACCATAGGACAACCAATTGGTGTATGCCAAATATTACTCTTTTTCTTGGTGTATGCCATAAGACATTGAAAGTATATTCATTTTTATTTTAATATTTTCTTTATGTAAAATTAGAAAAACTAATAAGAGGGCCTAATATGAGAATAAGTTTATCAATAGGAGATTAGTTTATGTGCTACATACATGCTTGCTTTTCTTTATAGGCTCATTTATGTCAGGTGCCCCTGTAGTTTGCACCTATTTTGTCAGACGCCCTTTAACTTTATTTTTCAACAAATATACTCCTACAGTTTGCTCCGGTGAGCCATATACCCCTGCATGCCAATTCCGGCCACCGGTACTGACGTGGACTACCGGAGTCAGCAAGTGGTAAAAATAGGAGCCCTTGTAGTTTGAGTCTTTTTTGTCAGATACCCCTACATATAACTTCAAAAATTCATATCTTTTAAACCGTAAGTTCAAAAATTACAAATTTTATGTCAAAACAATCGTATTGAAATATAGAATTTTAATATGTAATTATTTTACTTTTATGGATAGTTTTGTAAAAAATTATTTTTTGGTCAATTTTCTATACGAATTTTGAATTTATGAATTATTAAAAATAATTTATGAATTGGATTGAACTAGTTTTTATTGTAGTTTGAGGAACATAAAAATCATGAGTTTTGACTATGTCAGTCTCCGATGATTTTAAATTTAGTTTTTTTATAGCTTTTTTTTATAGTTTTTTACAATTTATTTTTAGGTGCAAAACTCATGGTTTTTATGATCCTCAAACTATAATAAAAACTAGTACAATCCAATTCATAAATTATTTTTAATAATTCATAAATTCAAAATTCGTATAGAAAATTGCCCAAAAAACAATTTTTTACAAAACTATCATAAAAATAAAATAATTACATTTTAAAATTCTATATTTCAATACGATCGTTTTGACATAAAATTTGTAATTTTTGGACTTACGGTTTAAAAGATATGAATTTTTGAAGTTATATATAGGGGTATCTGACAAAAAAGACTCAAACTACAAGGGTTCCTATTTTTACCACTTGCTGACTCCGGCGGTCCACGTCAGCACCGGTGACCGGAAATGACATGCAGGTGTATATGGTTTACCGGAGCAAACTGTAGGAGTATATTTGTTGAAAAATAAAGTTAAAGGGCGTCTGACAAAATAGGTGCAAACTACAAGGGCACCTGACATAAATAAGCCTTCTTTATATATGTATAGAGAGAAATTGTAAACTTATCAATAAGTTTGAGTTTTTATATAAAAAAAATTCGAGTTAAAAAAGACAATTTTATTATATGCCAATGTTCTTAGCTCCGGAAAGATTATCTCTTGTCCAGCCTAGAAAAAAAAAATGAGAATAATAAATTTGTAGGTATTGAGTGACATATTATAGTCTTGGCATATACACTAAGAAAAATGTTAAGTGGTGAGAAATTATTTGAAAATATAAGTTTTATGTTTTTTAGAAATGAAGTGATAATGTTCTTCAAACACTTACTATTAGTTTGACCGTACATATAATAACTAATCACTTAATCATTTAGTGTTAGTATGGCATACAGAATTGAAATTGCAATTTGAAATTGTAATTCCAATTCCAATTTCGAATTGAGTTGGAATTATGGTTATATGTTTGGAATGTGTAAAGAATTAAAATGTAGAATTGGAATTCCAAATTCAATTTCTAATTCCATTGTTTAGACAAAAGATATAGAATTAAAAAAAATAAATTAATTATATTATATTGTTTGTGTCTCATGTTGTCACTATTTGTGTACATCGCCGTAATCTTTTGTGTGTATTACAACCATTGCTTATGTTATGGAGACATTGTGATGGTTTAACAAGATGATTTTTTGCCCAGATTTCATCCACGTCTTTTTGGCTCAACCCGAACATGGCTCGAGCCCGAACCCAACCAGGTAGTCCGCATTGCCATCTATATGATGGATTGGTGGAGATGAAGCATGTTTTGTTTTTAAACTCATGATACCCAATTCCATAAAGTATGAGATTATAATTCCAAGACTTTAGAGATGAGAATCGAGTTTATGCATTTTTAGTTATAATTTAATTTAATGAAATTGACTTTGAAATTGTGATTCCAATTCAAAGTGCACAATCAAATACCAAAATTCTAATTCCAATTCTCACCCTCAATTTCATGCTCAATATATTCCGCACGCGAAACATATCCTTATATGACTCACAATTCTTAAAATCAACACAAGGCTGTATAGAAATATAGTAGTACTCACTATATTCAGACTTTTTTACCTAATTAGGGTCAATTAAAAAACTATTTATCAATTTGGGGGTTTCAAAATTATTTCTCAGTGAGGGATTGTTTTTGCCAACGTGAAAGAGAGAGGATTTTTTTGATTATTACACACGTGGCAGTGGTAGCGCCACCGGTGGCTCTGACGCCGGTAACGCCACCAGTCCCCATTGGCTGGGGGACTGCCACCATATTTTTTAAATATTAAAAAAAAACTGTAGCATGGTGGCGCTAGAGCATTAGGTGTCACCACCCTGTTTTTTAAATTATAAAAAAAAACTCTATTTTACTTTCCCAGTATTATTGCTCTAGCACCACCCTGCTATAATTTTTTTTAATATTTAAAAAATATGGAGGCAGTCCCCTAGCCAATGGGACCGGTGGCCCTACCGGCCAGTGGCGCTACTGCCACGTGTGTAATAAAAAAAGATTCCTCTCTCTTTCATGTTGGCAAAAACAACCCCTTCCTCGAAAATAGTTTTGAAACCCCAAATTGGTAAATAGTTTTTTAATTGATCCTAATTAAATAAAAAAGCTCTATATTCAGCAGTATTAGAAAACAGAATATTCGAAGAACCTAACAGCATAGCCTAAGTTACCCTTACTCATTTGCAAATGATAAATGAAAAAGAAATTAAAGGTAAAGTAAGGATACGATAGGACTACTCATTTTTTCTAAGAGGTGGGTCATATTGAAATCAAAAAGTGCTGTGCTAAATTTGGGGGGTAAAATTGAACTTGGAGCAGTAAAATTAACGGTACCAGTTATGGAAGCATGAATTTAGATACTGTCAGCAATAGTCTTCTAAAGGAATATATAAACACAGTGATGCAGCATTGAGATACTAATAATAAGTTCTAACCTCCAAGAATTGACAGTTTGACACTGCATAGAGTGACGTTGACCCCATATGATGCATGCTACCTTTTTTCCTTTTTTCAGATAAAAAAAAGTCACTTTTTCTTACTAAGATTACCAAGATTCAAATCAAATCAATGTGACTAGGTATGTATAGCTAGCGTAATCACTTCTCTATAATTTTCCCCCCAACTTGAACATAACAAGTGGGGTTGTGTGGATGTGTACACTACTCTGCTTCTGACAAAGGCATGAAATCACTTTTGGAGCTGAATTATAGCTGAAGCAATGCATTAACGTGGGTAATTTCATTTTAATGGAAGTGAAAAACTTTAAAAGTTCTTTAAATTTAGTAGAACCAAAATAAAACGATCTTATCTCAATATATTCCTTATGACTCAAATTATAAGGAAAATCAACTAATTTTACGCTTATTAAGGAGGTTAGTTGATTGTATTTAATTTTCTCAAATTTATAAAAGAATAGAGGTATTTTAGGAAAGTTGCATTGAGAATGAAACAAAAATTAAATAAGATAACAATTTTCTAGGGATGTTTTAGGAAAGTGACATTGGGAATGAAATAAAATTTAAGAAAGATGGTTAGTTTTGCTACTATTTTATACCAAAATAGGTATGTTTTTTGTTACTTATATTTCGAGCCGGAGGAAGTATCAAATAGTACACAATTTTTCATATAAATTTACTTTTTAAAATATATTTTAAGTCACCTATCAGAAAAAAAAAATTCGTAAAAAAATACTAAGTTTTAGTAGTAGCATAAAAGACTTGGAATAAGTCTCTCAGATCCTATTTATAATATTCTTTTGAAGTTTTTATTTTGGTTCTATTTATAAACCCCTTTTCAATTTTCAATAATAGCATTTAATTATATATTTCCACAGACACCCATATAAAGTCAACACTTTTTAGGGTTCTAATAATGATTATAGGGGTAGTATCAAATTTTCACATTTCCAATGTCACTAACAAATTTATCCAATCTCTTTGGTGATAGTAAAAAATCCCATAAGTTATCTTATAAATATGACCGAAGTGAGTATTCATCTACTGAAGTCTGTAACAAGCACGGCCTAAATTGTTGTTTCTGGTTGCTTGAATTCTTGTGAACTGTGTTAATTTAATGAAGTTGGTGAGTGGGGGAAACGAGTAATAAATGTTACAACAATTCTACTGTTTATTCCTTGCAATTAATTGGTTCTGGCAGTTTTCAAACACACATTCTTAATTTTCTGCTGTGGTCCTAATTTCCTATCGGAATGAAATCATTACGAAAACGAAATTGCATGGAAATGGTATTAATAATCAGTACACACCGTAGAATCTAACACACAATCCCAACTCCCAAGCATAGAAAGTTTTTCCTTCATTACTCACTTAAACTTTTTGCTTTCTTCTCTAGAGAGTGTTAGCAATATAAGGAAAAAGAATCCCCGAACTCAAAAATTTAAGCATACAAAGAACCATACATGCAACCAAAAAAACATTAGAATGTTATAGTCTATGTGCGAAAAGAAAAAGAGAAGAGAAAAATGGAAATATAGGTTAAACCGCAATCACATCTTTCCCAATCACATACCAAAACATTTGCTCTATAGACCATCCTCCACAACCCTATACTACCCTCTTTCTCTCATGTTTCTCTTTTCTCACTAGAATGTCAAACCTACTTAGAAAAAAATTGCAATTTACAAGATTTTGATGAGAGAGCCAAGGTCCCCTCCCAAAAATAACAAAAGCTACCACCATCCTTCTTTCCTTCAACTTCAATTCAACATCTCCTTCTCAACCCCCAAGCTGGCCGATGAGTTCATCAAAATTAAGCACTAGGGCTATTTGATTGCCAAAAAAATATGTTTTTCCTCTTTGGTAATAATTAAAAGTAGGTTACTTTATTTTCATTTTGTTTCATATTTTTTTTACATGAAACAAAACGAAAAAAAATGTAACATACTTATAACTATTAATATAAACATGAAACGGATAGATTTCAATATTTTCGCAAACCAAACGTACCCTTAATCTTCCGCATTTTCTTTCCACTTTTTGCCCACTTCTATCTCCATACATGGATATTTGGAGGAGCACCACTTTGGTATTATAGCATTGTGCACATGTATATATGACATCTATCATAGTACCACCAAAAAACCTCCATAATTTTCAATTCATCATGTGCACTTCAATGATCTCTTCCTCAATAAACCTCTTTGCTTTTGTCTCTGACTTGGGCAGGACCAAACTTGTATTATGAACTTGAATGCGGCAAAAGTGAACGAGCAAAAGTAGTACTATGCTTTGCCTCATCTTTCCAACACCGTTCAATATCTTGAGCTATTTTCTTGGCATCAATGGATGCACCAAGTAATCCCTTTTTTGTAAAGCCCACAGCATAAAGCCCGTTTTCACCTTTCCACCCGTGTGGGAATGGCATCCTTGGGAACCCATCTTTCTCGGAGAACATTCTCTCTTCCTATACATACACCAAAAATTTCAAGAAATGTTATTTTATTTTGCTTAATATTATAAATAGGAACTACTTCCATGCCACCAAAATTTGGATTGTTGCACAAGAATTCAGGAAATAAAAATGTTACATATATTTGGACAATTCAGGAATTGACCAATAAAAATGTTACATGTCATTCAATTGGTCCAAATCAAATTGCATGAGTCAAAATGGGTCAAGTTGTGTTACACCACATTAAATAAAATGTAACATTTTTATAGTTCAATTTTTGAATTGTTGTACAACCATCTAAATTTTGATTGCATAGTAGCACAATAACCTACTAATAAGCCAATGGCAGGGTGAAAAGTCAGTTAACGAGACATGCATGTCATTATTTAGTGGTCAAAATTGAATGATTTGTCACTCAACCATTGATTTTATTAGTTGGTTGTTGTATTACCATCTCAATTTTGGTTGCATTGTATAAATATTCTAAATATATACTCCCTCCGGTCCTATTTATAAGTCACATTCTAGAAGAATTCTTTGGTCCTATTTATAAGTCACTTTGTATTTTCTAGGAGACATTTATTGCTATTTTCTCTTATATGTCCTTTGCCCATTAATGTGAAGTAATACATTGTGAAATTCCCAATGCAAGTTAAGAGAGTAAAATTGTAATGTTGAAGTATTTTTTTAAAGTTTCAAGAAACCTAACTACGTCCGTGTGATATGGTTAAGTTTGCCCTGTAAATATGATAAGAGGGAGTACATGGGAAGAAAAGGATGAAGTTACGCATCATACCTTTAGCCAATAGGGCACATTGCTTTTGTAACCGGTTGCCAGTATGATGGCATCAAAATTCTCTTTTCTTCCATCTACAAATTCCACTGTGTGATGTTTTAACCGCTTTATGCTCGGACGTACCTACACAAACATTGATTTGACATACTCAGATTTCATGTGTGTGTAGAGTTCAAATAACCAATCTAGTGAGCCCACAAAGATTGATTAACATAATGATTAAGGAGCATATATTTTAGTCGATTAGCTTCCGGATTTTCTTTTTCACAAAATCTAAAAAATCTAAACATTGTGCTTTGCCCAAGATTTGATTGAGAATACATATAATGATGGTAAATCTTCCACATCAAAAAAGAGAGTGTAAGTTGCACTTCATGAAAAAGCAAAAGAGAAAAATAAAATAAAGGGTTTGCTTAACCTCAGCCCTTAGGGCTGAGGATAAGAGATAAAAAAGTAGAAAAAAAGTCTTGGAATACTAACCCACTAACTCTTAAAGTATTAAACATTTAATCTTTCAATGCAAAAATATTTTTTTTAGTCTCTTATCCTCAGCCCGAGGTTAAGAAAATCCTAAAATAAAATAGGTTTTACTTTACTATTATCGATTATAAGAGAAAGCAATGGCTAACAAATACGAGTACTTATTAAAAACCTTAATATGATAAAAATATATTGATAAATGTATGTAACTTTTAGAATTAAAAAAAAACGTAAATATAAATTTATGATTATTTTTCTCGCTCATATTAGTAGTTTTAAAAAGTTCCCTATAATAATAATAAAACATTAAGAAAGCATAATCTAAATCTTTGTGACCCCCAAAAATGAAGATTTGGGTTCTCACATCACATTTTCTTCACACCTTTATTATAATTACTTTAACTATCACGATATACTACCATTTTTTTTTTGCAAGGAAAAGTTTTGTTTAACGAGTAATTATATAAAGTAAATAGGAGTATAAAAATAAAGAGAGTGAATAAAAAGTGATACGAATAATGATGAATTTCCAATAAATAAAGTTGATTTCATTGATGTGAAAAAAAGGCAAGGAGGGGGAATTGAAGTACCTTAATGTCTCCAGCTTTAATCTTAGCAAGGGTACCCACGTCTAGGACAGGGGTCTTTCCGGACAAGTTTTTGAGTTCAAGGGGACCCAAACTTGGGCGGTCCAAACCGAACCGAGAAGTGTCACCAAGCATGAGCCATGAGATTATAAGCAAAAACCTATCGACAAGTCGCATGGGCAACCACTTGAGTAACCACATGGACAACCCGAAAGTTGATTTTCCCAGCATCTCTCGTGGTAGGACGTGTACCTTCAACCAAACCCAAAGATAACTATTTAGTTTCACAATAACAATTTTAGTAAATTGTAGTAGTACTAGTAAAAAAAAAATTAAAATATATTAAACCTAGCTCTTGATTTTTTTTAATAAAGAAAAGAAAGTGGGGCGCAAAAAGGTGCTAAAGAAAAGATTGGAGCTTATGTTATGTACGAGGACTTGGCCCTTTGGTAGGCCTAATTAGTTGCAGGCCATGCTCTATGTGCAGTAGTAGTAGGGAAAAAGGCTGAAAAAAAATTATGGGGAGTAAAGAAGAGAAAAAAGAGATATTGAGTACACACCAAAAAAAAAAAAAAAATCAGTGATCATACCCATGCTGCGCATGCTTGTGTATTCCAAGAAAGTGCAATATTTGTGTTATGCAAAATGAATAAATATTTTACAGTAAAAGTTTCTGAATTACTACTACAGTATCTTTGAACAATTAATCCTTTGGAACTTGAAGCCAGCCAGCCAGCTGGTGGATTCAAGAAGGAAACAAGGGTTTTGCAATTTGCATGAAGCTTTAATTTTGAGACGAGGAAACCCAAAACTTTGTGGATGTGTTTTCCGTTTTTTTTTTTTAAAAAAAAAAAAAATAGAACATGGAAGTGATGTGAAACTTCATGTGAGAAAATTGAACTTTATAGTGAGTGAAAGTTGAAATTTTTGATTGAGCCCCCCTAGAAAAAAAAAAAAAAGATTTTCCATCCAAGGTTTTACAAACCAAGTTGTCTATATTTTGAAATCTGACAAAAGTCACAAACACCCATTAAAAAAAGAAATAGAGATCAAAAAAGTGAGTGTCTTGTTGCAATACTTAAATTAGCCTTTTCATATTAAATCAGAAATTCCAAATCAGGAGGGACACATGAACTTTTGAAACAAAAAATAAAACTTCCTCACAATTTTTTCATTTTTTGCATAAACCATTTTCAAAGGAGGCAAAGAGAGAGTGTAAAAGAAAATAAAAGAGTTGATAAATAAAAAACAAACAAAATCTTACTGTATCTCTAACCACAAGAGAAGGATTAGCATCATGGTTGCAAAGATCTAAGCACACTTCCATCCCTGAATTCCCACACCCAACCACCAAAACCCTTTTCCCTCTAAACTCTTCACCACTTTTATACAAACTTGTGTGCTTTATAGAGCCTCCAAATTCCTCTACCCCTTCAATATTAGGCACCACTGCCTCTGCATTCTCCCCTGTTGCCACAATCAACCACCTACACACAAACTCACTCACCTTCTCATCCTTGCCAGCACACTTCAATCTCCAAAACCCAAGCTTTGTGTCAAACTCAGCATGCTTCACAGTCTCATTGAACCTTGGCCTAATACCAAATCTCTCAGCATATGTCTCCAAGTACCTTATGAACTGTTGCTTTGTTGGGTATGTTGGGAAATCAGAAGGGAACCCCATCAAAGGTAGCTCACAAAATTGCTTGGGCAAATGAAGGTGTAAACGATCATAGGTCTTATGTTGCCATAAAGAAGCTATGCAATTAGATCTCTCTAATATCAAACTTGGTACACCTTTTTCTTTAAGACATGCTGCTGCTGCTAGCCCTGATGGCCCTGCTCCTACAATCACTGGCCCTGGAACCCAAACACATGATGATGATGATTTTTTATTCATTTTTTTCTCAATGAATAAAGGGTCATTAGCTTGCTTCCCTTCTAACTCTCTAAGGCAATAATCCATCAAAAAAAATTTCAATGCAATGAATTTTTTTCTTTTTTTTTTTTTTTTTTTTTGTTGAGTGTATATAGTAATTTGTTAACGGATCGCTTATAAGCTATAGTCAGCTACTAACTTTGGCGGGCGCCGAATAATTTATGCTTCAAACCACGGTTTGAGCTCAAGAGTCTAAGACAGAGCAAACAGTTGAAGAGAATAATAATAATAATAATAATAATAATAATAAAAGATATATATCTATGTTTATAATAAGGAGTTAAGAAGTTGAAGGATTAGGGTGAGTTTTTTCTAAAGAAGGATTAGGCTAGTGAAGAAATTTCCCTGAAAATTTGGAGTGGGTTATAAGAGGGTCTTATCCGCTTATGAGAATTAAATGAATATTCCTTTTTTTTTTTTTTTCCTCTCTAAAATGTTTAGAGTGTGTTTGGTTTTTTGATGTGTATGGTTCAATGGAGGAGGATTAAGCGGAAGGATGAGCACCAACTACGGGGCTTAATCAGCATTCATCACAGAGAGAGAGAGAGAGAGATTGAGAAGGATGGTGATATCTCTCTCTTGGTGGGTGTGTGTCTATATATATATATATATATATATATATATATATATATATATATATATATATATATTCCTATTCCTATTGCTTCATCATATTAGAATTTATATATGGGCCAAATGCCTTCAAGCAAGGCAATTTTATACAAGAGTACTGTATTTTTAGCTGTACCACTTTGACTCCGGCTCGAATTATAAGCAAATTTAATTATTTTTATGTTTATTAAAAAAGTTAATTGATTGTATTTAATTTTATTGAATTTTTAAAAAGTATAGTTATTTTAGGAAAGTGGTATTGAGAATGAAACAAAATTTAATAAAGTTAGTTAATTTTGCTTATATTTTAAACCAAGATAAATATGTTTTTTTGTTGCTTATAATTCGAGCAAAGAGAACTTTAGTGATTAATTTAAGAGTATGCTTAATCCTAATTCATAGGATGGAGAATAAAAGGAAGAAACAAGTTCATTATTTTATTTGTGTTCATACTTATTTTTTCAATATAAAATTAAGTATTTTTTAATTTCTTATATATATATATATATATATATATATATATATATTCTAATCAAATAGATTTTAGACTGATTTGAACATTTCACTGATAAGATTTTTTTAAAGTGTATCTTACATTTTAAAGATTAACTAGAATAGTAAAGAGACTTTTTTTAGAGAGAGAAGCTCCCCCTTCTCTTTACGAGTCTCTCCCGTCCTCCTTTCTTCCTCTACTTCTGCTGTTTTTTGGTAGGGGAAGAAGATTTGTCCATTCCCTTCTTTGGAAAAGGGTGTGAGTTTGTTTTCTCCTATCTATCTGGGTTTTGTCTTATTTTTGTGCAAGTTGTTTTTGTTTTGTGTGTTTCTAGTGGAGAGACGCTTCTGGAAAGTTTCTACTTTCCATATATGATGATTATTCTTTTTTGCTCCAATAATTGGAAGGCTACTCGTCGAGACAGATCTCCCTTTACCGACTGTTGATTTGGTTACCGTCAAACGACTCTCTCGTTTTAGATTTGAGATTCTTTGTCGCCGAACTGAGCTTAGTCTCAGCATCAATGAGATTGTTATCTTGGAATTAATTAAAGGCTGTTGAATCTCCTGTTAGAGTCTGGTTTTGGCAGTTGTTGATGATCCATATCCACATGGAATAATATGTTATTGCAGTGTATTTTGTTTTCCCTTTAACTATTATTAGTGTGATATTTCTTGTACTGTTTATGATACATGAATAAAATACATCTTTCCCTTTAAAATAATAGAATAGTAATGTGTAAATGGCATGAACTAGCTAGGTTCTTTCTATTAAAGATTAAATTCATTTTAATTTTTTTTAATTATCTGAATTAAATATGATTTTTTATATAAAAATAACAATGAAAGATAATTATTATACAGAAATAATTATATTATTCTTTTCTTTAAAGTATAAAAATTTTAACTCTAAATATCTTTAGTTAATAAGTTAAAAATAATAAAAGAATGTTAAAAAATTAAGTTTATTACTTCTTGTTTTCTAAAAATCATATGAAATTATTTTTCCAAGTTTTATAAAGGCTTAATTATATTTTTGGTCCTTTAATTTACCTTATTTTTAAGATTTATTTTGGTTTTTTTTTACTTATTTTGGTCTTTTATTATTTTTTTTTATATCAATTATCATTCCATCGATAAAGTTCTGACTGCATCTTTGTTCATATCTCTATCACATGGTCATCTCTGTTCATAACGATCAACCACTATCATGAGTCATTTTGCTTCACAATTGACGAAGCAAGACCACTGTTAATCGCCTTCGTTGACGGTAGCCTGGAATTTATCCAGATTCTGACAACATTTTGCAGTTTCTGGTAATGAATGTGAATATTTCGATAAAACTAACATTGCTATGACAAAATGATCAAACTGAATTTTTTTAAGAAGAAAAAATGAAGAACCAAAACAAGTGAACAAAAAGATTAAAGACCAAAATGAATTTTGAAAATAAGATTTTTTTTTTGTGTACTAATCCCCTCCGAGGCGCAGAGATCACCGAAGTGAGTTTTGTCTCTACCAAAAATCATTTTCCATACCCACGACAAGGATCGAACCCCTAACACCATCTCAAGGAAGTCAGTCATCTACCAACTATACTGAGCTTTGTTGGTATTTTGAAAATAAGATAAATTAAAAAAAAATCTAATCACATCTTTTTCTTTTAAAAAATTTTAAGCCATACTTTAACTTTTTTTTTTAGATGAGCAATACTTTAACTCCAATCATTCTCTGTTAAGCCAATTCCATGAAATATCAATCACCCCAACCAAAAATCACAATGTATATGGACATGAGATGCTCTTTTATAAAAACGTTTGATCACCTTTTTACTCAAATATATTCATTTTTCCTATAAAAAAATATGTCATCTTTGAGCCATCCGTAGTGAGTCAATATTAAAAATATTCCATATATATATATATGTGAGTGAGTGTTGACAGAGAAGAAAAACAAAATAGAGAATGATTATTATTTAAATAGAATACATTTTAATTGAAATAATCATTTTTCAATTTCTCTCATCTCTTGGTTAATATAGATTTTATATCCAACAAAATCATATTTTTAGATCCAACAAATGAAATTAAAAAACAATTTGACTACCAACATAGGTTGGGACGAGTGGTAATAAGCGACTCGACCTCGCTTAAGAAATGTCTCGGATACGATTCATTGTGGAGGCAGAAAATTCATGTTGGGAGACTTACCTGCCATAATCAGGCACACGACACGGGTCGGATCCGGATGTACATAGGTAATACTTGGGGAACCGGATGGGCAACCAAAAAAAACAATATGACTAAAACAAAAAAAAAATATATTGGTGCACTTTAATCTAAATGCATGTATTTTAGAGGAGTCACACCATTCTTTCACAAAAAATACCAACTTGCTGTTGGTGCAGTGGTGTCATGGGCTGCATTTGGTAAAGCGAACCACGGTTCGATCCCCCGCAACAACGTTGAGAGATGAATAAAATCTTAACCTCGGGACCCCCTCGAACTGGATTAGTCGGCCTAGTGGACCGGAAACCAGGGTGCAAACAAAAAAAATGTAACAAAATATATTTCCTCCAATACTTATTACAAGCCTTCCAATGGAATGAGTAGATAGAGAGATAGAGTTATCAATTTTCTTCATTTTTGCTAAAAGAAAATAGTGTAATAATATAATTTTACTACTCTAAATCTCATTGAATAGTTCATAAATTTATTGTTTATCTTAACGAATAACCAAAAAAGTATAAATAGCCAAAGCATAAATAAGAAAAAAAAAATTAGATAATAACATGTCTTAAAAAAATCATCAAATTCTTCCAAATGATATCTTAATCTTATACCATTTCCAAACCTGATACGAACTCCCTCCGTTTCACTTTAAGTGTCTTTTTAACATCAAAATTTTGTTTCAAAATAAGTGTCTTTCTACCAAATCTAGGCAACATTTAATACTGTTTTTTCTTATTTGTCCTTACATTTAATGTTGTTTTAGTTTTGAAATTTGTAATACTAGTAATTATGCATTGACAAAATAAAAATATTAAATAGGGGTATTTTTGACAAAATACACATAAAACTTACAATAATTATCATAATCAACATTTTCTTAATCTATGTGCAAAAGTCCTAAAAAACTCTTAAAGTGAAACAGAGGGAATACTTACGAAGAGAGCTTAATAAGTAGTGTAAGAATTGCTCATCCAACGCTTGCAACGTTGGAGCATGTTTTGGAGTTGCTTTGGAAGCACCGTAGCTTCCCCGAGATGCATTCTTAAGCCATCATTTGAGTTCCAAAGGGGTTGAAAAATGTGAGTAGTTTGTGGGTCCTTTTAAGAAACTTTGCTAGTTGTAGGGTTGAATTGAAATTTTAATTGAGTTGATTAAATCCTTGCGAATTTCGAATAATGTAAAAATAAAATAAAATTATGCGGAACTAACCTACTCCTTCTGGCTCGAATTATAAGCAACAAAAAACATACTACTTTTGGTTTAAAATATAAGCAAAACTAACTAACTTTATTAAATTTTGTTTCATTCTTAATACCACTTTCCTAAAACATCTCTAGAAAATTGTAATCTTAATTAATTTTTGTTTCATTCTCAATACTACTTTCCAAAAATACCTTTATTTTTTATAAATTTGAGAAAATTAAATACAATCAACTAATCTCTTTAATAAACGTAAAAGTGGTTAGAATTGCTTATAATTCGAACCGGAGGGATGAGCTAATTTTTTTTGCTAGGTTGTAGGATTGGAGCCCAGATTAGCTGTTTCCCTTATGGTTCGAATCTGGAAGCCTTATTGTATCATAATTGTTTCCCTTGAGCTTCCTTTTTGGTTTTCACTCAATATGTTGACAACTTGACATTAATCCAGTTATATAGAACCAATGTTGCATGTGGTATTAGTATCGGATACTGATACAAATACGTGGTATGTTATTTTTTAAAAAATCGGGTTATGGGTATGATTTTACAAATTCAAAATTATTAGATAAATATAAATAAAAAATGCAAAAAAATAATATTAACACCAATGTAGTATAAAGTGTCTTCGGATGAGAAATAATAAATTGGTATGTACTCGGTACGTACCCAAAAGATGTATCGGTACGGGTACGTCATCTAGTTTGAAGTATCCATGCCTAGAGTATATAACACTTTTCTTTGCCTTACTCAATATAAAACCTTGGCTTATTTGGTTAACATGATAAGAAAGACATGATAGAATGGTTATCTTATTATGTTACTATCATGAGTTTGGTGAACCACCGGCAAGATAGGATAATGATATCTTTTGATTTATTTTATCTTTTTTGTCTACTCCCCCGTTCATATTTAACTGTCCGTTTTTGAAGAAGTTTTTTTGTTTTTTTTATTTGTCCTTTTGATGATTTTAAGCATGTAATAAATGTTATTTTCCATGTTTACCCTTATTTAATAGGGTATTGGTTTTCGTAAGTAGTGGAAGAGAAATAATGATTATAGAGAGAGAAATTGTATAATGGGAAAAAACATAATTAATGTATTTGAAATCTAAGTAATGATTACATTTCTTAAAAGGTGTGTTTTGTTTGAAATATGACAAATAAATAGGAACAAATGAAGTAGTATACTAGTATTATTTATCATATGCTGAGAGCTGTATTAAAAATAGGGTCTTGCTAGAGCACTTGTTAAGGTTACTAAATGTGGAAAAAATGCAATAACTCAACATTATTTTCTCTCTCGAAAATCACAAAAGTTACATTTTCCAACACTTATATGCTATACTTGGCTGCTTAACAAGGCACTTGTTAGCATTTTCCTTAAAAGTAAGCAGGATATGATCTATCTTGCTGTTATTGTTACGTTATTTATTACTCGTATATCATGTTTTTATCCTATTTTGACCATCAAATATATGAGAAAGTCGTGTTTAAAAAAAAAATAATCTATTACATAATAGAGACTAAAAACGTGTGTGTATATATATATTAAGTTTATTGCTTTAATACCATGTTTGAGTCTCATTTTTCACTCAAAATAAAACTGATAAGTAGTAACACATAAGTAGTACTGGTATATCATATTTTCTCATCATATGCACATTCACACATGGTAATGGTATTACGGTTAGTAGTAGTATATCATATGCACATTCACATAAGTAATACATAAGTAGTACTAGTACAGTAGTATATCATATGCACATTCACATATGGTAATGGATCTAGTGCTGAAAAAAAAAATAAATCCAGAATTTAATACTCTTTTTTTCCTAAATATAAGAGCCTTTTGACATTTTTATTTCGTCCCTATTTACGAGATTTTTTATCAATTTTCAATGATTATTAATTACTTTTTTCCATAAATACCCCTATTTATTTAATATTTTTTAGATTCCCAATAATATTAATAGCAGTACTTTTGAAAATACATACTCCCTCCGGTCCTATTTACAGGACACATTCTAAAAGAATTCTTTGGTCTTATTTATAAGTCACTTTGCATTTTATAGAAAGCATTTATTGTTATTTTCTCTTATTTGCCCTTTTTCCATTAATGTGAAATAATACATTATGAAATTCCCAATACAAGATAAGAAGATAAGATTGTAATGTTAAAGTACTATTTTTTTAAAGTTTCAATAAACTTAAATACCTTCTTTGGTCCATGTGATATGGATAAATATACCCTATAAATAATATCAGAAAAAATATCAAAAGTTCACGTTTTCAATACAATTAACTAAATTAACGGAAATCCCCAAAAGTGTCTTATACTATGGGGACGGAGGGAGTACTCAGTTTAACCCCCACATGGAAACGTCACTACATTCGTCAATATCAGGGAAGATTGGAGCTTGGTTGGGTGCAGATTGCAGAAAATAATCATTCCTTTTAAGCACTTTCAATTGGTTAAACAATTAAACGAGTTGTTTAATTAATTGAGATTAGCTGGTGGTAATCATTCTCTTTGACCATTGTGGATGGACTCAACTTGGGCCGGGTGGATTGGTGTAGGGAAAAAAATAAAAAGTGACCTTAAAACTGTAATGATCATTAAATCAGTTAAGATAGTACAGTAATGATTTAATCAATAGGTATTTAAATTTCATATCGGTCAATTTAGATAAATTTATATTTTTATATATAAATATATTAAGGTGAAATACATTTATGTTGTTAAAAAGATATAAAAAATGTTCCCTTAAAAAAAATAAAAAATGTTGAAAACTTAAAAAATATATAATAAAAGTTTTATTTTGTTTCAGTATTATAACACAAAAGTGCCTTCAGCCTAGCGGTACTACGGATGTATTTGGCAAAACTAACTTATAGTTGTAAGCTTGTAGCTGATAACTGTGAACTTATAGCTTATAGATGTGGGATTATAGTTGTGAGTTTATAACTGTATAGCTAGCTTATTGAATTAGGGCTGTTTGGCAAAACTAGCTGTGCAACTAATTTAAACATGTTAAATGACGAAAAAGTACATAACATGTTGAAGGGTATGTTGAATAATAGTTAGCATTGACATTCATGTTTCAATAACGATAATACTACACTAGTAGTTTATAGAGAAAGACATATACTTCATTCATATAGACATAAATGATAAAAAAAATTATAACATTCATAATAATTATTGTTAAGTACTATTGCAATTGAAACATTTTTATAAAAATGTCACGGTATCTTTATTGACAATAGCACGAAAGAAGGACAAAACTTTTAGCCTATTGATTGGACACAGTGACATAACAAAATCACACAAATTCAATCTGAACCAAATTCACAAAATTAAAAAAAATTGAGGATAACAAAAAAGTGAAAGAGAAATTTGATGATCAATATTGAAATAAATATCACATACTTTTATGTCTCCTGAATTAATAGTCAAATATATGAATTTTTTATGAGTGGTTTTGGTATGGTATGGTGTGGCCTACACATATGTTGAATATATAGAAGGATTTTAGGTTTTTGGGTTTGAGTGAAAAAAGTAAAATACTTGACAGATAATATTAATTTGAGCTAGAATCTATGAAACATGGGTACTCATAAACTGGTGACGTACCCGTACCGGGTACATCTTGAGTACCGGTACACGTACCGTACTCTCGGGTACTTGCAACTGATATGTTAAAGTATATTTTAGATTTGGATTGTACCAATAATGTAATTTTTGCCCTGGAATTTATATTTTAATGTTATAATCAACCATTCGACCTTATATGATGACTTATTTGAGCATCAACATCTAATTTTACATTACTCATATGTTATTTCAATGCCAAAATTGTTTATTTTCACCTTATTTATATATATTTATTCATAAAATTTGAATTTATATTGCTGTACCTGTACCCTAGTTTTTTAGAAAATGCCGTACCCGTATCTGGTACTGTACCCGTATCCGGTACTGTACCCGTATCCGGTACCGTACCCGTATTGGTGCAACATAGGCTAGAATAAATAATAATATAATTTAATTAAAAAAAAGGGTTAAATTGATATATGATTTATTGAAAGCTCTTATTTTTTTATCAAAGCTACCTGATGTAGCTTTCTAAAAGCTAGCTTTCAAAAGCTATAAGCTTACATTTTAAAAGCTATAAGCTTATTTTATTTTTTGTTCATCAAACAGCTCTAGAAGCTTATTGACCAAATCAATAAGCTAAAAGCTACTAGATAAACTATAAGCTTATCTTACCAAACACACACGTTGCCTCGTTCAATCTTTGGCTCAGAAGATCGATTTGCACCATTTTTAAAAAAAATAAAACTAATTAAAAGAAAAATTGTCATTGGTTTGCATCGATTTAGGCCGGTTCGAGCCGGCTTCAAACGATATACTCCTGGTAAGGCATATATTTCTAAAAAAATATATAATATGTCAATTTTATGTGTTATACATATACTAATATCTTTTTTCATATACCTTGCCTTATTTGTGGTAAAAAATGCTTATGTTTTTAAATATAAGTATTTTTAGAGATTCTTTTTATTGTTTAAATTTTTTGCAAAATCAATGTAACATTCATTATTATTTTTATAAATTTATCCTTAATTATCTCTAAAAGATAATGAATAGGCAATTAATTATAGAAAAATAGTAATTTTGAAAAAAAAATATATTTATAGAGAAATAGTAAAGAATAAAACCAAAAAAATTGCACAAATTTAATACAAAGAGACATATTATTAATTATACTATTTAATCTATATACCACAACCTTGA
Organism: Crotalaria pallida; assembly: GCA_037953625.1. Taxonomy (NCBI): domain Eukaryota; kingdom Viridiplantae; phylum Streptophyta; class Magnoliopsida; order Fabales; family Fabaceae; genus Crotalaria; species Crotalaria pallida. Next base: position 160,771,081 of record CM075650.1, read on the forward strand.
CAAATTTATACTCCATCTGTTTCATCATGTTTGACCTTTTAGACCTGAACACACAGATTAAGAAAGTATTACGGAGTAATTATTATAAGTACTGTATTATGTATAGTTTGTCCAAATGCCAATATTTAATCTTTATTGAAAATTGTAGTAGTATTTAATTTTTATTAGTAAGTGTGTCCATTAATTAATGTATAGTGGTTTAGAAATGAGAGATGATAAAAGTAGAATTAACAAAGAGCAAGAGAAATGATTGAAAAAAAGTTTAAAATTGGAAAAAAAATATGTTTATATGTGTATTAAAAATTTAAAAGATCAAACAATATGAAAAAAAAAACTAAAAGACCAAACATAATAATAAAAGAGAGAGAATATATGAAACAGGTGGAATAAGTTATTATACAATGAAAATACAAAATTGAAGTTAGGGATCGATTGAACTTTATTAATTTGACCTTTGGGCAATGTATTATGTATTGAAGTTAGCCCAAGGTTACTCCCTCCGTTCTTATTTTAAACAAAATATATCCTTTTGAAAAATTTAATCATTATTTAAATTTTCATTACATTAATTATGTTTTTTCCTATTATACCCTTTTTCTCTCTAGCTATAATCATTAATTTTTTTTCACTACTTACATAAATCAAGCTAAGGCATATTAAATAGGGGCAAACATGAAAAATAACATTTATTACACTATTGAAATTCTCAAAAGGACTGATAAAAAGAAATAAAATTTCTCTCCAAAAAAGGACAAATAATAAGAAACAAAGGGAGTATATATTGATTACACTCTTCTTCCATTTTGTTTGGCCTTTTAGATTTTTTTCCTCATTTCATATCTTTTGTCCTTTTACAATTCCAATATATAAACAATTTTCTTTTTCATTTTTAACCATTAATTCAATCATTTCATTCACTCATCATTAATTATATTTTTATCCTCTCATTTCTAAACCACTATACATTAATTAATGAACGCATTTCCTAATAAAAATTAAATGCCACTACAATTTTCAATAAGGATTAAATATGGGCATTTTAGACAAAGTACACATAAAACTTACTCCCTGTGTTTCTTATTATCCGTCCTTTTTTTAGAGTTTTTTTGTTTCTTTTTATCTGTCCTTTTGATGATTTCAATAGTGTGATAAATGTTATTTTTCATGTTTGCCCCTATTTAATATGTCTTGATTTATGTAAGTAGTGAAGAAAAATTAATGATTATAGAAAGATAAATGGTATAGTGGGAAAAAACATATATAATTAATGTATTGGAAATTTGAGTAATGATTAGTTTTCTTAAAGGGTGTGTTTTGTTTGAAATAAGACAAATAAATAAGAAACCGAGGGAGTACAATAATTAACATTTTCTTAATCTGTACCGAGACCTAAAGGGCCAAATAAAAGGGACGGAAGGAGTATTATAGAAGCTGATCATTTTTTTTTCTAATAGGTGTCATCCTAGTCATCTTTGTTTATCCTATTTTTGACCCAATTCAGGTAATATTGAATAGATACTGGTTTGTTAAAGTTCGTCTCATCTTTTAACTCTTAGGAATGTTATTGATGTGCGATTTGTTTGTTGAAAGTTGTATTCACTATTTTTATTTTTTTTATACAAATTTGATAATAAGAATTTTGATTTGTTAAAAAAATGTGATTTGTTGCCAACGAAAAATTTATGTGAGTTTAACCCTGGCCTAATATCCAAAATTAATCATCTAATCACTATTTTCCAAAATCATTTGCTTTTTAGGTAGAATTATTTTAATTTATATACCACAAGCATATGATTAACAAACTTGTAGACGTAAGTTTTATGAAAAAATTAAGAGAATAATAAGAGTGCACCGTCGGTGTAATGTTTTTTATACTATCGGTTGATCATTCACCATGTTTTACTTTTAATGATGAGTCAATGATTAATAATATATCAATGGTGGATGATATGCTAACGGTGTAAAGAATCATTACACTGTCGGTGCACCACCCATTTTCTCAAAAATTAAATGATATTTTAAATTTTCAATACAATGTCACTTTTTATACTTGTTTATGTTATGCAAAGATGTATATGCTATAAAACTTCTTCTATGCATAATTGGAAGTGTACGTGAATTGATTCCTAAACGACAAACATATTTGATTTCACCAATTCAATTCATTCACAATGCATCCAGTCAATTACTTATCAAAGCTATGTAGTTGTTCTCTGATTAATATAACATGCAATTAAGCTTTAGCCCCCCTTCCCTATATATAGAGACTAGGAATTCATTTTGTAAATACACCTTGAGAAAGAACAAGAAAAACTCTTTACTTTTAGAAACTCGGAGTTACACAAGTTTTCGAGGCTCTGCCTTAATGGTCTAATTATTGGACCACGATCTTATCAAGGGTGTGATGCTTTTGGAAATGACTTTGTGGATTATCAATCTCAACCTTTGAGATTGTGACTCCTCCTCACCTTTTAGATCATTTCTGTCTTTTCCACCTTTTCCTTTATTATCTTTCTATGTTTGAGTGTGACTTGGGAATGGATATGAGTGAGATGCTTATCATCCTTAGATTTATATTTTGATATTGAGTGTGAATTAGGAATGATTATGAGGTTATATTATTAGTCTCATTTTCCTTAATATATACATTTGATCCAATGATTGGTTCAATGCCTTAGCAAGAGTGTGTTGTAACTCTTATGATGGTCAATGGCTTAGCGAGAGTGTTTAATAACTCTTGGGATGTTCATTGTGGAATATTAAGATTATGAGAGTATTCTCGTACTCACTTGTTTGTGTTTTTAAATTCAATAAAAAATGTGTTATCTTCCTCTTCCTACATGGCCAAAGAATGTAAAAGAAGATCAAGAGACCTTTGAAAAATAATTCCTAGGATGATCAAAGAGAAAGACATGCCTTCCCAAGGAGGTTGCCATCACCAGGTGAAGGGATGGCTAATCAACATATGCAAGCAAAGTGCTTTGGACCTCAAATATTATACATTATTATTGATTCCAAAAAAAGATATTTTTTTTTTAACAGCAAAGAAAAATTCATTATAAAAAACAAAGTACAACCAAGCATCACAGTACACAAAAACAGCCCCACCTTCTATGAAGGGTTTGCCGCCAGGTACACAATTATTGATTCCAAAAAAAGAATTTTGAATAACTTCTTTTCTTAAAGTGTTTATTCATAAAAATAAAAGTTGGTGTGAGTTTAGTTTCTGGAACTCATTAGCTAGAATCAAGACAAATTTCACAATTTTATGAATATTTACAGAGTAATTCATAGACTACCATCAACAAAATCCTTACATTGGCAGCAAATTTTGAACTTGCATAATTATGAGATATGAGGATATTCTTTATCAATTATATTGAACCAACCTTTGCTGATGCTCTTTATCCTATGCTCTTGATTTTTTCATGAGGGATCATGCATGCTATTATTTCAAAGAAAACATGCTTAAAAAATTGCAAAGGCTTAATTATAGAGGGTAAAATATGATATGATATGGGTTTTGCTATTTATTTTCTCTAGGATATTGTCAAAAAGATACGACTCCGGTTTCAATTATAAGAAAAAAAATCACATTTATTAAAAAAAATTAAGGTTAGTTGAGTGCATTTAATTTTTTTTCAAATTTACTATCTTATCCACATTTTTATAGATTTGGCAAATACTAAAAATGTCTTAAGAATACTTGATAAGAAACTAAAGGTAATAATAAAAATGTATTGAGAGTATAATTTTTGAGATTTTTGAAAAAATAAGTGTTAATTTAAGCTTATTTTTTGGACATTTGTTAATAAAATCCGTCAAACTTGATCTTAGTCTTTCTTATTCTTAAGATGAAACCTTAGCTTGGTTCCGTCCGCCCGTGATCGCAGTAAGTGCTCTAATCATTTGAGAGGATATCAAGACTATGACTATACACAAATGAAGGCCAAGTAAATAGGTGAGTTGGAGGAAAGAGGGCCACCTTAGACTCGAAATTATAGGTGGTTATTAAATGACTTCTTCAAGGAATTATATACCCTCATTCTTTGGTGGCATGAATATCACATTCCTCTCAAGTGAGGACCGACATTTATACTTTATTCCATGTACGAATAGACGACACATATACATTCAATATACTTATTTTTTTTTTAAAAGAAAAAAATCTTTTTTAAGAAGGATTTTTTTTAGCATTAGCATATATAAAATCATACAAATAAAGATTTAATACATACTTCCAAAGATAATAAATAAAATTTATTTTGTTTGCTGTTAAAAAAAAAAACACATACTTGCAAAGATAATAAATTTAGTTTTCAGATTAGTACATGTTTATAAGTTTTTAATTTCTTATTAATTCGAACTCTTTTTAGAAAAACGTAGTTTTCAAAAGCCCAACGTTCTGATCATAGCTCGAAAATTTATATAGAAAAAAATATTCCCTCCAGTCCTATTTAAAAGGCACATTTTAGAAGAATTTTTTGGTCCTATTTATAAGTTACTTTGCATTTTCTAGGAAACATTTATTGTTATTTTCTCTTATTTGTCCTTTGTCCATTAATGTGAAATAATACATTATAAAATTCTCAATACAAGATAAGAGAGTAAGATTGTAATGTTAAAATATTTTTTTAAAGTTTCATGAAACTTAAATATCTTCCTTGATCCGTGTGACGATATAGATAAGTATGTCCTATAAATAGGACAAGAGGGAGTAATGTAAAACTGAAAAAAGATAAATATTCGCAAATTTAGTTTTTTTTTAAGTGACAAATAATAATCTTAATTGATGATATTTGCGTTCAATACATAAGTTTTTTACTAACATGAGTTGGGACGAGTGGTAAGCGGCTCGAATTCGATTCTTCGTGGATGCAGAAAATTCATGTTGGAAGACTCACATGTCGTAGTCAGACACGCGCCCCGAATCAGATATGAATGTATCTAAGTAACACTTGGAAAACCGGATGGGCAAACAAATAAATAAATAAGTTTCTTGTTTTGTTTAGTTTAAAAAATGAACTTAACCTTAATTTAACAAACTAGATTCAACCTGCATTCATGAGTACGTATCTTGAGTTAGTTATGCCTTTACTTATATGAATGACTAATATTGGAACATAAATGCATTTAATATATATATATATATATATATATATATATATATATATATATATATATTATCAATCTTTTTTTTACAAGCGCCACATGTCCTTTTTGCAATTTTTAGTTTTAACTATTTAAATATGATTGCACAGTCTATATTCACTTATTTTACCATTTCACATACAATGAAAACTGAACACAATATACATATGGATGAGGAATTGGGAATGGAGGCTAGAAATGATATCTCAATCCTATTGCGGAAGAGAACTCTTGAAGCTTCCAAGGGATACTCATTGTTTGAGCAAAGAAACCATAAATATCAGATGTTGCAAATTAAAATGAAAATTTAAATAATGCAAGAGAGAAAACAAATAAAAAATAAAAGTAGAGAAGCGTCTTATGCCGCAGGCAATTGGCCAAGGCCATACGATGAGATAGACAAGTGTGAACTGCATGTAGCTTGCGATAATTAGCAATTATAATTTGAAAGGAACTTGATGTTTCTATTTTCAATATACTAAAGATATTCACAATAGAATATGATAAGAGCCTAACAAGCTAACACCAAATTCTCCTTTCTCCATCATACAAATCTTTAATGTTTGTTTTTATTGGTGTGCTAACATAAAATTAGATAATGTAAAAAATATTTGTGTTAATTAATCATATATAAAAACATAACTCTTATATTTCTAAAAACAACTATTATATTTCTAACATTTTCTTTTACCCCACCTTTTTGGTAAACAAGTCTATAAGAAACCACCACAAGGAAGTCCTCAAAATTAAAACTTGAGATATGAAAAGTTCAAACTCTTAAGTAAATAAAACTACTAAACTTGAGATTACTTAGGCTACGCCCGTGGATATTTATTTTTCTTTTCCCCAATTATCTATCTCTTCTCTACATCATTTTATCGTAAGATGTATATTTAATATAAGGTTTTTTTATGATGTAGGTCGTATGACATATTTTATGTACGTCGTATGACATATTTTAAAAAATTCATATTTAATAAGTTTGTATTTAAAATTAGCATATTTACAAAATTTATATGCATTGATTGCAACAATTTGCAATACAAACTTATCGAATATAGGTTTTTTTAACATATATATATATATATATATATATATATATATATATATATAGGCCACATAGCATATATTAAAAAAACCTTAGTATCTATTTGACCCTCGAAATTGCAATTGCAGTTTAGTAGAATTGTAATTCCGATTCCAATTACGAATCGAGTTGGAATTGTGAATCTAGATTTGGATTGTATAAAGAATTAAGAATTGGAATTCTAAATTCATAATTTTATTGTTTGGGCATAAGATGTAGAATTCAAAAAATTAAATTAATTATATTCCATTGTCTGTGCCTTGTGTCATCACCGTTCGTGTGTGTCATCGCAACAACCTTTTTTGTGTGTCGCAGTCATCGCTTGTGTCAATGGGGACATTATTTGGGTGGTTTTCTACTGGGAATCATATATTCTAAAGGTTGTGGATAATTGACGGGAGGGAAAAAGAGAATTATGAAGATGAAAAGATTCCTAGAATGGATAATAGGAGAAGATGAAACATTAGGATGGATTGGAGTTGGCAAAAAATTTCGGCCCTATCTGGCCGACGCGCACAAGCTTGATAAATAAGTAGGTTTAGACTCTCAAAATACTAACCCAAATAGATCTCAGACAATTTTATCTTGCTTTAGTAAAACCAGAACCAGCAAAGCTCCGAGTCGACCCGCTAATACCACCTAAAAACATTTCTTGATCTAGTTAAAAAGGAAACCTGCTACTTGATTTAGCTATATAATTTTAGGCTCAAATTTCATCATGGCCTTTTTGGCTCAGTCCAAAGTAATCCATGTCTGGCCTAAACCCGATCGAGTAGCCCGAATTGCCACCTCTAGGATGGATCGGTGAAGGAGATGGTGTGTTTTGTTTTTAGACTCACCATACTCAATTCGATAAAGTTTGGAGTTGTAATTATGAGGCTTAGGAAGATGAATTGAGTTTTCATATTTTTAGTTATAATCTAATTTCATGAAATTGAGTTTGGAATTGTGATTCCAATTTTAAATGCACAACCAAATACCACAATTCTAATTCCAAGTCCCAATTCCAATTCCATATACCGAATGCACCATTAATATACATCAAAACTAATTTCTATTCGTACTAATGCAGTTTCACAAAAATAATGGATTTTATAAGTAAGATAATACTATATTCTGGCAAAAACTATTCTTGCAAATTATAAAAATGAATGGTGCTCTTGACACTAAAAGTTCAAATTATAGAAAGATAAGAAATTAAGTATTGGTGAAAGTGGCCGAAAGCTATAAATGCAAAGAACGTGATAGCATAGGGGAATTATTCTGATCTTACATATACAATGGACTAACACTAGAAATGCAAAAGTTGATACTATATTTGGTAACATGAACTAGTCCCTGCCAATGGGAACTGGGTTTAGAAGTTAACCTAGTCTATAACCTATATCCCTAACGCAATTTTATTTTAATTTTACTCAGAATATCTTCTATAATGATCGGTTAGGGACCAAGGGTAAGAGGGGTTATTGATAACTTCCGAGGTGGGGTCTTTGAAAAGTTAGATCCAAAAGCCCAAATCAACCAATAAATTGGGCTTCCTTAACCACGCGGACTGCTAGGGACCTTGACCTATGTTGTGGGCTCCAACTGAGTTCAACTTTATCTCAATTTTTTAGTGAAAAATTTTTGTCAACAAGGTAATCATGCTAACTAGTGGAGGCTAGCACAGATGGTAAGAAATATGTTGCTACTTAAACAAGTGGTTGAGGATTCGATCATCAGTTCTTGCGAATGTAAGAGGCATCGCTGGGAGACCAGCCCCCGAAAAGGCCCAACAATGTCGAAAGATTTAGTCACCCAATTACACTGGTGGATACCTTGAAAAACCAAAAAATGGTAATCATGCCAACTCATGCGAAAAATTCACACTTGTGAGTAAGCTCATGTCAATTTTTCTTCTGTCATAAAATTACTCATATTTGTATATTTTTTTTAGGGAAATGCTAATAAGTGTCTTTTTGGGCATTAGTTAAGCATCCAAATATAGTTAAATATTGTTGGAAAATGTATTTTTCAGATTTTCGAGAGATGAAGTATGATGAACTTATCATTAAATTTCCTTTTCTACTAGTAACCTTAAGAGAAATTTTAGTTGATCCTGGACCACCAAGTCATCCGTGGTCCCGACCAATCATTATCCGACATATAATATAACTACTCACTCACTTTTTTTTAAAATTTTTTTATTTTATTTTCCTACTTGGCAGATCATGATTGGCCTGGATCACAAATGACATGATAGTCCAGAACCAACTAATAACTTCTTTAACCCTAACAAGTGCCATTGTTAGCAAAACCTTTTTTTTTTTTTTTAATAGTTGTGAACAAGGTCATGATGGAGAAAAAAACGAGATGTCATGATTAATTACGTGAAATGATAAAAATATATACTAGACTTATAGTTTAGGAAAATGTAAATAAAATAAAGATTAAAAAATTTAAAGGCACATACAATTACGCTTCACAAAATGGATTAGTTCGTTGTCACAATGTAAAGATACCTTTGATTAGTAACAAAAAGTGATTGATGATATAAAAAATATAGAATTTAAAAAAAAAAGTTATCATAAAAAAAAAGTGGTAAAAACATGGAACATGATTTCTGTTTTGTTGTTTTGTTACTTGAGTATTGACTTAGGATTAAAAAAATAAAATAGAGTATAAGTTTTTTTTTTGCTTTTAAAAACTATATATATATATATATATATAATTTTTTTGGTGCAACTATATATATATAACATCAAAATAGTAAATATTATTTTCTCGTTAAAGCTTATTTAATCTCAAATTAGTACCATAAGCACATAGTAAAAAAAATCGTACATTACTATACATGCAAATTTGGTTTTGACATTATAGAACTTTACAAGTTTTTGGTTAATGGAGTGTTACATTTTTCTTGTTCACTTTGTTGAAAATAATTTTTATAATGTTCAGAAATATTTCTCGTTTAATTAATAGTTACCGCAAGTGCTTATAAAAAAAATAGTTACAGCAAGTATTTTATTTTGAAGATTATTAATATTGAATTGGTTTAAGTTGTACATGTTTATTTCTCTTTAAGAAAAACCATGCTTAAGTGTTGCATTAAGAAAATGTTTGCCCATGGGATAACCAACCACATCATGTTGTCGGTAATATTATGGGCTCAGACAAAATTACCTCTTATGGAGCATATATGTTATCCTATATTTTACGTATATTATTCAATATGTTAATGTGTGAATACAACATATGTTAGCTCCTATGGAGAGTAATTGTAACTCAGGAAAAAAAACTTATATGATCACCCTATAATACATAATATTTTTTTAATAGTAATTAGCAAAAATATAAATATCCAGGGAAAAAACAACTTTTTATTTTTGAGAATTTAATTCTCCACTAACTCATCTTTTATACTCCTATAAAGTTTCATAGAAAGCATTTTCACAAATACTATGATATTAAAAAGAAAAGGAAAAAGAAAACTTTGAATCATATTATCCTTACCGATAAAGCTTTTAATAATCCAAGTACTTTTAGAGAACTTTTTCATTTGCCCAATAGTCTGTACCCTAAAATTTTGTCCGACTCTGTTTTTATTTATTTTAAGGGTTGTGATATCCTTCTGCTAAGTTTAAGGGAGCTCAAGTGAATATTTTTCATGAGATATTACGAATTTGATTATATAAAAGATTTATCTCTTTTATATTCCCAATGTAATTTTATTTCTTGTTTCTTAAACTCAGTTTTAAGATTGGTATATCAAACTATACTTATTTAATTAATATATACTCTGCTATAAATTAACCATTTAACATTTTTTCCGTAGTCCTACTTTGAGTCTTTGAGATAGTAGCGAGACGTCGTTGATTGTATTAATTTTTAAAGACTTTCTTTAATATGTGTTTTTTAATATATATATATATATATATATATATATATATATATATATATTTTTATTTAACTGCGAAAGAGGGAAAATGTCATCATTAGTTATCGAATCACTCAGTTTTTTAAGATCACATATTAAAAATATTTTTAAAATATTAATTTTTATGAAAAAATAATTTGTTTAAAATTTTGAGATATATTATTTTGAACTTTTTTTTTTAAAAAAAAAAACTCTTTATTCCCTCCGGTCCTATATATAGGTCACATTCTAGAAAGTTTTCTTGGTCCTAATTATAAGTCACTTTATATTTTCTATGCATCATTTATTGATTTTTCTCTTTTTTGCCCTTATTAAAATGCTTTGACTATCTATGTGTTTTTTGTTGTTCATTAATGAGTGCGAATTTTCCAAGAAAAGTTAAGGGGGTAAAATTGTAATGTTACAATATATTTTCATAGAATTCATAAAATCAACCACTTTCCTTGATTTTCCTTGATATGTGTAATTCGGTTATTTCTTTGTAAGAAAAACCATGCTTAAAAAGAGAAAAACTCTTTATTTCTCTTTAAGCATGGTTTTTAAGCATAGCAACCACTTTCCTTTAAATACATCAGGAAGCTCTTTAAAGCATGCATTGTGCTAATCTTCCAGAAGTTTTATTTTCTGATTTATCCCATTATCTTTAATTTTTGAATCTTCCCCACCACCAAGTTTTTTGAGAATGGGGTAACGCATATTGGCAATGGATGGAATCTGCAACAACTTGAATTTATAATTATCTAAATTAAATCTTTAATGTACATGTATATACCCCCGACGGCAAGTTGGAAGAGTGTACATATCTACATATATTTGGGTATGAGTGGAAGAGTATAGATTAATGTTGCAGATGTCTAATCAAGCATTTATATTTATTCGTTCACTTAAATTATTTCGGCCTACTTCACCTAAGAACAATTAATATTTTTGTTGGATAGCTTTATATTCGACCATTGGGTAGGCAAATTACAACTTCATAAAATGGTGTGCAGTGAGACCTTTAATTTAAATTAAACTAATGTGTTATGCAATCTTTTTAGGTCATCACGAAATTCATATCCAGACTGAGTTGCCCACAGGAAATCTAATGATGTTAATAATCTATCATGACTTAAACATTCATAAACATCTCAATCACTCTATCTAATGGATAATTGACATTCTCGTAGCTAGTCATATGAGTCCTAAGTACCACTAACATCTACCATGAAAAACAAAAGTACCACTAACTTTTACTGTTTACTTTTGCCCTTAATAACTTTTCTTGTTTGGTTAGGTCAAGATAAATAAAATAATTATTACTTGCTTGAATAATGCTATTCCGACTAATAGGCCCCTTAAAGATACGGATATAAAAGCACATTCAAGCTTCATCGTGAGAAGGAAAACACTAATAGCTAAAATCTGTCGTTGTGCAGTTACATGTATAATCGTCATCACAAGAACACTAATCATATAGGATTTGGCAAAGACACTCTAGAAGCATAGCAAGGTAAACGCTTAAACTAAAGTACCCACAAAAGCCTTACTTTTCTTATCATACCCAACTCCTAATATTATTATGCATAAAAATAGGGTTACTTTCACATGGACACCTAGCAATGCTTAGAATATGGGAATATGGCTGTTCGACAAAGAAAAAAAATTGTAAATTTGACCTCTCACAAGTTTTACAAGCTCTTCCCCTAACTTATTAGGGGCCCTCGAACCAAAAAAATTGGGGCCTTTAATTCATAAAAAACAAATATATTAAAAGTAAATCAATTAAAACTGTAGTATATATACGTATTTAGAGTGAAGTATCAATTAAGTCCATGATATTTTTTTATTGTACCAATTTACTCTTTGAAAATTTATAAATACACATTTAGTTCCTCAAGATTTTTGGATATACCGATTTGGTTCCTTAAGATTTTCTTACATACCAATTTGGTCGCTCATGCTTTAAAGACCAATTGGGACATCCAAAATTTTGAGGGACTAAATCTGTAATATAAATTTTCAGGGACTAAGTTAGTAAAGTGAAAAAACATCGGGACTAAATTAGTAGTTCACTCTATAATCAATTAAAATAATAACAACAATCAATAATAAAACTAGTTATTAAAAAATAAAATTTGAAATAAAATAAAAAGTTATTAATAAGTAAAGAGGTAATAAAAAACACTTTTCATATTGGGTTGCAAAAGTAAAGTTCATTACTTCATTTATTTATAGATTAAGTGAGCAAATGAAAAAGACAAATTAAAGTATTATGCTAAAAGTCATGGTTAAAAATAATAAAAAAAAAACTTGCAACTATTAATTTTTTTTTTCAAAAATAAATATAATACTAAAAAAATTATGGATCGCTGAAATTTTTTGGGCACATAGCAATCGCCCTTCCTCCTAAGCCGACACTGAAGCTCTTAGAGCTAAGATTAGGGACTTGAAGTAAATTATTTTAGTAGTAACCGTTAAATGGTGAAAAATATTTGCACCAATTACGGCAGGGTACAATTGGATTATTTAGGCTCGTTTCTAGATCTACATGTCTAGTTAGAATTTTTCTAGTTATTTAGTGGCTTTTAAATTCAATCAATAAATTACTAATTTTGTTCATTGAATATAAATTAAAAAAATATTATATCTTTTAAAAAAAGGAGTTTATAACTTTTAAAATCTAACAATTCGAAAAAGAAACTTTTGAAATTTAGTGTTCAGAAAGTTACTTCAAATAATTTTCAAGAAACTAAACTAGCTTTCAATAATTCATGTACCAATTATGTCCTCTAATATTTTTTTAAAATCACATTAATCATCCTAACCCAATTATTGATGCCAATTTATTTTTCAATTGAATGTGTATTTAATTAATCATTGTTTACTATTATTTAATAATTTTGTAATACTTCATTAATTAATTACTCCATTAGTTCCTAATTTATTGTCACTTTAACAAAACGAATTTGTTTCTAAATAATTGTGACTTTAGAAACCTAATGCAACATTAATCATTACTTTTATAACTTTACTTTTATCTAATTAATAGGATAGGTAATAAGTTAAAAAAAATGACCAATTTCTATAAAGAGATAAAGGGTAAAAATGGTAAAACAAACATTGATTTATTAAAAAAGACACATTAAACATACTTCTTAATTTACCCATTATAATCTTAAACGGCGATTATTTAGGAAAGGGGAGTAATTAACTACATATTAATTATTAAATAAATATTGAAAAAATAATTTAATTAATCATTAATCATAATTTAATAAGTTTTTATATTATTAATAAATAAAGAACAAAAAATAATAAATTAAATTAATAATATATAAATAAAATAATGTGGTATGTCCTTTTTGTTACTCCCTCCGTCCCATTATCTTGGTAAAAGTCAAACAAGTCAATGAAAATAAGAGAGTATCTGTTTAACATAATGTTATGATTCACTCATTAATTATAAATTGATTTTACACAAATTTTCATATTGTTACAATTAATACATATTGCAATATTGCCTAAAAAAATTTTAAATGTGTTTTCCTTATTTACTTATCAATCATTGATACAATATACAATCTTTAAGATTTTTCATTTATTTTTTTTACTTTAATATGGGATAAAAAATTTTGCATTTTTTACCAAGATAATGGGACAGAGAGAATATTTAATAACTTTAAGTTATATGAAGAGCTAGTTTTGTCGAATACTTCTTCCGTTCCAATTCATATGTTGTTTTAGAAGTTTTGCAAGGATTAAGAAAATAATTTAATGTTTCAATTTTCAAGAGAAGTATTAGATAACTTTATTATGATATTCTCACACTACATTAATTATTACACATTTCACATATTTCAACATATTAAATGTACCTTGGGTTTATTTTGAACTCTTCCTAGAAGGTGGCAATCTTTCCTAAAGATTATGCATAGTATTTGATCTTGAACTATTCCTAGAAGGTGACAAGGTTATTAATTGTGGCATTTTTTGTACTGTTCCTGAACTTTGCTTGTTGGTATTGAATATTTTCTTTTACCGAAAAAACATATTAAATATCAGGTTAAAGTTAAAAAAAATTAATTAATACACCATCAAATTTTTAAAGCAACAAATAATTTGGAATAAATTAAAAATGTTAGAGTGATGGATAAAATGGAATGAATTGAGTAATTCTATTTCAAACAATTAGCTAAACAACTACAATCTCCCAACCATGAGTTTACAGCTCTCAACTAGTTTCATACTCCCTCCGTCTCATTATCTTGGTAAAAGTCAAACTAGTCAATGAAAATAAGAGAGTATCTGTTTATCATTATGCATGATTCACTCATTAATTACAAATTGATATTATACAAATTTTTATATCATTACAATTAATACATATTGGAATATAACCTACAAAAAAAATCTTTAAATATGTTTTCTTTACTTACTTATCAATCATAGATATAATATACAATCTTTAAGATCTTTCATTTATTTTTTTACTTTAATATGAAACAAATTTTTTTATATTTTTTTACCAAGATAATGGGACGGAGGGAGTATATAGCTCACAACTCAATGCTGTAAGCTAATGTTAACGGACAAATCATTAATTAAGAAATGTCATTTATCATAAAATATTGGATAATTAAGTAGCTATAGTCTAAGACGCATTTTTAATATTGATCAAAGATCATGCATAAATGAATTAAATTATATTATATGAGTTTGTTGTTAAACTATTGATCTGAAATCATTTACGAGTAATATTTTTTTGGTTTAAGTGGTGTGGTTTTGTCAACTTGAGAACTTGAGAATGAGGTCTGAGACTAAGAAGTTTCAAGTCTGAATCTCGATTAACAGATTTCGCTTAAAGAGGCATATGAACGCGACATCGTGCAGGAATAGTCTCAAGAGTTCCTTGGTATTAAAGATGCTTTTGGAGACATCTGTGATACTAGCCAAAAAATACAGAAAAAAAACCTAATACTACTATTCACTTGATTGGTCAATCATTTTTATGAAATACTATGTCCTCTTTTAAATAAGTATTTTTTTGAAAAAAATTTTGTTTTAGCTTGTTTTTTTTTTCCGAAAATCAATACAACAATAATTATTATTTTTATAGCTTTATCTGTATTTAATTAACAAGAGAAATAGTACATGATAAAAATAAATATCATTATTATTTGAAAGAGATAGGAGTAAAAGGTAAATTAGATAAATATATATAAATTTAATAATACTACTAAACCTATTAATATATGCGTTATAATCTTAAAAGACAGTTGTTTAAAAATAGAGAAAGTATAACTAAAAAGGTTGGGACGAGTGATAAGCGGTTCGGTTTGGATTACGCAAGGTTTCGAGTTCGATTCCTTGTGGATGCAGAAAATTCATGTTGGGAGACTCATCTCATCCACCTAACCAAACACGCAATCCGGATCGAATCATGATATTCCTAGGTAATACTTGGGGACCAGATGGAAAAAAAAATAGAGAAAGAACTCTAAGTACTCTTTTCGGTCTTGTTGTATCAAAAATAACTATCGGCACATGTATTAAGAAAGTTAGTTAAGTGTATTTAATTTTTTCGAATTCATAGAAAAATTGACTACTTTAAAAAACTTGCATAAAAATCAAATATTATAACAATTTTGTAGGGATATTTTAAGAATAGTTGTATTGAGAATAGAAAGTTGGTTAATTTTTGCTTATATTTAAAATCATTAATGAGATTTTTTTTTCTTATAAATGAGACCGAAGGGAGCATCATATTGTATCAATGTGTCATTATGCAATGAAACTTGAACCCCACAAAAAAAAAATAACATATAATTAAGTGCCTGTTTAAGTGGTGAAACAAGTAATTATGCCAATAATTATGGATAGAAAAATGAGACTCTCGCGTGCGCATACCAGTACTTAAAGAAGGTTTAATAAGCAAATTTTAAATTGGTGTTGGGTTGACATTCTTAAGTACTGTATTTCACTTTGATTACGAATTTAATAAAACGAAAGCATAATGAAATTATCCTATAAAACCACCGCCTTAATATCTTAATAGTTTTTGTGACAGAAAATATTATAACATATTCAATCTAATCATCATAGAATTAAGTGGGGACGTGAGCAAAGGTTTAAAAAAAAAGTTGCGCAGGTGGCTTTTGGATGTACTTAAAAAAGGGTTTAAGCACTTGAATTGTTTAATATGTTAATTAAGGGACAAGATGGTGTCTAGTGTGTAGATAGGAGCTGAGGAAAGTAATATAGCTTCGTTCTGAAGTTTTTCAAAGAATGCAAAGCACCTTCTTGCACTAGTGAAATGTTTGTTATCTATCATTTTGTTAATTTTTTAATAAAATGTGTTGAAAAGCGAGCATAATTGATACTCAAACACACACACACTATATATATATATATATATATATATATATAAGAATATATATATATATATATATATATATATAAGAATAACAATTTCTGATATTTAGTAGCTCAGTTAATAAAATTGTTAAACAGTATGAGTATTTGAATTTATTTTTTATTTTTTAATTTTATTTGAATTTTAATATTGGCACCTGCACGATTTTTTCATTCCCTTCTCTATATCAAAAATTTTGCCAATAAAAAAAATACATTGTACTAAAAACCACTTTCCACTTGCATATCAACTAAAGAAATAAAATGCCGCTCACCTTAATTATAAAGAGAGGTTCTGCATTCTCTCTAGATTTCTCAGTTTTCCTTATCTTTTATTATTTATTTTTTTTGCTTTATCAAAGAGAGATAACGGTAGAAGGAGAGGAAGATTATTCAATCTCTCCCTCCCCTTCTTCTGGATGGTGTGTGGTTTTCAGCCTCAGTTTTTCTGGGTTTCACTCTTGCCTTTGTGCAGGTTTTGTTATATAAATAAAAGTTATTCTTCGGTTGTTTTGGGGTGTTTTTATTTTGGGCAGGTATGTGCTTTTTGTTAGTTTCCAGATTTGATGGTCATCCTATTTTTTCAAATAATTGAAAGAATGATAGCAGAGACAACTCTTCACTTGTTGACTTCTTCTGACTTGACTTTTGTTCAGCGTCTTCATCTCTACAAATTTGAGATTCCTTGTCACCGAAATGTGCTTAGTTACAACATTGATAAGATTATAATCTTGGAGATAAAAGATGTTGAATCTCATGTTAGAAACCGATTTTGGAAGAGGTTGATGACACATGTCCAGAGGGAAGATGTTGTTGGTGCAGAGTACCTTACTTTTCTTAACGTTTTTTGTGTGGAAATTATGTATTTTGTTTTGGCAACGTTGGTTTTACTTGTATTATTTTATTCTATTGAATGAAATCATATTTTCCCTTTAAAAAAACTAAAGAAATGAAGATGACTTAGCCCATATACCAATTTGAAAAGACAAATTATATTATTGTTGTTAACAATTCTTTTAGAGAAAATAGTATATGTACTAACAGTGTAAAGATTTTTTACACTATCATAATATTATTCACCATTTACGAGTTAACAATGGTTGACTTACAAGTAAAAGTAATGTATATAGATGATGAATGATGCACAAATAGTCTAAAACACTTTATACTGTCAGTGCTCATATATTAAACTCCTTTTTTTTATTGGCTACAACATTGTTGTTATTAATATTACTCCCCTATTCTTACAGGGATGGTAATAAATTGAAAATATTAAAAAATTATAGAAACATATATTTAATAATTTGTTTAACACATTAATTAATTATCAAACATTTAATTTAATGCATTTTATATTGATTAACCAATTATAATCCAAAATTTACAATTTTTACATTTTTTATTAATTATTTTAACTTTAGTTTGGAAAAAAAATTTACTAATTTTTAACGTCCTTATGTAGTTATGTTATGGAGAGAGTAGAATTTAAATTACTTTAAAAAACAAACAAAAAGGTGTTAGGAGTTTTTTTTTTCCATTCAGAGCACAAGGAACAATCGTCGATTTTGATATTTGTGCAGAGTTAAGGAACACGAGAAAAGCAGAATATATTTCGGTTTGGCCTAGGGATCGCAATGGGGATTGCAGATGGGGATCCCCGCAGGGAACGCCCCGTTCGGGTACCCGAGTTTGGAGATTTTTCCTCATCGCAGGCGGGGATGAGAGAGATTTTTCTCCCGAACAGATTTTGGGGGGGGAATGAGATTGGTTCCCCCGTCCCCGACAATTTTACTTATATCCCCTTAAATATTTAAGTTTTATATAGTTAAAAAATATATTTTTTAGTAACTTCACATATATTATTATAATTATAATTATAATAATAATAATTATTATTATTAACGATTATTTTAACGATTTTTTTGGATTGAATCTCTTGAATTTTAACGATTATTTTTTTTTTTGGTGTACAAGTTTAAAAATGCTATTCGGCGTTGTGAATTTTATAATAATTCAAATTGAAATTAGGTTCCCCGTGGGAACCCGTGGGGTGGTGGGGAATTGGGATGGGGATTAATCTACCCCCGACATGGGGAATGAGGATGGGGATGAGGGGCAAATGAGACCCGAGGATGGAGAATGGAAAAAGCCTCCTCGAACGTTCCCCGTCCCGTTGTCATCCCTAATTTGGCCTTTATATTCATGGCTTAACGCACGTATACGGTTTTGCCCATCATATGATAAAGGAAATTAAACTTTAAAAATATAAGGCATATTAAAAGTTGATATGTTTAATAAATCAAATAATAATAGTATTTAACCTTTTCAGTACAACGTATATTTTCTTTTTAACTCTTTCATTCAGACACTTGGTTACTGTAGAAATATTATATAATAGGGTTTTTCTAATTGCATCTAGAAATATAGGATAATAGAAAGTAAATTTTCATGAGAAAAGAAAATGCTTAATGAATTAATTATTTTAATTTTTCTATACAAGTGTACTCTTAATATGTGTTTATCATATGCATTGGTGCATGTATAGATTAGAAAAAATCTTATACTCCATCTAGTCCTACTTATAAGACCCTTTTGGAGTTTTTCACTTCCACCAAGAAAAGTGATTAGATTTGTTAGTGGCATTGGAAATATGAAAATTTGATAATTTTTCAAAATTACCCCTATAATTATTTTTGGAAATATAAAAAGTGTTGACTTAATAGGAATATTAGTGGAAAAAAGTAATTAAATGCTATTAAAAATTAAAATGAGTCTTATAAATAAGACCAAAATAAAAATTCCAAAAGGATCACCCGAGGGATTATTATCTAAGGCACAAAGAAATAAGTTGTCTTATTCTTCCGTAACCTTTTTCTCTTTTCCATGTTTTTCTATTTCCCCCACTTTTTAATCTTTTAAAAGATGAACTCTCTTGGCATCTAATTGTAGAGTAGTGTTTCATTTCTTATTATGCGTTACTCTTTTTTCCTTTCCTCCCCTGAAAAAGCCTTGAAGAAGGGACTCAGTTTTAAATTCAGTTTCAAGACGCACTTAGATTCACATATTTTATTGGACGTTAGAAGATTCTACAAAGTCACAGAATCATAGTAGCGCATTGTTTTTTGTGGCAAATATCTTAAATTTATACTTGCTCACGATGATTTTAATTGCTGCTCTCCAAGAGTCAAAAAAATAAGGCTATTTAATTACTAATACAGATTAATTTTTTTTTTCTCCACCACACAATTATTTTGCTCCATATATATGGTTCTTTCACTGATGATTGCACACTGCCATTAAATAAGTTCAAATGAGAACTTTTTAAACACTTTTCACACAACAAAACACTTTATATTCCATCAGGTATCATTGTGCACATATGGTATCTTTATGATAAAGACATTTTGATACGAAAATGAATAACCAATGTAATTTGATTTATAGCAACTGAAAATAATAAAAACATTGTTAGAAAATTCAATTAACTAAAAATCATCAAGGCAACACAAATCTCTTGAAAGCAAAGACGATTCAGCGTTCCATGAGTCATGGTTGATTATATATAAGAAGCAAAATTAAAGGATGTGACTTTACATGGTAAAATCATTGCTTCCACTCTAATATGAAGCAACAACTATAACACTAAATTAGACACAGAATCTGTGTGGGTCATGCTCACCACTTCTTTCATATAGCTCGTTATTGATTATAACTTATAAGCAACTTCAATCATTACTACTATTCTATAAGTTCTCAAAGGTTTGATTAGACTTGCGTGGGGTGTATAACTTTTTCCATGATTTAAAGCACATTTTTCCAAAACCCTTTCTGCGATTAGATGAGAATAAAGGAATTCAGGTGATAAACTAGTGTCACAGCGACTTGTATATTTAATTTGTTCACAAACTCTTTTTTCATGATGGCATGCGTGCATTCTTGCTAAGTAAGGCAACCTTAGATCATTAAATTAGAAAGAATCTTCTTCCCTAATAACAAAATGTTTGGATAGTAATTATAATCCAATAATCTAATAAGTGATCACTCTACATCTCTATTATCTGATTCCCCTTAACCTCGTCCTCAACTATATATTCAAATTATAATATCACATGTTAGTTAAAGAGAAAGATGCAATGGAAGGATACAATGTATACAGCTACCTAGCTTTTTCACGGCACATTTTTTTTTTTTACTTTACATGGACATATATTATATGCCTATTACTTCATATAGTCTTGGTTTTTTTTATAGGCAAATAAATTTCATTAAGAGGGGGTACAAGTTGTACTTCCTATAGTATTGTAAGTGCAAGTTTTTAATATAGCTTTCTCTTGCATATTATTCCTAGCCTTGTTACAATTAGGTGCAGCTCGATCGGTCTTTCAATTTTGAATTTATTAAATTTAAAATAAAAAAAAACAATTTTGACAGAGTAACTATGTTAGGAATGGATCATGAATTCAGAAGCGATCCAACGTATCCAGCAGGGACCTAAAATGAATTTTAGGATGAGACCTTTTTAAATTAAAAGATTTTTTTAACTTTAATCTTAAAGCTGAGAATAAAAAATACAAAATTAATGATTTTTTTTTTAAATATAAACTATTAATTCCTTCAATGTGTTATTTAACATTAAATCAAATATTATAACAAATGGAGACACCTCCGGGTTCGATTCCCACTAAAAACATCTCGCTGGGAGAGCCAGTCACGCAGCTCGCCCCGGATTAGTCTCAATGGCTCCCTGGTATTAAGGGTGCTCTTGGGGATACCGGTGGTTTCGCAAAGAATACGGACCAAAAAATGGAAACACATATCATGCTTCAAAAATAACAGTAGATATCTCATGCGGGCAAATTAGTATCAACAATTTACAGTAGTGTGGGTCATGACAATGTGGAGGTCAGATGTCGTGTTCAATTAACGTAAGCCAATTTCAGGAGGACATGTATACAATACAGGGGGTGTCAACATTTAAATGTGGACTCTGGTGTATCTGGTACTTATGAATAAAAGGATTTTGCTCAAGAAGGAATAACCATATGGGAATGACTCACATTTGGTAGAAAGATTGCTTGTTATTCCAATTTTCAAGTGTGTTGCGTCATGTGAGGTGAAGAAGTAGCACGTTGGAAACATGAGGTCATATAACTGAAAAATTTGTAAACCTTCATGTGTTAGATCAATGGCGGATCATGGCTAAAACTTTTGGAATAGCCATTATATTTAATCAAAACTTTCTACAATCATAGCAAAAATTTTGTAGGAAATTTTTTTTCTCAATATTTTTTGAGAAATTATTGCATGAACCAATGGTCATAATTTCATTTAGACCCTTGATTTATAATATTTTAAACAAATTAATCTACATAAACCAATTGTCAGGATTAGCGAGACTACTATTGATTTTGTACTATGCAATAATCTCTCAATCTTTAGAGTTTAAACACCGTGCATTTTCAAAGGTAATTGTAAAACTCTGAAACATTTGAAATTAATTGCATAAAATTTCATAATATTTCATAAATTAATGACAAAATATCAAATCCTATATGTTTAAATAATAAACAAATGCTAATAAATATTCTTATAAAACTTGTTAAGAAATCAAATATTATTGAAAAATATAGTTTTTGATACTTTCGAAAGAATGAGAGTAATGTGCACAATGATTATTTTTCTAACTAAAATACTTGTTAGCTAGACTCTAAATAATATGATTCTCGGACATTAAGTAATATATGGACCATTAAGTAAAGGAATGGATATTAATTCTTTTTAGTCAAAGATAATTAGGAATATATTGGGGTTTTATAGAAATTTATTGAGCCAAAATAAGTGAGAAAAACATATATTGATGAGTTTAATTATTGTGACTGAGTGCCTGATAATGTAAAAAAATTTCATTGTTGACGCATTATTTATCATTTGTGTATATTTTTTTAAATTAAGAATCATCAATAATATATAATCACTAATTAATTATGGGCAAATGATGCATTAATAATGTAAAAAAAATAATTTACACCATTCATAAACAACTTGTTTTATTTAGATTGAATAGGGCCTGTTATAATTACCAAAGAGAAAGGAAAATGATTGTTTTTTATTTTTATTTTTTTTTAGAAAAATGATTGTTTTGAACAATAACATTAGAACCAAAACATTATTTGAGCTCTTACGAGAGTTAAGAAATATAAGGATTAAGTTAATATTGAGAAAACAAGTTCAAGAATTCTCTTTGACTTAAACTTACCATTTTTTGGCATAATATAACTTTTTTTTTACTTTTTTGACCAAGTTTTTAAAAGTATTTGTTAGCATTTTTTTAAAATTATAATAAAAGAAATTGTTGGGGGAGCAGTAGCTTTGTTTAAGAAAGACAAAAAATCCCTAATTTACAATAAGTAAAGACATGTTTAAAAATCCCTAAGGGCTGAGGTTAAGCAAACCCTTTTATTATATATATATTTTTTGAACTTTTATTTTAATTATATAAGTATTCACAATAATGCATCATTTCACTGCTCTATATATTTGAAAAAAATATTTTTTGTCACTCTATATTATATATGTGTCATTCTATAACCGTGATTTTATTTAAGACTTTTTAATAATGAGTTAGGCCACAACTTTAAAAAAAAAAATAAAAAAAAATTACGTGATCACAGTCATAACTACAAGAATATTGATCGTGAAAAAGATTCACGGAATAACTTAAATTCACAGTATGATGGCAAAAATTTTTTCTCATATTTGAAGAGTTTAATAGTGATTTCAAATTAAACTAAGCCCATATGTAGAAATGAGTTGTGGAACTATTCAATAGGCGAACCGCCCCACCATTGTTGGGTTGCCATATGTCAACCATACCTTGCTACAAATTGACTTCCTTAATGTCTCGCACCACAGCAATTGACTTACTTTCATGAACTAAATTAATATGAAAGGAACAAAAATTAGCTTTAATTAGTGGATGCCACTTTCCGACACCAAAGATTACCAATTAAAATAGAGGGTCTTACTAAGCCTAACAAAAAGACATACTAGTGGACAAAAGTGATGGTTTTAGCTAGATATACTTGCTATTGCTTACTCATGAATTATGACCATGCACAAGTAAAAGGAGAGTAGTAGATTAGGAGGAAGTGGGAAGAAGTTTAGTGCGCAAGCTAGCTCACTCATTGAAGTAGGACAAGCAATAGGTTCATTAAAGATTTAAAAGTTATTTATAAAAATATTTTAAAAAATAAAGAACCAAAATCGCCTAACTCATTGCTTTACCATGTGCTTTGGGCTTGGTTTGGGTTAACAACATGAGAAATATGGAACTTGATTGGTCTTATTTGGGGAAGTCTAAAAATCTCAACCATCAAATCTCATAATCAGCTTGTGATCTCCATGCAAAATGAGCACAAGGGAAGTGAGAAAAAAGGAAGGAAATGAGCACTCGTTGCGATATCATGTAATGTTTGTTCTTTCTCATGAATGAAAGCCTATACTAGTGTTAGGTCCATGTTATGTTAAATGGGTTCTCATTTGAGTCAGGCCCAATAATTAGCCCCACCCTAAACACTGATTTTGTACAGCCATAAGAAAGAAAGATGAGTTTTGAATTACGGTCCCATAGTTGAGATTATGGCTCCCATTTTACTTTTTCATGCACAAAAATGATCCTTCTCACCGAAATTTTTCCGTCTCCAAATTGAAGAAATATTTCCATTTTATTAGTCACGGAATTTGTCTGTCCCTGTATAGACGGAAGGCATGAGGTGATATTGCCTTTATTCCCATTCTTGATATTAATAAACCATGAGGTAAATGATCTGAATGTTTCTCGTCGCAGATGATGATGAACCAGAATCTAATGGCCTTTCTTTTGTCCGCGGATAGTGAAGAGGATGAGCCCAACCATCTGCTAGCTGTACCAAACGGTGATATTGCTTTTCTAAAGGAAAAACCGGTTAGGCTAGCAAGGGAGCTCATATGAATTTTATGGGTTTGTCTTATTATTCTTCTTCTTAGTTCTCCTGGCTTGTGATATTTAGATTTGAGTGTAACAAAATTCCTCAATTGGAATAATTAAGGCACAAAAGGCATGCTTCGCAGAACAAAGAAG
Organism: Crotalaria pallida; assembly: GCA_037953625.1. Taxonomy (NCBI): domain Eukaryota; kingdom Viridiplantae; phylum Streptophyta; class Magnoliopsida; order Fabales; family Fabaceae; genus Crotalaria; species Crotalaria pallida. Next base: position 160,795,747 of record CM075650.1, read on the forward strand.
ATAGTTTGTTGTATATGTCATGTACGTGTCAAAAGTTGAAAATGAACTATTCCAATTATTGCCTTCCGTCTATTCACAGACGGACAAATTTCATACCTATTAAAACGGAAATATTCTGTCAGTTTGGAGATGGAAAAATTTCGTATGTTCGGAGACGGAAAAATTAACATGGGGAAAAACATTTTTGTCCACGAAAAAGTAAAATGGGAGTCATAATCTTAATTATGGGGGTCGTAATTCAAAACTCAAGAAAGAGAGGGAAAGTTGGTGTTGCCCGGTGCCCAACATGCTCCCCGTCTACCCTCAAGCCTCAATAAAAACACATTGGGTTTTTTATCCTCACCATCCTTACCCTTTTGACATTTTTGTTTTGCTTGATCAAAGGACCCTATAAGAATAATTAGATCTAGTTTTACTACTAACTTGGTACGGTAACAGAGACACGCTATAGCATTAAGAAAGAACCAATGTTTGATTCTTAATGAAATCACTAATTGGGATGGCAAATTTGACTGCATCCCAAAAATTAAGAATTAGTATGTATGTATGATCGTTATGATAATAACATATAATTCAACGGTTGGATTGACAAATTTCATAATATATAAAAAAATTATTTAAAGGTGTAAATGACCAAGTTTTACACCTGATGTCAACGGATCCTAACTCGATACTTATTTGGCATCAAGTTTTATGCACTATGATGCACATATGCACCGTTTTTTTAGGTTTTATTATATTTTTCTAGCATAATAATATATGTTAATTTATTTGTTAAATATTATCACCACTTATACCTTTACCCATGCATACTAGCAACCAGCACTGCTCCACCCCACTTTGGTCACCTCGACCATTTTCTCTCATCTATCTCTCACCATCATCCCCCACTTCTCACTCCTTCTTTACCACTCGCATCACCACCACCCCAATCTGATGGAAAAAAAGTTGAAGACAGTTGGATCGTGGAAAATATTATTGCCTTAAAAACAGTGTTTCTGAATAACCTTGGTGCAACGATATCAACCATTTTTTGCTCCCAAAGTTAGCACAATAGTTCCCTAACTTGTGCACTCAAGGCACATAATTTGGATTCTCACAAAATTAGGTTGCTCAACCTAGAGAAAGGACGAAACAATATAAGGTTAAGAAATGTATTTTCGTTCTACATTTTTCTCATCGCCAACTTAACTTGTGTAATGACTCTTGTATAGCCCAAGTTGTAACTCTTGTAACGACCAAAAAATAATGAACAATAAATAGTCATAAACTCTAGAAAAACAACTTTTTTGTCATTAAGGTCAATAATGGCAAGGACGAACCCATGAATTTTCGGATGTGAGGGCGACATATATAAATTAATAACGTTAAAAATATATTGGAACTTGCATTGTAATATTGAAATTGTTGGTATAATATATGAAGCAATAAAAAATGAACTCAATTCTTCATTTTAAAAATAACCCCAAATGGTCGGATCACAATTTTATAAAGAGCAAAATACTTCATCGAACCTATCACTGAATAATGATTAAAAATTTAAAATTAATGAAAAAGGAGAAATTTACACCTAAAATAGAAAATTAGGATTGATAACTTGAAATTGAGTAACACAAAAGAAGATGAGATTTGGGTAAAATATACCTTATAATTGGTCACTGTGTCGTTGTGTGCCTGTGTGTTACTCGGTAGAAAACTAGAATTGTAGAAGCAGAAGTAGAATGGTAGTATTATATTGCTTTGGTCTTCGTGCCTTTGTCCCTTTCTTATTTTGCTTCACCGGTGCCTTTGTAATTTTACGGTATCAAGTAGGTTAATTTCCTATTTTTCTATGATTATGCGGCTATCTGCTTTGACACAATAGGCAAGTGAAACTAGCAAGTAACTCAAGGTGGAGTTTTGGGCTTATAATCCTAATGGGTCTTATACTTTTATTTGAATCAAGGCATGACTCATGAGCATCCGGCATCTATCAAGCCCTCACCTATGTATTACGTATGTTATTATGTACTCCATCCGTCTCTAAATATAAGTCATTTTGACTTATTTCATAGAAATTAAGAAAAGTAATTATTACACTTAATTTTATAAAAAAATATGTATACTTTCCAAATTTACCCTTATTTAAATTTTATATTTCTCTTTCCTGCTTTAATTACTATGCATTTTCTTTTATGGGAAATAACAAAGAATTTATTGCGATATGAAAATGTAAATGTAATTATGATGGGTATATTTGGAAAACTAAAATTAATATTACCTATATATCTTAAAACGACTTATAATTAGCGACACAAAAGTCTTCATTTTGGTGCCCTATTTTTAGAGACGGAAGAAGTATATATATAAAAAATTTGCTAAAACTTAGTGTCCTCACATGCCACTGAATGGATCCGTCCCTGAGTAACGGCCAAATTTATGTCATTATTCTAAACCATTAAACATAATAATCAAGAATAATGGTCGTATTGAAATAACTGAATAATGACTCATTAAATATACAATGATTAGGAATAAAAACAAGTAAGATAAAAAAATTTTCTTGAAAATATCATTACATCCAACATCATAACCATCGGATCTTTCACCTTTATGCCAAAACAACAACCATCTCCAGTTCTCCACCATTGCCACATGTATAAATTAGCACATTTTTCACATTCGGTCTAATTTTTTCATAAAATTACCGATCCAATTGGTTCAATCAAGTTCCCATCGGTTTGATTTGTTTAACTGGGTGTGAGACACATTTCAATAATCTATCGACTTTTCATATTAATTAGACATAGTCTTATTTTTACTTATTAAAATTATAAATTCTTCATGAGAAGTGTGAATATTAATTAGACATAACTCATAATTTTATGAATGGCATTATTTGTATTTTCACAAATTTACAACTTCTTTTACTACAAATTAAACTATTTTTACATAACCTTTTATCTCTACACCTATCTAAAATAAAATGCAAAAGATAATTATAAGTTGTCACAATGTAATAATTAAAATAACATTTTTGGATTTTATTTTTAATGAACATTTTTGTTATTTTATTTGCAAGTATAAGGCTTAAATAGAAGTTTGACATATTATTAAAATATTGCTTTCTTCATTATTTAGTTTATTTATCATAAAATATAAAACGTTATCTTGGAATGAATTTTTCTTATAAAAAAAATGTTACCTATTGAAAATATTGTTTATAAATAGTTTTAATGTTAAATGAAATGATGTTTGAATCAAATAAATGTGAAAATATATATTCCCTCGGATCCGTTTCATTGAGTTTGACCTTTTAGTCTATTTTTCTTGTTTCACAATGTTTGACCTTTTAGATTTTCAATACATAAACATGTTTTTTTCCCAATTTTAACCTTTTATTCAATCATTTCTCTCACTCCTCATTAATTCTACTTTTATCATCTCTCATCTCTAAACCACTATACTCCCTCCGGTCCTATTTATAGGACCCTTTTGGATGTTTTTGTTTGGTCCTAATTATATGACACTTTTACAATTAGTCAACTAAATTTAGTAATTGTTTCCAAAACTACCCTTACCACTAACAGTTATTGTAACATTGCATTGAAAGTCATCTGTTGGGAAGAGAGAAAGATAAAACAATTACTTCTACTTATTACTTACATGGAGAAGTGCAATGGGCACACAAAATACTCCACTCTCTCACTTACAATCAAAACTTCAAAAGAAACCAACAGCCCCACAAGTTCCAAGTACTCTGTAGTGCTCTACATACAGTACTTGGACCAATAAAAAAAATTAATTAATGTGACTCATTGACTTATGAAGGGACAATTTTGTAACAATACATAAAATATTTACAATCTCAATGCAATAATTGTCTTCTTTGGTGGAAGAGAAAACACCCAAAAGGGTCCTATAAATAGTATCGGAGGGAGTACATTAATTAACGGACACACTTACTAATAAAAATTAAATACTACTGCAATTTTCAATAAGGATTAAATAAGGACATTTTAGACAAACTATACATAATACTTACAATAATTAACATTTTCTTTAACTGTGTGCCCAAACCAAAAAGACCAAACTCAATAAAATGGAGGAAATAATAAGTTTTTAGTACATCATTGTGTTCACCACTATCATTAATTCAATCATGATTAAACCATTAAATATGATTGATGTCACGGCCCTAATATTTGTTGATAGAGATAAAATTCACTTTGGTTTAATCTCTGTATTTCAAAAGAGATTAGTTTTCATCTATCAGTCAAAGTTCGATGAATATCCTTAATACACACCAAAAATTTATTAAATTGTTGTTTCTATGACTTAAAGAAAATGTGCACACACTTCCATTTTTTATTTGTATTTTAAGTGGCCTCTAAGGCTCTAACAAGTGCATCTTTACTTTTTTTTTTAATGGAAAATGTTAAAGAATGTCTTTACGGGTATTCTTTAAGAGAACAAAATATGTAATTTTATCTTGAAAAATATTGAATTTAAAATATCGAGAACTAGTGAACTTAGATTTCCAATATTAATTTTCTCTTAATGTATTCCTTAACCAATGCTCTTAGAGTCTTGGGACACTGGTTAGCAAAACCCTTTTTTAATATATAAACTAAACTTTAGATAAATTGTGTGTTAAGGGTTTTTATCGAGATTAAGGCAATGAGTCTCATGGTTTCATAAGAGCTTATATTAACAAGATATTTATATTAACAATGAGATTTAGACTCACAATCATGTAGACTATGAACAACCTTCTTTACGGAATATCAAATAAAGGACTGTAGTCATGGGCCTATGGCTCCGACGATGAGCACCCAAAATAGCATGGATCAACGAATAGGGAATTGGTTTCTAAATCTTGTTTTTAATTAGGGATTTCAAGCCTCATTTTTTTTTTTTTTTACAAAACCTCATCTGAATTTTTTTACTAAACTCTTTTGACCCCCCGCAATTATAAAATACATTTTAGAATTCAAAAAATGCAATTTTAGAATTGGAGATATCAGAAAAGTTTAGGAGGAGTTCAATACGAGAAAAATAGGGTTAGGAATCCAAAATATTGGGGGTTTGAGAATAGGGAATTAGTCCCCAAACACCAAAATTATCCCCCAAACCCCATTTTAACTGTGAAATATCCATTATACCCTTCTCCATTCAAAAAAAAAAAACAAACCCCAAACCCCAAACCCCAGCCACCTCTTCACAAACCCCAAACCCCAGCCACCTCTTCACAAACCCCATAACCTTCCATATCCCATAATTTTACAAACCCCTTTCTCTCTTCTTCTAACTTTTCTCTTACCTTTTCAAAACCCTACCATATTCCATCTACAAACCACTTCATTTGATTATCTATTCGCAAAGGAAGTTCCAGTGGGTTCTCTAATGGTGTTGTTGAGGGTAAAATCATCTCCTCTACGGTTTTTTTATTTTTTTACGTAACTGTTGAAATTCCGACTAACCAGTGTCGGAATTTTAGTAAATTCCGACACGGGTATTTCGGAATTTATTACTAAATAATTTTCTCTCTCTGTAACTTTTTTTCCGATACACTAAATTCAGAATTTAATTAAATTCCGAAATACATGTTTCAGAAAAATTTTAAATTCTGAAATATGTTTCTCGGAATTGTATACTTAAATAATTTGAAAAAACCATATGAAAACGTCTCTCTCTGTAACCTTTTTCCGATATATTAAATTCAGAATTTAATTAAATTCCGAAATACATGTTTCGGAAATTTGTTAAATTCTGAATTATGTATCTCGGAATTTATCAATTCTGAATAATGTGCTAATGTCATTGCAGCAAATGAGCAAAGCATCAAATTTCTACTATGTTAAAATCCTGTTGCTACATCAAATTTCAAATTTCTACCTTAACTTAATCATTTGCAACAAAGTAAATTGACATTGAAAACTTAATTCATTGATTCAAATAATTCAGAATTCATTAATAGCTATACAAATGACCAAAACAAATAACAATTCCTATACTAAGAAGTTCAAAATCCATCCAACATTGATCATATACTAAGAAGTTCAAAAGCTATTACAAATGCTATTACAAATCCAAATTCCTTCAAAACCCATATCAGTGGGTTGAGGTTGCGATTCCGGTGCTTGAGGTTGCGGTTCTGGTGCTTGCGATTCCCCTGATGATTTAGATTGTTCTTCTTCTTCTTCTCCTGCTGCTGCTGCTCTACGTTGTTGTTCTTCTTCTTCTGCACGAACTGTTTCAGCCGTACATTTCGTTCTAGCCATATCTGAAATTTCATCAAAATTAACAAAGGTGTAAGTTACATTTTGAAGCTATATATTCAATCATTGATAAAGTACTATCTAAAACAAAAATTTCTAAAACAATCCATGTTAGGTAAAATTTCTAAAACACCCAAAAAATAACAAACTATTTCTAAAACAACCCATGTTAATTTTCTGATAAGTTTCATTCGGAATTTTACTATTTTCCGACACGGGTGTGTCGAAAAATTGCAGAAAAACACGACCTTCAGTACGTTAATGGCGTAAAGTAAGAAAAATAAAAAAAAAAAGAACAAAACCCTAAACCCATGAAATCTAAACCAACCTAAACAAAACCTAAATCACAGAAGAAAACCTAAATGAAAACAAAATGAAACAGAAATGAAACAGAGAAGAAAACCTACATGAAACAGAGAAGAAGAAGATGAAGAACATTACCTGCGAGCGGCGGTGGGATGATGGCGGCGGCGGCAGCAAAGATGAAGACCGGTAAAGGAGGAACTTGCAGGAACTTGGAAGTTGAAGGAGGAAGTTGAACAATTTGAAGATTCTGAATGAGGAAGTTGAAGAAATTTGGAAGAAAAAGTAGGAAGTTGAACGTGTATGGGGTTTGGGGAAATTAGGAGGAAGTAAGTGGGGAAGGGTAGTTTAGATATATTTTAAAAAAAATGGGGTTTGGGGGATAATTTGGGTGTTTGGGGACTAATTCCCTCGAGAATAAACACTCCAAGAACTATACGTGTAAACTGGACCCGGATGCCCAAAATCAGCATATGATTGGCCCAAACTGTGTATTCCAAACTAAAACACCTTCATTTGGTTCACTGATTCTTTGCTTGCAACAAATGTACCAAATATCCTGACATTTTTATTTTATTTTTGTAATTTTACACACCTTTGATATGTTTTTACTTTGTACTAGCGTAACATACCAGTAAAATGTATGGGAACAAACAAATTTGTTATATATAAAAATAGTATGATATTCCATCCATTCCTATATCTAAGATATTTTTGGTAAAATTCCCGTGCATTCAAAAAAAATGGTATTGGAAATGCGAACATTTAATATATTTTTTCAACCCCTATAAATATCATTGAAACTCTAAAAAATGTTGAGTAAATAAGGGTGTTTGTGAAAAGAAGTAATGAAAAATTGATATAAGATTTTATAAATAGAGACAAAATAAAATTCTCAAAATGATCTTATATTTAAGGGAAAAAGGAATAATTTTTTTCTACTAAAAAAAAGGAATAATTTTTTTCTACTAAAAAAAAGGAATATTTTTTTTAAAAGAGTGTATGATAAATTAGATTAATTATAAATATTGAAATATGTAAAAAAAAAATAATTAAAATCAATTCATTATAAAAGGGATACAAATGGATCTGGACCCTTTTGCATGATTTTTCACCCGAACCCTTTCTAGAAGGTGGCAGTTAAGGAGAATCATGTATTTGGTTTGATGTATTTTTCTTGCAAGTGGTAATAGAATTTTTTCTTCTAAAAAAAAAAAAAACAAATGGATCTGGAATGGATTTGAAAATGATATATTGACTTTTGTAAAAATAAATTTGAAAATGTTGGTTAAAACTATTTAAATAATTTAAATTTACGTTATCTGTTTTATTTTTAACATTTTTATATTAAATTGAATTTTTTACCTTTTTTATTCCATGTTTGTATTAATATACTATTTGAATAAGTTATTCATTAAAAAATTCAGCTAAAGCATGATCTTAAGCATTGAATGATTTTAAAAAATCAATTTAAATATGGAAAAAATAATTTGAAATTATACTACCCATTTTTAATTATCCTATCTGTTGAGTATAGCTCATAGGTGCTGCAAAAGGGCAAAGGGTCACTGGACCACGAAGTGGCCCATCTTGTGACCCTTTGTATATGCTTGTACTCTGTAACCCTGATTAGCACAAGAAATAATAAGGAACTATAGCCGCTCTATAGTCGCAGACGTAGGCATAATTGACCGAACTGTGTGTTCTCTCTCCCTTTAATTGTCTTTTGTTAAAGTGCTGTTACAACACTATCCATTTGCTTATTTTTTTTTTCCGTATTCCTTGCGGAACCACCGGTATTCCCAATAGCACCCTTAATACCAGGGAGCCCTTGAGACTAATCCGGAGCGAGCTGCGTGGCTGGCTCTCCCAGCGAGATGTTTTTAGTGGGAATCGAATCCGGAGCTACTAGCACCTGTGCCCCATTCCCAAGATTTCAGTTGGGACCTTACACCAACTGAACCAAGCCTCGTTGGTATCCATTTGCTTATTAAAAATAAAAAAATTATCCTATCCATTTCTATATAAAAATAAAATAAAATTTGGTAAAAATTTGTAGAAGCTTTATCTTAGTAATTATTGTCTTGAAGGTATTTTTTATAATATATAATTGATAATTGATATGTATTCAATTCGTTATTTTTTTTATTACAGAAGAGGTACCTGAGACTAAACTCAGGACCTGAGAACCTAAGCTACTTAAGTGTATCTGCAGCTACCAACTGGGTCAATTCGTTATTTTTAGTTCTTTTATTTGTATTTAATGCCTTTAGTACCTAGAGTTTTCATATTTTACAATTTTAATTCCTTTATGCAAAATGTCAATGTAGGAAACAATAGAACACCACCTGTCACCCATCTAAAACTAAAAGTTTGCTTCTTCTTTTTTTCAAAAACAAAGTAAAATATTTTTTTTAAAAAATTAACAATAAAATAATTAATTTAATATTTACTATTTGAATTCTAAATTTAAATTATTTTCATGTTATTTTTTTTAAAGTATACTTATTTTTAAAAAATTTACAGGAATTTCGTGATCAATTTCTTAATGAAGTAGATTGTATTAGCTTTGTGGGCAGCTTGTATTTATTATATTTGGCAAGAAAGGAACTACAGGATTTTTAAAGATCAATCTAGACCTGTGGAGTATTACTACTCTAAGATTCGGCATGAAATAGCTTATAGGATTCAGCGTTGTATTGAGTCATTTCGTTTATGGTCTAATACGGCTCTAGTTTACAGAATTTGCAGGGAACTTTGATTAGTTGTATCTTATTCATCTATGATTTGTGAACTCTTCCTAGAAAGTGGGATGAATCATAAGGTCAATTGTTTGAGTTTGCTTTGGCATGTTGGTAGTAAAAAATTTTATTTGCCACAAAAAAAAAAATTTACAGAAATTTTAGGTAGACTTATGAGCGTATAACATTTTTCCTGTGGTTTATGTCAACGCCTATAATCACTTTTTAAATAGAGGGATTAAAGCTGCAAAATACAAAATTTTAGGAACTAAAACTGCCAAATAAAAACTTGGAGGATCAAACTCACTAAATCAATAAATTTAGGGAATAAAAATATATTTAAACCAAACATAAACCAAAAAATAAAATAAAACTGATTTTTTTTCATTCATTGTGCATTATTTAATGACACTTTGAAAATCCTAAAACTTATTAGGGTTCTCTTAATTTTTTAGGGTGGAGAATAAAAATCCAAAAATAGATGATTTTTCTTGAAGTTAAGGTTGATACATTGAAGAAATCAAAAGTTTAAAGTTTATATTTTTTTTTTTAAACTTATTCATTTTGGGTTTTTGTATCCTCGGTCCTAAAAAATGAGGTTAAAAAATTCCAACTTATTAAAAACAAAAACTTAGAGGTGCCTACAAACCAGCGAGGAGATTAGTCACTGTGGTCGGTGGTGGACACTCCGGTGAGAAAAAAAAAAAAAAAAGTTTACTCATTCGTTCTCTTGAAATGAACCACGAATACAGAACTACGAAGACTTTATAAACATTTCAACCAAACCGAAGAAAGACGGAAGATAGATCAAAGTTGCAAACAGATGACAAAGTGTATTTTTCATGCAGTCCTACATTATATTGGTGCCATTTATGAATTGCATGAGGAAACTTTCTGTTCAAGCCAAGAAGAAGGCAACACATACACGCGTATATATTAATTAATATTAATACTACAGGTGGTTGAATTGCCATTTTCAAATTTATTACCGATATCAAGCTATTGGTTCCTCTGGTTGCCACGCTACGTTCATCGGTCACTGTACCCAAACTTCACCTCAATGGGTAAATACTGAATAAGCACCGCACGATATCTCAAATTCTTTCGCTGCCCATTGTATTTTTAAATCTCCTATCCAGGCTCAAAACTTCAAATAACTTGAATAAGCTCAAACACGCTAAACTATAAGCTAAGAGAAAATCAGCTTCTTGTACTGGTTAGCATACTATATTCCTACCGTTCTAGTTATAAATTGTTTTTTTATATGAATTATTCGATTTTATTTATAAGCTATTTTGTATCTTTTATAAGATATTTATTATTTTTTCTATTATTAATTTTTTATTTATTAATGTGAAATAATACATTTATAAAAATATCAATACAAATTTAAATAATGAAATTATAACATTAAAATATATTTTTAAAGTGTAAAAAAATATAATTACTTTATTTACTATTTATAATTTAGTTAAATATGACCTATATATAATAAATACTCAATAGAGTATCAGAGTATGACACTATTTCAAAATCAAAACTTTCACCTTGTCTATACTATTATAAAAGGCCATGGGTGTATAGCAGGCGGGAAACATCCCGCCCCACCCCCTTCAATTATTTTTTTTAATTATCTCCTTAAAAAAAATAATAGTATACAATTCAAAGTTTACAATTTCTATAATTAAAATTGAAGGAGATAATCAACAAAACACAATTCAAAGTTTACAATTTCTATATAGAAATTGTAAACTTTGAATTGTGTTTTGTTGATTCATGCAAAATGCATTAAATTAGTTGTTTGATAATTGATTGATGTGATAGATAAATCATTAAATGCATGTCTAATTAATTTTTTTGATTTTTTTTTTTAAAAAAAAAATTGACTTTGGTACCGAGGAAAATTTTGTTACATGTACTTAGAAAAATTTTTGGAGAATGTTTTTGATAGTTGAAGGAGATAATTAAAAAAAATTGAAGGGGGTGGGGCGGGATGTTTCCCGCCTGCTATACACCCATGGCCTTTTATAATAGTATAGACTATAGTTTAGGGACAAAAAATTTAGACATTTTTTATCATCCTTGTGGGATGGAAGGAATATAAATTTGTGGATCCACTACTTCTGCTATTTCCCGCACAATACATAGCACACCTATGAGACCTAAAATAAATTTTACACGTAGAGTGAAGAAATGTGTATAAAAAATAACTTTTTTTATTACACTCTGTTACTCTCTCCAATTCTATTTATAAGATCCTTTTGGAGTTTAAATTTTGATCCTATTTATTGATTTGTTATACTATTGCTTTGTTAAACTATTCATTGCATATTGGTGATATTCCGATGCAATGATATTTTTGGAAAAAAAATAGAAAAATGTTTTATATTTAGCACCAAATCTCACAGTATCGTTGCATTTCATTTAGGACCACAGAAAATATAAATTAAGCTGAGCACACTGAATTAACATAATTCACAACATCAAATGCATATAAATTTATTTATATTTATATTGATAATAATACTATTTACTTTTATTTAAATTATTTATATTAATATTATCATAAATCATAAATAATACTTTCTCGATCCTATAAGTATGATAAAAAAATTATAATTTTTTTTTGTCATAAATTAAAGTTAATGATAAATTTGTGGGAGAAGGAGTATAAATTTATGGATCCACTACTTCTGCTATTTCACGCACAATACATAGCACACCTATGAGATCACAATAAATTTTACACATAGAGTGAAGAAGTGTGTATAAAAAATAACTCTTTTTATTACACGGTCTTACTCTCTCCAATTCTATTTATAAGATCTTTTGGAATTTAAATTTTGATCCTATTTATTGGTTTGTTAAACTAATCATTGCATATTGGTGATATTCACATGCAATGATATATTTGGAAAAAAATAGAAAAATGTTTTATATTTAGCACCAAATCTCACAGTATCGTTGCATTTCATTTAGGATCACAGAGAATATAAATTAAGCTGAGCACACTGAATTAACATAATTCACAACATCAAATGCATACAAATTTATTTATATTTATATTGATAATAATAGTATTTACTTTTATTTAAATTATTTATATTAATATTATCATAAATCATAAATAATACTTTCTCGATCCTATAAGTATGATAAAAAAATTATAAATTTTTTTTTGTCATAAATTAAAGTTGTGATAAATTTGTGGGACGGAAGGAGTATAAATTTGTGGAACCACTACTTCTGCTATTTCTCGCACAATACATGGCACACCTATGAGACCACAATAAATTTTACACGTAGAGTGAAGAAGTGTGTATAAAAAATAACTCTTTTTATTACACTGTCTTACTCTCTCCAATTCTATTTATAAGATCCTTTTGGAGTTTAAATTTTGATCCTATTTATTGGTTAGTTAAACTATTGGTTTGTTAAACTAACCATTGCATATTGGTGATATTCCGATGCAATGATATTTTTGGAAAAAATAGAAAAATGTTTTATATTTAGCACCAAATCTCACAGTATCGTTGCATTTCATTTAGGATCATAGAGAATATAAATTAAGCTGAGCACACTGAATTAACATAATTCACAACATCAAATGCATACAAATTTATTTATATTTATATTGATAATAATAGTATTTACTTTTATTTAAATTATTTATATTAATATTATCATAAATCATAAATAATACTTTCTCGATCCTATAAGTATGATAAAAAAATTATAATTTTTTTTGTCATAAATTAAAGTTAAAATAATGAATGAAGATATCGAGAAAATTTATTTATATTAATAATATCATTATCATAATTATTTATATTAATATGTTTTCAAAAGAGAAAAGAGATAAGATTGTGACCATTATATATCATACAAGTTATGGAATAATAAGATATATCAACTATTTGAAAATTACATTGTCATATGTATTTATATTATTCTATAGTAATTAATTAACAATTAATCTCTGCATCATACCGATAATTTCATATTTAATTTGGTTCGTCATCGTATTGGTCCCGTGCGTGGCACGGGGTGTTTCTAGTTAGACTAACATGGTGAAAAGAAGAATTTTACTCTTTCCGATCCCGTAGGTGGGATTTTTTGAGATATTTTAATTTCGTCAAGGAAGATAAATAGTATTTGTTAGTAATATTGGAAATGTAAAAAATAGATATATATTTTTTTAAAAAAACTTGTCGTTATAATTATTATTGAGATTCTAAAAAGTGTTAAATAAATGAGAATTTTTGTAGAAAGAAGTAATTAAATGCTATTGAAAATTGAAATAATATTTTATAAAAAGAACCAAAATAAAAGTCACAAAAGGATATTATATTTAAAAATGAAGAGTTTACTTAATTACGTACGTTCAAGGAGGAATTAAACCCTAAGAAATTAGTTATTGCAAGGTATATATATAGGGATTTAATGATTCTGAAGATAATTTTCAATGATTTCATATTATTTTAACTTATTAATTTTTTTTAACATCTTAAATTTATTTTACTATACATCATATGTTTGTAAATATAAGCACTTGAAGTGATTCTATACTTGAAATAATTAAGAAAATTAGTTAATATTGTTAGTGATACTGAAATTGATAATTTTTGAATTTTTTTTCAAAATTATACATAATTATCATTAAAACTCTAAAAAATATTGAATAAACATAAATATTTGTGGAAAAAAAATACTTAATGTCATTAAGTATATTGAAATAATAATGGCTTATAAAAAGAACAGAGATAAAATTTAAACTAATATTTAGGAACAGAGAGAACATAATCCCTCCAGTCTTATATCGAAGACATTTTTGAAAATTTGATTTTGAACCTTTTTCTAAGATATTATTTTTATTCTTAAATAGCATTTAATTATTATTTTTTTATAAACACATTTATTTATTCAACATTTTTTTGAATTTTAATAATAATTATAAGAATAATTTTAAAAAAATTTGTTAATTGTTCATATTTTCAATGTCACTAATAAAACTAACCCTTTCTTTTATGTATATGAATTTCTTTATAAAAAATCTAATATTAAGGAAGAGCCGTGAACTTTTATTAAACGATAGAGGGGTTTGGTGTGAAAGAGGAAGTCTCCTGTGTGCCCAGAGATGACAGACAACCCCTTCTGTGGCGCTAATAAATTTTAGGTAGTTGTTTGTTATTTGATACCCATCCTGACATCAAGCGAAGTCAATACTTCAATTTAAACCATACATCGATCAATAATTGTGAGTGTAATTATAAATTATGCTTGTTTTATTCAAACCATAAAAGGTTATATACTCGCCAAAGCGGGTACGTGGGTTGCTCAAGTAATAGAGTCAAGTAATAACTCACTTTGTCTCTTAATCAATTGGTTTCGAATTCGAACTTTGGGTATGAAGCAATCTCCGCTAAGAGACTCCTACCGCTTAGTGCGAGCTCAGTTGAGTCGGATCGGATGAGTCAGATTATGGGTAAACCAGATCTAGGTACCGATTGGTGTAAAAAAAAAAAAGTTATACTCTCTCAATTTAAAATATAAAAAATATAATTTCATATTTATTAAAAGGTCATTTTTTTTTGGGTAAGCTTAAAAAATCAATTATTTATTATAAAAAAAGGATCGATTATTTGTGCTTAATTTTTTTAAATTTATAAAAAATAAAAATATTTTAAAAAAATAGCAAAGTGAATAAAATAAAAATTAAATGAGATAATATATTTTAGAAAAACAATATAGGGAATAAAATAAAATTTAAGAAAAGTAATTAACTTTTTCTTATATTTAAAACCAAAAGAAGTATTTTTTTCTTATATTTCAAATCTGAGGGAGTATATTTTTTTAGAATTTTTTTCCTATTTACCTATCATATTTAAAAATTCAAGAGACCAACATGGGTTGGGACGAGTGGTAAGCGGCTCGGTCTCGCTTAAGCAAGGTCTCGAGTTCGAGTCCTTGTGAATGCAAAAAATTCATGTTGGGAGACTCACCTGCCATAGCCAGGCACGCGACCTGGGTCGGATCCGGATGTACCTAGGTAGTACTTAGGGAACCGGGTGGGCAACCAAAAAAAAAATAAAATTCAAGAGTATAGTAAATTGTATTTTTCATGTTTTTCCCTATTTAATATGATATTTATTTACATAAGTAGTGGAGAAAAAATAATGATTATAAAAAGAAAGAGGGTATGTTAAAAAAATTTTAATTAATTTATTAAAAATCAAAATAATCATTACATTTTTTAAAATAAGACAAATAAATAAAAATGGATGAAGTATGTGCTTGTTTTAGTATAGCTCTCTATCTCAAACCAAATTATAACATGTGAATTGTATGTCATTTCCCAATTCAAAGTTAATGAATAAACAAAATGTTAATAAGTGTTTTAAAAATATTGTTTAAGAAAGTAAAAGAGATATTTTTATTTTGAAAAATAATGCATTTAACATATAAAAAATTAAATACTAAACTTGATTTTTCAAAGTTAACAATTTTTTTAAAAGTGCTTAACCTATGCCCTTAATAAAATAGTACTTTTTTTTCTTTTACATCAACCGGTACCGGATCTGGTTTACGCATAATTCGATTTATCTGGTCCAACCCAACTAAGCTTGCACTAAGTGGTAGGGTTCTCACAGCGGGGCTTGCTCCAAGCCCAAGACTCGAACTTGAGACCAGTTGATTAAGGGATCAAGTGAGTTAGCACTTGACCAATTCCTTGTTGGTTTAATAAAATAATACTTGATAGCATAATATTCATAATAATGAATATTTCTACCCCACTTTCACTATCTATATGGCCACTTAACTAAAAGTACTTAAGTACGTACACTAATATGGCAACAATTAATAAAGTCAGTGACCCAGGGCAGTTGAAGTTATTAAACTGCATGATAATATTGGTGGTTCAGGTTGCTATTCAAGCAACCGATTTTAGCTTCTTCCTGGGCTTATAAATATAATGTGAGGCTACTCTAAAATTATCATTTCATTATCCAGCCTTGTTTTTGGTTCCTCTAATTCTCTGCCCCTGTCATTACCACTAACCATTTGGTTGCAACGTAGCTTCTTTACATATGGAGTATTCTCTCCTACCTCTCCTTGCTTTAATCAATGTGAGCTTCAATTTCCTGACAATTGTAGCATGCTAACTACTAGCTCCTATATATGTGCTGTGGTTCCATATTTCTTTTCATAAACTTCGAAGTTAGATTAATTTCTTTATCTATTTTATTAGACGGAAAATACTAATAGTAAGTACTCTTAGAATACTTGTTAAAGAATTAAAAATGATAAAAAATTCTTGAAAAATGTAGGTTTTTTATGTTTTCGAAAAAAAATAAATAGGGATTTATGATGTTTTTTTCTAGGAAACCTTAACAAGACCATTATTATATTTGAAACAAAATGTTTATGATAATTATGTTTAACTAACTAAATTGTTGGGCAGCTTGCTATGGTGGCAACCCATGCCGCCTTACCTCCTGAAATTTATTGGAAGTCCGTGCTTCCCACCACCCCAATGCCAAAAGCCATTACTGATATCCTTCACAATGGTTAGTACTTGAATTTCGATTTTTATGTTACTTATTTACATATTTTATTATTATTGTTATTATTATTATTATAAGAAATAAATATGGCATAATGTTATTTGAACATTCAGAATGAATATCTGAAATTGACATATGTTTGTCTTATATGTTAAAGTAATTATTTTTACTTATAAGACAAGATTGACAAGCATATATATCAATTTTAGATATCCATTCTAAATATTCAGATAACATTACTCATAAATATGGAACAATTACTTGGACGGTTGATGATGTGCGAAGTCAAAGGCTCTTTCATAATTGCATTTAAGTCCATAAATGCTAATACCTCACCATTCTATTTGTTCTCATATACTCCATCCGATCCTATATATAGGTCACATTCTAGAAAGTTTTCATGGTCCTAATTATAAGTCACTTTATAATTTTTATGCATCATTTATTGATTTTTCTCTTTTTTGCCCTTATTAAATGCTTTGACTATCTATGTGTTTTTTGTTGTTCATTAATAAGCGCGAATTTTC
This sequence comes from Crotalaria pallida, assembly GCA_037953625.1. NCBI lineage: Eukaryota > Viridiplantae > Streptophyta > Magnoliopsida > Fabales > Fabaceae > Crotalaria > Crotalaria pallida. The sequence goes on from CM075650.1 coordinate 160,813,143, forward strand.
CAAAAAAAAGTTAAGGGGGTAAAATTGTAATGTTACAATATATTATCATAGAATTCATGAAACCAACCACTTTCCTTGGTATGTGTAATTCGGTTAAGTATGCCCTATAATAAAGATCGGAGGGAGTAACACTTACTGTACATCTAAAATGAATGGATTATTTGAATATAAACATGTATATGATTTATATGCAATGGCTTTTGGTTTAAATGAAAGGAGTTGGAATCTTATAAATACGAGGTTTTGAGTTTATATTGGATTTATGTGTAAAATAAATTCCGTGACTACTTCTTCTAAGATTACTCTTTCATAAAAAATACTCTAAAAAATATATAGTGTAAAAACAAATGCTAATAAGTGTCATAATTACAATTTTTTAAAAGTCATGTGTGATAAAAAGCTATAAGAAAATTAATTTTTTTTAATAGTCCCAATAGAAGAAATCATATGCGGTTATAATTTTATTTTTTTCTTGTTCAAATAATTTTATCAAGTGCTCTGGCATAAGTTTGGTCTAAATGCCATGTAAGTGTTAAAATAAGATATATAACTCCTTCATTTATGCATTAGTTTGGAAAAAAAAAAAGTTTATACAAGTAATTATATACTGAATTACGAATTACACGAAAGTTAACTGATCAGAAGTTGCATAACATAATTTTGCCTTTGATCATAAACTTTAATTTGCAGATAATTGGGAAGAAGAAAAGAGCACCAACGTGGGTGTAGGTAAAGGTGGTGTAAATGTTGAAGCAGGGAAAGGAAAGCCCGGAGGCACCACAGTGAATGTTGGCAAAGGAGGTGTAAATGTTAATGCACCAGGAAAAGGTGGTAAGCCTGGTGGCACCACCGTGAACGTGGGGAAAGGCGGCGTAGTTGTGCATGCACCGGGAAAAGGAGGTCACGGTGGTACTAATGTCAATGTTGGTGGAAAAGGTGGAGGAGTCACTGTTGGTACTAGAGGCCCTAAGGGAAAGCCTGTGTATGTTGGAGTTGGCAAAGGACCAAAGCCTTTTGAATATAATTATGCTGCCAAAGAGAACCAATTACATGATGACCCAAATGTAGCGCTTTTTTTCTTGGAAAAAGACTTACACCCTGGATCAAAATTGGACTTGCATTTCACTAAGACTTCAAATGATGATGCTACATTCTTGCCTCGCAAGGTTGCTGATTCCATACCCTTTTCATCAAACAAGGTGGAAGATATATTCAAAGTGTTTTCTGTCAAGCCAGGTTCAGAGGAGAGTGAGGTGATTAAGAAAACGATTAATGAGTGCGAAGATTCTGGCATCAAGGGTGAGGAAAAGTCTTGTGCAACTTCGCTTGAATCAATGGTTGATTTTAGCACTTCAAAGCTAGGGAAAAATGTTGAGGCCCTGTCCACTGAAGTAAAGGAAGAAGCAAAGTTGCAAACATACACAATCACTCAAGGTGTAAAGAAGATAGCAGGGGACAAGGCTGTTGTGTGCCACAAGCAGAATTACCCTTATGCTGTTTTTTATTGTCATAAAACTGAGTCAACTAGAGCTTACTATGTGCCTTTGGAAGGTGCTGATGGGATTAGAGTCAAAGCTTTAGCAGTTTGCCACACAAACACATCAAAATGGAACCCCAAACATTTGGCCTTTCAAGTACTCAAAGTTAAGCCAGGAACTGTTCCTGTCTGCCACTTCCTTCCTGAGGACCATGTTGTGTGGGTTCCTAAGTAAATAGATTTGCTTGGAAACTCCTTTGTGTTGTTATTGAATAACTACTTTCATGTAGCATTTGATCAGCTACATATATACGAAACCCAATTTGAGTATTTCCACTATATATAGTTTTAGGATATTATTCTATATGTTTGTTCAGACGATCACTTTAATTTCGATGTATATTTTCCAATGATGCATTATGTATGTTTTGAATATGGATAGGAATACTATATAATAATATGGTGTGGCTTCCTTGTTTTATAATCTCCTATCTTTACATATCGAGATGCCAGTTCGAGTCATCACCATGTTTGTCTTTGGAATTATAAGTCAACACGTTTGTTGTTGAAGTTTTCCTCGCATCAGAGATAATCATTATCTCCAACCAAAATTACAATTTGAAATTAAATAAATTATTCAAATTTTTTCAAATAATTATCTACATGTGAAATCATTATCGTCAACGAAAATATTAAAATTTAAAATTAAATAGATTATTCAAGTTTTCTAAATCATTATATATAATATGATTTGATTTTATGTTTGGTGTGAATGTTTTTTTTTAACCTTAAATTCTTCCATTTTTTTCCACTTTCAAATCTCTCTGATTCTGAGAATTATCTTCTTCCATTATTTTATCCCACAGTTTCGCTCATCTTAATTTATATTATTTGATTCTTTCGAGCCACAAACGTAACTGGAAATAATATAATTGATGTATGTTCTGAATCTCAGGATATTATCCTTTGATAAATTAATAACTCTCTCGATGGGTCTAAACTTTAATTTCAAAAAACTGTATCTACAGCTATTGCAATTGTTTCAATAATAAATTTTCTTTATTGTAGCATATGAAAATAAATTTTGTTTATTATAATAGATGAAAATCATTATATATATTATATAATATGATTTTATTTTATGTTTGATGTGAGTGCGTTTTTTCCACCTTCAAATATCTCTAATTTGTTTCTATAATAGATTTTGTTTGTTATAGCATATGAAGAGTTATTTCGTCATGTATTTCCTCTAATCTCTAATATATACATGTATGCATGTATATGTGTGTGTAAATAATAATATTTTTCTTTATTTATTGTTTCAATTGGTATCTTAGTAACAATAAAAGTAAAGTGTCCCATACTTATAATTATGATATTCCCTCTTTTAATTTATTTTTATTCCCGAATTGCTATTTTCAAATTTATGACCGTATCAAGCTATTGGTTTCTCTAGTTACTACACCAAAAATGCTGATCAAAATCGCTTATATAACTACACCTAATAGAAAAGGCGTTATTAAATAGTGGGCTAAGTTTCAACAATATGCTTTAGAAAGAGCATTGTTGTGTCTAAAGCTAATGGTTGCAACTTGCGTTTCATGCAGGCCGTTATTTTCTCTATCTTAAAACCTTCACCTGATTGGTTAATACAACTTTCGTAAACTACGAATTCGTAGCATATAGCTTTTCTGTTGTAAAAAAAGTCACATAGGACACCGCTGCCTAAAATGAGCGCTATCATGTATATGAAAACCTTTTTTCGACAGCGCTGCCTACAATGTGCGCTGTTGTTTATGATTTTTTTCAAGGCGGGACTTCTCCCCCACTCTCTTTTCTCATAAATAAACATGTGTTAATTTGTGATTGTTTTTTGCACATTCTTCTTGTACTCATTGATCGAGTACCATTATTTTTTTCTCCTAAGATATCTTTGATTTGTCCTAATTTAATTTGTTGTTTTAGCAATGATTTTACATTTTCGCTTACTTTGAGAGGTAATTTATTATAAAAAGTTCATTTAATCCAATTTTTCTCTTATTTTTTTTTCTATTTTGTAATAGTACTTTTTATATTCACATATGAAATTTTCTAAGTAACACATGTTACAAATTCTTAGATTAGTTAAATGTCATATAGCTTTATTAGTTTCTAGCGTTTTTGCTTCAATTTTATCAATTTTTTTCCAAAAAATTATTCTATTAGAATTTTGTAGACTCTGTCTAGTACTGGTATTTGTTTATTTTCTAATAAATTTTCTACTTCCTCTTGCAAAAAATTCGATGCGATTCCTCTTGTTTTATATAAGATAAAATTCCATTGATTTTGTCCATCAAGAGTTCTTAATTCTTTTTTGTAAAGTTAGCATTATTCCTATTTCTTGATACCATATAGTTATAGTTTTTTCTTGTTCTATCTTACAGTCGATATCTAAAATATTTTCTTTTGTGTTTAAGTCAATTGTTGGAGTATATTTTTCAGGTACCTTTCTAAATTTTGATTCCCAAAATCGATTAAATGATTATGGTTCTGGACCTCTTTTTGTTCTTGAAGTTTGGCCTTCTTCAGTTTTCACAAGGTTAGGTTGTTCACATGGATTTGAATCATATGGATTTTCTTCGTTACTATCTAATTCATCTGTATCATAATCATAGACTAATTCTTTAGTTTCTTCATTTAGGTTTAATGTTGTCATTAATTGTCCTAAACTATTCATTTGTTTTTTAAGTTTTTCTGATAGATCTTCCATTTAGTGTAATTGAGGTTTTTCAAACATTTCTTTATTTGAGGAATATTATTTGTCTTTCTTTGTCTTTTTCTTCTTCCCTTATTTCATTAAAAAAGGATCTAAGCTCTTCTCTTATTAGACTTCTCTCTTTTTCTTGTATTTCTTTTAATAATCCTATTATTATTTCTAATTTTTCTCCAATCCCTACTTTATTCATATTTATTCCGAATCCGTATAATCAGAGTCATTCATAATTCTAGTTTCTTCGTATCTTTCTTTTCTTTTATATTCATTAAATAGATTTTTTAATTGTTTTTTTCTAGCATTATTCTTTCCAATTATACTTTCACTTTTTCTTCTTCAATTATTTTTACATATTTTTCTGCTACAAATTCTTTTATATTGTTTGGTAATTCTAATTTGTATATTAATTTTAATTTTTTATTTTGTAAATTTTTATCAAAACTTTCTTTTCTTTGAAAAATAATATTTTCAAATCTTTCTTTTCTTGTAACTTGGTTATATATATATATATATTTTATGAATTTTCTTTCCATTTAATTTTTCTTGTTTTTGTTGTTATTGGGACCACTTTGTCCTTTTATTAGCTTTGTGTATGCCTTACTTATACGGTGTTGTATTTTGGTGTTGGATACAAATGTTGCTTTATCATTATTGCTATATATATATCAACTTTATTTCATGCCATTCAGACTGTTTTTTTTATCTGTGCATAAGAGAATTATGTGTAAATAACACTCATGGTGCATCGGATTTGTTGTGGAGTGGGAAATTGTATATGCACCAGTAATTTTTGTATGCACCAATACTTATTTTCGGATAAAGTTTTTAAAATTTTACAATGGCGAATAATGATGAATGGAAGCTTAAGTATGAATTTTTTATTAAACGAGCAGAGTCGAGCCATAGATAAGTCGGTCTAACGCATTACCGTCCTTACGTACTTTTAAAGAAATGTAAGTATTCTTAATCCATGTGGTATATTCAAGTATAAAGTATAAATAGTAATTCATTCATTTTACAAAGATGGTAACAAATGGTATTTTTTTTTTGTTTCAAATTAATGTTAAAGTATTTAATGCAAAAACTTAGAAGTTGTAAACTTTAAATTATGATTAATGAATTATGATTAATCAGTATATTATACTTTAAATTATTTATTTGATGATTGACTCGTATGTTAGACCAACCATAAATACGTATTTCCTTAGTTTTTTTTTTTTTGACTTTTTGCAATTTTTTATAATCATGTGAGATGTAGTGTAACCATTAGGTTTAAATACCAAAATGGTATTTGTAAATACTGACTAATTTGAAATTGGTCCTTAAGAAAATGGTTTGGTCCGTGTATTTACAAAATATTTTAGTTTTATCCCACTTGTTAAATTTTGATCCTCATAATTATGTTGATATTTATTTTGGTCCCTTTGTTTGATAGATTTTGATTCCTCTACTGTCATGAATTTTGAATCGACTCTTTTATGTAATGGAAGTTCTTTTTTTACCCTTGAAAATTAATGCAAGAATATCATAATTGGTTATAGAATGTAATACTTTACGTTTTCAGCGTTTTCTATCCACGTTTAACATGAGATATCAAAACCATAACTTTTTGTAAATGCAGGAACTAAAACAAAATATTTTTTCTACAAAGACCAATTTTAAAAAAGTCAATATTTACGGGACCTTTTTGATATTTAAGCCTAACCATTGTTCCAAGGAAAATAGTTGTAGTTTAAAACAGTACTCCCTCCGATCCTATTTATAATACTTTTTTGGGATTTTTCACTCCCACCAAGAAGAATGATTAAATTTGTTAGTGGCATTAGAAATGTGAAAATTTAATATACTCCCTCCGTCCCATTATATTGGTAAAAGTCAAACAAGTCAATGAAAATAAGAGAGTACCTGTTTAATATAATGCAGGATTCATTCATTAATTACAAATTCATATTATACGAATTTCCATATTATTACAATTAATACATATTACAATATTGTCTCAAAAAAATCTTTAAATATGTTTTCCTTACTTACTTATCAATCATCGATACAATATACAATCTTTAAGATTTTTCATTTATTTTTTTACTTTAATATGGGACAATTTCTTTTGCATTTTTTTATCAAGATAATGGGACAAAGGGAGTACTTTTTAAAAAATGCTCCTATAATTAGTATTAAAACTCTAAAAAATATTAACTTGATAGGAGTATTTGTGGAATAAAGTAATTAATAGTTATTGAAAATTTAAAAAGGATCTTATAAATAGGACCAACATAAAAACTCTAAAAGGACGTTATAAATAGCAGGGGAGCAGTATATAAGAGCAGGCACAGTTACAGCACCAACACTCTGCGTTTTCTCCTCCGCCCATTGTGGTTAGGGTTTCTCGCTGTTTCAATTTCGTTTTTTCTTTTAACGCTCACCGACTCTGCCGCACACTGCAAGATTCAACCATCCAACACCATCGCAAACCTTCTTCACTACCACCGCTTCTTCTGCATCCTTTCGAATTCCAAGGAAATCGCAACTCTTGCGTTTCACCAAAATACGGTACCGTTTTTTCCCTTAATTTTTACACAACATTGGTTCTCTCTTCCGATAACTGAACTTCTTTTGTTATGAATGTTTATTTGGTTTTGTTCTTTCACTTTTTTTTTTTACAGACATGGTAGAAGAAGGAGGTAACGGAGAGGAACTAGAATTCGAGTGGGGTAAAAAGGGAAATCTGGGTGGTAAAAGAAAGGATGTGCAGTTTTATGTGTCGTTTAGATACGACGGTGTTGATTACAATCGTTTTGATTCCGTTTATCTTTATAAGGAAGGTGAGCCTGAGCCTTTTATTGGAAAAATTACAAAGATATGGGAGAATTATGATAAGTCAAAGAAAGTCAAGGTTCTGTGGTTTTTTCGTCCGTCCGAGATTATCAATTACTTGGAAGGGGTTGAAACGCTTGAGAATGAGTTGTTCTTAGCATATGGTGATGGGTTAGGGCTTGCAAATATCAATCCTCTGGTAATTGGAACTTCCTTTTATTATGATTCTATGAAATAGAAGATTTGTGATAATTATGTTGATTTTGATAAGTATGTTGGAAGATTGGGGTTGTGTGTGTTCTTTTTTATGGTGTTTTTATTTTTCTACTTTTGGGTCAAAACTGTGTAAGGTTTTATAGAGCTAGGGTTGTACAATGCTCTTTGGACACTGGAAAATTGCATGGCCGAGTGTTAGATTTCCTTTCTCCAATGTATGTTTCTCGGGAGTTTGGATGGTGATATGATATTGAACTATTGACATTAGTTACTCTTGCTTTGAATATGATTGTGGTGATATGATATTGAACTATTGACATTAGTTGCTCTTGCTTGGGATATGATTGAAATGTCATTCTGGTTCATTTCTTTTACAAATGATCTTGCTTGGAGGCTTGAGTGTTGTTGTAGATGTGGCAGTTCATTGTGTGAAATGTGAATATCTTATTTTGTTGACCCGGAAAAAGGAACTTATCAAGGAAGAAGTGAAGGAGGATATTGTTAAAGTAAGTCCCACATCGGATGGGAATACGATCTGGCCAATGCTTATAAAGGCTAAGGCATCCCTCACCCTATGAGCTAGCTTTTGGGGTTGAGTTATGCCTAGCCTACACAATTCTAATATGGTATCAGAGCCTGACCCTCCCGATGGGCCACCCGCAGATGTCCAGTCTTGCAAACTTCACGCTCCAGATGTCTGTTTAGTCTTGGGCATGAGGGGGGTGTGTTAAAGTAAGTCCCACATCGGATGGGAATACGGTTTGGCCAATGCTTATAAAGGCTTAGGCATCCCTCACCCTATGAGCTAGCTTTGGGGTTGAGTTAGGCCTAGCCTACACAATTCTAATAGATAAGATATCCTCATAAGTTGATTAAGTGTTAATCATTGTATGTGACCCTCTTATATTGAGGAGTGAAGTATTTGAGTTGTTTCTAGAGATGATTTTCATGATAGGAAAATGCGGGTTATATTGCCAATGTGTGTTGGTCCGAGTGGAAGGGGCTTAGGTCCTCTGTAAGCATGTCTGTTATCAAAAAACATTGGGAGGGGTCCTGTTTAGACGCATAGATGCATAACAATATCTTTGGAGATTAATTTAGCATCCATTGAGTGATAGGATACCCGGGAAACAAAAAAAAAGTGGATCAAATAAATTGCAAATACGTAGTTATTTCTACTCCTGTGTTTGTTTTCTAAATATATTTGTGTTTCATAAAATATTTATTGGAACTACCTTTGCTTTTAGCAATGAAACCTTCAATCAAATGCAACTAAGGATTTTTTCCTTTTGTTTCAAGTTGACTGGTAAAATCTATCTTTAATCAAATTGGCTACGCATTTGTTTATTTTTATTTGCATCAGGAAGCTATTTGTGGGAAGTGCAATGTTGTTTGCATTGCTAAAGACAGTAGGAATCCTCAAGCTTCAGATGAAATACTTAAGAGTGCTGAATTTGTATTCCATCGTTTCTTTGATGTTGGGAAGCGTAAAATATTGGATAAGATAGATGATGATAAGGTTGCTGACATTGATGGTATGTAATTCTTATGGATTAAGTGTAATTTTGTCTTGTTTTAAATTGTTTAGTATCTTATGGAATTATTTCTTTAATTGTTGCAGTTAAATATATTTTTAACAATTTAGATAGTCAAAAGGATGTTGGTGTTGTGAAACATGTTTTAGACAAGAAAGAAGGTCGTGAGAACATCATTGCGAATAATGAAGTGGCTCTTCTGAGCCAAGAAGATAGCCAGCCTTTGGTTGGAAAGGCAAATGGCAAGTGTTTCGAATCGTTCGTTAGAGAAAATGATGAGGCTAAGCGTTCATCAATGGAAGCAAGTACATCGAAAGACAAGACCATGCCACAAGTTAAAATAAAAGGAAATGGTGTTTCTAAGGCTTCCTTTGTTAAGCAAAAATCATCTAATGAACTATCACATGGTTCTAAAGATGGTGAAATAAGGGAAATAACCAACACGGCTGATAAGCAAGGAAACATCTCTATTGAGATGGCCGTATCAACGTCTAAGGTTGATTCAGAAAAGGGTGAAGGCAAGGTTGTTGAGAAAACTAACAAGGGGTCGGTTGAGGACAAGGCCTTGGAGAAGGAAAAACCCATTGATTCTATTAAACTCTCTAATGAGAAGTCAAAGAGTAACTCGGGAGTTCGAAGACATGTTTTCAAAGATGATGATGACAAGGTTGTTCGACAAATTAACAAGGGGTCGGTCGAGGACAAGGCTTTGGAGAAAGAAAAACCCGGTGATTCTACTAAAGTCTCTAATGAGAAGTCAAAGAGTAACTCGCAAATTCAAAGAGATGTTTCCAAAGATGATAGGGACATGGTTGTTGGGCAAATAAACAAGGGATTGGTCGAGGACAAGGCTTTGGAGAAAGAAAAACCCAATGATTCTACTAAAGTCTCGAATGAGAAGTCAAAGAGTAACTCGCAAATTCGAAGACATGTTTCGAAAGATGATGAGGACAAGGTTGTTGGGCAAATTAACAAGGGTTTAGCCGAGGACAAGGCTTTGGAGAAAGAAAAATCCAATGATTCTACTAAAGTCTCCAATGAGAAGTTAAAGAGTAACTCGCAAATTCAAAGACATGTTTCCAATGATGATATGGACAAGGTTGGTGGGAAAATTAACAAGGGGTTGGTCGAGGACAAGGCTTTGGAGAAAGAAAAACTCAGTGATACTACTAAAGTCTCCAAAGAAAAGTTAAAGAGTAACTCGCAAATTCGAAGACACGTTTCCAATGATGATGAGGACAAGGTTGTTGGGCAAATTAACAAGGGGTCAGTCAAGAACAAGGCTTTGGAGAAGGAAAAACATGGTGATTCTATTAAAGTCTCTAATAAGAAGTTAAAGAGTAACTCGCAAAGTCGAAGAGTTGTTTCCGACGATGATGATGATGATGATGATGATGCAAAGAAAATAGCTTTGCCTTCATCAAACGGTAAGCTTCAACGGCCAAGGGATTTTTGCGATGGAGAGGAAGTTCCTTCGAAGAAGTTAAAGCATGACAAGAAGCCACTTGAACTATCTGATGACAAGTTGCGAAAAAACCCTTCTTCGGATTCTTCGATTGTGGAACAAAAGTTAGATCGTTGTGCATCGGAAGTTACTAGACGACCTGACACTGTAAGTTGCATTGCTAGGACTCTCACCTTGTCTTTAAGTCCCTATTCTTTTAGCTCACCCTACACCTTTATACTTAAATAAAGAAACGAATAAGCAAGATAGAGCTGTCAAAGTTGGTCCAAACTATAAGGATGGCCTTTGGCCCTATCAATATTTTAAAGCTTAAATTAAACAATGTTCTTGTTGCTCTTATATTTTGATTAACTAAGCTTCATCCACTTCAATGGTTGAGCTAGCCTAGCCGTGGTTTAAGGGTTTGGTCACCTTATATTCCATTCCTTTTACCCTCCATATGTCTGTACACCTAACTTTTTTCCTTTTGGTAAAATTCAAATAGGTCTCTATATTAAATTTTTTTTTTCAAAATAGGTCCCTAAATGAAAATATGTAATCGAGTTCTCATTCACATCTTCGTTTCCGTTAAGTTCTTGTTTATGAATTTCACCATAACATATAAGGATTTGTTTGAAATTCCTTAGAAAGTTAATTGATCAACAAATGGTCGCATGTCTCTTTTACTTTTGCCACGTTTGTGTGTTTGGAATGGGACATGCTGGAATGGAAATGGAATTGAAAGAATGAGACAAAATATTTTCATTCTATTATTTTCTTTGCTAAAAAAACTATTAGATAACTAATCCTTGATTTATCCCTTTCCCTTCCCTTTTATTTCATCAATCCGAACATAGCATTATAAGAACCATAAATGAAACTTAACGCAACTCAAATGGAAATGTGTATAAAGGACTCGATTACAAATTTTGATAAGTTTAGGGACTCAACTAAAATGAGTTTGGTTGTCTTCCTTAATGAAACTTAACGCTTACCAACATGTTAAATCTAGAAAATTCATCGCAAGTCACTTAGAATGTTGAGCGGAAGACTTGGCACATCCGTTGGCCTGCATGGCTTTCTCTAATGGATATGTAAAGAGATTGACATATTTTGTTGCATGACATGCTTTAGCTCCTATCTTTTTGCTTTGCTCTTGGATGTGTGCTTATTGTGTATATCCTAGTGCCCATGCTGCAATGCATGCTTTTTGCAAATGACATTGGCTTACTCGAAAACTTGAGAGAATAAATGTTAAGTTAGAGGTATAAAGACGAGCTTTTTGAGCACATAACTTTGAAGTATACGAAATATGAGTGTAGCCAGAGACACACTAATTCTAGCCTAGCTGTGAAAGTTATTGACCATACCACACCACAATTGACATAATTTAAGTATCTTGGGTCCTCATTGAAGACATTGGTGAAAGAGAGGGAGATGTAAACTACATAATTCAAGCGGGGTGGATGGATCAAATGGAGGAATGGTTATGGTGTTAATTGTGATGGTACCACTCAAGTTAAAAGGAAAAATTTATTGCATAACTATGGATCTGTGATGTTGCATGTGACTGAATATTGGGTGGTCTAATGTTAGCTAGATGATAGGCTCAATGTAGCAAAAGATGATAATGTTGTGTCGGACTAGATGACACTAGACAATTTAGGATGCTGAATGTTGATAGTATACAAAAGTAAAGGTAACATCTATTATAGAAAAGATGGTAAGTATCCTCCTTAGGTGGTTTGGGCATGTGTGGATGGAGATATTTAAATGATTTTGTATTCAGGTATGATTTATCATAGAAAATTAATGCATTTAGCCGACCCTCATCTAGTTGGCAAAGGTTTGGTCATTGTTGTGAGGATGCCTTATCCATGTTTTTTGAATTCTTTTATCATCAAATAATATTTTATATTAAAAAAAGAAGGCCTAAAATAACCTTTTTTCTACTTAGGGTCTTCATTTTAATTTGGATTTTCACTATAGTAAATTGTTGACGCTTGGGGTCTTAACTATAATGAGGTGATACTAGATTCCATTGTTTTTATTGTTTACAATAGGATAGGATGGAATGGAACCAACATATTATTTATTGCTCCATTCTATCATAAAATAATAAACAATGGTATGATAATTTTGTTTCTTTCCTTTCTATTTCGATCCATCATTATATATTCAAACATAGATAGACTTAAGGAGTTTTAGCATTTGCTGGTCTTTTTATGTTTCCTCCTGAACATACTCATTTGTCTACAGTGTCTTATATCTTATACTATACATTGTACTCTTTTGGAGGGTATTGGAATCCACAAAGTGAAATTGTGAGAAAATGTGTGTGCACGCTGATAGAGAGAGAGAGATGTATGAAAATTCTAACTATCATTAACTGAATGATATTATTTAGGCCTCTGGCAATTGTACGTACTTTGGCATGGAACATGCTGCATTAAAGTACATAGTTGTTTAGTTCACGAGCACTATTTCTTTTGTTTGAATTTTAAAGAGGAAGGTAGGCTATTGAGATTGGCATCTGATTCACTAGACAAGTTTTGGGTTACGTATTATAAATTACTATGTTGCAGGATACAATTTTCCAGTCTCTATATGATTTCCATTTCATGGTTATTATTATAGTGGGGAATCCTTTGGTACAATTTAAACTGAAATCATAGAGTTTTTGAATTTTGGTTTATCCATTTTATTTCGTAAATTTTTGCAATCGTTCATGTCAATTTTATTATTAATTTTTTGATGATTTAGATGACCTTGATGCATGTTTATAGTTTTTGACATCCATTCAAGCAGTTTAGTGTTTTGATGTATTCTGTTTTTTTTTTTTTTTACCTGGTGACAGGATAGAAAGAGGTGGTTTAAGGGATTTGTAAGTTCTTTTTTTCTCTCTGTCCTCCTTTAGCAGATGTTAATATAATATGCTTGTTGGTTCTAATGCGTTTCACATATCTATCTTTCATGCTGCCTTTTTTTTTAAGGAAAACAAGCTGACCTATGTATCAATGGTTATTTTTATGTCTGCTTCAGCCTTGGGAAGAAAGAATGAAGACTGCTAATGAGCAAGGAACACTGGTGCTACTTGAGAACTTGGATCCATCTTTAACTTCAGAACAGGTGGAGGTAATAATCTTTCCAGATTTCTTGAATCTGATTAATTACTCAGATTTAGAATAAAAGAATATCATCTCATTAAAGGACTGATATGTCATTGGTGTGTTTAATCCTGCTGTGGTGTGGTTAATTCTTGACATCAGCATGGTTTAGTTCTTGCTTGTAATTTTTCCAAGATTGTATTTGGTTTCGTGGCCTTATGGTAAGTTTTTCTGGACTAAATTTTGAGTAGTTATGTTGTTTCAAATTATCGCTGCTGGCCATTTTTGCTTGTTATTGACCAAGTCATCTATAAATTTGTGCAGAATAATGATGTGCTGTCGACTATTGCTTTTATGCACTTTGTTTTTTAATATGTTCCCTCCCTCTCTTCTATGCAGACAAATTTCGTGCTATTGAGTCATAATTATGTAGAATCATAGCTGATATAGGCATTTGTGTTTATGATGTGCTGTCAACTATTGTTTATGTCCAGTTTGTTGTATTTAATTTTCCTTATCTTGGTCTCACTTTTTCTCATATACTTTACATGTTGTTCTTTATCACATGATATGATTTGGTTTGACTTTAAAGGAAGTTGCTCTTGCTAATATGCTTTATATGTTGTTCTTTATCGTAGGATATTATTTTGAATGGCTTTAACGAAAGTTGCACTGCAAAGGTGATCCAGAAAACTGCATCTTCTAGCCCTCATTCTGGTTAGAACTAAGACTCTTTTGTTCATCTTTTTCCATAAGCTAGTTATGAATGCTATACATTTCTTTCTCTCCATGAATCACTAACTACATATGTTTTGAGGACATTATTTTTTTTTTTTAAAAAATGTGCCTCATTCAACTAACAATGAAATGATAATTTATTTATGACATAGGTCAAGCTTTTGTTATATTCAAAAAGAGGAATGTAGCAGAGTTGGTTGTTAAAAAATTAAATGAGGGTTGTTTCTTAACGTCAAATGGACGGTATGTACTTTGCTCCAACTACATGATAATTGCACTATCAAATTTCATATAATTCTTGATATGATTTAATCATGTACGAGCCAAATTTGCAAGACATTATATATGTTCATTCTTAATGTTTTGCATTAACTCTTTTTCTTTGTTATGAACTCTCTTGAGGGGAAGATTGTTGGGAATTGAAATAGGAGCAATGTGGCTTCTTGTAAATAAATTTCACATCGAATAGGAAAGAACAAGATGAGACTAACCTTTATTACTTAAACTTTTAGGATTAAGTGGTAGAGTCAATCCTGGGTGTTTCCTACACCCTAAGAGCCCTAACCTAACAATGGGCATCAGAGGCAATGTTTTGGGTTGGTTTGAACGAGTATTGGAGAAACAATGGTTATAAATGATGGTATGAAAGCAGGTTTCTCCATGCGACAGGGCGTAACTATTGAAGACATGGTTTGAGCTAGTGAAGAGTGGTAAATACAATGGAGGTACTTGGAAAAGTGGGCATGGTGTGGTGGGATGAAGAAAAAGGCTATTGACCGTAGATGTTGTTGGGATTTCATGTGATTGAAAGTAGATGAGTCATTGGCTTGGAACGGACAAGGAATTCATGTCTTGAGTTTTTGGCTTGGGATGTGAAGTATGATTCAGTGAAGTGGTTTCTCATTAAAAGAGGAGAATAGAAAAAGAGGATAAGAAATCGTCACATAAATAAAAAGATAACATAAAATACACAAAAGGGTCTTTCTACAAAACATGACACTCTCTGCATAGCTACCGTATGAACACCAGTAAAAAGCCCATGAATTTTATGCCAGAGTGAAGCCAAAAAAATAACTTTAACCAAGACATAGTCAAGAGGCGAAAAGTAGTTGTTCAAAATTCCTATGGACTATTTCAATCTTATGCACCAAGGAACAATAGCAATGGAGCATTGCCAAAGAATTTTTCCATCTTTACGAGTGCCTAAATCTCGAAACTTAGTAAGCATGAAAGAGTTCAAGTCCATAGGGTATATACCTGACTTCTTAGAGAAACCAAATAGTCTATTCCAGAGGACATTAGCCGTACAGCAATATATAAAAACATGGTAGTTGAATCGAGATTCGCATCGCGTATCGGAAGATCGATTTTTCGAACCGTGAATCGAATCGAATCGGGAATAGTAAGATACAGAACTAATAATAAAAGATAGCATAAAATATAATTTATATAAATATATAAAATATATAACCATCTTTTAGTCCAAAAATTCATTGAAAACTAAATATAAACCTCCAAATTCAAGTCAAAAACTCAAAATAAATCCAAATTTCATAAAGAAAACACCAAAAGAAACAAGGACTAAGTTTTATATTTTTAAAATTCTAATAGCCATTATTAATGAAGTCTGTGAAGGGAAGGGAAAAAAAACTAAATTCAGGCAGCAAAAAGAAAAAGAAGAACGTGGCTGGCAGAAGAAGAAGAAGAAGAAGAAGAAATAGAAATTAGGGTGAAATAGAAATTAGGGTAAAAGTATAGAGTGTATAGAGCAAAAAATAAGAGGTTAAAAACTTAAAATTAGGGTTGGGTTGGGCCGAACTGGGCAAAAAAAAGGGGTTAAAAACTTAAAATTAGGGTTGGGCTGAACTGGGTCAAGAAATCGGGTCAAAAACCCGGAAAGATCTTCTTCCTCCAGCCGTCCAGACTCCAGCGCGAGATCTTCTTCTTCCTCCTGCGCAAAAACGCGTTGCGCTCCCACGTTTCCAGTGACTAACCAGAATCGCCCGATACGGCGACGACTCGCGATTCAGGGGCGATTCCACGATTCGTAACCAATTCGCCTCCGATTCAGTTCAAATCGCGATCCAAATTGTGATCCGCATCGCTGGCCCCTGTTCTTGAATCGAATCGCGATACGAATCGTACGATTCGTGCGATTCCGACTACACTGATAAAAAAGATGAGGTCCACTTTTAGATTCTGAGCCAAATATCATGCACATATTAGGAGATAAAGCAGTCCATGGTTTGCGCTTCTGAAGCATGTCATTGGTGTTAATCTTGTTAAGAACAACAACACAAAGAAAAGCTTTAACTTAAGTAGGAGCTTTAGACTTCCAAATGGGTTTCTCTGAAAGAAAAATGAGTTCTAGGAAAGTGTCAAGAACTAGAAATAGGATTTTAACGTGAACACTTTGGGATCAAGTACCTAAATACTTGAATTGTGAAGATAAGGGAGACAAACAGAATGTAAGACCCAAAGAGACTGTAGCTGCTCATTAACCTTTGTCATGAAAATTGTTGAAAGAAATGGAGATTTCAAGAGGGGTTATCCTGAGATTTAATCTAACAAACAAGGGCACTATGCAAAGAGTAAATATTAGTAAGTCTTGAAAAGACTCAAGAAGAGAATTACCATTCCATTCTTCTTCCCAACTTCTAGGAACATTCCGGGTTAAGATAAGGTAAACCTTGTTATGAATTTTCAAGGACTAGCATGAGTGCCTCTTCTCACATTATCAATGTCCAATCCATTTGGATGCAAACTATATTTTCAACGAATAACTTGATCCCTAATAGTGGATGTCTGTCTGGGTAACCACCACAACCACTTTGCAGTTAAGCTTTATTCTTAGCTCTCAACAGACTTTCCAGCTAACATGGTGGTAAAGCCTAGAATCACCCACCCTAGCCCAAAAGAAAATCCCTCTAACTCTTTTTTTCATTGCTACCAAAGGGTACTGCTAAACAATATTGAATAAATGCGATCCGACCACCTAAGGAGAAGAAGCCAATGTTCCAACAATGCAACTTTTTGAAAATCTTACAAATAACCATATCCCAAAAAGATGAAGCACTCAAGTTACATCCCAAATTGATGCTAAGTGAGGGGTTATTGAAGCATGTGACAACCCGTTAAGTATGAGAAAACACACAATGACCGACTATCTTCATTCGCACCGGCACCACTTTTAGGCGTGTTAACCTGAAGACCATCAATAAGGGAGACAAAGTATTAACAAAAGAATCAAGTTCTGTGGAAATTAATAGGATCATCAATAAGTTGCAAATGAGAAACTAACTCCTTGAGTGCCAACCGTTAACCCCTCAACCAACCCGTCAGCACATCCACGCTTCAACATAATAGAATGGGAATTGAGGATCTCCTTACCTTACTCCCCTTTGACCCTTAAATTAGGCCTTAGGTTCTCCATTCACAATAACCACACAGGTAGAAGATGACAAGCGACCTGAAATCCATTTCTCCATTTTGTACCAAATCCCTTCCTATCCAAGACTAACATGACCATAAGCTTTCTTAAAGTAAACCTTAATGGCAACACTTGTTTCTCTTTAGGATTTAACATCATCCACCACCTTATTAGCAATGAGTGCAACATCAAGAATTTTCCTCCTAGGTATATAGGCTCTTTGGTTCTTAGATACGGTGTTGGAAAGGACCTTGCTCAGTCTGCAAGCAAGAACTTTTTTTATGATCTTATAGATGCTAGAGACAAGGTTAATGGGGCAGAAATCCTTAATCTTCATTGATCTAACCTTTTTGGGGGTGAGATATAACAGTAGGTTTCATAGAAACTCCAATTTTACCATTATGGAAGAATTCATCAAGCACCCTAAGGAGGTCGGGTTTGACAATATCCTAACAAGGTTGGGAAAAAAAGAAAAAAAAAACAAAAGAAAAACTGCCGGAAGGACTTGTACAATCTCAATATTAGCTTGGGTAGTCAATCTCGGATAACAGAGTGTAGCGGTCGACCCCAAAAACTCAATAGTGGGAGATTGGGTAACGGGATGGTCGATTCCACAATTACGAAAATAATGCATTTAATTTATATGCTACACATATGAATGCTCAAAACTACTAAAATACACCAAAGTAAAGACAATTCATAATTAACTAACACTCTTTTTAGTGTTAATGTCCTTCATGTGGTTCCATTGCACTGCCATATCAAACATTATGTGTGTGGGGTTTTACCGGTGTAGCAAGGTGTGGCCATCGGATTTAGATGATTCCATGGCAACAAGGTGTATTTTTGAAGATAGGTTGAGATGACGAAAGAAGCAAAGTAAGGTGGGTAATGGGTTTGGCTGCAGGAAGTTAGTTTAAGCAACAAGGTGGCCGAAAATCGTTGGGAATTGTCAGAGGTTTCATTGGTGCTTTGTTTTGCTCTTTCAAAGTGGGAGATTAGGGCTTCGAAGATTTAGTAGAAGAAGTGGGGAAGGGCGAATTGACGCAAAACAGTTAAAAAGGGCAACCCAAGTCTTTTTCGTAAGGGCAAAAAGGGCAACTCACGTGTTTTTAATAAGGTCAGAAAAGGAATTTCACCCTTTAAAGACATAAGTTGGTTGCGATCTTTTGTGGCATTTTGCTTCGCTACAGGCCATCCCTTTGTGTGGAAGGGCAGAACTTCTCATCTCCATCGCGATCCCAGCCCGATAGCGTACTGTTTACTACCCACCCAGATATTAGCAACTTTGCTAACTCCGTAAGTGGATAAAATTTAGATGTTATGACTTAATACTAACTTAGTTTATAAGTAGGATGTTTGACCAATAGAATGAGATTCCAACTTTAACCTTGCTTTTAAACATTTTTAAATATGGATAATGTGTGATAATTAATGTAGTGTGATGATAATGTAGTAAAGTTATCCTGTACTTCTCTTGTAATTTAGAGCATTGAATGATGTTCTTAATCCGTGTAAAACTCCTAAAGCGACAGATAAATTGGAATAGAGGGAGTACATTAGTAGAAAGAGGAGGCATAGGAACAGAAAAAAAAGAATTTGAAGAATTAGAGACTGATATGGTGGGAGAGGTAGTGGAGGGTAGTGGTAAGGAGGAGGAGGTAGGAAATGTAGAAATGTTGTTTATGAGACTAATGAGAGGAGGTAGGAGTGAAGGAAGAAGTTGACTTAGGGTTAGGGGAGGAAGTAGAACAATTTGGTTCAGGAAAAATAGCATGAAAGTGAGTGGATTAAGAGTCAAATTGTGAGACAGATTGGGGATAAGAAGCAGTGAATGATAAAGTACCATTAGTAGTGGAGAAAGGAAAAGTTAGCTCATCCTTAGAGATATAGGTCCTACCTTCCTCAGATAAGCACTTGTAACCCTTTGTGAGTTGTTGAATAACTCAAGAAAACACGAATCTTGGATTTTTACTGCATTGTGTTGATTGTAAGATCTCAGATGGGGATAGCAGCTACAGCATAAATCCTTAATTCATTGTAGTGAGTTAGACTAAACAGAGTAGTAAAGGGAATCTTGAAGTCATTTAGGGGGGAGGCAGTCTATTACTCCCTCCATTCCTTATAGTGTTATTGATCACAGATAGCGGGTCATAACGGTAAACTAAAATTCTGCCATACAATATAGTGGATAATGTAGCGGCCAAATAGCATAGGTATAGGGGGTTATGAAATTAGCTATATTTATAGGAAAAATTGAGCTATAAAAAGAAAAAAAAAATTACAAAAGTAATAATTAAAGTAAAATTAAACAAAAGCATGACTAAAAACCATAAGGTAAGCATAATGTCATTGTAAAATCAAATCAACAACACTAACATTAAAGATAAATGTGCCATGTCAATGTTGGACTAACATTGAACTAACATTACTCAAAATATAAACCAACAGTACCAGGTACGGTACCTTGGTTGACTTACCATAGTTGATGCAATTGACAATCCTATAAGCATAACGAAAAGAGAACAAATTGCGTTTACATGAAAGAAAGACAAGAGTGGACGCTGAACAACTAGAAAGCAAGGGTCGTTCCTGAAAAATAGAGTTATTAACTATAAAACAGAGATTGAAGAACAAAAAACATGAATTTGGTTAATTAAATTAAATTTTTTAAGAGTGTTGAGACATGAGACTTTAGAAATAAGACAAGAAAAGAGAGAGCAAGCACCTGGAGTAGTCGCAGAAGATTTGGGTTGCTTGAGGGAGGACAAGCTTGCTTGAAAAGTGAGAGGAGAATGGAGAGACTTGCGATGCAGAAAGGTAACTAGATGGAGAAGAGTGGTTACAAGGAGAATATATACGATATTAGGATTTATGGTAAAACTGAAAAATCACTCCTTTTTTACCGTAGCAGATAAGTTAATAGGAAATGGACCTTTTTAACCTAAAATTAAAAAGCCGGTTGGATTTTATTAAAAATAAGTAAAAAATCAAGTTTTTTTTTTTTTTTTTACACCTCCGCTATTCAATGCTCTATAGCGTCGCTATTTGATAACACTAGTTCCTTACTATCTCTTTTTTCGGAGAGATTTTTTTGCACCTT
This sequence comes from Crotalaria pallida, assembly GCA_037953625.1. Classification (NCBI taxonomy): domain Eukaryota; kingdom Viridiplantae; phylum Streptophyta; class Magnoliopsida; order Fabales; family Fabaceae; genus Crotalaria; species Crotalaria pallida. The sequence goes on from CM075650.1 coordinate 160,833,762, forward strand.
TTTATCTGTCCCGTTGAGGATTTCAAGAGTGTAATAAATGTTATTTTCCATGTTTATCCCTATTTAATAGGATATTGATTTACGTAAGTAGTAGATAAAAAGTAATGATTATAGAGAAAGGGTATGGTAGAGATAAACATAATTAATTTATTGAAAATCTAAGTAACCATTTCATTTCTTAAAGGGTGTTTTTTTTTTTTTTTCCAAAATAGGATTGGATAAATTGGAATAAAGGGAGTAATTAAATAGATAGCAGTGGTGAAAGATCCAAATAAATAATTTGGATAGAGCCTCTTGTAAGTAGTGCAAGTCATGTCTCGACTATGTGCCTGTGCTTCAATTGTCAGAGATTGAATTGAGGAGCTACAAGAAGATCGTTTGATCTAGGGATGGCAATGGGTTACCCTGACCCAAACCCGTTCAAAAATTACTGGACTTGGACCCGCTCGGGTACCCGCTGCATAATGGGTAGGCGGGCTGCATAATGGGTAGGCGGGTTTTGCGGGTACCCATTAGCAATTTTTTTTTTTAAGAAAATATTATTTTTTAAATTAATTTCTATGTTTTTTTATAGACCGAGGGATCCTTAATACATTATTACACACTCTATTTAATATTAATCCCTACCACCATCAAACACTCGCAGACATCAAAGAAATTATTTCGTTAAGCACAAACATACTAAAATTATATATATATATATATATATATATATATATATATAATGCATATATGTAAATATGGCCGGGTCCGAGCCACGGGTCTAGATATCTCAGAACCAGACCCGTTAAAAGTGGGTACCCAAACGGGCCTATTCTTTGCACCCACGGGTGTCTTTTTTGGACTCGGACCCGTTGCGGTTATTACCCATGGGTCCGGGTCCAATTCCCATCCCTAGTTTGATCGATCTCCTCCCATTTCTCAATAGCAGGATTCACAACACTATTATTGATTCGTTCATCATCAGAGAGAAATTGCGTTGGAATCTCCAGAATTTCGTTGACGAAGCGAAGATTAGATGCTCGAAGAACACTGAGAACGTATTGCTTCCACGCGAGAAAATTTGTCTCGAGCATCGACGACACTAGCGGAAGAGAAATCTCTGATGCCAGAGCCACGTGAATGGGTGGGGCATGGAAGGGACCATCGTTACTGGGATTAGGATCAGGATTGGTGGCTGCTATGACTCGATATCACATAAACTAAGATAAACTTGATGAAGGGAGAATCTAAAGAGAGAGAAAACAGAAATAACAGAAAATGAATGAATGGATATCATTGCTCTAACTGATTTCAGTTTACAACTTGCTATTTATAGGCTTGACTGCCTTCTTACAGCCGTCAGCTCTAGGCTGACAGATCAACAACTAAACTAACATTTAGTTGAGTAGCTTGATAGACAAGTTACTAATGTACTGTATTACTTTATTATTCTAAATGTTTGTATTTTGCTTGAAATTGTTATCTCTTTTATCATGTTTCACTGAGAGATTATTACATTTGATTACCCGATAGCCCACTTGTTGGAAGCACCAGAAGTCCCCGCTTTCCAGAAAAAAAGACGGGATTTCTTGGTCATCATGTTGTTGATCATCTTAGAACGCAAATGCAACGTGAGATGGTATGGTATCTATCTTTCTTGTTTAATTATTGTCCAAGTTTTTTGAAATGTTGATTAAACGGATGGAATATTTTCGTTTATTTGCCTTTCTGATTTTGTTTGTGCAGAAAGATGCCGTGTCTACTTCACATTGTTCCCAGCCCAATAATATTGAATATGATATGGCCTTGGAATGGTGCTTACTAGAAGAAAGAGCTGACGAAGCATGGAGGAGATTGTTTAAGGTATATAACTTCTGAGTAATGTGCCAGCAATCATTTCTAATTATGCTTTATTTTATTGTGCATTGATCTCCGATTATCATCTTTGAATTCCTTCAGCAACAAGGAGAGGAGTTGAAAAAAGTCCAAGCAAAGTTGAAGTCAAAATCTAAGTGATCTACAGTTATCCTATTCATTTGTGTTTATATTGGGTATGTTTTCCTATCTCAAAGAAAAGTGTGCATTTAATACTAATATCAGCATCCATCCTATCTTCAGTTGAAACATTTTTGTTTGAGAAACTCTTTTTCAGTTTGCAACTCTGTAAGTTGGTCAGAGCATGGTCTATCCCTACATCTTATTGGTTCCTCTTTGTCCATCTTATTGGTCTTTAGAATGGTTTGTCAGCTGGGTCTTTCAAATATCAAATACTGTCGACACTTTTTTTAAAAAATATATATATTTTTGTAACTAATAGATAATGTTCAAACAAAATGAAATTACTTATTGAATACTAGAAACAACAGATTTTATTTTTAGATTTTGTGATATTTGTTGTCTTCACAGTATTTAAGATACGCAAGAATGTTACATTACATATTTTGCCGGTAAATTGTTTGCTATACTGCTGCGAGTGGAAGGATGTGGACTGTGTTTAGCTCTATCTGGTTCTGGTAGGTAGGCTACAAGCGAGTTTCGAAACTTATGTGTGTTTTTGATCTTTTTATTTTCAGGAAACGGGGGCGGCTTTGTTCTTTGAGACAATGAGCTTGAATCTGGCAAATTTTTTGGGTTCAGCAGTTGTAAATACCATGTTCGGGAGTTTTGGAGTTGGGAATGAACGTTTGTTCCATATGTCCGTGGCAACTCCTGAGACCTGAGCGAGCTGTTGATCATTTTTATTGCTAACCTCAAGTTCATTGCTGTTAACATACTGTATACTATGACTGCTCTTCATGGTAAACGTGAAGTTTTGTTATATGCTCAATTTGCCTTTTGCTTCCTCATTAGTTTTTTTATTTATTTTATTTTATTTTGTTTTATGCTTCCTGTCCTCCTACAAAACCACTCTAAAAATGAGTAATTACTAATTTTGGTTCATGAGAGTGAGACCATCGCTCATTTTAGTCCCACAGAGATCATAAAACACGTTTAGTCTTTGAGAGTGTCCCACGTTCGTCATTTTAGTCCCTCTGTCAACTGGGGTTAAGTAATGGAGTTAATTTTCCCGTCATTCATTTTGGTATCTGAAACATCGATACATAATTTATTTTTGTCCTTTTTAAATTGACAATTAATTCAATTAATATCTGAAAAATGTATATATAATTCATTTTGGTCCTTTTTAAAATTGCCAATTAATTCAGTTTAATCCCTCATTTTTTTATTCCATTCGTCTCATTTTGTTTTGCCTTTTAGGTTTTCTCTTATTTCATAGTTTGCCATTTTACAATTCTAATGCATAAACAAATTTTTCTTTCCAACTCTAACCCTTATTTAAATCGTTTCTCTTATTCATCATAATTACACTTTTATAATCTCTCTTATCTTTAAATCATTATACATTAATTAAATTAGGCTTAATTGCATAATTGGTCATTTATCTTATTTATTAGATTCATTTTGGTCCTTTATCTTTTTTTTGCAATTTACCGGTCCCTTATTTTTTTTAAAGATTCAGTTTGGTCCTTCCATTAAAATAAAGTTAAATGAGAAAGAATATTCCAAGAATATTTCCTCTTCTAGGCTTAACTGCATAATTGGTCCTTTATCTTATTTATTAGATTCACTTTGGTCCTTTATCTTATTTATTAGATTCACTTTGGTCCTTTATCTTAATATTCCAAGAATATTCCCTCTTCTTTTCCCTCTTCCTCTGCTCTTTCCTTACAGCGGCTGTCGCAGCCATTTTTAGAAATTAATCGGAGTTGTTGAAGCGTTTTGCACGTGTTTTCACACTTTTTTCAGCAGGTTCAGAGGAGGATATCATTGTTGATAACCAAGATTTTAGAAAAGGGACCCTAGAATTCGGATTTTGAGGAAAAAAGAACGAAAAACACGAATTTGTTTGAGGAATAATGAAAATAAAGTTTAAAAACCGTGAAAAATTGAAGAATGTTGAAGAAATTTGATGATTTTCGAGGGAAGAGGGTGTGAGTCCATGGCGGCTGCCGCTGCTGTGAGGAGAGAGCAGAGGAAGAGGAAGAAGAAGAGGGAATATTCTTGGAATATTAAGATAAATGACCAAAGTGAATCTAATAAATAAGATAAAGGACCAATTATGCCTAGAAGGGGGAACATTCTTGGAATATTCCTTCTCATTTAACTTTATTTAAACGGAAGGCCAAACTGAATCTTTTTAAAAAAAAAATAAAAGACTAGTAAATTGCAAAAAAAAAGATAAAGGACCAAAGTGAATCTAATAAATAAGATAAAGGACCAATTATGCAATTAAGCCATTAAATTAAATACTATTACAATTTTCAATAAGGATTAAATATGAGCATTTTAGACAAAATACACATAAAACTTACAATTAACACTTTCTTAACATGCGTGCCAAGACCTAAAAGGCAAACAAAATGAAACGGAGAGAGTAGAAAACAAACAACTCAACACTATGTGATATAACATTAAAACCTGTATGTATGTAATATTTGAGCGAGCACATGTTTACAAAATTAATCAAAATAACTATGTACAAAATATCTATAAATTTAGTCTTTCATTTTTTCATTTTGATGCCTCAAATATCCCTTGAAAATTAGTAAAAGATTAGTTTTGTGAATAGGTGCTGCACAATTATCATATACATACAGGTTTTAATGTTATACCATATAATGTTGTGTTGTTTGTTTTCTAAAAAAATGAGGGATTAAATTGAATTGACAATTTAGAAAGGACCAAATTGAATTATGTATGGATGTTTTAGAGATTAAATTGAATTAATTGGCAATTTTAAAAATACCAAATTGAATTATGTATGCATGTTTCAGAGCCAAAATGAATTATGCATGCATGTTTGAGAGACCAAAATGAATGTCGGAAAAATTAACTCCAACCCCAGTTGACGGAGGGACTAAAATGACTGATGTGAGACTCTCTCAGGGACTAAATGTGTATTTATGATATCTGAGGGACTAAAATGACCGATGGTCAAACTCTCAGGGATCAAAATAACTAATTACTCTTCTAAAAATGCATGTGACATGTGTTGGCTGACGCAACCTTCATGTGGTGGTGGTGGTGGTGGTTTGGAGTATTTGTAGGCCGAATTTTGAGGAGTATATTATGTTCTAGGCTATCCGCTATATCCATTTTTTTAATTTTTTGCCTAATATGTATGAAACTCTTTTGGTAAATTTTATGTCCATTAAAAAAGTTGGTAGATGACTGATTTTTTAAGTATAATGTTAGGGATTTGATCCTTGTTTTGTTGGTAGAGGTAAAATCTACTTCAATGATCTTTACGTCTCAGAAGCCATTAATCTTCCTAGCCAGGCCATCATTGTTTTCATCCAAAAACATTGTCATTTCTAACATTTTCATTATCACCCATCACCTTGAGAACTGGTAACTTGTAGTCTCGTGCCACTCATCAGTATCATCGAGTGAAATTTGACCTAATCTCATCCCTCGTATATCTATGGTGAAATGCCTGATCATATTTGACATCCACCGAGTTATGTAGTCTTTCATGCTAAAACAGAAAATTTTGTATCTTTTCTTTGAATGAATTCTAGCAATGACTCATAAGTATCAATTGTTTCTTACAATGCTTAATGAATCTATTAATAATATGCAGAAAAGATTTACTCATATCGGTTACCATCTTTAGATAAAGTATTTGTTAATGGGGAACATATTAATGAAGTTCTAAGATTAGTAAGATATCTTGATAGTGCTTGGTAACCGAAGGTGACCGCAATCCTTGAATCCAAGGATAATTGAAGAAACTGTGAAATAGTTAGAGAGGCTCTTGAGATTCTAAAATTTTTGCTTTTCATTATACGTAATTGATCAACATCCACAATGGAGTCAAGTAACTCAAATCAAATGGTTTCTACTGACTACGTAAGTTGTACAAATAGAGCGTCCATATATTTTACATTGCTCCTTTTGTACTTCAAATGCTTGTTGAGGGATGGAACTTCGATCTCTTGATAACTTGGAGCTAGCAAGTTTGGGCCAAAGTTTTCATAGGCCGTAAGCCCGTAAGCATATGGTAAATACTGTCACTATCACAAGATTATACAACTCGGTACCAAAATCAATTATATACAACAGTTTATCTGTAATTATAAGAGTTTTAAACTGATTAATAAAGTTGTTTAATACTTTAATTTTGTAGCAAATAATAAGATAATTTTACTATAAGCTTAAATATGAAAATGGTTCCTGTAAATATTGACTTCTTAAAAATTGGTCCCTGCAACATTTTTTTTTTTTTTGATTTTGTTCTATGCATTTATAAAACATTTTGGTTTTGGTCCAGCTTGTTAAATTTTGGTTCCCTTAATTATGTTGGTAGTTTGTTTTGATCTCTTTGTTTTTATATTTGATAGGTTTTGGCCTCTCTACTGTCATGGTTTTTGAATTGATTCCCTTATGTAATGGAAGTTGTCTTTTTACTATTAAGAATTAATGCAAGAATATCATCATTAATTGGTCATAGAATATATATTACATTTTCGGCGTTTTCCATCCACATTTAAAAGGAGAGACCAAAACCAAAACATTTTGTCAATGCAGGTACCAAAACCATATATCTTTTTTTACGGGATCAATTTCAAAGAAGTCAATATTTACGGGGACCATTTTAATATTTAAGCCTTTGCTATATTATCCTCACATTATGTTAATTATTACATATTTCACATATTTCAAAATGTTTAAAAGCAAGGTTAAAGTTAGAAAAAATTAATCAATGCATCATCAAATTCTTAAAATATAAATTATTTAAAATAAGTTGAAAATGCTAAAACGATAAATAAATTGGAATTAAGGGAATATTGAACTCTCGATGTAGTTTCTTTGACACATGCCTGCCTCAGTGCCTCTCATGCTTGATAGCTCAACTTATCGTTCTTCTTTCTTTTGATGGCGGTTTCTGATCTTCTGATGTTTGGCAAACTGTTTTACTTAATTGCAATTTCACTTCTTTGCGGGGAATTATTTTGCCATCCCATGATCTACTAATGCATCTTTAATATTATAATTTATTTCTTTTGTATCCTTTAAAAAAAATTACTTTTACATGAGTTGTAGGGATTGCTCACGATCTATGGTCGTAACACCCCCTTACGACCCAATCAAAAACTGAATTTTTGAACGGATCAAAGGAGATGTTACGACCTCAGGTCGTAAGGGTTACTTACGACCAATATAGGTCGTGGCACCCCCCTTACGACCCAATCAAAAACTGAGTTTTTGAACGGTTCAAAAACTCAGTTTTTGATTGGGTCGTTCAAAAACTCAGTTTTTGATTGGGTCGTAAGGGGGTGTTACGACCGTAGGTCGTGAGCAACCCTTACGACCCTGTAAAAATAGTTTTTTTAAAAGGGCACAAAAGAAATAAATTATAGTATTGGGGTGACATTATTAGATAATGGGGTGGCAAAATAATTTCCCTCTTTGAGAATATAAATTTGTTTAGGTAACTAGATTAAATTACATAAAATGTTACTATAAATAATAGGGTCTTAACTATCGAATAGATTAATTACATTTTAAAAAACAAATGTTTATTGGAAATTAAGATACTTAATAAATTAGAAAATAATTATTTAATTTTTCGATACAATTTTATCATTTATATTATTTTATTCTATGCATGGGGTCCAAGGAATAGAAATCCCCAAAATATAAAAATGTTCTTTTAGTGCGTATTTGGTATAGTTAATAAAATTATATTATGATTATTTTTATTTATGATTATAATCTTAACAAATTATACTCGCTCAGTCTCTAAATATAAGACCATTTTGACACTTTTATTTTGTCCTTATTTATAGGACCCTTCAACAATTTTCAATGATTATTGTAGTGGACCGGACCTACTGGCCGACCACGTGGCCTTAACGCCGATCATTTAGGGACACTTATAAGTAGTATTGGCAAAACGGGCAGCGGGCCCCGCTTGCCCGCCTGCAATTTTTTGCGGGTAAGGCACAAGTTTTGACGAAAAAAATTGAATGCGGGCGGGCGCGGATGGTCCGCGGGCTTGAATATTTTTAAAAAAATAAAACCACCTTAGTGACACACACTATTTGCGGGCAATCGCCCGCACTTTTTTTAAAAAAATTTGTACTAAAAATATAGAAAAAAATATTAATTTAATTTATTTTTTAAATGCGGGCCGCCTAGGGCCGCCCTGCCCGCACTTAGGGCGGCCGGGACTTGAAAATCAGGCCCTAGTTATTTTTATGGGTGGACATGCCCATCCGCAATTTTTGCGGGCCGAGGGCAGGCAGGCTTTGCCACCACGTGCCAAGCACCTCACCTTATCAGCCGAGGACTCGAGCACCATATGTCCGGACAACCCTTATGACTTAAAGGATAAGGATAAACTCTCTAGTACAGGGTAAGAATGAATGACTCATCTTTCTTATCCTCTAAGAGCCACGTCAGCCCTACTGGGCCAAGCAGACCCATAGGGTACCACACCACTCTCCCTCTATAAATACAACACTTACACAAGGGCCAAGGTATGTTCTCTCTAACCTAAGAACTACATGCAACTTGATTCCCTTCTCATTGGGGATACGTAGGATCGGGGTCACCCTCGTCAGCTGCAACAACCCCCAAACACATCGCGGTGTCTCCCTAATATTGGAATTTGGAACACTACAATCATTAATCTTTTTTCCACAAACACCCTTATTTTTTAACACTTTTTAGATTCTCAATAATACTAATAGCGGTAATTTTGAAAATACATATCAAAAGTTCACATTTCCAATACAATCAACTAAATTATTACACTTTCTTAATGGACGTGAAATCCCCCAAATGAGTCTTATATTTAGGGATGGAAGGAGTAGTCTGTTTATGTTTGTACTCCCTCCGGTCTTGCTTAAAAGCCAAAAAAAAAACGTACATAAAATGGTTTTATATATAAGAAAAACTAACCAACTTTCTATTCTCAATAGAATTTTTCCTAAAATATCCTTATTATAAAGTAGTTGAATCATTTAATTTTTTTTACATTCCCAATACAAGTTTACTAAACTAATCTACTTTTTTATGAATGTGAGAAAATTAAATGCATCTAACTATTTTTTCTTAATACTTATGTCGGTAATTATTTTTGCTAATATAAGTATCTTTTAGCTGAAATTAAGAAAATTGTTTTATGTCCTCAACCTGATAGGTAATCCAATAATGTAAGATCCTTGGATCTCCCAAATGTCTTGCAATTCTAAAGACCAATGTTCTATTCCGGACATTTCAAAAAAAAAAAAAAGAAAAAACTATTACAGAGAGTAAAATTTGTTAGCTAGGAAAAATAATCACAAGAGTTTATTATGTGTATATTGGCAGTGTAAAGTTTTTTATCCCGTCGGTACATCATTCATCATTCATTTACATTACTTTTATTAAGAAGTCAATAACCATAAACCCTTGAATGATGGATGATATGCTGACAATATAAAAAACTTACACTTTTACACTTACACTGTCGATGTACAAACTATTTTCTCTAATCATAAACCTCAAAATATATATGTTCCAAAATGATAAGGTGGATGACAAAAACGACTCTCAGTTTTGTGTTTCAATTTAGTCATCTTTTAACTTTTTAACATTTATGGATCTTAATTACCGGTTCAAAAAAAAAAAAAAATCTTAATTAGATAATTTTACTTGGACATATCAAAGCAAAGCAAATTTTTTTTTTACTGGAAAGCAAAGCGAATTTAAACCAACTTTAAAAGATTAAATGAATTAAATGTATACAATCACTTATTAAATGAATTTAAAGAAATGCATTTTTCTTAAGGGGGTGAATTTAACAACTTGCATGAGTGCATTTAGTATAGAAATTTTTTTTTTTGGTTTATATGGGAGGTCTGGAACTAGAACCCATGACCTGAAAAAGGGGGAAATCCTAAATGTCCCTGCAGCCACCAACTGAATTGTCTTACACGGACTTTAGTATAGAATTTTAAAAGAATGCATACATGACATGGAGAACATCATACGTTTCCTAGAACAAATTACTTTCTCACTCCTTATATATATATATATATATATATATATATATATATATATATATATATATAATTTGTTAATATACGTAAAGTGTTTTTTCAATTAGTATATTTTAGCATTGTGCACCAGGTTTTAGTAGACAAAAATAACCTCGTATAATAAAAGGACTTAGTTTTAGAGACAAGGGTGTTTAATAATTTCCATTTTAGAAATAAAAAAAAAAAAAAAAAATCAACCCCCAAACCCTTGTCACCCTCTCTCTCATCTCTCATTTTTCTTCTCCCTTCACAAACATATTCTCTCTTCTCACTCTCTTCTCAAATTGGTCCATATATGTGGATTATATGGAAGTAATAGGTATTGCATTTGTTACGTTGTTTTCATTACTCTGCCTATGATCCCAAGAGCATCTTCTCCTACACCAAGCATAGTTACTTTTAATTTTTCTATCCTCCGCAGGGTCTTGTTACTCATTGCAAGGGCGAAACTAGAAGCAACTCTGACACGTGATTCATATTCAATTCCATCAAAAGATAAAAAATCAAATTAAAATACAAAAATAAGATAAAGGATGAAAAGAGTATCTAAGCCTTAATCATATTACTTTCTTTTAAAAGTTAATGATCATTAACACATCAAAAATAAATGATATATTAACAATATAAACTTTTTTTACATTATTTTTTATAAGAAAATAATATTATTCCAAAACAAGGGATCTAAATAAATATCATTGTACAAATGAGCTCTACATTCTATGAAGAGTTTGAATATGGGTACATAGTCATGTGTTCAGTAAAGACTAAAACCAACAAAAAGCATCACCTATTTTTTTACATTATTAATGCATCACCTATTTTTTCATAAAAAAAATCTCAAGTTCATATTTCATTTTAGTTATCTTTTATCTTTTCCATGTTTGCTTATCTTAATTATTTTTGTAGGAATCTTGTTAATGAGTGATTTTAAGGTTTTTAATATTGCAAAAAATAATTATAAATGTACATTTTTTCATGTCCTTAAAATAAATAAAAGGGTTATTTTAACCTAAACCCTTTAAAAAGTAGTAAAATCTCATTGAGAATATAAGTTTTTCAACTCTTAATTATTACGGTAAATCTTTATTTTTTCAATAAAATTTATATTCTCTGTATCAAAGGTTGAGGTTAAGAAAATTATGAATAAAAAAATTATATTTTTTCATGAGTTTTTACTATAGTTGATTTCTTCATTCCACATTTTATCAATTTTAATTTTTAACTTGGATATATCAAAACGTTGCCAAAGATTCATTTTCGGTTAACTTTAGAAATATATGAGCATCCAAGACAAAATCTTAACATCAGATTCATCAGATTCTGAGGGATTATCATTACATCATTATTCTGCAACTAAACTCAATTTCAGTCTTTTCATATCTTCCGTCACAACAGAGTCTTAACATCAGAATCACCAAACTCATGCATTAGCATTACATCATCATGTACTTTTAGACACAATTTCATTTCGATAATATCAATTACCTACAATTTATAAAAATAATTTCAAATAATATTTAAATACTAAAATTGAACAAAAGTTAACATTACAATAATTGAAGTTAATGATACCTACTAAAAATTATAAAGCGCATGCTAAAAAAATACAACATAATTCAAACTCTTATAATTTAATTAACGCTTCCTCCTTGTCTTCCAACATGTATTTTTATTTATTTATTTTTTCATAACAAGACAATATATTTAAGAATAAAAGAGAAAAACACATAGTTAAGAATATTATTTTTATTATTTAAAAAAAAGTTAATTAATATTATTATTTATTATTGTTTATTATTATTTGTAATTATTATTATGACTTATTATTATTTTATTGTTATTATTTATTTATTTATTAGGATATTATAAAGTAAAAAGAGAGAAAAGACAAAAAATTGTATCTCACAAAGTTTTAAGTTGAGTCTCTTATTTTACAGATTCAATTTAAGACTCTCCATCAAATTTTGAATATTAGCAGAGTTTGGTGAAAATCTGATGTTTAGATTCTCCGTGTGACTCATTCAAGACTCTGTTGTGGTTGCTCTAATGAAAGCTAACACATATGATAATGCATTCGTTATTACTTAATCAAGGCGTTAGGGGCTTGATCCCTAACACTTACGAACATAAGAGGCTTCACTAGAAAACAATTTCCAAAAGATTTTTTCTTTTTGAACCCTACCCTTTACTCATTGGCCCCCATTGCCTGAAACAAGTCGAAAGATTCTTTTCGCTTGAAACAAGGCGGAAACAAAATAAAACATTTTTCGTTTTATGCAAGTCGTATTATCTTCCGTCTTTCCAAAGTCGTAAATAAAATAAAGTATTCCGCCTCTCATCAGGCGAAAAACATTAAAAATTTGTTATAATACCAAAATTGTCCCTCCGTTCATTCACGTACAAAACAATAAAAAGAAGGGAGGTGAAGAGTTTACGGAGGGGCTTTTCTGGGATTTCAACACTTTAATTGTTCCGCTTCTTAAAAGTTGGAAGTATTTTCGTTTTTAAATGGCCGGTAATTCTTCCGCCTTATGCAAATCGGTAGTAATGGGTGAGGATCAAAAAGTTTATCCGACTTGTTTCAGGCAATGAGGGTAAATGAATAAAGAGCGAAGTTAAAAAAAAAATTTCCAAAAAGGTACGACAAAGTCAAAAGTAAAAGTAAATACCATTAAAAAGTCATCAAGTCACATGGTGTAAATACCTTTTAAAAAATTAATTTTAAAATGTAAAAAAATAAAAAATTATTGAAAAATGTAAAATAAAAAAATATATTCCCATAAAATAAAAAATAAAAAATTTCATATTATTATTATTATTTATTATTTTTATAATTTTTATAATTTTAAAATTTTGATGGATTCCGCTGTTAGAAAGACCCACAGTAATATGAATCCATGGGATCCTATGATGAACTCACTTCTGCATTAGCATTACTCTGTGGTGTTGTGTTGTACTGTCTGTTGAGCATCCCTAAAAAAAATGGCCTCAAGACAAAAACATATGACCGTTAATTTAAAATTGTGTTGGTGGGGCACTTGTTCCTGAGCTAAACACAGCGCGTGCATTTCCATCTCCTACTCTCAGCGAGTAAATAAGAATCTCCGCTATTTCTTCTGAGTTCTGACTCTACACTCATCACTCTGTTCTCTTGTGCTCTGTGCTGTGTACTACTCACTCACTCCTCGCTCACTGCCCTTGTCACCATTTCCATTTCTCATTCACCCTTTTCTTCTACTTTCCCCTTTCTTTCTCTCTCTCTTTTTTACCTTTCTACCCCTCCAAAAACCAAAAACCTCACATTTCGATTCAACTCCGTTTTGCTTCACACCTTCTTCATGCGTAACCCAACCTCCGTTTTTGCATTCAACTAAACAAGTTTCGATTTTTTCTTCGGAAACAGATACCCTTTTGCGTTTTACGAAATGGGTTGTGCTCAGAAACACATTTCGATTCGACGTCGTTTTGCTTCACAACTTCTTCATGAGTGACCTTAGCACTTTTTTTTGCTTTTAACTAGAAACAAGTTTTGATTTTTTCTTCAGAATCAGATACCCTTTTGGAATTTGTGCAATGGGTTGTGCTCAGTCGAGGATAGATAACGAAGAATCGGTGGTGCGGTGCAAGGAGCGGAAGAATCTGATGAAGGAAGCGGTGGTTGCTCGTAACGCCTTCGCCGCCGGCCACTCCGGTTACTCCATGGCTTTAAAAAACGCCGGCGCCGCCTTAAGTGACTACGGTCACGGCGAGACTTACATTGACCTCGACACCCAGCAACAGCAGCCGCCGCCGCTGGACTCCGGTGCCAACCCTCCGCCTCCTCCGCCGCCGCTCATGGAAGACAACCTCCCTCCCCCGCCTCCTCCTCTGCCGAGCTTCTCGCCGAGCCCTATTCTCAAACGAGCCGCCACCATGCCGCCGGCGATAGCCATGCAGCACCGTCGTGAAAATGAAACCGCCGGCACCATTGCCGAAGAGGACGAGGAAGAGGAAGAAGAAGAGGAGGAGGAAAGTTTGAAGGTTAATAAACGAAATGGCAGCAAGGGAATGTTGAAGAAGGGTTCCGGCAGCGTTGGATCTCCACCGGGGATGAAAGCGGTGCCGCCGCCTATGCCGGAACCGAAAGAGGCTTGGGACTATTTCTTTTTGGTGGATAGCATGCCAGCTCATTGTTTAAGTGGTGAAGATGAGAATGAAGAAGGTGAAGGAATTGAAGGTGGTGATGGTGTTAAGAATAATGGTAATAATAATAATAATAATAATAATAATAATAATAATAATACTAATAATAATAATGGGGTGGTGGTTGATGAGGTTGAACCTAAGACTCCAGAGAAGGTGAAGTCAAATGTGAATGTGGAATTGAAGCATGTGGAGATAACACCTGAGACACACATTCAACATTCTAAGACAGCACCAGCTGATTTCAGGAGAATGGTGAAAGGAGGAGTTCCTGATGTTACTCTTTTGCAGATTCTCAATTTCCTTGATGATCATTTCTTGAAGTCTTCAGAAAGTGCACAAGAGGTTAACAAGTTGCTTGAGGCTACTAGGCTGCATTACCATTCCAATTTCGCTGACAATAGGGGTAATTTCTTTTATCCTTTTTTTCAATTTCATGTTGTAGAAGCTGTTTAGGTTCGACCTCGGTTTTAAATCGAGGTCACGGTTGTGTTATTTGTATTGCGGGCCAATTATGGTTAATGTGATTTGTAATTGTGTCCTGGTGCGGTTGCAGTGGCCACCATAGCTGGGGCAAGGATCTTCTCCATTTAGGAAATTATCTTCTCCATTTCGGCAATTAAAGTTTTAGGATTGGTAAATGTTTTACTTGATTGTTAAATAGTTAATTGTATTTACCAATATCACCAACCGAATTTACCATCCCTAATGTTATTTACTGAAATGGAGATCTTGAGGATCCAAACCCCCCCACAATCAAGATGTTGTGGTCGCGTGGTGCAATTTAAAGCCTTGGGTTGGGCTTTTTTTAGTTGCTTGTTCGACATGAGTGATTGAGCTAATTTGCTTGCTATGATGATTGATGAGACAGGTCACATTGATCATTCTGCTAGAGTTATGCGTGTGATAACATGGAATAGGTCCTTCAAAGGTATATCCAATGGTGATGGCGATAAAGATGATTTTGATTCAGAAGAATTTGAAACTCATGCAACTGTGTTGGACAAGTTGTTAGCATGGGAAAAGAAACTTTATGAAGAGGTCAAGGTAAGGAGTCTTTTTCCATTTTATTTTACTTTCATCAAAAGTTGGAGAATAATATTGTTTCTCCATAAGTCTTGTTGATCTATATTTCTCTAAATCACATTAATTGTTTAGAGGTGGATTCATGCTATCAAAATGTAATGTTAGTCAATGCATTTACCTTAATTAACTTCACTCCTTGTCAACAGCAAGGTGAGCTTATGAAGTTTGAATATCAGAGAAAAGTTTCAATTCTAAACCGGCAGAAGAAAAAGGGTGCCAGTGCTGAATCCTTGGAAAAAACCAAAGCAGCTGTAAGTCATTTACATACAAGATACATTGTCGACATGCAGTCAATGGATTCAACAGTCTCCGAAGTGAACCATATTCGTGACGCACAGTTGTATCCAAAGCTTGTTGCTCTCGTTAATGAGTAAGTACTACCAATTAGAAATTAAAGAGATATAACGTGTTGCTCAATGTTGCCTCATTTTGATTAACTGTCGTATTTGATATTGCTTGAAAGTTATGCATGAATGAAGAGTCCCGAATGAATCCCCTGTAGTAATTACTGATTAAGCTATTTTGGTTGTGAATTGATGAGTAGTGGACAGTTATGTTGGCCTGCATTAGTTTTAAACGTGAAACCTTGTAACTAAATCTAATCCCTAGTAATTAATGTTTTGAAATATTTTACTTGAAAACAGGATTTCAATTAGCACTGTGTCGTTTAAAACCCGAGTATTTGATACTGAGTTACTGACCACTAACTACTACTACCAAAATTTTGAATGTGTGATATGACTATTATATCTCGCTTATGTATACAGTGTTCTAAATTTTAATTTCTATATGAGGGTGAGTGTAACGGGGCAAACAGTAACTTTGAAATAGTTTTTGCATGATGAATGTCTTTTAATCATGAACCTACTTGATCTTCTTCAGGATGGCCAATATGTGGGAGAATATGTCGTCACATCACGACAACCAGCTGAAAATAGTTACAGACCTCAAATCTCTTGATATTTCCAAAGCTCCAAAGGAGACAACCAAGCATCACTATGAGCGCACCGTGCAGCTTTGGAACGTTGTCCAAGACTGGAATTCTCAATTCGAGAAGCTTGTGATTCACCAGAAGCAATACATCAAAGCTCTCAATAGCTGGCTAAAGTTAAATCTCATTCCTATTGAAAGCAACTTGAAAGAGAAAGTCTCGTCTCCACCGAAAACTCCGAATCCACCAATCCAAGCCCTCCTTCATGCTTGGCATGATTACATTGACAAGCTTCCTGATGAGCTTGCAAAAACTGCTATTACCTCCTTCGCTGCTGTGATAAAGACAATCATACTTCACCAGGAGGAAGAGATGAAGCTAAAAGAGAAATGCGAGGAAACCAGAAAGGAATACTTGAAGAAAAAGCAGTCATTTGAGGATTGGTACCAGAGGTATTCAATAAAGAGGGGCCCCGAGGAAGCAGATAATGAAAGAGGGGAGGAAGGAAATGCTACAAACAATCTTGTCTCTGACAAGCAGTTTGTTGTTGAGAGCTTGAAGAAGAGACTAGAAGAGGAAGTTGAATCTCACCAAAAACTCTGTGTTCAGGTGCGTGAGAAGTCGCTGCAAAGTCTCAAAACTCGGTTGCCGGAGCTCTTCCGCGCATTGTCAGACTATTCTCATGCATGTGCTGATGCTTATGAGAAACTGAAGTCAATCACTCAATCAAGGGGTGGTGGTGCAGCTTGACGATGTAATTATTTATTCTCTTTATATAAGTATATGTAAACTTGAACCTAAATTCTGCCATCATCCTCACACAAGGTGGCATATTCTAGCTTAACATGTAGTATGTAGTATTTAATAATTTTGTGTGAAAATTTTGCCTTGGCTTTTTATGCTTTGACCATTGCTTGATGATGGAAGCATAATATGCCTCTAAGTGTGTGATGTGCCTTGAGGAAGTTAAGGTGGTTGCCCTTGAAATAGTTACTTAGCTTATTGTCAATTCAAGTCATTAGGTGCACAAAATGAAAGATTATCGACTTTAACTTAATATTGATATTGATATTTATATTTATCTAAATCACAAAGTGCATTGGCCAGAGAAATATGTAGACTTGGTTTGTGTAAAATAAAGATGGAAACAGAATCTGCCGTGTTTGTTTTTGCAATATTGATGAGAAATTCTAGCTATATATGTATATATATTTGGTAGGGAGGGGTTTGAGTAGTTTATATGTGGGTTCAAAGCTTTTTATTGGTGTGAACTGTGAACCATAGGTATGACCGTAGGACTCAATTATATCTCAGGGACTTTGATTTGAGACACATCTGATTAAACTATAATATTCCTCGTGATAATTGAACTGAGTTCGGGTATAATATAGTACACTTTTTTCAAAACACTATTGGTTATGGAATTTTATGTGGAAATCATAAAATCCCATGTATCTTTACTTTATGGAGTAATTTTTGATCCGTGGAATTTAATGGATCTCCGCTTTATTTATTTGTTTTCTTTAGATTCATCAAATGAGTGTGTTGCTCATATCATACTCATACTATTCTTAATCATACTATTTCTTTAGATTCATCAAATGAGTGTGTTACTCATATCATACTCATACTATTCTTATTCATGCTCATACTATTTTTATGTAGAAATCATAAAATCCCATGGATCTTTACTTTATGGAGTAATATTTGATCCGTGGAATTTAATGGATCTCCACTTTATTTATTAGTTTTCTTTAGATTCATCAAATGAGTGTGTTACTCATATCATACTATTCTTAATCATCATGGTAGAATAACTTAATAAAAATGTTATTTGCAAGTTACTTACACACTCATACCTCTCACATGTGTAATTAATAAAATTAGAATGTAAACGTACACAAAATGATAAGAATGTTCTGCATAATCCATGTGATCTTACTCATAATTAATATTATTTATTAAGATTACATTTAAAGGATCCAAGTTAACAGAGGGACAGAGAAGTAGGCAGCCAGCAAACAATGACACTTTCGGCGGTCTTACTTTGACACGTAAAAGGCTGAGGCTCCGGTGCATGTAAACATATAACATGCATCGGTGCATGCCTTTATTTCTGGATTTTTTATTTATTTTTTTAAAATTTAATCAATTAAAAAATATTCTATGTGTTTTCTTTTTTACGTATATGAAGTAATTTTTATAATTTGGTTTTTTTTTATTCTGTGTTCTTAAAAAACTCTATTGAGTAAAACTGTATTCAAAATTTACAGATTCTAATAAATCTATATACAAACTTGTGTTAAAAAATATTCTGAATAAATTTGTATTAAAAAAATTTGAAAAACAAAAAAAAAATTAAACCATGCACCGATGCAGGCTTCCCGAGGTAAAACCCCCTTTCTTTGAATCTAAGAGGGATATTTACATGGCTCTCTTATACAATTCATCAAAGTGCCAACTGAATTATTTTCCCCCAACTAACTATTATTATTATTATTATTATTATTATTATTATTATTATTATTATTATTATTATTATTAGTATTATTTCAGAGTATCATATTGTTTCATCAATGAGAGATTAATATTTTAATATATGTTTACACTTAAGCGAAAAATTGTTCCAATAATATTTTTTTTTACATACATAAAACCCTATATTTAAACTAAGAATTTTTGTTTAAGTAACCTAAATTCCTTTCACTTGAATCAACACACACCGGTATTCTATTATTATATCTCGGATAATTTAAAGAATAAAACATTTCAAACAAAAGTGACTTGTTGGCTTCAAAAACTAGGCAGTTAGGCATTGATCTCTCAATAATATATAATTATATATCCCTTTGTAAATAGAAACTGCACCACTTAGGCATGTGACATGCTTGATGTCCATATAGAAAGTCACAGCTACAAAATGCTTTAAAGCTTTAGGTGTGGAAAAAAAAAAACTAGGTACTCTAAGAAAATGGATGTGATCAAGAACAAGAAGCACTGGTTCAGTTCAAGAAGTCAGAGAACTCAAAACATCAGGTTAGGAAGGAGCTACACAAGACCTCACAATAGGACCTATTCACTAATCAGCTATGATGGCAAGAAAACAGTTTGGCAGATGGTTTGGAGAAAGCTGAAAAGAGAGAAGAAAAGAGTTTTCAATTCTCCTGATAGTGTGGATGGTGTTTATGATCTTGAAACATACTCAATGAATTTTGATCATGGAACTGGGTGGATGGAGCCGGATAATCTCTCTCGTTCATTCTCAGCTCGGTATGCTGATCCATCTAGGATCTTACCACCTAGACATTTATTGGCTTTTGAAGCTTGATGTTATAAATTGTCCAAAAGACCAAAACTATGTATTTTTTGCTCTTATTGGTTTCCTAGTCCTCTTGTATAATTTTGTTACATATGACTGAAATGCTCATCTCTCTCCCCAACTCTTTGTTTAGTTGTTGAGTAACATTAGTAGATTGATCAATCTTATATGAGATTGTTTATTCTCATAACGTTTGACCTTTTGTAGTGCCAGATTGTTCAATTGGAACAAGGATTGGTTAACGTCGGTGGAGATTGGTTATGTACAATTAGTTTCACGTTTGATCAATTGGCTGCAAGCTTAGTTAATATTACTAACGGAAAGGATTTAGTGAAACAAATTAAATGATATATACATAGAGCATTAAACGTGCATTTATCACTTTAATTATTATCTTTGCCGGTTTATAAACTCAAACCCTTAATTCCTATCGTATTGAACTGGGTATTAGTATTGGATTGGAATCATGGATACTCTTGTTTAATTTTCAGTACAACTTATGGTGTTTAGATTTTTTATCTGAAATCATGGTTTGTGTGTTCTTGTTCATCCTGGCAATTCAATGTTATGTTTTTCTCTGTTTGACCTGGTGATAGTAATTGAAAGGAACGCAGCAGCAAACCATACCAAATAAATAAATAAAAATTTGAATGTTTCAAACTTTTTTGTAGGTTTGCAGCTTACTTTATCCTTAAATAAAAGTAGATGCTGACTCAACTCTCGAGACTCATAATTTAATACGGCAACAAGAAAACCTTATTGTGAGATTGAAAGTCAAGGAAAAATTTAGGATGATTTTATCTTTGCATTTGTTATTCTTATGCTATGCCCTCATGAAAACTTTCATATCTTTTAGAGTCGCTCTCTACATAGTTATTAAGATCTACTCCTAAAAAAAAAATCTTTTTTTTCATAGGTATTTTTCATATTGCACCTTCTAAATCCTTTCAAAATTTTACTTTATGATATTTTTTAAACACTGTTTGATGTGCATAAACGCTAATCCGAATAGTGAAGGTGTTTCTCTTTGCTACCAACTTAGAAGCTATATATGATCTTGTCCCCATCCTTTTCATCTTCACTATCTCTTTCTTCCACTTCTTATCTATCATGACTCCCACCCCATTTCTCGTCATAGTTTTACTTGTGTACTAAAGCTTAAAATCCAAAGAGTCTAATTTTTTTGTTTTTTCCCTATCCATTTAGTTTCTTGTAGGCACATAAAATTGATACTCCTCCTAATCATGGTGTCCACTATTTTCATAGATTTACTTGTAAGAATGCTTATATTTCATGTTCCTATCAAAATCTTAGTCCAGTGAACTAACTTATCTACCTACACCCTCATTAATTAAAATGTGAGAACCTTGCTTATTATTCACTACATGCAGGTTGCAATGCAGCGACTCTTGCTCATTTGACACTATTTTTGGGCCATACAATGCTTTGCTTCTGAAAAAAGATCTAGCATTAACCATGTTATATGGTTGATCCATATTATAAAGATTCGGCAAAATTTTACATTAGCAGTTAATTGTCTAACATAACATTCAACTTTTATCCGGTCTAAGATCGACTATATATAGAATATATAAGCACAACATAGACAAGATTAACTTTTAGTAATCAATTTTATTTTAAATATGCTTTATGACACAATTTTAAAAAATAAATTTGCGTAAGTTAATTAATACTTTTGAATATGATGTTCTTAGTTTTTTCATAAAAATTTACTGGTGCATCCATCACATGTGTCTTAATTACGACACATATTTAAAAAGTCCTTAAATAATTAGCGGATATATAATAACAAAGAGAATCTTGCAACGCCAGGCTATATTTCAACTCCATATACGGTGTCGTTTCATACATGATTACCATTGCCGAGTTAAAATAGAGTGGAGTCATCTCAGAATATGGAGAAAATCTTTCATATTCTAAAGGACTCTATTCACCATTATATCTATAAATTGTCTCAGTGGATCGGAGCTCATAGTATTTTAGATCTGATGGTCACAATTCTCCTGTTCAAGGAGAAAGAATTTTGTTTATCCTCAAGAGAGAATTCTCCTATCCGGCCACCTATATATGATTACTTCACACTTTAGAAAATATATGCCGCCCTCTATCTCATTAATTTTTTATTTTTTTTTTCAAAAGTCAGAATAGTCAATGAATAGCATAATATATATTTTTTTTTAATGTAACGCATGATTCCTTTGTTAATTATAAATTGTTATTACTTGACAAATTTTCATATTATTACCATTAATACATGTTATACTAATATTCCATAAACTTTTACTCCATAGAAAACTGAAGATAACAATAAGATTATAAAAATTAATGTATCATTATATTTTCTTCTTTTTGTGGTAATTAAATATGTATTTTTTTTACTTACTCAATCATGAATATAATATGCAATTTTTTTAAAAAAATTTATTTATTATTTTTTCTTTAATTTGGGAAAAAATATAATTTTTTTTTACTAAAATAATAAGACTAATACAAGTGCCTGATGTTAATTGGAGTATTTCCTAAATCAAAATATCATTCGAATTAATTCAAAGATAAGCTATTAACTAAGGACTAATACAAGTGCCTGATGTTAATTGGAGTATTTGGTTGCTGTTATGTATGAGAAATAAGACTCACTATCATAATATCCGCATATTGAGAAAAAAAATTAGTTTTCGCATAAAAAAAATTGTAATGTAAAAGAATTAAGTCAAGGAAAATGTACAAGTCTATTTTAAAAACACACATCTAGAAGCAACACGGCACTTGCTTTGAATACAGTTTCGAATGGAAGTTTGTTGAATAAGTGGTACTCCATCCGTCCCTAAATAAAAAGCCTCTTTGGAGAATTTCACGTTTCATGAAAAAAGTAAAATAATTTAGTTAATTGTATTGAAATTGTGAATTTTTGATATGTAATTTCAAAATTACCCCTATTAATATTATTGGGAATCTAAAAAGTATTTAAATAAATAGGGGTGTTATGGAAAAAAGTAATTAATGATCGTTAAAAATTGGTATGAGACTTTATAAATATGGACAAAATAAAAGTGTCAAGAAGACTTTATATTTAGAAACAGAGACAGTATAATTTAGGTACGAGAGTTTATTACATAATATATATATATATATATATAATAAACAACGAGGGAAAAGCCCAACAAATATTCTTTTATTGCTTTGAATACAGTTTCGAATGGAAGTTTGGTTGAATAAGTGGTATACTTATATTCTCATATTGAATTTAATTTTATACGTACAATAAAGTGGAAAAAAATCCAATAGCAGAATTAAATTGTCACATTTTAAACAGGTTACTTTATTTAAACTCTTGAGTGATTTTGATTCTCGAAAGATATATTGATCATCAATTTAATTTTCAAAAGTTGATATCAATTAAATTTTTCAAAGATCAAAATGATATTACATTGATTTCTTTAGAAACTCATTTGATGGTCATACAAATTTTTAAGAGACTAAAATTTACACTACTTAATAATCATTCAAACTTTCAACAATTTATTTGATGATTAATTTTTTTTAGGGCCTGATGAAATTTTTGCCTACAAGGTGAAAAGTATCCAGTACAAGAATGGCAACCTATTTTATTTTATTTTATTTTTTTTCCGTATTCCTTGCAGAACCACCGGTATCCCCAAGAGCACCCTTAATACCAGGGAGCCCTTGAGACTTGAGACTAATCCGGAGCGAGTTGCGTGGCTGTCTCTCCCAGCTGGATGTCTTTAGTGGAAATCGAACACGGGGCTACTAGCACTCCTGTCCCATTCCCAAGATTTCAGTTGGTTCAGTTACCCCATTGGTGGCAACCTATTTTATTAGTCTTCGGTTGCAACTTCAATTAAATTTCACTTTCAATGTTGTACAGTACTCCCATATACAATAATACGTTGTCTTACCAAAAAGTGATGGCATATTGTTCTTTGATTGAAACTTGGAAAGAAATTGCCAGTTGATAATCAGAATTTCCATCAATGCTTTCAGTTTCAGTAGATTCCAACTTCCGTTTCCGTACCATGATGCCACATATATAATACAGTACTAAACTAAACATTAGCCGAAAGGTTTTGAAACTTTATGTGGAGCAAGTGTGCAACACTTGAACTAGATCATCATTATATTGATCTTACTTTTCAAAATAAGCAGTAATTAGTGTGATAAAAGCACTTACGCATAGTTCTTTGTGGTCTTTGAGCACCAAAAGTAGAAAAGTACACTTCAGATGAAACAAAATTTCAATGGTTTAACCTGAATTGCGTACGTTGAGCAAGAACCTTACGCAAAGACATGTTTTAGTCTTTTACTCCCTCCATTCCACTTACGGATAATGTATACGAATTAAAAAAATTATTAAATGTTTCAAATTTTAAGAAAAATATAAAATAATTTTTAGAGTTAGAATGGTTAAGAAAAAATTATATATTCAAATAATTTTTTTTTATAAATTATGACATTAATAAATCCAAATGTTAAGTTTAAAGTTCTAATTTATTTTTTTTGTGCATAAAGGGTATTCTTCGGCCTACAGCCAAAGACTAATCCCCTCCAAAGCGTAGAGATCACTGAAGTGGGTTATGTAGAAGACTAGTGGGGGTTAGCACAGATGGTAAGAGATTTGTTGATACTTAAGTAAGTGGTTGAAGATTCAATCTCTCGACTCTTGCGATTGTAAGAGGCTTGGAGACTACCCCAAGAAGGTCCAATAATATCGAAATGATTAATCACCTAGTTATGCGAGTAGATACCTTGCGAATTAAATGAAATAGAAGGAGTATCATTAATGATCATCTATCCTGATGGGGTAAATTGAGTGGCAACCTTTTTAATTTTTTCATTTTTAAATTGTGATTTTATGAAATATATTTAAGAGGTTTTTTTTAAATGATTTTCTTAATTTAGGGCTGAGAATAAGAGATTATAAATAAAATTTTAGTATTTAAAAAAAAAAATTTAATAATTAAGAGTTAGAGGACTTAAGTTCCCACTGAAATTTTACGATTTTTTAATCTCTTATTCTTAGTTTTAAGGCTTAAGATTAAGCAAATTCTTTTTTTTAAATGCATGTTCAAGAGCATATTTTAACATTCTAAAAATAAAAAAATATAAATTTTTGCATTCGGAGTTATTGAACACACATTTATTCATGGATTTAATTTTTTTTAACTTTACATTTAATATGTTGAAATATGTGAAATGAGTGATAATTAATGTAGTGTGAGAATATCATAATAAAGTTATCTAATACTTATCTTATAAATTAAAGCATTAAATAAATTTCTTAATCCATGTTAAATTTCTAAAACCACGGATAAATTTGATCGGAGGGAGTAGTCCGAATGGTTACTGATACCGTTTTGAAAGGGCAGGAATCCTTGTCTATGCCTAATAATGCTTGATTTTTCTAATGATAGTTAGATGTGCTTGTGAATTGTAACTAATTGACTTTGAGATGCATAATAAACAACAACAACAACAATTGCAAATGTAATTAGAAAACTAATATAATAGAGTTGCACATGTTTATATAGAAATTGAAGAGTGATTATGATATTGATACATATCTGATATCTGATATCTCATTCTTCTCACTTCTCAGTACGGTTCTGAGAGTAGAATGCTAAAAGTTTTTACATGCATGATCCTTTCCGGCTGCATTCTTGCATGGCTGTTGGTTTTTATCCTTTAATTCAACTCCAGCCACAATAAAATATGCAGTGTGCCTAGAAACCAAAGAGTTCATATTGTGAAACTTCAATAATGACTTACCATAAAGTGATTTAATTTCCTGAAGGAAAGAAATAAACCTGAAAAAGTTCAACATCTTGATCTTAGAGTCATCGTCTATATCTGAAGTAGTGTCCAATGCTTGTTGCATGTGATGTAACCACCTCTCTGCAGCTTGATGCCTTACGGGAAATGGACGATGTCGAGCAATTAGAGCAGGATGCCCTGCCATGCATAATGGAAGGATCAAAGGCTTAAACTTTCAAATTTGCTTGGTTATTTAATTATTTTTCTGTGACCAATACACAAATGTCATTTTTGCCTAAGACTTAATTTCAAGTTTTACTTCCTTCAATAAAATCTCTGATGAAAAAAAAAACAGATTCAACCATGCATCTAAAAGGAAGGATAGAGCACACAGCAGAATAATTTTTGCCAAACTACAGAAACAATTATAGGAACATTTTAATCAGTGTATCAGATCGATGTCAAGTTGCTCCCACACCCACTAAGAGTAGCTTGGTGCCTTGGTTCCTAATGAAATTTTTAAATTATGGATCAGATATGTTATGCAGCTAATTGTTTCAGATTTAAGATTGCATCACTTGAAGCGGACGCGATATTGCCTCACCCGCATCATCGATCCCACAATTGTGGTCTAGTCCAAATCACACTCATGTGATCGCATCTGATCACATCATCGCCACATCAGAATCAAAAATGAATTTTCAATAACCAAAAAAAATCACATCACAATGGTTGCTATCCGGATCGCAAATTTGCAATGATCATAATACTCCTAATTGCAACGAACGTTACTGTGACTAAAATTATATTCAGTTGTGATGGCTGCTGCAACTGCATCAAGCAATAGCAGACCACCATTAATTGTAATTAGCACATATCAGCCTACCGCAACACAACGGTGACTACAACAGCAACTGCAATTTACTCTGCTCCTGATATAATACATTAGTTTAGGAAGTACACTCACTACAAATGGTTTTCAAATAATGAAATCAAATACCGTACAATTGTCCAGTGCCATCTATCATATTGTACCAATTAACACACACACCACACGCACCCATTATTAAATAAATCAAAGCTAAGTGAGCACCTCTTCTGTGAGAATAGAGAGGAGGACCTCCCATTCTTTGGACAAAGAATTCATACTGATTCTGGATTGCGTGTTCTTTCTCAGAATTTGCAAATATGGAACGAAACCATTCTTCCTCATCATCATACACCCTAAATCACAACCACACAAACCAAAGCAAGATGAATATATCATATGCCTAATTGAAAGAAGAGTAGCCATTTGGTTACAACAGAAGTAAATCACCGATAATTCGGTCATGCCCTATCATTGAGAGACTAAATTGATAATTTGCTCGTTATAAACTGTGAATAAATGGTACGTCGCTATTGACATGAACCAATTATATCTTTTAGGGACTAAACTAATAATTTTACAAATAAATGGTAGGTAACTATTGTCATGAACCTACAACTATATATCTCAAAAAGCCGAAGTTAAGGGTTTTAAATAAATCTAACATCTACATACCTGTTGTAGAAATTGGTGGAGAGGTTAATAAAGGTTTGAAGGCCAAGCTTTTCAAACAAAGTGGTGTCTTGTTTGTCAATGGCAAAAGCATCAGCTGTCTGAACTCCACTCCATTCAGAGGCCTTCTCTTGCAGGGTCTGTAGCATCTCTCTCTTTTATCTTTCACCTTTCTCTCTTATGCTTAGTGTCAAGGGTGATAGCTATGTATCACTTCCTTATATAGAGGTAGTGGAGTTGGCGTGGATTCCACGGCTTTGGATTTGGTGGAAAGGGAAGAGTATGTGCAAAAGAAAACATCACGACATATATATATATATATATATATATATATATATATATATATATATATAACTCCATTAAAATAATTCCATATCCATGATTTTCATAGATACCTCTTTGGATTCTGAGAAGTCAGAAAGAATAATACTCCTTCTGGTCCTATATATAGGACATTTTATATTTCTTATGCATCATTAATTATTTTTTCTCTTTTTTGCCCTTATTAAATGTTTTGAGTAACTATGTTTTTTTTTGTTATTCATTAATGAATGTAAACTTTTCAAGTAAAATGGAAAGGTAAAATTGTAATATTACAATATATTCTCATAAAATTCACAAAACTAACCATTTTTCTTTGTCCGGATAATACGGTTAAGTATGTATGTCCTGTGTATACAGGACCGGAGGGAGTATAAACGGTGGGCGCTGCTCCTTGATTCCTTTCACAACATAACGCTATGAATTAACATATCATTATTTTACCAAAAGAGAGGGTGGCATAAAAGATCTGAACTCCTTTTAGTCTCTTGTCATCCGTTATTAAATGATGCGAGATTTTATTAATACGGAATCCTCTGTTACTCGCACTTAATTATTTTACAATATTTATACTATATTTTAGAAGCATCTTTATTTTTATACTTAATTGTTTTTTAATCATTTTTTTAACACTAACTCACATTCACATTTATGTCTTCTTTTTTTTTCTTTCCTGAACTCCTTTGCATTGTCGAAGGTAGAGACGAGTGTACTAGATATCAGTCATACTATTCATATTTATTATGCTACGAACCTTATTTTCTAAAGGATTTAGTGTTTTTTCTTTTCCTTTTAATACTTAATCTTCAAAAAATTATACGTACAATAAGGTTAATATACTGGTAAAAATTAAATTTTTTTGTTGTACGCTATTGGCACATACACTGATCCTCAGGGTATATATTGAACAAAAATATTAGTACTACTCCAAGATGTTAGGGTATGTGTAATTTTAAAATGTTGCATCCTAAGCATACAAAGCGTAAAAAAGAAAAAAAATACATGAGGGTATTTTGGGAAAAAATAATTTATCGGACTCGGACGTTGAGTTTTAATTGTGTTGCAGTAGCAATCAATATCTATTGGAGTTGCTGGCAGAGCATCAGAAGATTGGACCCTTCACTCAAGTTCTTCCAATCTGCAATCGCCTTCTCAATCAAGATACCTTCTTAGAAGATTGGAGCCTTATCTCAATAGTTTGAAGTTTTTTTTCTTATTCTTGTTGTTGTTGTGATGAATGTGTGAATTGCATGTGAGTTTCAGGGGATGCTTGTACCTTAAAACAAGTTTCCTAATTTTTATAAGGACTTACTAATAATAAAGAGCCACACTCTTTGATATATGCTGTAAAAGCATTCGCAACTATAAGTGCTTGTAAATTAGTTGTATCCTTCAATATGCTGTGGTCTCATCCCCTACGTTTTTGGTTCAAAAGAAATCAATTTCATTGCATTGCAGTAAGATAAGAGTGACGCAACTGCTGCCTTTGGCAATCACGTGGTTTATCTGGAGAAGTATGTCCAAAACACTTCAATTTGATTCTTCTTATTATGATTGTTAATGCTGATTTATTGCACTTATAGATAGTGATAATATTGTATTCTTTACTTTTCCACGTTTAGAATCCACTTTACAGCCGAACTCTTCTTGCAATTGTTTTTAATTCGTATATATCTCTGCTTCATGGCTTTACAGGTTTTTGCAGATAAGTAGGATAATGTTGTTCACTTTGAAAAATATGATTGCAACATCCAGGTACCTTGAACTAACTAACTTTCTCCATTTATCACCTACCTATATCCTTGTGTAGTTTGTCGTATTGGTTATATATATTCACGTTAATGGTAACAATAGTCATCTTTATTGTATTAAAATGACATTTAACAAAAATTGAAAATCTGTGTTTTGTAAACTTGTTCTAATTTCTCACCTTGGCGAATGCAAGATCAAAAACTAAATGTAAAACTATATATTTGACATATATATGAGTTGTGTTTCGAACTAGAGAACAACAACATTTTTTGAGTGATTACTAGGGTATAAATTTTTTAATTATTCAGCATGTAAATGATTAAATTATTGTTTTGGGCTGTAATTGAAGCACTGCTGGAAGAAGCACCATCTCCTATATATATTGACCTCAGAGTTGCGGAAGGCAATGGGAAATGCTGCAGTTTCAGTGGTTGCATCTATTGGTTATATTGGTGTTGGAGCAGTGAAGTTCCTATTGGATGAAAGGGTTCCTTTTACTTCATGGAGATGAACACTGGTATCCTGGTCGAAACTGATTTTAAATATTTGTTTTAGTTAGTGCATGCATGTTTGGTTCTGCGGTGAGTTAAGAATGTCAATGCATGCTATTAACAGTTGTGTGGTATGAAAATATGAAATGAATCTAACAAATAAGACAATAATTTTTGATACATTACGTTAGGCTTTCAATTTTTGTAGTTGTGATGAATAATTCTCATTGTTTCTTTTCTTTTTTACTTGAAAGATTTTTGTAGTATGAAAAAGTGGTGATGAGATGCAGAACCATCAGGATTCAGAAGAAGGTTCAGATGATAATGAAAATGATGATCTTGATTAGGAGCATAGTAGTAATCAGGTGGTGCAATGCTCTAAAAGTTATGCACTAATTTAATGGTTGCTTTCTGGTCTAAGACGTGATTAATTGTTCTTCGTGCCTCATTTCAATGTTTTACGTGTGTGTGTGTATATATATATATGCTTCATTGTGTAAAATGTTCTATGTGTTTTAATAAATCAAATATTCAGCTAAAGCAATTGTCAGTCTTCAATATTTTTGAAATGTGAATTAGGATGAGATTTCAGTATAATCCATGTCTTTTAATAAATGAAATATTTAGCTTGCCACTTTTCAATATTCTTGAAATGTGAATTAGGATGAGATTTCAGTAGAAGTGGATATTGGGGTGGAAGTATGTTTTCCAGCAATTATTTTTTCAACAAAAGTTTATGTGCAATCTTAACTTCAGTTTTAACTGTCGAAAAATTTTAAACCAACATTTTGGGATAGTTATTAACTGAAGATAATTTTTTTGGAATTTCAAATTTGAGATTAGCAGCGGTTATAAACCGATACTACTTTTAAAGTATTTTCAAGTTTGCAACTTGCGGCAGTTGCAAAATTCAGCACCCAAATGCTATAACGGTTGCAAAAACTGTGGCAAAATAAGATTCTCGATGGGCTGTTCTATGTAAGTTATGGAACCGTCTAAAATTAATTGTCTCGTAGCAGTTCAAGCTGCCGCTAATTAATTACCGCCAAAAACCGCCATAAATTATCCATTATGTGTAGTGATATGCCCCAAAAGGTACGTTAGAAAAACTCAATTTATTGTTATAATGTTATTCCTTATACTTGAGAATGACAACCTCGCAGAGTAACTAAGGGAAAAGAGAGAGAGAGCTTCTCAATGAGAGAAAACAACTCAAGTAGTGTTTATTTGCTTAATTCAATGGTGAATACAATCTTACAAGGGATCCTATTTATAGCAATAGGAAAGCAAACATTTGCAATAAAATAAACAAAAGCATAAATAAAACAAAGTGGAATAGTTGGTAAGAGAATGGGAAGGGAATGGGTTCTTCGCTGGCCATTATGGCTTTGTTGGGTGTGGGTCTTTACCCATGCTGTACCTGGGTCATACTCCTCTTATCACTTTGAAAATCAATTTGGATTCCTTATAATTAAAACCAAGTAAAACATTTATTTAAAAACACGTTTGGAACTTAAAAGCTTAAGATACCTTTAAATTAAAACCATGTACTTTAGGGGTTGGAAAACTCGTCCTCAAGTTTAATTACTTTCTTCATCAAAGTAGGGTGAGATATCGGCCACGTTAAACGTTGCTGCCTGCAGTTCTATTTTGTAAGCATTGTCATTGATCTTTTCAAGAACTTTAATATTTGTAGAAGGATGGGAGCGATATCGTGGTTGAGGGTCCAAGGTGCAGTCTTCGAAGTAGAAAGGTGTGTGTTAATTCTCTGATATCAACTTTGCTAGTCACTTGCAGTTATGTAGAGTTGTTTGTCGATTAAATCACTTTTGAATATCAAATAAAAATACATGAGCAGTTCTTCTTATTCCATTATTAGGAGATGTGTTTTTGAATTTGGATATAAGTTATTAATATTATTTGTCTCAATTACTGACAAGAGCTATGGCAAGATCTTGCATGTCAAATGCTTCTTTATTTACTGGAACTCTGCTTTCTTATATCATTTGATTGGTGATTCTTGAATATATTTGAATCTTCTAAGCTTAATCTTTATTCTTTACTAACTATAGTCCTTTTATAGGTTATGATTGGTGATTCTTGAATATATTTGAATCTTCTAAGCTTAATCTTTATTCTTTACTAACTATAGTCCTTTTAAATATAGGTTTATAGTGACCTCTCGGTTAACTATTTAAAGATGTTCCTGCTGAATGTCCCAGCTACTGTGATTGCATTAGGATTGTAAGCAGATTTTCTCCCTGTCTCTCTTTTATTGTTAAGTTCAGGGTTCATGATGTATTCAGTGAAAAATTTGATTCCTCCTACAGCCTAGTAATTGACCTTTGGCACATAGGACATATGGTGAAACTAGAAAATTAAATGATCAATTGTTAGACTTTTGCATAATGCATACTATACTAACTCATTATTACTTTCTATTTTGGAGTACTAACTCGTATCTCTTTTATTATTTAGCTTTTCGCATTGATATCAAACTTATTTATGTATATGGTACTGATGTGACCTTGACAATGAAAATATGTTTATAAAGCATGTATTTTGGTGCAAATGATGTGCGTGGATGTAACAAAACGATTTTTTGTAATAGGTGAATGGCAAAGGTATTTTCTGTAAGTAAACAGATTTGAGCAATGATAATTTTTCTCAACAAGCAAATAGAATCAAAGTGTCACGTAAATGTTTAAAAAAAAAAAATCACCCTCATTTTTATCAAGCTTAAAATATATAAATAGAAGAGTATTTTCAAATTAAATAAACCAAATCGAGGTATTACGTTACATATTGTCTTTGGAATGCATGATAAAGAACAACAACAACAACAACAATAACAGTAACAACAACAAATGTACTGGGAATAAAATGCTAAAAGTTTTTGCACCCGCATGTGTGACCCTTTGCTGCTTTCTTGCATGGCTTATCCTTTTGTTCGACTCCGGCCACAATAAAATATGCAGTGTGCCTAGAAAATAAAGAGTTCATATTGTGAAAGTTCAATAATGAATAATTACCATGAAGTGATTTAATTTCTTGAAGGAAAGAAATAAACCTAAAAAAGTTCATCATCTTGATCTTAGAGTCATCATCTATATCTGAAGTAGTGTCCAATGCTTGTTGCATATGATATAACCACCTCTCTGCAGCTTCACGCGTCACAGGAAATGGACGATGTCGAGCTATTAGAGCAGGATGCCCTGCCATGAATAAAGAAATGACTAAAAGTTTAAACTTTTAATTTGCTTGGTTATTTTCATGTGACCAATACTCGTACACAACTTTATCCAAATTTCTTGATCCTTGTTGTCATTTTAGACTAAGAATCTAAGATTTACTTTCAAGTTTAACTTGCATGAATTGTTCACCCAAAAAAAAAAAGTTTAACTTGCATGAATTAAATCAACCACGCCAATTATATATGCAACTAAAAGAAAGAATAGAGGACACGGTAACTTTATGGAACTACAAAGAGTAATTAGTCATTTTGGTCCCTGAGAGTGTGATCATCGGTCATTTTAGTCCCCAGAGATCATAAATACACGTTTAGTCTCTGAGAGTGTCCCACATCCGTCATTTTAGTCCCTCCGTCAACTGAGGCCAAGTAACGGAGTTAATTTTTCCGTCATTCATTTTGGTCCCTGAAACATGCATACATAATTCATTTTGGTCCTTTTTAAATTGACAATCAATTCAATTTAATCCCTGCAACCTATATGTATATAGTATTTGAGCACTACCTATTCACAAAAGTTATCTTTTACTCATCTTCAAGGGATATTTGAGGCATCAAAATGAAGAAATGAAGACTAAATTTAGAGATATTTTATACATAATTATTTTTTAGATTAGTTTTGTGAACATGTGCTGACTCAAATATTACATACATACATATTTTAATGCTATATCTCATAATGTTTAGTTGTTTGTTTTCTACTCCATCCGTTTCATTTTGTTTGGCCTTTTAGGCATGAGCACATATATTAAGAAAGTGTTAATAATGATAAGTTTTATCTGTATTTTGTCTAAATGTCCCTATTAATCCTTATTGAAAATTGTAGTAGTATTTAATTTAATTAATGTATAGTGGTTTAGAGATGAGAGAAATGATAAAAGTGTAATTAATGATGAGTAAGAGAAATGATTGAAATAAGAGTTAGAATTGGAAAAGAAAAATTTGTTTATGCATTGAAATTGTAAAAAGCAAAATAATATGAAATACACTAAAAGAAAAAGCCTAAAAGGCAACACAAAATGAAACGGATGGAATAAAAAAATTGAGGGAATAATTTGAATTAATTGACAATTTAAAAAGACCAAATTGAATTATGTATACATTTTTCAGGGATTAAATTGAATTGTTTGTCAATTTAAAAAGGACCAAAATGAATTATGTATGCATGTTTCAGGGACCAAAATGAATGACGGAAAAATTAACTCTGTTACTTGACCTCAGTTGACGGAGGGACTAAAATGACGGATGTGAGACACTTTCAGGGACTAAACATGTATTTATGATCTCTAAGGGACTAAAATGACCGATGGTCACACTCTCAGGGACCAAAATGACTAATTACTCGAACTACAAATAAACAATTATAGGAACTAGTTCACGCTTATAAAAAAAAAGAAAAAGGAACTTGTACATGACTTGGTGTATAGATATGACCATTTTAACCGGTGCACCGGTTGTCAAGTTGCTGCGACGCCCTTAGAATAGCCAGGCCCGGTCCTAATCTAATTTGGGCCCTAGGGCGAAAAAAAAATTTGAGACCCCTAATTTAAAAAAATAAAAATTATTAAAATTAAATCAATTAAAAATTTAGTATATATACGAATAATCAATTAAAACAATGACAACAATCAATAATAGAATTAATTATTAAAAAATAAGATTTGAAATAATATAAAAAGTTATTTAGTAAAGAGGTAATAAAATCTCTTTTCCATGTTGGATTACAAAAGTAAAATTCATTATTTCATATATTTTTAAATTAAGTGAGCAAATTAAAAAACAAATTAAAATATTATGCTAAAAATCATTGATAGTTAAAAGATAAAAAGAACTTGCAATTATTAATTTTTTTTTTCAAAAATAAAGGGAATTAATTTATTGACCCCCCAATTTAATCATCTGACCCCCTTTTTTTGCCAAAATCCAAAAATACCCTTACTAAAACATACTCGCTGGGGCCTGAGCGAGAATGCAAATAAATAAAGCTCGCTGAGAGGTCAGCGAACTATGTAAAATTACACACTCGCTGACCTCGGAGCGAGCTAAATAATTTATGACATTAGTATAGCTCGCTAAGGGGTCGGTGAGTGTGTAATTTCACGTAGCTCGCTGACCCCTTAGCGAGCTTTATTTTTTTTTCTTTTTTGAACTCTCGCTCAGCCCAGCCCACAGGGAGAGAGTGTGAAATACTCTTGACTACTTTTCTATTGCGCAGTTGCTAATATATATCTTCACGTGGATGCCAAACCCACTAGATCTTCAAGATGGAACAAACCCATTCCAATCGTTTTGAGAAGTTACACAACTAACCCGCATTGGTATTATCCCCTGAAGATCTTGTATGTTCTTTCACTCTCGAGTCCCTCTTTCTCTCGTCAAGTTGGTGCCCCACCTTGAATTTTGATACCAAAATCGGTCAAAACTAGGCAGTGTGCATGGAATTAGAAGCATTGAAGAGGGAAGCATTGGATTTCTTTGATTGGATATCTTTGTTGGTTCAGTTTGAAGTTGCATTTCGGTTTAACACCTTCATAAAAATAGAGGGCCCCCACAAATTGAATTGTTGTGCCTTTGTTGCCTCTCTCGCTGTGGGCTGAGCGAGAGTTCAAAAAAGAAAAAAAAAAAAAAATGCTCGCTGAGGGGTCAGTGAACTACGTGAAATTACACACTCGCCGACCCCTCAGCGAGCTATATTAATATGTCATAAATTATTTAGCTCGCTCTGAGGTCAGCGAGTGTGTAATTTTACATAGCTCGCTGACCTTTATTTAATTTTTTTTTTGCATTCTCGCTCAGGCCCCAGCGAATATGTTTTAGTAAGGGTATTTTTGGATTTTGACAAAAAAAGGGGGTCAGATGATTAAATTGGTGGGTTAATAAATTAAAACCCAAAATAAATGTATCATTAAAAAAATTTTGGGCCCAAAAAGGGCGGCCGCCCTTGCCGCCCTCCCTTTAGGGTGAGGCCTGAGAATAGCTTCATTATTGATTAAGGTTTTAAATTATTTATCTGATCATGTGACGCCGGTAATTGTTTCAAATAAACTTAATTATGTCACAAGTCCTTGAAGTTTGGGGAAACCTTGTTAGATACTCTCATTTTTTCAATGTCTAACTATGTCTAAGTTTGTCATATATCCCACTACTAATTTCGACCAATTTCGCTAACATGTAACATCAGAATCTTAATCCAACACAGGAGGTTAAACAGGTGATGCCATGTGGACAAATATCTTTTTTTTTAATATAAAATTAAAAAACTAAAAAATATGTAATATTTTCATATTTTTAGTTAAATAAAAAAAGTAAGAAAAAAGATTGAAGAGAGAAGTCGTTTTCGCTCGACCTCTTGCGTTTGACTATGATTCTGATATTACATGTCAGCAAAATTGGTTATAATTAGTAATAAAGATATATGACAAACCCATAAGTAATTTTGGAAAATCAAACATTGAAAAAAAATAATGATATTTGACAAAAGTATACCGAACTTATGACATAGTTAAGTCTTTCAAATAATGGAAGACCACATCAACTAATGCATCCGTTATATTACCATTTACCAGACAACTTCATCCCACAATTGCGTAGCGATCCTGAATCGCTCGGCACCTGCATCAGACCACATCGGAATAAAAAATATTCCAACAACAAAAATTTTTACATCACAATGGTGGTTATCCACATTGCAACAACCATAACATAATCCTCACCTATTTCAAAAAAAAAAAAAAACAAAAAAAAAAAAAAACATAATCCTCACAATTTTGGCGATCATAACCACGATTAAAATCATATTCTCAATTGTGGTGGCTGTGGAAACAACATCCGCCGCTGTAGACCACATACATCAATTGATTGCAATTGTAAAAAGGGCAACGAGTCCCAGTTTAGCAAGCTTAATATGATACTTAATGAACTACTATCTTGGGTTGAACAATGCTTACAGCGATGTTCAAATCCAAATCGATCTAACCGATTAAAAATCCATTTGTTTGGATGAGGAAAAGTGAAAGTCAATCAGATTTCGGATTTACTTTTTAAAACCGAGCCGAACCGATGTTTTATTATTAACATGAAAATTTGTAAGGATCTTAGATAAAAACTCTACATACTATGCATCTTTCTGCTTAAAAGCATGTATTCATATATAAACAAAATGATTTAGCAAATCACACATATCATCTATTTTTGTTGCATGTAAAATGGAGTAAATAATATTAAATTGTCATTGAACATTTCTACCAAAATTACTAAAAAAACTTCACATCATTGTGCTTAGCATGAAGTTGTGAACCGAATCGAACCAAATCGAATATAATT
The DNA here is from genome assembly GCA_037953625.1 of Crotalaria pallida. Classification (NCBI taxonomy): domain Eukaryota; kingdom Viridiplantae; phylum Streptophyta; class Magnoliopsida; order Fabales; family Fabaceae; genus Crotalaria; species Crotalaria pallida. The sequence continues at coordinate 160,870,820 of CM075650.1, forward strand.
TTTGGATCGGATTTCTTAATTTAAACAAATTGAATCGAACGGAACCGAATATAATTTTTATCTTAGGTGGTCCCTTTAGCATTTTTTATATTTTCTCACGCTTTTTTATATCTTAAGCAACTCTAACACAAATTTGCTCCAATCCCAAGAACCCAACCATAGTTCATGAATGGACCCCACACCATAACTCATATTACTTTTTACATATTATTTAAATATTACATATTATAATAAAAATTAAATTGTAATTCAATTAATACCAATAATTCAACAATAATTTAAAATTACTTAAATACATAAAAAAAATAATTAAAAAACTACATTAATTTAAATGAAAAATAAATATAATAAAAAATTATTATTAAACCGAGTGTTTTATATTCTTCTACTACTATTCTAGTACATTCTTCTATTTTTCTACATACTTCTATTATTATCAGTAATTATTAATCAAATAAAAAACTGCCTCATCTCACTCTTCCTCTTCTCTACCTAAGTCCTAATCTCTTCCTCTGCTCTGCCTCGTCTCTCTCTCTCTCTCTCTCAAAAAACTCACTCACTTTGTCTCTCCCTCACAAGCACTCACTCACTCACTCTTCTCCGTCAACAAGTGCCCACTCATCACTCACTCTTCTCCCTATCGATCTCGTTACTCTTCTCACACACAGTCACTCCTTCACGGTTGCATCACGAACACTCCTCAGCATCACGAAAAACCCGATCCATCAAGATTAAGCACGGTTCTCCCTCAAATTGGCTCAAATCCGCGATTTTGTTCAAGAAAAATATCAAAGGGAGACTCCAAGGGCTCTCCATGTGGCTGGATTTTGATCCCCAAGCATCAATTTTGTGTTGGCACAAAGATTTGGGATTAGGGTTTTTAATTTTCCCCTTTCATTCTTCTCATTTTAATTTTCTGTTTTGTGTTTTTTTCTCTGATTGATCTCGAATGGAATTGTTGATTATGATTATTTATTTTGCATGAATTTTTTCTTTGCATCGACGAAGAAGAAAGATAATTTTTTTTTTAAATTTTGTGGTCTGTTTTCGTACGGTGCTGGGCCACAACCGACCTCAAGCACCGTCTCTTGGCCAAGCAATTTTTTTAATTTAGGAAGTTGCCAATTGCCATCGTTATAGATGGTTTTCAGGCAATGATATCAAATAACCCTTCCTTTGTTCAGTGACATCTATGATGTAACACACACCACACACGCCAATAATTATATAAATAAATAAAGGATAGAGAGCAATGAAAATGGATTCAACAATTAAAATATAAATAAGGAATAGAATAGAACCTCTTCTTTGAGAATAGAGACTAGGACCCCCCATTCTCTGGACAAAGAACTCATACTGATTCTGGATTGCGTCTTCTTTCTCAGAATTGGCAAATATGGAACGAAACCATTCTTCCTCATCATCATACACCCTAAATCACAACCACACAAACCAAAGCAAGATCAACATAATTCACATGACAAGTAATGAGAAACATGAGTAGTTTATGTTCCAACAACTAAATTGATAATTTACTCAAATAAATGATAGCTATAGGTAGCTAATGTCATGAACCTACAACTATATATATATATATATATATCTCAAAAGCTTAAGTGAATACAGTGGTTTTAAATAAATCTAACAGCTACATATATATACCTGTTGTAGAAATTGGTGGAGAGGTTAATAAAGGTTTGAAGGCCAAGCTTTTCAAACAAAGTGGTGTCTTGTTTGTCAATGGCGAAAGCATCAGATGTCTGAACTCCACTCCATTCAGAGGCCTTCTCTTGCAGACTCTCCATCATCTCTCTTCTTTTCTTTCACTTTTCTCTCTTATGCTTAGTGTCAAGGGTGCTAGCTATATATATATCACTAATCACTTCCTTATATAGTGGTAGTGGAGTTTGCGTGGATTCCAACGGTTGTGGTGGAAATTAAAGGAGAGTATATGCAAAAGAGGAAATTATTGTGTGCTTCTGGACTATATATTACACATTCACCCTTTTAATTTTATTAAATATATTCATATTTTTAATTAATTAATAATGTATTCAACGATGTGGATGTAGCAATGGTTTCAGACCACACAATAATTCCTCCTACAAAAGAGAATATCACAACATGCATGTACATCAATTTTACTATTTCACATATTAGTATTATTACTAATAAGCTATGAAACATACCAGTGGAGGCTGACACAAGTGGAAGGGGCTTGTGTCCCTTAAGCATGTGGTCGCGGGCTCGAGTCGTACCCGAGGCGCATGTGAATGAAGCAAGCCTTACTGGGAGCATCGCCCCCGAAAGGGTCCGACCGTGGTGCGAGCGATTAGTCACCCAGTTGCGCGGGTGGATACCCTGGTTCATCCAAAAAAAATAAGCTATAAAACATGGGTACTCATGAACGGGTGATGTACCCGTACCGGGTACATCTTGGGTATCGGTACACGTACCGTACTCCTGAGTACTTGTAACTGATAATGTTAAAGTATATTTTAGATTTGGGTTGTATCAATAATGTAATTTTTGCCTTAGAATTTATATTTTAATGTTATAATCAACCTTTCGACCTTATATCTTGACTTATTTTGAGCATCAACATCTAATCTTACAATACCAATATGTTATTTCAATGTCGAAATTGTTTATTTGCACCTTATTTGTATATATTTATTCATAAAATTTGAATTTATATTGGCGTACTCGTACCCTAGTTTTTTAGAAAATATCGTACTCTGTACCCGATAATGTACCCGTATCTGGTACCGTACTCGTATTTGTACAACATAACTAATAAGTCATATTTAACTTATTTCAAAAAAAAAACCGTCATACTTAAATGTGTCATGTGAATTAAAGAAGACTATAAAGATATATATTAATATTATAATTTTAAATTCTTAATTTGTATTAAAAATTTTATGAAATATTATTTCATATTAATAGATAAATGATAAATAAAATAAAAATAATAAAAATTTCCTACAAAAATACTAAATGGCTAGTAAATAAAATACTATTTTTTTTATAAAAAAATAACTTTTATAAGATCGAAAATACTACAATATTTTATTAAAGAGAATAATTTCATATATATCCATATTTTCATGACAGCTCGTTGGATTTTATTTTATTTTTGATGGGACAGCTCTTTGGATTCTGAAATGTCAGAAAGTAAAATATAAACGGTGGGCGCTGCTCCTGATTCCTTTCACAACACATGACAACACGGTGAGTTAACATGTCATTAGTTTACTAAGAGCAGCTCCAATCAGTGGTTCTTGTGCCTGGGGTCTTGTGAAGCACCCAAGTGAAGCACCGGTGGGGCATTGGAGAGGCTGACGTGGAGGTGCTTCCAAGGCACCGTTGCCCCAGCAAGCAACGATGCTTGGTTCGCTTGATATTTTGCATACTGCCTCCCTCCTTGTTACATAGCACCATTTCGGTAGTGTCCCCTTTTACAAGATATTTTAAAATATTTAATAGTATTAAAGAGTTTATTTCAAATATATTTTTCATAATTGCATAAATGTGATAGGATAATAATTACAATAGAAAAAAAAGAATAGAGTTGTAAAGTTTTAAATAAGAATAATTTTGGAACAACAACATATTTTTTTGATAAATTTAAGAGTAATAATTATTTTTCTTAATATGCGAGAATTAGGTGAAAGTGACTTTTATTAATAGACAAAAAGAGTATGTGATACGTGTAGACGTGTGGTATATTAAAAAAACAGAAAAATGCTAAGAAGTGTTCTAAAGACACTAAAAAAATTGAAAAACTAAGACACTAAAAGTAGTATTATATTGTTGTATATAGAAAGATCTGATTTTTGGAAATTTTCGAAAGAGTGATTAATTCTAATTTATGATTATTTTATCACTCTTAGTAACCTTGCATTTGTTAGCAAAATCCTAAAAAAAATAATTAGATAATTTTGTTTTTCAGTTTTTTTCTTTAACCTTTTTTTCAATTTCATCCTTTATGTTATTAACATTAATCATGTTAGTACTTTCCATTGGATTCTTGCCACGTGCCCCCTAACCCACGCTTTTTTTTTTTTGCATTATTTTTTTTAGGGGTTTTTTTTTTTTGGATTATTGTTTTGGTGGAGATGTGACGATCTCATTCAGTCCAATCTTTGATGGATGTTAAGGATATAATCAATTAAATAAACAAAATTAGATTTAGTTCGATCATAATATATTTTACGTACAAAGGCCGGACCGGATTGGACCATTCCAATTTAGTCAAGTCTATTTAACACATAATTAAATATTCAATAGTTAGCACGCACACAAATTATTTCCATAAATGAGAAAAAATATTAAAAAGAATTTGCTATAAAACCCTATTACCCTGAAACATTGCATTGATCAAATTAAAAAAATTAAAGGATCAAAGAACACTGTGACAGTACATCATGTATTTCTATGACTTCTTTTATCGTCTGTTTCTTTTATTTCTATATATATGTAGTGTCTTTTTTTCATTTTAGAGGTTGGTAGATCAATGAATCACTTACCTTTTTTTTTTTCCATTTTAGAGTTTTGGTCAGATCGTAATGGTCTCAAAAATAATGAAATCGTGAACCGAACCATATATCAATGGTTTGGAAATTTTGACATCAAACAGAATCACGAGATGATCAAATATGCATGGATGGGTATTGAGGGTAAAGGGATCGGACTAAAAATATGTGTTTTACATAAATGACTCACTGTAATGATTTAATTGTAAAATTTACGATTCATATTCGTGTTTAATTGATGTGTTATCAAAACATGTGCTAAAAATAAAACATATAATAGTACATTTTTTTATCGGACTACCCTAACATAAGGTGATTTTACTGTGTAATATAAACCCTTGCTCGTCTTCAACTCAATGCCAAGAGTCAGCGACATTTTCACTAAGTTAGGAGTGAAAAATAAGAAGTAGGTGAATCAGCAGGTTGAATTATAATTATTAGAAGTCTTTTTCCATGGGGGTTTTCTTGATAAGATTTTAACACATTTTAAAATTATGGATATTCAAGGAAGAGTGTTATGAATAATGCAAAAATAAGTGAATATCCAATTTTCATTTAGCCACCTAATATTCGATAACTTTTGTCTCATACTCAAGTTATTAATGACACATTAGACGATAAGTTTAAGGGTCTTTCTCACAATGGAGAGCACTTGTTAAAATTTTTAATGTTGAAAAAATTATCATAAATACATATTTTTTTCATGTTTCAGGAATACAAAAAATCACATTTTTTCATAAATTTTTTATTATGTTTAGCTTTTTAATTTAGTGCACTTGTTAGTATTTGTCTAAGTTTAATTATAAATTGTATACCTTTTTTTAAAAGAAGATAGGACAAAAACATAGAAATAAAATTTTCTTCTTTCCCTTACTTCTCATTTTATTATTTTTAATATACCCTGTTTGTATACAACACCTCGTATATTTTAGTTTTTAAAAAAATTCCTTATAAAAAAAAAACAAAATACCTAAAACGCATGCAAAAGTCAAGTCTAACATAACTTTGATTTTCTTCCATATACACAGGCGATTTTGCATTAAGAGCATCTCCACCAGTGAACCAATTTTCCGTTCTTAAATGGACCCCACACATTATTTTATTATTCTTCACATCTTTTTATACTTTAAGAACCTCTAAGAACGTGAACCACTTTTTCACTCCACCCATGAACCTACTTTTCGTTCATAAATGGGTTCCACTACCTACCCCACACTCCTAATATTTTATAATAAATATAACCATCATCAACTAACCATATTTTTTTACCGCCAAAAAAACTAACAACATTTTGAATAATTTATTTTTCAACGGCTAATTTTTTTTTTAACTTATTTCTTTCAGCCAATTTTTTTAAACTATTTATTTCAACTAAATTTTTTTCTATTTATTTTTTTCAAACTAATTTTTGCAACGGCTATTTTTTCCCACAAATTCAAAAACACAAAAGCATGAAATATCATAAACTCAAATTAGTAATGGTTATTGATAATTATAATAACACATTTAAAATACATTTCACATAACTTAAAAAAATTACACAAAATTGTTAGTTCCATGGTGAATGTTTTGATAATGACAAAAGGTTACAAAGTGTTTTGAACAAGCTACAAAGATGTTGATCAAGTTTCAAGTTCAACAAGCAACAACAAACATCAAGTGAAGAGAGAAAACAAGCTCATGAAGACTTAGTTTGAGTGTAATTGTAATTGTTTTATCTTTTGCCTCTCAAGCTTCTTAGGTCTTTTATTTGGTTAGAGTTTATTTATAGGGTAGTGAATCTCTATCATAGTCATGATTAAATCATAATTTGAGTTTTCACTTAACCTTAAATCAATAGGTGGCTTAAAGGTTTGAAAGGAAATGTTTAGTTTTGAGAAAACAAATTTCTAAAATGTGCAATATGGATTTAATCGATTAAGGATGAATTTAATCGATTACTACTCGATTAAGTGAAGATTTAATCGATTAAACACTGCTGAACTGGTTTTTTAAAATACGATTTTCACTTCTCAAAATCAGTTTTCAAGTGCTACAACTTTTGGGTATTCTATATAAACCTATTCCTAACCTTTGTGATTGATATACATCATTTTCATAATCAATTTTACAAGAATCAAGCCACTCTATTCTCTCTCAATTTCAAAGATCAAAGCTTTCATATTTTCATATTCTTTGATCAAGAACCTTTGAATCTCTTATTGTGAATTGTCATAGCTATTGATTGAGATTCATAGGAGTGTCATTGTGTTTTCTATTGTGTTTTAATCTTTGCAAGAAGGCAAGTCATCTACAACAAACAAGAAGACTTGGTGTGTCGTTTATCATCAAGCAAGTTCATTCAAGCAATTGAAGAAGAAGAAAGTCTTGGTTGTGAATCAAGCAAAGTGAAGCCTTGGTGTGTGGATTATCATCAAGCAAAGAAGACTTGTTGTGTCGATTATCAACAAGGGGTAGAGGTTAGATTAGAGAGAAGATCAATAGGATTACAAGGCAAGGGTGTGGTATCTCTTGTAGGCTAGCAAGAAGGGAGTCTTGTGAGGCATTTACTTGTAATTTGAGAACTCTAATTCCTCATAGTGAAGAATCTCTCTTGGTTGAAGAGGGGACTGGATGTAGCTTTCAAGCGGATGAAAGTGAACCAGGATAAATCACTGTGTCGTATCTCTAAACCCTTAACTCTTTACATTCAAGTCAATTCATTGTGTTCTTGCTTGAAAACCTAGAGAAAGATTGATTTTTCATAATTGATTGAATTGAATCTTTATTGTTCAAATTAAGTTTGGGAAAATCATTTTCATAACCTAGGTAATCAATAAGAATATAGGTGTTAATTGTTTCCGCTGAATCTCTGGTTATACGTGTGAATTAATTGATTTTCGTATGCGATTGAAAAGTGATTTTTCAGTTTCTGATAGATTTAATCGATTAAGCATATTCATAATCGATTAAGGACTTTTGAACTTTCAGGTTTAATCGATTAAATTTCAGAATAATCGATTAAGACAGTACAAATTTGCAAAAATCATTCGTTTTGATTGTTTCGATTTGTTTCATTCGAAAATATTTCAATGTTTCTTTTACACCTATTCAACCCCCCCCCCTTCTAGGTGTGCTCCTAGGGTTCCTTAGTTGTTTCAACCACCAATTGCGGTTTCTTCAATTGGTATCAGAGCTCGGTCGAAAGACACGAGCATAAGAGCTTTTTCGTAAAGATCCTTTAAGAAAATCGCAATGGGTTCTACGAATCCCTTTGGTGGTGAAGGTTATTCAATAAATCGTCCTCCATTGTTTGTCGGAGAAGGCTATGCTTATTGGAAAGTTAGAATGAAAATCTTTATCCAAGCCATAGATAGTGAAATTTGGAAAGTAGTTGAAAAAGGTCTTCATATCCCCTCTAGTTTAGTTGAAGGTGTAGAACAATTGATCCCCGAGGATAAGTGGAAAGATGATGATAGAAAGAAAGTACAATATGATTATAAAGCAAAGAATATCATCACATCCGCTTTATCCTATGACGAGTTCTTTAGAGTTTCTCAATGTTCTAGTGCTAAGGAAATGTGGGACACTTTACAAGTGACTCATGAAGGAACTAGTGAGGTTAGGAGAGCTAGATTGAATGCTTTAATGCGTGATTATGAATTGTTTCAAATGCTTCCAAATGAATCTATTAATGATATGCAAAAGCGTTTTACTCATATTATTAACCATTTACTTGCTCTTGGTAAGACTTTCTTACAAGGTGAACTTTCTAACAAAGTGTTGAGATGTTTAGACAGAAATTGGCAACCAAAAGTAACGGCTATTGTTGAATCTAAGAATTTGGATGCTATGGATCTAGCAACACTTTTCGGAAAGCTTCAAGAACATGAAATGGAGCTTGGACGATTAAGTATCAATGAAGAGTCGGATAAGAACAAAGAAAGAAAGGGACTTGCTCTTAGAGTCAATAGATCATACAAGAAGAAAGAGAGTTCCGATGATGATGATAATGAAGATTCCGATTCGGATGTTGATGAAAAAGAAATGAAACTTTTACTAAGGAAGTTTGACAAATTTCTAAGAAGAAAAGGAAGGTTGAACAAAGACAAAGGTAAAGAGAAGGATTCCCCACACTACAAGACCAAGACTTCAAAAGAAGGTGTAGTTTGCCATGAATGCGGAAAACCCGGACATCTCAAGTATTCGTGCTCTAAGTATCTCAAGAAGAAGGAGAAAGACAAGAAAAATTCTAAATCTAAAAGAGCATACATAGTTTGGGATAGTGATGAAGATAACAAGAAAAGCACATCGAGTAGTTCATCGGATGATGAAGAAGCCGCTTGTCTCAACTTGATAGCTCTAGTAGATGAAGAACAAAGTTCAAATGATGAATCAAGTTATCAAAGCGAGGAAAGCGATGTAAGTCATACTAAATCCGAAATTTCTTCCAAATATGAATTGTTATATAATGCTTATGAAGAAATGCATGAACAACTTGAAAAACTAGCTTTGAAAAACATTGAAAGGAAGAAGCTCATTTTGAAACATCAACAAGAGATTTTAGAACTTCACAAACAAGTTGATGAGCTTAATATTGAAAATGAAACTCTTGATCTTATATATGCTAGTTCTTCTTGTGATTGTGCTAAGAGATTGAATATTGTGGTTGATTGTGAGAATTGCAAGTTGCTCAAAAATGAAAATGCTATTTTGAAAAATAAGCTTGCAAGTTTCACAAATGGTGATATTAGATTGCGCACATTGTTAAATTTTCAAAGAGAAAATTCAAACAAGTTTGGTTTGGGTTATACTAATGCTAAGAGTAATTCTCATAGAAATGTTGTTGATTTTTCTAAAGTTGATTTCTCAAGTGTACCAACATGTTTCTATTGTGGTACTTATGGACATACTTCAAATGTGTGTTATATTAAAGTGCATGGTATACCTAAACGAGATTTTGTTTGGATGAAAAAGGGTGAGAGTCCCTACACTAACAAAAATGGATCCAAAACCATTTGGATACCAAAAAGCAAAGCATGATTGTTTTGTAGGTATGATTGAAGAGCAAAGGGCTTACAAGTGTTATTCATACATTTGCATCTTCAATTGGTATTACATTTGCATCTCAAGTGAATGTCCTACAAAGTGGTAAAATGATATTGTTGAATATTTACAATTGTTTAGTCTTCTTAATTGGTATAATTGAATTGTTCTCAAATAGTATTATTTTTCTAAAGTTCAATTGATACTAATTTTGATGATTAGATGATTATCATGCTATTATTGTTGTGATATTTCTTTGCATTGATGATATTTCAATTGGTATTATGACTTCTTGGTATTTCTATTGGTTCATAATTCATTGTTATATTTTCTTGCCAATTGATATCACATTTCAAAGTATAGTACTTGTTATATTTCAATTGGTATCAATGTTGAAAAGGAATGATTGGTGATTTCTCTATTTTGGCTTTTTTTTTATATATCAATTGGTATATATATTACTTTTTGATAATGCCAAAGGGGGAGAAATGGTATGTTTTGAAAAATGAGAGAAATGATATGTTTTTGTGGAGAATGGTTGTTTTGTTGTTTTTATGTAGGTTGAGCTAAGTTGTTGAAGATAGGGGGAGAATCAAGCTTCTATCAATTGGATTTCAAATATCAAATGCATTGATTGAGGGGGAGCAAGTTTCTCACCAAGTGATCAAATTGTTAAAGCATCAACAATTTCAATCAAATTCAAAACATGGTTTGTCATTTTCAAAAAGGGGGAGATTGTTAGTTCCATGGTGAATGTTTTGATAATGACAAAAGGTTACAAAGTGTTTTGAACAAGCTACAAAGATGTTGATCAAGTTTCAAGTTCAACAAGCAACAACAAACATCAAGTGAAGAGAGAAAACAAGCTCATGAAGACTTAGTTTGAGTGTAATTGTAATTGTTTTATCTTTTGCCTCTCAAGCTTCTTAGGTCTTTTATTTGGTTAGAGTTTATTTAGAGGGTAGTGAATCTCTATCATAGTCATGATTAAATCATAATTTGAGTTTTCACTTAACCTTAAATCAATAAGTGGCTTAAAGGTTTGAAAGGAAATGTTTAGTTTTGAGAAAACAAATTTCTAAAATGTGCAGTATGGATTTAATCGATTAAGGATGAATTTAATCGATTACTACTCGATTAAGTGAAGATTTAATCGATTAAACACTGCTGAACTGGTTTTTTAAAATACGATTTTCACTTCTCAAAATCAGTTTTCAAGTGCTACAACTTTTGGGTATTCTATATAAACCTATTCCTAACCTTTGTGATTGATATATATCATTTTCATAATCAATTTTACAAGAATCAAGCCACTCTATTCTCTCTCAATTTCAAAGATCAAAGCTTTCATATTTTCATATTCTTTGATCAAGAACCTTTGAATCTCTTATTGTGAATTGTCATAGCTATTGATTGAGATTCATAGGAGTGTCATTGTGTTTTCTATTGTGTTGTAATCTTTGCAAGAAGGCAAGCCATCTACAACAAACAAGAAGACTTGGTGTGTCGTTTATCATCAAGCAAGTTCATTCAAGCAATTGAAGAAGAAGAAAGTCTTGGTTGTGAATCAAGCAAAGTGAAGCCTTGGTGTGTGGATTATCATCAAGCAAAGAAGACTTGTTGTGTCGATTATCAACAAGGGGTAGAGGTTAGATTAGAGAGAAGATCAATAGGATTACAAGGCAAGGGTGTGGTATCTCTTGTAGGCTAGCAAGAAGGGAGTCTTGTGAGGCATTTACTTGTAATTTGAGAACTCTAATTCCTCATAGTGAAGAATCTCTCTTGGTTGAAGAGGGGACTGGATGTAGCTTTCAAGCGGATGAAAGTGAACCAGGATAAATCACTGTGTCGTATCTCTAAACCCTTAACTCTTTACATTCAAGTCAATTCATTGTGTTCTTGCTTGAAAACCTAGAGAAAGATTGATTTTTCATAATTGATTGAATTGAATCTTTATTGTTCAAATTAAGTTTGGGAAAATCATTTTCATAACCTAGGTAATCAATAAGAATATAGGTGTTAATTGTTTCCGCTGAATCTCTGGTTATACGTGTGAATTAATTGATTTTCGTATGCGATTGAAAAGTGATTTTTCAGTTTCTGATAGATTTAATCGATTAAGCATATTCATAATCGATTAAGGACTTTTGAACTTTCAGGTTTAGTCGATTAAATTTCAGAATAATCGATTAAGACAGTACAAATTTGCAAAAACATTCGTTTTGATTGTTTCGATTTGTTTCATTCGAAAATCTTTCAATGTTTCTTTTACACCTATTCAACCCCCCCCCCCCCCTTCTAGGTGTGCTCCTAGGGTTCCTTAGTTGTTTCAACCACCAATTGCGGTTTCTTCAAAAATTACTTTAGGAACACGATAAATATTATAAAAAAGTACTAAAAATACATTTATCATACTCTAATAATCCACACCTTCATAGTGATTCCATACATGCTCAATCAAATCGGCTTGGAGTTGGTTATGGACATCCCTATCATGAAGAGAAACTCTAATACGTAAGTACTCCTGAAAATCTGGATCACGATCATTATGTGTTTCTGAACTACCCACAAGATCAGCGTGATGATCAAAATCCCTAGCATATGTTTCTCGTTCGTCTTCAACAATCATATTATGTAATATGATGCACACATATATTATACGTCTCAATTGATCCAAATGCCATTGTCGAGCCGGGCACCGTATTATTGCAAATCGCTGTTGTAATACTCCAAAGGCCCGTTCGATATCCTTTCTAAAGCTTTCTTGTTTTTTTTTTAAATAATTCTCTTTTAGCTCCTTGAGGTAACGAGATGCTTTTCACAAATGCAGCCCACGGAGGATAAATGTCATCTGCGAGATAATACCCCAAATTGTATGGAGTCCCATTGACTGAGAAATTTACCTTTGGTGATTGTCCATTAAGAACATCGGAGAAGACATTGGATCGATTCAACACATTTATATCATTGTTAGATCCCGCAACCCCAAAAAAGGCGTGCCAAATCCATAAATCTGCAGAAGCCACTGCTTCCAACATCACCGTTGGCTTTCCATGATCACCTCGAGAAAATTGTCCTTTCCATGCTACTGGGCAATTCTTCCACTCCCAATGCATGCAATCGATGCTACCCAACATCCCTGGAAATCCACGATCTTCCCCGATTTTCAATAGGCGCTCGACATCATCATTGTTGGGCCTTCTCAAGTATGTGCACCCAAATACATTAATCACAGCCCTTGTAAACCTGTCGAGGCATTCGATCGATGTACTCTCGGTCATTCTTACATACTCGTCAAGACTATCAGCACTTGCTCCATATGCCAACATTCTAATAGCACTGATGCATTTCTGCAAAGGTGAATGACCAAGCTTACCAGTTGTGTCGGGCCTCTGTATGAAATATTCATCATGCTCAGAAACCGCATCTACGATTTTCAGGAAGACATGTTTATGCATCTGAAACCTTCGACGAAAGTGCTCTTCTGCGTACACCGCATTATCAGAGAAGTAGTCATTGAACAATCGAACATGGCCTTCTTCACGATTCCTATCTATGTTTGATCTTCTGCGAGTACGTCTACGCCTGGTGGAGCTGCTTTCTTCTTCTTCACTACTACTACCAAATAGAAAATTTATTGCTTGCCACACAACACTTTTCTGAAATTCCGGAGGAATGTTTGGATCCATTTGAGAGGTGTTATGAGAGAAATGAGAATGTGTGGTGTGGTGTCTAAATGATAGTAATATTTATAGGTTTCATTGTGTAACGGCTAGTTTTTAACGGCTACTTTCTAACGGCTACTCCTTCATCCTCTTCAAGATCAATAGCTTCCAAACCAACCTCAGTTTGAAACGGTAAATGTTGAGACTCGTGACTCGATCCCACGGGTGTTTCTGGATCTTTCTCGTTGGTATTTGTAGTGAATGGGGGTGATGAGAATGTTGGATATGGATATTGATATGGTGGGGGCATTGAAGAAAACTAATTTGTAGCATTTTGTGGATGATATGGATAAAAATGATGATAAGGAATATTTGAAGCATTTTGTGGAGGATATGAGTAGTATGTATTATTGATATTATGTGGATAATATGGTGTGTTTGGAGTAGGTCCAGGATTTTGAGAGTTTGGGTTTTGTAAATTTTTTCTGGTGGCATCTAAATGAGAATGATTAGGATCCATTGAAAAAACTAATTCAATAGTAAAATTGATGAATAAAAATAGACAAAGAAAAATGAAGAATGAGAATTTGGGATGTGAATTCACTCAAATTGAAGAATGAAAATTGAAGAAGAAGAGTTGTAGTGTGAATTGGATGAAAATAAAACTAGTATTTATAAATTCAAAAAATTATACGTTAGAATAAAATTTTTCCGGAGCAACGGATATATGCAACGTATATATTTTTTCAGTCACAACGTTCCTGTCTTAATTTATATATGCAACGTATATATTATTTAAGTCACAACGTATATATTTTTTCAGTCACAACGTTCCTGTCTTAATTTATATGCAACGTATGTGCATATACTACTTCAACTTCAACAACCCAACATATACTTTAATTTATATATTTTTTCAACTTCACAACGTTTCTTAATTTATATTTTTTTTTTCAGCCACACTATTTGCATCCATCTATCAAATTCGACTCACCTCCAGCATGTACTCACTCTCTCACATTCTTCATATTCAACTCACTCTCTCTCATTCTTCTCCGTCTCCTCCGGCTCCTCATTCTTCAGATTCTCTCATTCTTCTCTCTTCTCCGTCTCCTCCGGCTGTTCGATCTCACTCTCTCTCTGCTTCGATCTCTCATGTGTTCAAGCCCGATCGATCTCTCCTTCTCCGCCAAGATCGATCTCTCCTCCGATCTAGTTTCTCCACCAAGATGGATGATGCATGTGTGATGTGAAGCAATCAATGGCAACGATGACACCACCACCGTGTTTCTCCACCGCCACCGAGAAGCCCACCGCCACCGCCACCGAGAAGCCCACTGCCACCGCTGCCAACAAGCCCAGATCTGGGATGCTCAGATCTGCATGTGTATTGAAGCACACCCATGGTTTGATTTTGGGATTTTATTGTAATTTAATTTGGTTTCACTGTGAGTTCTTGGTATTTTATTGTAATTTAATTTGTGATTAGTGTAATTTAATTTGGGATTTGTTCAATTTTTTCGATTTTATTGGATTATTGTAATTTTGTTTTTTCGTTTGGTTTTACTGTGAGTTCTTGGGAGTCTTCACTGTTGAGTCTCCTCCTTCTCCTTCAATCTGGTAAATATGTTGAGTTCTCCCTCCATTGCAATTATTTTTGTATTTTTTTCAATTCTTTTTGCTTGCTGTATGTGATGATGTGACACTTGATTTCGTTGCCAAACAGTGGAAGGTTGCGAAAACGCAACGAACCACACCTCTCCACCGGCAACGAACGCTCACGTTGGCCACGCATATATGAACGGGTTTCACAACCCTGCTGGAGGTTCTCTAAGAGCATCTCCAGCGGCTCTAAAAATCGTTCGTTCATCAATATATGAACGTTCGTCCCGCCCATTCACCGCTGCGGAGATATGCGGTTCATTTTTTATTTACGACCCGTGCACTATTTCACCACGTTCGTAACTGACATGAAGGCAGTGAAAAAATAATAAAAAATTGAATATGAAGAGAGAGAAACCCAACGGCTATCAACAACAATCCTCAACCCCAAATGAATTGTACAGTTTTAGAATAAATTCCACAAAATTAAGCAAAAATGACAAAAAATTAAACAATAACATAATCCCAAAATTTATTGGGAAATATAACAAAATAAAAATAAAATTTGTTACATTAAACCCCAAATCAACAACAATAAGAAAAAACCCCAAATCAAATTACAAGAAAAATCAAACCAGAGAGACTTCAATTACAAAGGACTTGTGAGTGCTGAGTTGGGACTTGATTGCATGTGGGTGAGGCAGAGAAAAGAGGGAAAGACGATGAACGGTGGGTGTGGGAGTGGCCTTGATTGCATGTGGGTGAGGATGGAGCACCATTGAAGGGGAGATCAAAGCAGAGGGGAGTGGAGGGACGGTTATGGAAACTTCAGAAATGGATGAAGGAGTGAGAATCAATTAGAGAAAGAGATGGAGGGAGACGAAAGATGAATGGATCAGAGGAAGGTGGAACATAGAAAATAGTGGGGAACGAAGGAGATGAAGATATGTATTTTTTTTTTTTTTGAGGGGGATGAAGATATGTATTTAGTTGAAGATAACTATAGAGAAAAATGGGGTGGTTGAAGCAAATGAATAGATAAAGCTCACCACTTTAGTTTTTTTTATAATATTTATCGTGTTCCTAAGTAATTTTGTGTAATTTTTTTAAGTTATGTGAAATGTATTTTAAATGTATTATTATAATTACCAATAATTATTACTAATTTGAGTTTATGATATTTCATGCTTTTGTGTTTTTGAATTTGTGGAAAAAATAGCCGTTGAAAAAATTAGTTTAAAAAAAATTAGTTGAAAAAAAATAGTTTAAAAAAAATTAGTTGACAAAAATAAGTTAAAAAAAATTAGCCGTTCAAAAATAAATTATTCAAAATGTAGTTAGTGTTTTTGGCGGTAAAAAAATATGGTTAGTTGATGATGGTTATATTTATTATAAAATATTAGAAGTGTAGGGTAGGTAGTGGGACCCATTTATGAACGAAAAAGTAGATTCATGGGTGGAGTGAAAAAGTGATTCACTTTCTTAGAGATTCTTAAAGTATAAAAAGATGTGAAGAATAATAAAATAATGTGTGGGGTCCATTTAAGAACGGAAAACTGGTTCACCGGTGGAAGTGCTCTAAGAGCAATCAACGAACCATACGGACAGTGACAGCAGTACAGCTCAGCCTCATGGCATCTTTATTGTGGCTTTAATAATTCAAACTACTCCTTCCACTATTTATCATTTGTTCGATTTTTTTTTCTTTTTATTTGTTATATTGAGAATTTTAAGAGTGTAATAAATGTTATTTTTCATATTTATCTTTATTCAATAAGTCTTAGTTTACGTAAGTAGTGAAGGAAATTTAATGATTACTGTATAAAAAAAGAAAGGGTGTAATGAAAAAAATATAATTAATGTATTAGAAATCTAAGTAATAATTAAATTTTTTAAAGAGTGTGTTTTATTTTAAATATGATAGATAAATAAAAACTTAGCTAGGGACAGAGACGGATCTATGTGAAACTAGTGGGGGCAAGTGCCCCCACAAACTTTTTCTAAGAAAATAAATAAATACTCATATTTGTATAGATATCATATATTATGTCGTGCAACAATTACTTTAAACGCTGCTCTAGCTCAGCTGTCTTGTTTTGTTAATTCAGACTAATAACCATGAGTTTGAAACTTAGTGGAGTTAACTTTTTTTGCAAATTCTCTATCCACCGTACTCATGCTTAATCAAGCTAGTAATTAATTAATATTTTTTAATATGTTATTCTATCTGATCATTATCATAAGTCATAGTTAGTTACATTACAAATATTAAAAGGGTAGTTAGTTATTTTTTTTAATTTGTATTGTTTCGTATTATTGAAAATAGGGTAAATAAGAGAAAAAATAATAATAAATGTTTTCTGGAAATACAAAGTAATTTTTAAATTAGACAAAAAAATTTAGAATGCAATTTATAAAAAAGACAAAAAAAAAGACATTTTTAATATTACATATTTATATATATGTATGATGTATCGCCCCCGCAGCTAAAAATTCCTGGATACGTCACTAACCAGGGAGTATTGTATTTGGCATAGATGGCACTTGCACCTACAAATTTCTACTAAAAACCTCCTTAAATTAATTACCAGGTGTGGAGAGAGAGGAATCTGGGAACATTAGTGGAGTATCTAGTCATCGAGTAAGAAATTAGAGCCTTCGTCGTCTGGCACGGGCCAGGGAGGAGGAGCAAAGTTCCATATAAGTGTCACTATATTTTCTTTTCATTTTCCTTTTTCAGCAATTTTCATCTTGAGAGATTTTATTAACATCCATTTTTTTATTACTTACACTTTATTTTAAAAAATATTTGAGTTGCGTTTATAAAAATATCCTTATTTTTAAATTAATTTTTTTTTCTTTTTTTTCATTTTATTTATACCCAACGCTCAACACCGACACCATTTTATTTACACTCAACACCAACACACGCATACACCAGCACCTATATATATATAATCATTTTCAACTTCTTCCCTTTCTCATTCAATACCATGAAATCACCATTACTATTTTCATCTTTCACTTTCTATTACTCACCCTTCTAATACTCACATAAAGATTATTAGTTTATCACTATTCCTTAATACTCCCTTCATTTCATTTAGTTTGACCTTTCAGATCTGGGCACACAGATTAATAAAGTGTTGATTATTGTAAGTATTATGTATAGTTTGTCCAAAATGCCTCTATTTATTCCTTATTGAAAATTGTAGTAGTATTTAATTTTTATTAGTAAGTGTGACCATTAATTAATGTATAGTGGTTTAGAGATGATAAAAGTAGAATTAATGAGGAGCAAGAGAAATGATTGAATGATGTTAAGATTGGAAAAAAAAATATGTTTATGTATGTATTGAAAATGTAAAACGTCAAACATTGTGAAATAAGAAAAAAAACCTAAAAGGTCATACTCAATGAAACAAATAAAGTAATAATTAAATAATGTCGAAGTTAAAAAAGAAGAAAAAAAATAGTCCATATAATAATAACACAAAACCCTATTAACAACATAGGAAATAAATTTCTCCAAATTGAACGGAACAGAAGAAATGTGATGCTGAAAAAAAATTTCTTTTTTTTTAAAATTTTTTTGGAGGATGAAATGAATGAATGAAGAAGCAAAGGGATGGACTGGAAGGTGGGTTTGTTGCCTCATAGGTTCTCTTTTTTTATGCATGGAATAAGTTTGATTTGTTGTTACGTGGGAAAGTGACGACTAGTGAGTGGCAATTTTAACACCCCACCTAAAAATTTATGCACCCCACTTTAAATGTAAAACTACATAAATGCCCTTTTAAAAATAAAAACCCTTTTTATCATTCATTCTTCTCCCTTCTTCTTTTTTATCAACTCTGCCGCACCCCACTCCCTCTCGCCGGCAGCCGCACCCCACTCCCTTTCACTGTTCGTCGCCGTTCCTGAAGGTCGTTCGCCGTCCTTCAGCGCCACCATCTGCAGGAACACGAGGAGCAGCAGCAATCACCGCATGATCACCGCAGCAGCAACCAGGCCCGCATCAACAGCAACAACCACCACCAGCAGCAACCAGGCCGTTCGCCGTCCTTCACGACCCACCCCAAGATCGCAGCAGCCACCACCCCATGGTCGCAGCAGCCACCAGCAAGGAAGACACTTATGTCCCAACCTCCCCTCACTCTCTCTCTCTCTGGACCTCTCCTCTGTCCAAGTACGCATATAAACTCGGGTCGTGAATGGTGGTCGTGAACTGATTCACGACCCTGCAATAATTTTTTATTTTCATTTTTGGACTCGGGTCGTGAGAAAGGTCCCAGCTCTACGGTCGGGAACACAGTCACTACCCGAGGTCGTGAAGACACTCACGACCCTGTGTTATCTACACTATTTCTCAAACAAACACCCCAAAGTCGGGAATTACCTCGCGACCGTGGGTTGTGACCATCATCACGATCCAAGCTTAAGGTTGCGGTGGTGACAACCATAAAATTCAACAAAAAAAAGGGAAAACATTCACAATGAGAAGGGAAGCGGTGGGGTTTGGTGACAGTGGACGACGGTGGTGGACGATGGCTGTGGTGGTGGTGATAGTGGGGGTGGTCGTGGTTTTGTGAGGTGGGGGTGGGGGTAGGTGGTGGGGTGGGTGTGGTTCGTATGGTATGGGGTAGGTGTTGTTGATGGATGGGTGGGTGGGTGATGGGGGAGGATGAGCTGAGGTGCTGTTGGTGGGGTGGGGGAAGGGAAGAAGAAGGAGGAGGAGGGTGAGTGGGGTGGGTAATTTTGAAATTTGAAAATAAAGTGGGGTGTATATAATTGGGTGTGGGGTGGGAAAATTTTTTCTCACGACTAGTGAGTAGAATTGGTTGTAATTTGGGCTATCAAGATGAGGGATTGTGCACATGGAATGGACCAATTTTGGACGAGCAAAAAATTAGATATATAAAGTGTAAGTTTTAATATAAGGATAATATTAATAAGTAAATGCAAAAAGTTATAAAAACTGGATTTAAATAGTAATGAAACCGATGTTAATAACCTTCCATTGTTGTTCGGGTAAGTTGTGGATTGGTTTCCTATCAATATTTTTTGTTATGCTAAATTAAAATTCAGATACTGAAATTTAAAGTAATTTTAATATTTTAAAATAAAATGAATTAACTATAATAAAAAAGTTACTCAAATTGAGTTTATTTACACACAATTTTGGATCATGAATGAGATTATCAATAAAAATTTAGGTGTCAATGTGTGTGTATATATATACACACACTAACTAGGAATTGTCCCGGCGTGCAATGCATGGATTATTAATTTATTTTATTTTATTTACTCAATAATTAAATTAAATTTTAAACATTTGGTATGTGAGAAATATCAAACTCTATTATATGTGTTAGTATTGTTGTTTGAAATGATAAAGAAATAAAAAGTAAAAATTTTTAGAAATCCGAGAATTTTTTTTAAAAAAATTAGCTACATTATTTATTTTTTAATAGAAACAGTACATTTGTGTTTGAAGTGAAATTTTTTCTCCTGCAATAGTTTGTGTGTACATGTGTATTAGTTGGTAGTTTTTTCTTGTGACTTGTGCTTAGTTTAAAACCATTTCATTATACATGAAATCATTGTTTTTCTTATCAGTTTTTTTTTTAATTTTAATAAAAATGTTGTTGTTGGAATAATGTATTGTACTGGTACTTTTTTTATCAACTTTAATTTTCTAGTTTTTTCTAATTTTAATATAAATGTTAAGATCAGAATAATCTATTGCCACTCAAGATTGAAGCAGCAGTGCAAACAGGAAATGGTTTATTAGTTTTTTTTTTTTTAATAAAAATATTGTGGTTGGAGTAATGTATTGTCCCGAACCTGGCAAGCACTGATACATTAGTGCACTGGTACATTAGTTCGGTTGGAATAATGTATTGTCCTGAACTTGTGCAATTTAGGTGTGTGTGTATATATTGGTGATTCTTTGATATTTCTCTTTTAATTTTTTTTTCAACGCTCTCATTTCATGATATCACTAATTTAGTAATTCAAAAGTTTAATAATAAAACTAAGAAAAAAACTTAAGAAATAGTGTGTAGTGGATAAAAAATTTCTCTCAGGACTTTCCACAAACATTTTATGGGTACTATTTTCTAAACAAAACTTGTTATTAGAACAACATTAGCAACACAAAGACAATTATATTATATTCTTCCTTACATTCCTTATTATATCCATGGTTACTTTTTTTTTAATCACAAATCAACAAACCTAAATCACATTAAAATTATATAAAAAACCCAAATCAAACATCAAAGCAACATATGCTTTGATGATTTAGGATATGAAAATGAAACCGAAAAGACAAAGACAATAACATCAGCACACAACACTCAACCTCAAAGAAACATATGTCATGGAAAAATTTTCTTTGGTCATCTTCTCCCTTTATTCAACAAATTGAAGATATGGAAAAAAAAATATCATGGCAAAAACAATATTACAGACCAGAGAGATTAAAAAACTAATACTACAAAAATGAAAATTAAACAAAGAAGAAGGAAAGGGGATTCTTCAAACCCTAGAATCTCAAATCTTTTTGAAGACGTGAAATTGATGTTGGGGGCCAAAATCCATACAAATACAAATCGCGATCAACGGTGATTCCCGATCAGCGGTCATCAATGATGATGCCGGTGGCGGTAGTCACAATTCCCGGTTGAGTGGTTGTTGGTGGTTGATTAGAGAGAGCGAGAGAGAAAGAGAGCGGGAGATGACAAAAAGTATGTTTTGTGTTGAAGATTGGAACCAAAGAGTAGAGAAAGATAAGAAGAGATATGAAGAGAAAGATAAAGAATGATCGTAACTGAAAGAGAGAAAGAGGAGAAAAAGGAAGAAACTTTTTTCAACGGCCCAGATCAAAATGAAATAAACGACTCAGATTAATGATCATTTATGAGGGAAAAAAATATGATTAGGAGGGAAATCTTTTTGCCCTCAAACTTCTCCTATTTTATATTATGTTGATGATAAGTCTAACCTTGATCGTGGTGGTTCAATTAATCAACATGCATAATAAATGTAGACATACTATTTTGCCTTCATGTAAGGAAGGTGTTATTAACACCCGTTTTATTACTACTCGCACTCGATTTTTATAATTTTTTGCACTTACTTACCAATATTACCCTTATATTAATATTTACACTCATATATCTAATACTCACACCCTAATCCTATTATTTGCATCCATAATCCTAAAAACCTAATACTTAACCAATTTTTTTATTCATTCCCACCATCTTCAACTTCTCATTCTCAACCCACATAATCATCTTCAATATCTCATCATTCTCGTCCAATTCCATACAAATTAATTCGTGTTCATAACTCATTCATAATTCAAAACAAATACAAAGCTCTCATTCTTCTCATCCAATTTCATAAAAATTAATTATTGTTCATAATTCATTCATAATTCAAAATTAAACAAATAATATAAACAAATATTACCATTCATTCAAACATTCAAGGCCAGAAAATAACCCGAAATCAGCAAAGGAGCATATAAACGTGATTTTTTTTATCAGAGAAACAAGATTTTATTAAAACCATCAAAAGATCAGTACAAGTAGTACTCAAACAATATCATTACAGCACAAGCTCTTTTTGATACAAAAAGCAAAAGTACATTACATAGCATCATTATTTAAAATCTTAAATTACATCTAAACAAAATAGGCAGAAGTTAAATCCCATACTCATAACATCACTTCCCAACATACCTTCTGTTTCCAATATTAACATCCTTCGTTACCCTCAATTTCTTAACTGCTTCATTGCTTTTGACAGAGTTACTTTGTTTAAAATCATTTCTCCAGCAAGCCAAAGCAATATTAACATAATAAATGTAGACATACTGCTTCATTGCTTTTGACAGAGTTACTCCTTCAGATTCAAGAGGAGACAAAAGGAGATATAAACAAAAATAGACAGTCAAGAGATGAGTTTTATGATCACTTAATTTAGCACAATGATGCACCACAACTCAGAATAAGAATATGTTTTTGCACTGAAACAGCACAGTGAATACAAATTAATTTTCATGGAATTGGATGAGAAAAATGAGAGGTTGAAAATGATTATGTGAATTGAGGATGAGAGGTTGAAGATGGTGGGTATGAATTATAAAAATTGGTTAAGTATTAGTTTTTTAGGATTACGGGTGCAAATAATAGGATTAGGGTGTGAGTATTAGAAATGTAGATGAAAGTATTAATATAAGGATAATATTGGTAAGTAAGTGAAAAAAAATTTAAAAACCAGATACGAGTAGTAATGAAACGGGTATTAATAATATATCCCTTAGTGTTGATAACACGGTTACTTATGCATGCTAAGTAAAGGCAAAGCATTGACTACACAAGATAACATGGGTTGAGAGTTAAGACTCTAAATTGGTTTAGGTCCTTTACTCCACCTTTCTCATTAATGTTTTGGTCTAGCAACATTAATGCATGGAACATATGAGCTGTCTACTTCAGAAAAAGGTACGGGGTGAGTGAGAGAGAGCATAAATTGGGAACTTGAACATATACGAGATTTTGCTGTTTCAAATTATGTTTTCAACCCTGATGTTAATCAATCACATTTTATTATTATGAAAAATAATTTTCAAATTTTTATGACATTTTTGTAATATTTAATAAAATATGACTGATTAAGAACGAGGTCAAGGACATGATTTATTTGGAACAGAGGATTGGTACAATTTTGCAACCATCCCATAATGTTGTTGTTGGTCACAAGTCACATGCTTTAATTTGATGCTTTATTAGTTAGCTGGGTTGAACAAGTGTGATTAATTTCATCCATCCTTTAACTCAATTCGCTTAATTTTTTTTCTCGAATTATAAGCAAAATTAACTAATTTTACGCTTATTAAGTAGACTAGTTGATTGTATTTAATTTTCTCAAATTTATAAAAAAATATAAGTATTTTAGGAAAGTTGTATTGGAAATGAAGCAAAAATTAAATAAGATAACAATTCTAGAGATGTTTTAGGATAGTGGCATTGAGAATGAAATACTCCCTCCGATCTTATTTATAAGAACCTTTTGAGAGTTTTATTTTTGTTTTATTTATAAGACCATTTTTCAATTTTCAATACTCCATTGGTTTCATTGAGTTTGACATTTTAAGCCTAGACACACAAATTAAGAAAGTGTTGATTATTGTAAGTATTATGTATAGTTTGTCCAAAATGCCCATATTTAATCCTTATTAAAAATTGTAATAGTATTTAATTTTTATTGGTAAATGTGTCCATTAATTAATTTATAGTAGTTTAGAGATGAGAGATGATAAAATTAGAATTAATGAGGAGTAAAAAAAATGATTGAACGAGGTTTAAATTTTAAAAAAATATGTTTATGTATTGAAAAGGTAAAAGGCCAAACATTATGAAACAAGAAAAAAAAGCCTAAAAAGTCGAACTCAATGAAACTGAGTAAGTAGCATTTAATTACTTCTTTCCACAAATACCCATGTTAAGTCAACACTTTTAGAGTTTTAATAATAATTATAAGGGTAATTTTGAAAATGTATATCAAATTTTCACATTTCCAATGTCACTAACAAATTTATCCACTTTTCTAGTGGGAGTGAAAAACCTAAAAAGATCTTATAAATAAAATCGGAGAGAGTAAAATTTAAAAAAATTGATTCATTTTGCTTATATTTTAAATAAAAAAAAGTATATTTCAAGTCGGAAATAGCAGTATCCATTGCAACTAAGTGGTGTGTCCATCTCAAATTTGCAAATGTAAATTTGACCGAAAGAGCATAAAACATATGCAAACTTGCTTGCACGGTGCACGCTTAAAAAATAATTAAATTTTATTCATAAAATTAGTGACATTACAGTTTTAGAAATTAAAGCATTGTTTCTCATGCATATATGATAAGAGTACTATCAAGAATACCTATGAAGAAGCATCATAACGCACGTTTGATAAAACAAAAGAGAGTGACAACCTATGTAGCTTAACTACTACAGCGGGCAACATTTTTTCCATCTAACAGAAAAAGGTTAAACAATTTGAAGGACTTAAGACACCTTGTTTATCAACACCTTCCATGCATGCTGCCTAATGGCCCCCACCAACTCCAACTCCACCACCGAATCCAGCACCACCGCCTGCTCCAAAACCACCACCACCACCAAAGCCGCCACCTCCACCAAATCCACCACCACCTCCTCCTCCTACTCCACCTCCGACACCTCCACCTTTTCCAAACCCACCACCAGCTCCAAACCCTCCTCCAGAACCTACACCTCCTCCGGCCCCGCCACCACCACCAAAACCTCCTCCACCACCTGCACCACCGCCTATTCCTCCACCAGCACCGCCACCTACTCCACCCCCTCCTCCTGCTCCACCACCAAATCCACCACCCCCTCCTGCCCCTCCACCAATGCCACCTCCAGCACCACCACCAACTCCTCCTCCGCCTCCTAGACCACCACCCCCACCTGCTCCTCCGCCAGCTCCACCACCAACACCATGACCAAGTCCACCTCCACCCCCTGCTCCTCCTCCAATGCCACCACCTGCACCACCACCAAGCCCGCCTCCCCCTCCTAAACCACCACCTGCTCCTCCGCCAGCTCCACCACCAACACCATGGCCTAGCCCGCCACCAATACCATGACCAAGTCCTCCACCCGCACCACCACCAAGTCCTCCTCCACCTCCTAAACCACCGCCAGCACCACCACCAACTCCACCACCAATGCCATGTCCTAGTCCACCTCCATGACCAAGACCACCACCAGCTCCAGCACCACCACCTAGGCCACCTCCGCCTCCCAGACCACCACCACCACCTGCTCCTCCTCCAATGCCACCACCAACTCCATGACCTAATCCTCCACCAATACCATGACCAAGACCACCGCCACCACCAAGTCCACCACCACCTCCAAGACCACCACCACCTCCTGCTCCTCCACCAATGCCACCACCATGACCTAACCCAAGTCCATGACCAAGCCCACCACCAGCACCACCTCCAATACCTCCACCAGCACCTCCACCAAAGCCACCACCACCACCTAGTCCACCCCCACCCCCTAAGCCACCACCTCCACCAAAACCACCACCACCCCCTACTCCACCTCCTCCACCAAATCCACCACCACCCCCAATGCCACCACCTCCACCGAAGCCACCTCCTCCGCCAAAACCACCACCAACTTTCTTGAAAATACCTCGCCCTAGCAAATGTGGTGGATGAATCAAATGCTTGTCATCCTTAACGTCCGCTACCACCAAAGAACGGGTGACAAATAGAACAATGCACAATAATAATGCAAACACAACCCCGCCCCTTCCATTTGAAACAAGTGTCATTATTGTGGGTATATATGATCTCAGAAAGAAGAATAATAAGAAGAAGAAAAAGAGAAAATGCTGAGTTGGTATTGGTGCATATGGAAGGAGTGAGGTTATATATACTGATAGTGAGATGGGAATTGGTTCGATCACTCAAATAATTCAACTGCCACCCTTCAAAGAAGTAAATGATGCTCTCCCACAGTCTCACCTTTCATTTATTTCTCCAACTGTCCTCTTCCCCTAAACAACACTCGATGTTTTTGGGATTACTATACTACTACTACATACAACACTACTATGCGTGGTTTTGACCACTTGGCAGCTGCTTTTCATTATCATACATTTTCTGCATGCTGCTTTAGTTCCTTTTGGACAATGGTGCATAGCATTATTGTTTTCTTTCTTTTTTAATAGTAGAAGTAAAATATAGTGAGCTGATGAGTGAGTTGGCCAATGCAAATTGCACAGTATCAATCTTGTTGTGTGTTGAGGTACTCCTGTGACCATCATTAATGAACCCACGTTAATGCTCCAACCACTGACCCCGCGTCCATACCAAAGTCAAGAAAAGTTTAGCAGACCTGTGCGAGACGTTAAGCATTAGTAGATCCTGCATTCAAACTCACATTTATATTTACATCCGGATGTAAAAGCTGATTGTATTATGTACTCCTTCCGGTCCTATATATAAGACATATTTAACCATATTCCTCGGACCAAGAAAAGTAGTTAGTTTTATGAATTTTATGAGAATATATTGTAACATTACAATTTTACCCTCTCAACTTTTCTTGAAAAATTCACACTCATTAATGAACAACAAAAAACACATGCATTTAATAAGGGCAAAAAAGAGAAAAAACAATAAATGATGCATAGAAAATACAAAATGTCTTATATATAGAACCAAAAATTACTTCTAGAATATGTCTTATATATAGGACCGGAAGGAGTATATACACAGTTGTATATATGGACAATGGAGTTAGCTAGATATTCACGCAGAAAAAGAATTGTAAATTTGAATTTGCATTATCTCAACAAATAAAGTTGTTCACGCCAGGTTGTACTCTGATCTATATATTCGAGTAAGCAAAACCAGTAAATTTTTCCACATGCTTAGCTTCCGTGCTTCGATTGTTACATTGTAAAATTACCTAATAGAAGCTGGATATCAAAATTCGGAATAATATGATTCTTCATGTCATTTTCTCTATTGTTTTATTAACTTCGTAGTTCGTACAACTCATCTCATTGATAGCTTGGTTACATGCGAATTGCAATGTCAAATAACTTTATATATAGTAGCAAGTAATGCTTCTGATGATAGCAATATATAGGAGGGCATCCTGACATTCATATAAGCTCTGTTCCTATGGTTATTACTATCCTTCGTTATTTTTATTTCGTTTTCTCTATTCTAGTAAAGATATCAATAGTTTTGAAATAATATAATAAGGGGGTTTCTCCGGTGCCATTGCAAAATGGTGGGTTTCGGTGTCGTCGAACCCTTAACCAATGAAAATACGTCATGTCATATAATTAGTCACGTCAGCATAATTTCTATTAAAGCATCCAATTTTATCATATTGTATTTTAGTCCTTCACATTTTAGGTAACTTTTGATTAATCTAACTAATTTAAATCAAATTAAATATAATATTTCATATTTTATTTAAAAAATTAAAATAAAAAAAATAGGATTTGATTTTGAAATAGTTTTTTTTCATAATCTATCACTTCATCAAAATTTCATCACGCCTGTTCATCACCTGGGCAAACTTCATCACGGCTCGATCACAATAGTACAAGCTTCATCACAGCTTCATGGTTCGTCAACACTTCATAAAAATTATTAAGTTGCTTCATCCATAAATCAGTAGGGTACAACACATTCATCATCTATCAAATTTCCGCCGTACACACCAAACACATCTCACTATGATATCAATTTTCACCGTTATTCTTGACGACATCACAACCAAACACGACCCGTCGTCATCATCGTCACCAATCCATCTTCTCTTAGAAAATCACTTTACCTTATGCTTTCCCCTCTTTCTTAACTCTGATTATGTTTTTTTTTAGTTTGTTAGATCTGTAACAAATATTAAATATTTCCCAACCACTTGTAAGCATATGCTTCGTTTTTTTCCTCTTTCCTTGACTTTTTATTGTAAAAACAAAAACAAAGAATTATACCAACGATCAATGAAATGAGAATTGATTATTTATTTGCTGGTGTGATTATTTACTTAGTGTTAGTGATGGCCAAACAAAAATCACTAATCAAATTTGTGAAATTTTTGAAACGCAATAAATTGCAACATCCACACAATTACACTCATGAATTTCAATATTTGTTTATTGGATTTTGGTAGTCTTGCTCTAAAATTTTATAATATTGGTAAAATTAAAATCATGTTATTGGTTGTTGAATTAGAGGAAATTGTTATGGTCTATTTGTTTAGAAATAAATAAAAACAAATTCAACAAAAAAAGTGATTATTTGAAAAAGTGATTATTTTTAGATGTTGTAATATTTAGATTCAAATAACAGCCTAAAGATCTGTACAAAAAAAAATAACAATGTAAAAATAAACATTAAATTTGGTTCAAGATTTTGAATTTTATAACTTTCAATCTCTTTAAGAGGTATGGTTGATAATTGATTAACAATAGTAATGAATGAAAGATAAATATAGAAACGCAATCAATTTTCATCATTATTGTTTTTATAAGCAATAAATTAAGCAAAAAAATTTACGAATTCAAATTCAGATAACAGGCTAAAGATCTCTTAAAAAAAAATAACAATGTAAAAATAAACATTAAATTTGGTTCAAGATTTTGAATTTTATAACTTTCAATTTCTTTAAGAGGTATGACTAATAATTGATTAACAATAGTAATGAATGAAAGATAAATATAGAAACATAATCAATTACTATCATTATTGTTTTTATAATCAATAAATTAAGAAAAAAATTTACGAATTCATATTCAAATAACAGCGTAAAGATCTCTAAAAAAACAACAATGTAAAGTAAACATTAAATTTAAATCAAGATTTTGAATTTTATAACTTTCAATCTCTTTAAGAGGTATCATTGATAATTGATAAACAATAGTACTAAATGAAAGATAAATATAAAAACACAATCAATTGTCATTATTATTGTTTTTATAAGCCATAATTAAGAAAAAAAATTATGAATTCAAATTTAAATAACAGCGTTAAGATCTCTAAAAAAAATAACTTTGTAAGGACAAACATTAAATTTGAATCAAGATTTTGAATTTTATAAATTTAAATCTCTTTAAGATGTTTCATTGATAGTTGATAAACAACAGTAATAAATGAAAGATGAATATATATAAAAACATAATCAACAACGTAAAGATCTCTAAAAAAATAACAATTTAAAGATAAACATTATAAAATATGGCATAATTTTTATGAAAAAACTATTTCAAAATCAAATCCTAATTTTTTTATTCTAATTCTTTAAATAAAATAGGAAATATTTAATTTGATTTAAATTGATTATAATAATCAAAAGTTACTTAAAATGTGAAGGACTAAAATGCAATATGATAAAATTGGATACTTTATTAGAAATTATGATGACATGGCTAATTAAATGAGGTGACGTGCTTTCATTGGCTAAAGCTTCGACGGCACCGAAACCCACCATTTTACGACGGCACCGAAGAAACCCCCATATAATAAATGTTATCTTTTATGGTTATTCTTATTTATTATGGTATTAATTTACATAAATAATAAAAAAAATAGTGATTATATAAAGAGAAAGGATATGATTAATAATAAAATTAGTTACTTGTCTTTTGACCCTTTTGAAAAATATTGAAGTACAACTTTATATTTTTGAATTTATTCAATATTAAAATATCCGTATAAATGCTACTATCTTCATCCTTATATATAAGGCACTTGAGAGTTTTATTTTGTCAATTTTTTCGGTGATAATTAATTATTCTTTTCAGAAATCCATCTATTTATTTAACACTTTTTCGATATCAAATGCTATTAATAGAGGTAGTTTTGAAAATACATATCAAATATTTATATTTCCAATACCATTAACTAAATTAATCAACTTTCTTATTTTGCGTGAAGTCTACAAAATGATCTTATATATGGGGATGAAGGGAGTACCTAACTATAAATTTTAAAGTGTATAAAAATATTTTAGAATATATATGACTTGTAATAAAAAAATGGGAAAGAGTAAATTGGTTAATATATGGACATGCACTACAAGAAAACTCTTGATTAGCTATGATGTTTTGCTATGGAAATTTTCCATAGCTAATTTATAGCCAATTAACTAGGAATTTGCTATAAAATATATTTCCCAAGCTAAATTTAAAAAGTGTAAAAAATTTATTCCTCTCAGCAAATAACTATAAAATAGCTACTAAATAGCTATGAAAAATTTGTAGCCATAAAAATTTTGGCAGCTATTTAATTTGCTAGAAAATTTTCCATAGCAATAAAATTATTTTGGACTTAAATAATAAACAGGGACTTAAATATTAAATTATTTTCAGTTTTAAGTCTTATTACATTCTAAGCACATTTTTAGCTGAGTCATAAGTGTTACTATCTAATAGCTTCACATTTTTCTTTTCTTTGAGGAAAAATGAGGAACCTTCCATAGCTTCACCTTCGCCGATCTAAACCTTCCTCTTCGCCTTCGTCTATCTCACCTTCCTCTTCGATTCGAGCTTCACCTTCCTCTTTGCCGATCTTCGATCCGAGCTTCATCTTCCTCTTCGCCGAACTTCGATTCGAACTTCGTTGAGCTTCACCTTCCATTTTCAATCTCGATTCAGAGCTTCACCTTCAAGCTTCGGTCTCCATTTTCTAGGTTTGCTCCCTGGATTCTCTTTCCTATGTATGAGATTATTAGGTTTTCAATTCATTTATTCTCTTTCCTCAGTGTGAGATTATTAGGTTTTCGATTCATTTGTCCTCTTTCCTTATTGTAAGATTATTAGGTTTTTGATTCATTTGTCCTTTTTCCTTAGTAGAATAATCCCCAATTAGATTGATTCTAGGTTTATTGCTGCTGATTCTGTGAGTTTTTGTTGCTATAACATAGACTTACACTTTTTGCTGCTATAACATATGTCCTCAGGTTTGTGCCACCGCCACATCAACATTCAGAAGCTCGCTATTTGGAAAATTGCCACTGTAAGTTAAATCTGACCCGCTCATTATGTTAATTAAATGAAATTCTGGGCAAAACATTTAGCATAGTTGTCTATTGTGTTGTAGTATCTTGATCTGAAAAATTACATCAACAGTTAGTTACGAAACTGCATTATTTTTGTTGTTCAATTCTGGTTATAGTAATCATTGTTAATTATAATCTGTATGAGCTTGCATTGATTTTGGATGTTAGTTGCTTATTGGCTTTCCAAATGGATTGAGGCTTTTGTATTTGTGGATTTCAATACTTGAATATGCTAACTTGTTGATGGTTATCCTATATGTTTTTTCCGTGCGTCAAAGTTAGGTTAGAGTATAGCAGTTTATAGTGGCAAATAGTACCACTATAGAAGTATTGCATGGCGTAATTGACTAGCTGTATGATAAACCATAAATTTAAATGTTATTGATCTGAAATAAGATGAAATACTTGTTGCGGCTATAATTTATCTTTTGAGAAATGAGAATAGTTCTGATCTTTGAATGTGTAAAGGAAGCATAAATTCTTCTATACATTAACTTTGAATGTAGATGCCTACTCAGTGCTCACAACTTTTTCATGTTTATCTTTGTACAAATTATCCTTACTTTTTCGTGGACTTTTTTCTTTGAATATTTCTTCTTCAGTTATGTTTCTATCTTTAGGTTTACCCATACTTCACAATTTAGTTGTTTGTAAGTGTATATGTTTCTTCTTCACATATTTCTTCTTTGCCGGATTGTAATTGTGCATAGCTCATGTTAACAGTTGGTTGTTACTTGTTAGCATGTTTCATACTTGATAGACCAAAGTCTTGCAGCTTTTTGGGTTCAAAATAGACCAGAATAAATATCTTTTTGAATCCTTTATGCTCTTGATCAATCTCAGCTATAGCATCATGTCCTTATTTTCTACATTTGAACTCAACTCATTTTGGAGGGGATGAATCATGCATTGTTTTTTCACTTTCGATTGTTACTGGATGTCCGTGATTATTACTATTATATTATATTTGATCTGATCACGTTGTTCTGTTTTGTGTCATTTTTCAGGTCGCACAACAAGGAATATCTTCCGATTGTTGGGGCTGTTGATTTTAATTAATTGACTTTACTGATTTTTAATTCACTGAGAGTTGGGCTTGAATTTTTGGCTAGACACTATCACCAAGTAAAATGCTTTCTCCTTTAACTTTCTCCCTTTCAACTGATTATTGTTTAGTTCTAGTTTACAATTTATGGCTGCTCTTTTCTTTTCAGAGGACTATATACTTGCCTCAGACAACTTTTCTTGTGTCAATGATGATTTTATTATTTTGTCTTGGTTTGCACTTTTTTGTTGGTATTAACTAATTACTATTTACTTTGTAGATATAAATGTACAAACATGTACTATTTACTTTTGATTTGCCTCTTTGCCATAATTTTAGTTTAAAAGTTATTAGCATATCATGTTTTGTTTTGAAGCTTATTCTGTATACATCACTTTACTTTTAGCCTGCAAAACTCCTAATTGCTGATTGGAAATTGGATTATTGGATAGATTAGCCCTTATCTGGATTCCAATCAGCTATATTAGTTGTTTTAGTTTCCACTTTCCAGATTGCAAACCGTTAGAGAGAAGTGCATTTTTTTAGTACTTCAAATCTGCAGCAATCTTAAGTTTCATGTCTTAAACAATGAGTTCATATCAGATGATGAGGAGGAACTATATGATTCAGACTTATATGGTGACATTTAGGTTTTATTCATTTAGTTTCTTATATTAGTTACAATGAAATGGGCAGATCTCAAGTATGTTATTGGATTTTGAATGATTAAAAACTTGTTATTGGATTTTATTCCTCATTCTGCAGCTTCCTGCTTACCACTATGTAACTTCTAAATTTTAATTTTGACTTGGCTTATTTTAGGATATATATAAAAGAGTTCCTAATTTTAATTCCTTGTTTTATTTTGTAATGTTACTAATTTTTAGTCCAAAAGTACAGATTCCTACCACCAACTGAAAGTTATTCTCAGGCGTGTAAAAATTGATACTCAGATTATACCTATACTCATATTTATATATGATATGCCTACTCTACCTTAAAATATGACATGCTAAGTTACTTTATTATTTCAGGAAACTTAGTTTCCATAATAGAAGATGAACTTTCACCAGGTGCACCTGTCATTGCCAACTAATCCCATTATAATGATGAAGAAAATGCAACTGAGAATATCAGCTGATTCCATTTAGTAGCGGGTAAGTCTTATGTTATAGAATTATTATTTTTCTTACGCTTTATATTTTTGCTAATCTTTGCTGAATATATTTCTTTTAGTGTCATGATTATCCGGAGTAGAGGCACTAAACGCTATCGTGGGAGAGGTCGTAGTGATCCACCACTTCATTCTCAAAAGCGCACTATTTCGCCGCCGCCACCACATCATTCTCAACACCGCACTAATTCAGCTGCTGCTGCCCCAGCCTCCGATGGCATAACAGCTACAACCCATCCTCTAGTGGCCCATTAGTTGCAGCCCCACCCTCTACTGCCCGATCAGCTACAGCCCCATGCTCTACTGCCCATAAATTTAGTTTTGTGTTCAATTGAACCAATGAAACTTGTTTTGAATTAGTAAATTTGGTTTGTGTTGGGTTGAAGGTTTTTAAAAGCTTTGATAACTTGTTTACTAGACATCGTTCATATTAATTAATTCAACTATGATACTTTGTTGTTCCTTTTCATCTTTTTATTATTGCTTTTTTCTATTTTATATTATACGTCGATCAGTGAAATTATTTGTGTATGTATTAGCTATTAAATAGCTATTGAATTGCTAGAGCCATAAATTAGCTATAGATTAGAAATGCAGTAGCTATATATTAGATATACAATGGATATGGATTAGCTATTGAATAGCTACAAAATCTAGCTATGGAGATAGCTATGAAAAATTTCTTCGTCTAATTAGCTATGGAATTAATGATTTTTAGTAGTAAAATATAGCTACGGATTTAGATGTAGATTAGCTATGGAAATTTTTAAATTAGCTATCAAAATTTTATGTAGCCAATCAGTTAGGAGGTATTGGCTATGGAGCATTTTATAGCGAATTCATATCTGATTCCATAGCTAAAGAGTTTAGCTGCAAATTAGCTATGGATTAGTTATGAAAAATTCTATATCTAATCAAGATTTTTCTTGTAGTGATGTAACATGATTAAAAAAACAAAAATAATTTATACATCTAGAAAATTAACCTACAGCCAATCTACACCACAAAAATAATGACGTACATGTGTTATTTGCTTACTTTATTAAGTTAATAAGTGACACATATTATTTTCTTATAGGTTGATTTCATAAGTCTGCATATCATTATTTAAAAAAAAATAATGACTTATCGAAAACACTTTAATCAATATTAGCTAGCTTTCCTTTATTAACCAACAACAAGTTGTTTAGTTGGATTTCCATGTATGTATATGTTAGTTTGATTTCCGAGAGCAATACTTGTGAAAAATAGAAGTCAAATATTTAGAAACGAATTAGTTTTTTATTCATAAAATATATATACCCTTGATTAGAAATTAAAAAAAAAACCAATTTTTTTAACATGTTATTAACCATCGTACCTTATGAATTATTAGTAGAGCATTCACGTTGGTGGACAAATTTTTGTCATTTGACGAACGATTTTACATATTATTTTATTATTTTTTCACATTTTCCTATATCATAAAAATAATTATTATATTTTCCCTTCATCCATGAACCAAATTTTGTTCTTAAAATTAGTCTCATATAGTACTATTCCACCCTCTTAATTTATATTAAATAAAAATCACCATCAATTTTTAATGTTTTTCTCTCTTCCCTCACTCCATTTCAGCAATTAAAAAGTTATTTCCTTCTTCAAGTCATGGATTGTCCCAAATTAGGGCTAATTCTATTTCAGCAATTAAAAAGTTATTTCCTTCTTCAAGTCATGGATTGTCCCAAATTAGGGACAATTCTGAAATAACAACAAAAGCCATTTTTCTCAAGTTGACACTTTTTCTTTTATGAACATTCCCTAATTTTTTAAGAAAAACCGGTGTGATACTCTTATCAATCGTTAAAATTTTACATTGCCATAATAAAAATGTTATTTATTTTGACAATTAATAAGAGTATCACAAACACTCTTATTAAATAAGGGTGTTTTGATGTCACTGAAAATTGTAACTGAGACTTATATTAAAAAAAAATAATATTAAAAAAGAACTTTTATATATAGGATTGAAAAGAGTATTTTTTTAT
This sequence comes from Crotalaria pallida, assembly GCA_037953625.1. Taxonomy (NCBI): domain Eukaryota; kingdom Viridiplantae; phylum Streptophyta; class Magnoliopsida; order Fabales; family Fabaceae; genus Crotalaria; species Crotalaria pallida. Next base: position 160,906,533 of record CM075650.1, read on the forward strand.
TTTTTTTTTATATTTCAAACCGGACGAAGTACTCTATATATATTATTTGTTTTAAGGGTTATAAGGAGGGTATAACAATAAATTAGTTTTAATTTTGTTCTCCCCTTATATTTTATTTGGTAATTACTAATTTCACCTATTCCTCCATTCTTTGTTCAAATAGAGCACTCCTTTGTCTCTTTGATAATAAAGCACACTTCTAACAAATTCAGATTAAAAAAAGATGTTAGAGATAATTATTATTTTCAAAATTATTAAAAATATATCAAAATCTTAAAATTATCCTTATATAATAGTAACTTTTATTTATTTTTTATTACATCTAAGCGGCGATGCACTGGCCCTTACTCATTTGAAATTGTACTTGAGCCATACATCGATCGTTGATTTATATTATTAAGTTTCGACAAAATTTTATGTTGGTTGTTGATTGTCTAACGCAATTACCTTTATCTTTTCTTCGAACTTAAGACCGATGTGGATAACATAAGGGTAACTACAACAGAATCTTGAGAGAGTCTGATGTAGATTTTTAATATCAGATTTTCGAACAGAGTCTTTTAAAACTCTGCTAATATTCAAAATCTGGTAAAGAGTTTTAAATTGAGTTTGTAAAATAAGAGACTCAACTTAAAACTATGTAAGATCCATTTTTTTGTCCTTTCTATTTTTTTACTTTATAACACCGTAATAAATAAATAATAATAATAGTAAATAATATTAATATATAAATAAATAACTATAAATTAATAATAAATAATAATACAAATAATAATATTCTTTTTTAAATAATAAAAATAATATTTTTAACTATATGTTTTTTCTTTTATTCTTAAATATATTGTCTTGTTATGAAAAAATAAATAAATAAAAGTACATATTTTTACATTCAACTAAATAAATTAATAGTTTCAAATAAAGAGCCGTTTTTTTTTAAAAAAATGAAATAAAGAGTCATTGAAGTAATATAATGTTCCATTGCATTATTTTGCATTATGTTGTATTTTTTTTCACTTACTTTATAATTTTTAGTAGGTACCATTAACTTCAATTATTGTAGTGTAAACTTTTATTCCATTTTAATATTTAAATATTATTGAAGATTATTTTTATAAATTATAGGTAATTAATATTGTTGAAATTATATTTACAAAAACATTACTGAAATAAAATTATGTCTAAAAATACATGATGATGTAACTAATATATGGGTTTTGGTAAATTTGGTGTTGAGATTATGCTGTAAGAAAAGATAAGTAAAAAGAAAAGCCTAAAATTAAATTTTATTACGATAATATGTCATGCTGATGTGTTAAACTACAACATGACTGTCCAAAACAAAACATATATACAAGTTTTTGTAAGTTAATTTCATACATTACTTTTGAAAGAAAAAAAATAAAGAGTGGAGGGACATTTTGGTCCTTCAAATTTTTCGACAGGGACACTTTAGTCCCTCAAGAAATTTAATTCATTTTTAGTCTCATGTTTTCTAAAAGTATCAATTTAGTCTCATATGTTTTCCAAAAGTACCAATTTAGTCCCTCAACGAAGTGGCTAACGAAAATAGGACAGAGACTAAATTGATACTTTTGGAAAACTTTGGAGACTAAAAATGAATTAAATTTCTTGAGGAACTAAAGTGTCCTTGTCAAAAAACTCGAGGGATCAAAGTGTCCCTTCACTTAAAAATAAAAAATGGGAGGACTAAAATCACACAGAATATGAATCGAAACTGTAATAATGTATGAAACGTCGTCGTTTCCGGCTTGGCACCGACTTATATAGCACATCACCCACCAATTAATCCAATTAATCCAAAAATTGCCATAACCCTACACCATTTACTTATCTCATTACCTTAACGCATTCTGCTTCTTCTCTCCCCCTTCACAATTTTCAGAGATCAGAGTACAACTAATCCTCGAGTGTTAAAGCCCTAATAACGGCAACGTTCTTTTTTTCACGGAAAAAATATATTCCGTCGCTAAAAGTTCTAGATTTGGGTTTATATCGGTTCCGTGAATGGTAGCTGTGGAAACAAAACCAAATCGAATGGATAGGGAACGAACTCGCAAACGCCCTCGTCTCACTTGGGACGTTGCCCCACCGCAACCCCCTCAGGTTTCTTCAATTTCTCAGTTTTTTTTTTTTTTGTTCTGTAACGTGAAATTGAATGGTTCTTTGTTTGTAATTGTAGGCGAAAAGAGCTGTGGTGGCGGCCGGTGACGAAGGAATCGAGAGAAGGCATGCTTCTCCTCCTAAAAGGGACGACGATCGCGAAGGCCATTATGTTTATGTTCTCGGCGAAAATCTTACTCCTAGATGTATGCTCCTTGAAAATTTTATTATTTTATTGTTTAATTTCGTTTACTTTAGCTTTCATTTTTCTCTGATTTCGATTTTGTTAATGCATGCTTTGAATAAGTCGCGGTCAATTTGTATCTTTTATTACTGTGTTATTCTGGGTTTTGCGTGTTTTACACGCTGATCAATTTTTCTTTCTTTCTTTTTTTTTTTTACTTGACAAAAAATATTCACTCGGTTTATAAATCTGCTGGAGGCCTCTATTTGACTTGCTGGTTATTAGAATTTTTTGCTTAACATCAAACTTGTTCCTATATGCATTTGGTAAACTGTCAAAACGAGATGGAATGAAACATATCGGTTCTGTTCTATGTTTGATCTATTCTATAATTAGATCAGAACAAGTCATTAGATTAAAATGTGAAACATTTTGGTTTGACTTAGATGGGTGGAACCAAAGAGAACCAAAAAAAAAAGTTTATCCCACACCTTTATTGAAGTGTAGATGGTGTAGGGATGAGAGAGATAGGAAGAGATTAATGAGATGTGATGTCATAAGAAGAGAGATAGAACGACATATGAAGTGTAAATGAAGGAGTAAGAAAAGGGAGTATAAGAATATTACTGCTCAAAAAAATAAAAAAACTTTTTCCATCCTGTACTGCTCCGTCATGTTCTATCCATGTGCCAAATGCTGACTTGATTCCATTCACTCTCTTCAAATATGATCCGATTGACCCTTCTTCTGTTCACGGGGTCTTTTTTTAATGCATCGGTGCTTAGTCTGTGTTATTCTGTTAGCACTGTTCTAGCTGTTGGTGGCTGTTTTTTTTAATGGTTGTTTTAATATTTTCTCATGCTGAGTTATCTAATTTTTAACAGATAAAATCCTCAGCAAGATGGGTGAAGGTTAGCGGTCAAGTGCCTTCTGAATACAAGATTTTAATTTTTTTGTGACTGTGCTTCTGTCATTCAGCATATTGCTAGTGCTGTAGGCACATTTGGTCAAGTTCTGGAATGTTGGGATCGCCAAACCAAAGAGTACGTGGCTATCAAGGTAATTAGAAGCATACGGAAATATCGTGATGCAGCGATGCTCGAGGTTGATGTGCTTCAACAAATAGCTAAGAATGATAGAGGAAACTCACGGTAAATATCGTATAGATTAAAAGGCTTGCAATAATTGATTATTGCTTAAAATTAGTGGTTGCCTAATATTTACTCCAATTACAATTCTTCTTTGCAGCTGCGTGCAGATCCGGAATTGGTTTGACTACAGAAATCACATATGCATTGTAAGTTTGCTTATAGTATTTCTTGCAACAACAACATACTTTCCCTTGATTTGCCATATCCAATATGGCTGTTTTGAGAATATTGGATATTGAGTTAGAGATGCTTTGACTGCCTTTTTTTTTCTAATGCAAATTGATGAGATGATTGGGATTTTGTTTAGGTTTTCATTTAGTCTTTCTTTGCGTGTTTGCATGTCTTTATGCCCTTTTGCCGTGTTTCTTTCTGTTTGGGTAAGATAGGTGACTAATTCCCATTAATGTTGCAACTTGCAAGTGAATGGAGTTGTTAAGTTTGGTTATAGTGGATTGTTTTTATATATGTCCGTGTGGGCTTTATATAGATTTGGGAACTAAGCAGAAACATTGCTTTCAATGCATTTGAATGGTGTTATCAGGTCTTTGAGAAGCTTGGACCAAGTTTATTTGATTTTCTAAAGAGAAATAAATACTGCCCATTCCCTGTGGACCTTGTTCGGGAATTTGGACGACAGCTTTTGGAATCTGTAGCATGTCTGTGGATTATTCTTGGCCTTCAGTTTATTTCTTATGTTCTATCTTTATATCTCTTTCTTATAAATCAACCACATCTTTTCCCTTGGCCTGTTCTGTTTGTCCAGGGATACAGTGTATCTTGGTTGTGTCTGCTTACTATAACTTGTTTCTTGTGATTTATCATATTCAGATATGCATGAACTCCGTCTAATCCACACTGATCTGAAGCCTGAAAATATACTTCTTGTTTCTTCTGATTATGTAAAGCTCCCTAGCTCTAAGGTATTTAGCATTTTATGATGCAAACATAATGACATTTATGGATTTGGGTATAGAATCAGTTATAATATATTCAAGGAAAATGATTGAATTGGTACAGAGGGTTTCCTCAGATGAAACGCAATTCAGGTGCTTGCCCAAGTCTAGTGCTATTAAGCTGATTGATTTTGGTAGTGCTGCATTTGATAATCAGAGCCATAGCTCCATTGTTTCTACAAGGCATTACAGAGCCCCTGAGATTATTCTAGGTAACTAAATATGGTTTTGGCTGGTGAGAATGCGTTGCTTTACTTGTTTGTCTATCGCCCCACGCATAACATAGAATTCACAGTGCTTGGGGAAGAAAAATCTGGATGATGATAGGATGTAGCTTGACCGGTTGAAAATGTTATCAATAACTTATACCATAACATCCCTGCTTAAATCTTCCTAGACTACTTCCCATTTCCTTTTAGTTTAGTATTATCTTTTACTTTTTCCGTTTATTATATTGGTTGTTTCAAGCTGTTTATACCTTTGTAATTACCATTTGTCTTAAGCTAAATTTTTTCTCATGATGAGTTATTTATTTTCGTTTCTTATACACCGTTTGTTTGGTAGCCTTGTTTATTCCCTTATATTCTTCTATCATTTTCTACACATTCTTCAAGGAGATCTATCATTTCTAATTTTGATGTTTGTGAAGAAAGAATAAATTAGCAAGTGCAATCTGTGTGTTATGTGATGCAAAGGGACCATTTCTAAGTCTGGAATTTTTTACTTGATTCTACTACTCCCCTCTAAAGGCTAGGTTGTTGTTGTTGTTGTTGTACTACTCCTCTCTAGTTCGTGTGTCTAGCGTATAAATTGTATTCTTGTTAATACATTCTCACACGCATCTGAAATGATAATTGCAGGTTTAGGGTGGTCATACCCATGTGATTTATGGAGTGTTGGATGTATCCTCATCGAACTATGCTCGGTTGGCCTTCCATCTATCAAGATAAGATATATTAGGCATGATTAGATTGTAGAACATCTTGTCTTAGTGTTCTATATGTTGAACTTTTGTCAGGGTGAAGCGTTGTTTCAGACTCATGAAAACTTGGAGCACCTGGCAATGATGGAGAGAGTGCTGGGGCCTCTACCAGAACACATGGCTCGAAGGTCTAAGTAAGTAGTGGTTTACTGATATTACTGTCCAATATACAAAATGATTTGTGATGAATCCAAAACGACTCTCTTCCAAGTTATGAATCATTTGACCGGGAATAGCCAAGAGCTAATTAAGTATATAATTTTGAGTATGCTTAATTTATGCAGTAAGTAACATCTTTTTGTCCAATTGGTTGGCCATATATAGCCGAGGTGCAGAAAAGTATTTCAGGCGTGGATCACGATTAAATTGGCCTCAAGGAGCTGTTTCAAGGGAGAGCATTCGTGCAGTGAAGAAGCTTGATCATCTCAAGGTTTTTATGTTTCGTTTTCACCATCAGTGATTGTGTCTTCAATCAAAGTTTTTGTTTTTTTGTTTAAAAAAATTTGCTTGTAATGACCGATAGTTATGCTTTATGCAGGACATTGTATCCCGACACTTGGAGTCCTCAAGGTCCTCTTTAACTGACTTATTACATGGCTTATTGAGTTATGATCCAGCTGAACGTCTAACAGCACGCCAAGCCCTTGATCATCCCTTCTTTAGGATTCCAACCTAAAGAGAAGTCAGATGTTGGTTGTTTTGGAATGATGACTATCATCTTGTAGATTCCAAGCAAGGCAGGCTGCAAGCCTTAACTAAATTTTAGATGTGTATCAATTTTAGTGATCCAGTTGCAATGAAAAAATCATTTTTTTACCATCCTTTTGTTATTGGAGTATCTTTTTGTTTTGCTCAATTTAGAGAAGTCCCTAGATTCAACCTGTTTTAATCTTCAAACACACCCGAGTTGCATTTTAATGGGTTGTATGGAAACTTAAGTCAAGCTGACATGGTTGATTATTCATTAGTTATTATTAATAAGGTGTGCTGGTGTAAGTGAAAAATGGAGGAAAAAACATCTACCAAAAACAGAAGGGTAAAAAAAAGCTCTCTTCATCTTCGTTTTCGTTTGACACCTATTCTTTTACCAGTACTTACTGCGTCCTATCAATTATGTAACACAAAAATGGCCTCTCTTCCAACCCCCTCCCTCCCTTCCTTTTTTTTTGTTTACACCAAGGGTAATCTCCAGCTGATAGTCGAAGACTAATTCCCTCCGAGATGTAGAGATCATCGAAGTGGATTTTGCCATTATCAAATGTTCTGGGCCTTGTTGGTTAAGCACTCTTAACATCAGAGTTCTGATGGGATCCAGTGTTATGCTATATTCTTTTCGTTTGACCTTACTAAGGAGATATGCTATATTTAGAAAGGGCTTGCAAGGATAGATCTTTATCGCAAGTGTTATGTTAAGTGCAAAGTGAGATATGATCAGCTTGTTAATCAATCTATTATAAACTCGAATTCATTTTATAAGTAGTACCATCACTTCAGTTTTTCAGTTACTGATATGATGTCATTGTAAGAAAGTTGACCGTCAATAATCTTCATGAAAGTCTGCTCTCTGGTTTTTTATTACAAAAAGTACAAGAAGCTCATTTGCTTATAACTTATGCCAATAGTTACAGACTTGATTCGAGTAATGCTACTATGATAGTATGACACCAATCAATCCTTAACTGTTTGCCTTCACCAGTAATCTCCACATGAACACGAGCCGTTCTCAAATCTGTGAAACCTATTTGCATCTCTAACCACAAATACAATCTTCAAAACCTTTGACAAACCCTTGATGAATGTATGACAATCACCACATACCCTCAAGTTCTTGAAAATCCTTATCATCCTTTCTTCTCTCAGCCCACCATGAACCAAAACCAACCCAATAGCCAATTTCTCACTATGAAACCTCAAGCTCTCCATCTTTGACTCTTCCTCAACATCATGCAATGCAAAATTTACGTTATGAACGTAGCCTATTTCTTCCTTCATTCGCTTCTCCATTTCCTTCAACACTTCATGAATTTTCTCTATAAGTGGATGTGTGCCATCTCCATTGTAGAAAATGTGGATTTCTTTATCTATCTCTACCCAACTTCGCCCCGCCTCTTTCTTCAATCCCTTTCTTTTCACAGTATCTCTTATTTGCTCACTCTCTTTCCAATACCCTGCATCTGCATAAATGTTTGACATCATGACATAGTTAACTGGATTATTACCATCCAACTGCATAAGTTTCTGTCCTACTTGTTCCCCTATCTCCACATCTCCATGCTTTTTACAAGCACTAAGTAATGTTTGCCATATACCAACATTAGGCTTCAATGGCATCTTCTCAATGAGATCCTCTGCTTCCTTTATGCGTCCGGCTCGTCCGAGAAGATCAACCATGCATGCGTAATGCTCTACTTGTGGTTTGCTTTGTCGATTGCTACATAAACTAGAAAAGTATTGTTGACCTTCTTTGATTAGCCCAGAATGGCTGCAAGCTGTTAGCACAGCCAAGTAAGTCACACTGTCAGGTTCTATTCCTTCCACTTGCATTTCATTGAAAAGTTCAACCGCTTTATTCCCAATACCATGTTTTCCATAACCGGTGATCATAACCGTCCACGAAACCACATTTCTCGTTGGCATCTCTTTGAAAAGCGCATCTGCTTCATCAGTTAATCCACATTTCATGTACATATCTAAAAGTGAATTAGCCACTGATGTATCCAAACCGTAGGGGACTTTGATGGTATACGCATGCATTTGCTTCCCTTGCTCTACAAGCGCAAAATCAGCAAATACACCTATGAGACTTGAGAGTACAAACCCATCCACTTTATGTCTGCTTTCTCTCAATTCCCGAAACAATGCCATGGCTTCTGGCAAATTGTCTTCTTGAGCATAACCAAGAATTAGTGTCGTCCAACTTATCACATTCTTTTGTTCAATTCGGTTGAACACTGTCCTAGCTTCAGCTATGCATGTGCATTTGACATACATATCAATCAGCGCACCTGCAACGGTGGAATGGACCAAGTATTGAAATCCTCGTCTGATTAAGGCAGCATGTATTTGGGTTCCATCTCTGATGGCACCAAGACTGCTACATGCCTTCAACGTGCTTGAATATGTATATTCATCAGGCACTTCCCCCTTCTCTTGCATTTGCCTAAACAACTTTAAAGCCACTTCCCCAGTTTTTTCGTTGCTGTATGCAGCAATCATTGCATTCCAACTTATACGATTTCTTACAGTCATAGCATTAAACATTCGAGCTGCCTCAATAGTCCTACCACACTTTGAGTACATGTCAACGATTGAATTGCCCACGACTAGTATTCTCTCAAAATTGGTTTTTACACAAACCCCATGAATCTGCATTCCATTTTCAAGAATGCCCAATATCCCCGATGCCTTTAAACTAGTGGAAAGCGTAAACTCATTCGGCATAACAGCTGACCGACCCATTTTAGAGAACAACATCAACGAGGCTTTGGCATCACCATTTTGTAGATAACCGCATATGAGAGCAGTCCAAGACACCACATTTCTCTCAGGCATTTTATCAAACACCAAATACGCCAAGCCCAAGGTGCCACATTTTGCATACATATCAATGAGATCATTGTTCAAAACCAAATCAGACCCAAACCCAAGTTTTTCCACAACCCCATGAACTTGCTTTCCCTGATTAACCAATCGATTCTTCGAACAATTCTTCAAGAGATCTATGAAAAGAGAGTAACACATGCTTCATTCACTAATGGCAATGGGAACTTCGCAATTTCTCATAAGAGAATTGGAAAACCGTTTCATACCCACTTTGAGAAACTGCGTGAAAATTGTGGAATTGAAAAAGATTCATGGGCACATTGTTATGCTTTCACTTTCACAGAGCAACTTTTTGGTCACAAAAATGGTGGATTTATGCGACAACTTCGGCGACGTAGGTTACGCTACTTCGCTATTCGAACAACTCATTGAACCAAACGTGTTCTCTTGCAATGCAATCATTAGAACCTACACTCACAATCACCAACATTCTCAAGCAATAACACTGTTCAAGCAAATGCTGAGAAGTTCAAACGAAAGTGGTAAAAATCCAATTTTTCCAAACAAATTCACATACCCATTTGTTATAAAATCGTGTTCAGGGCTTTTGTGGCATTGTCTTGGCATGCAAATCCACGCGCAAATTTGCAAATTTGGGTTTCAATCGCATTCTATAACTGAGAATGCACTGATTGATATGTACACGAAATGCGATGATTTGAGCAATGCATATAAAGTGTTTGAGGAAATGACTGATAGAGATGCTGTATCTTGGAATAGTTTAGTATTTGGGCATGCTAGATTGGGGCAGATGGAGGGTGCAAGGGAACTGTTTGATGAAATGCCTTGTAGGACAATTGTGTCTTGGACAACGATGATAACGGGGTATTGTAGAATAGGCTGCTATGCTGATGCGTTAGGCATTTTCCGCGAGATGCAAATGTCGGGTATTGAACCTGATGAGATCAGTGTTATTTCGGTTCTGCCGGCATGTGCACAACTTGGAGCACTTGAGGTTGGGAAATGGATTCACATGTACTGTGATAAAAATGGGTTTTTGCAGCAGACTGGTATATGTAATGCATTGGTCGAAATGTATGCTAAGTGCGGTTGGGTCGATGAAGCGAGGCGATTGTTTGATCAGTTGGTTGAGAAGGATGTGATTTCCTGGAGTACCATGATTGGAGGACTAGCTAATCATGGAAAAGGGTATGAAGCAATTGAACTCTTTGGAGATATGCAGAGAGCACAAGTGGCTCCTAATGGGATAACTTTCCTTGGCGTTTTGTCAGCATGCTCTCATGCAGGTTTATGGAATGAAGGGTTGAAATATTTTGAAGCTATGAGGGTGGATTATCATATAGTTCCAGAAATTGAGCACTATGGTTGCTTAGTTGATCTTCTTGGACGCTCCGGATGCCTTGATCGAGCTCTTGATACAATATTGAAGATGCCGATAAAGCCAGATTCAAGGATATGGAACTCTTTGTTAAGCTTTTGTAGGATTCATAAGAATCTTGATATTGCTGTTTTTGCAATGGAACAGCTTTTAGAGCTTGAGCCAGAGGAATCTGCGAACTATGTTTTGCTTGCCAACGTGTATGCAGATCTTGGAAAGTGGGAAGGTGTATCAAATATTAGGAAACTCATAAGAAACAGGAGGATAAAGAAAACCCCAGGATGTAGCTTGATTGAGGTTAACAATGTGGTTCAAGAATTTGTATCAGGAGACCATTCAAAACCCTTTTCTCAAGATGTCTTTTGGATCCTAGAAATAATGACTTCACACCAAACTAGAAGCAATGACTTTGTGGAATTTGCCCAAGAAGATGCAGGTCAAGTTTATTGAAAAATATTTTTCTTTTTATTAGCAAAATATTATTGAAAAATAATTTAGTTGGAGTATTTTTCACTACTCTGTTTAGTGAGTTTGGATAACTTAATCTAATTGCCTTAGCCAGAGGATTTCATAAGGCATTTACTTCTCGGCAGCTATGAATCATACTGTGACAGGTTGAATTGGTAATACTTGAACATGAAATTCTCTATGATCGTTTCACTTTCAATACTAAAAAATAGGTTCAGTTCAACATGAAAAAATAACAACACATAGCAAATACAAAATGGCAAAGATCTTGTGATCCTTGTGAAGTTAACTGCCCAGAAATAGCTAAATCAATCCAAAACCTCACAAGTAGCAACCTTTTTTTTTTTTTTTTTTTTCACATGAATGTAGCCAAACTTTAATCTAGGATGTTTGATCAGATGGCACAATGCGTCTGTATACAGCTTGGAAAGTTTGTCCCTCATTTCTAGCAACCTTTTGCCCTTCTTCAGTTGCAGAACTTAAAAGCTTCACCACTGGATCTGCTTCAAGTTCTTTCTCAGTCAGGGCTTCGAACATGGGATGATTCTCCAGGCAAGACTTCATCCAGTCCCCAAGTTCTTCGACGTCTGTTATTGTGTATATGATTCCACCAACCTCGAGAACATAAGCATACTCATCTAGCAAGAATGGACTGATAACGCGACGGCGATGATTCTTCTCTTTAAAATGAGGGTCAGGAAACAAGAAAAACATCTTTGAAAGTTGCGCTTTCTCAAAGTAATTGGGAATGTACTTCATGGAGTTGGTCCGCACCACGGAAACATTTTGGTATTGACCAGGATTTGCTACCCTTAAAGATAAAATCCGTTCCTTGACATATTCACTCACTTTATCTCGAAGTTCCATCCCAACCATCAGTGTTTCTGGGAAAAGTGTGGCAAGACTGATGAGCAGCCCTCCGAAACCACAGCCAATATCAGCAAACTGGATCTTTTTGGAACTACCGGGAAAGAAGTGAGGGAAATGGAGGGAATAGTCAACATGACTTGGGGATATTGGCACAGGGAAGTGAGAGTCACTCAGTGGATTGCTGTGGGCCCGTGCTCGATAGAAGCGCTTTCGAGGCAATCCAGTTGACTTGTTGAAAGTTGATTTTACTTCGGTCTCTGGCATGTCTATTTATTGAACTGCACGATAGTAAAAGCCAAATCTTCAGAATGAAGAGGATATACTGAGAATTGATAACTAAACATTTTCTATTACGAGACATAAGCATAAATACAGGGTGAAATCCTTATGAGTAAATGGCAAGGATCCAACACTTTTCATGCCATTAAGTCTCAATCCGGTATCTCAGCAGATCAACAGTATAATGAATAACATGCTCAGATCATACATTACTATCAAGTATATTGAAGATTGAAATTGAAAGACAGAGTTTCGTCAAACCTACTCAACAGAGAAACCTGTACATAAAGTATCACACAAATTTGTTGTTCAAGTTCTATTATCTTCATATTCATTTTGTTAATTTAAATTCGTTGAGATTTTAAAACTCCGTTACTAGTGAGGTTTGCAACACAAAAAAAAAAGGCCAGAGTAAATATTCAAGGAATCAATATTATAACCATAACAAGAATGCAGTTTCAACCAGAACGAATGGTTCAAACCTGGTGACACATTATTGCTAATTAAACTCTGTCTTGTCTTAATAGCAACAAAGATCATAATAGAAAAATAATGCATGTTTCAAAATGAATGAACTGTCAACAAGTTTAAGATGTACTAATAACAAAGGCCATGGATACCTTCGGGCGACAACTCCTGAAGTACTAAATCAACCAACGAATATCATCAACTATTACAAGCAGAATGCCTAGATATGATTATTTCAATGCATACACCCTCCGATAGATGTCGCTAATATTTTATTTAAGAAGATCAAATGAATCTGAATACCACAGTCTGCATAGACAATACCCACAATATTTTCTTTCAAAAAAAAAGAACGCAGTAGCATATGGAATTGCTTTAAGGAGGCTTGAATAGTCATTGCAAATATCCAAAATTCAGTAATACCGGTTAAATAAAACTATAAAAGTAATGAAATTAATCAAATTATAATGAATGGAAAAAACTAAAAACGATGTAAATTTGATGAGAAAATAATCAACAAGTGACAGTAAGTAGAAGAATAAAACAAACAGCAATAGAAACTTACAAGTTTGTCGCCTAGGAATTGTTTCGAGCACCTGGTGAACATAACTAATAATATGCATAATATTCCAAACATAACTAAAAACAAATAAAACGGCATCGTTGCATACATGATTTCTCAAAAAGCAATCTCAAGTTAAAGGATGATGAACAACAAGTAACATAACCAATTGGCTATTGGCTACATAGAAATATGAATTGCAGTAAAAAAAAAAAAGCATGAGAATCATTTAATATATAAAGAAAAAATAGAAGGAAGAAGAAGAAGAAGACATTTGGGATTGGGATTAATAGATTACCTAGAAGAGAGAAGAGAGATTAGGAGAGAAAAATAATTGAATTGTTGGAAGTGGGTGAATGGAATCACACTACGAACAGCTTTCTTGTGCTAGCGGTTTTAGCAGCATCAAAAGAAAGGAAAGGAAAGGAAAGGGAAAAAAGGCTTTGGAGGGAAGAATGTCTTTTGGGCTCACTGATACTGGGCCTCAACTTTAAATGGGCCTGACCTCTTATATTTAATTTGGGCCCTATTAAACTTTTAAGTGGGGTTGAAATTTCACACGGCAATTAGTCCCCAAATCCCATAATTATCCACCAAACCCCAAATTTTTTAAAAATGCCTAAACTACCCTTCTTTCAAATACACTCATTATACTCCCTCCAATTTTCCCAAACCCCACACTCACACCTGTTGAACTCCCTCCCTCTTTCAGTCCCTCCTTCAATCCCTCCTTCAACTTCCAAGCACACCCACACCGAATAGCAACTCCATCAACTGGCGTTCGAATTCTTCATCACCGGCGTTTTTCACGTTGTTTCCGCTTCCGCCGCCACAGCCGCCGCCTACCGAAGGTATGATCTTTCTTCTTCATCATCGTTTTTCTTCTCTGTTTTATCTTCTTCTATGTTTTTCTCTATTGTTTTGTTTATTTGATTTAGGTTTTGTTTAGGTTTTGTTTAGGTTTTGTTATTAGGGTTTTGTTCATTTTTATTTATTGTTGTTTTAGGGTTTATTCTTGATGTTGATGTGTTGCTCTTCTTTTCCGCCATTAACGTAGTTGAAGTTCTGCCTTTTCTGCAAATTTCCGACCCGGGGGTGTCGGAAATTAATAAAATTCCGAATATGATATATCAGAAATTAATCCAGTGGTTATTTTAATCAGTGGTTGTAATTTTTATGTTTAATATTTTCAAGTTTTGGTGCTTAGAATATGAGAACATAATTTTGCTCTATCAATGTTTGAATATTGCTTTTATTGATAACTTATACCTTTTTTTAATTGGGATGAAATTTTAGATAGAGAAATTTCATTATGTACCAGATCGATCAACGAAGATGTTCCTCGTATGCAATCCAGAAGAAGACAAGGTGGTGGTCGGGTTCCCAGAGGTCAAGGGAGGCGTGTCCGGGGAAGAAGAAATTGAGAAGGAATTTGGATTTGTAATAGCATTTGTAATAGCTTTTGTAATAGCTTTTGAACTTCTTAGTATAGGATTAATGTTGGTTGGATTTTGAACTTCTTAGTATATGAATTGTTATTTGTTTTGGTCATTTGTATTAATGAATTCTGAATTATTTGAATCAATGAATTAAGTTTTCAATGTCAATTTAATTTGTTGCAAATGATTAAGTTAAGGTAGAAATTTGAAATTTGATGTAGCAATAGAGTTTCAACATAGTAGAAATTTGATGCTTTCTGAATTTAGTATTTCTGATAGAAATGTATCGGAATTTTAATAAATTTTGAATTAAGTATGTCGGAAATTTAATAAATTCTGAATTTAGTATGTCGGAAAATTGTTACAGCGAGCTACGTTTCCTATTGGTAATTTCAAATTGATTAAGTTAACATTTCTGATAGAAATGTATCGGAATTTTAATAAATTCTGAATTAAGTATGTCGGAAATTTAATAAATTCTGAATTTAGTATATGTCGAAAAATTGTTACAGTGAGCTACGTTTCCTATTGGTAATTTCAAATTGATTAAGTTAATATTTCTGATAGAAATGTATCGGAATTTTAATAAATTCTGAATTAAGTATGTCGGAAATTTAATAAATTCTGAATTTAGTATGTCGAAAAATTGTTATAGCGAGCTACGTTTCCTATTGGTAATTTCAAATTGATTAAGTTAACATTTCTGATAGAAATGTATCGGAATTTTAGCAGTTTCCGAAATCATTCTCTCGGAAAAGTGACAGTTATATTAGTTAAATGAATGTTACATTTTTTCCGATATACCCGTGTCGACACTGGTTAATCGGAATATTAACAGTAACGTAAAAAAAAACCGTAAAGGAAATGAATGTTACATTCAACAAAAAGCAGAGAGAGGCCACTGGAGCTCCTTTACGAATAAAATGTGTGTTTTCACTTGTGTCTTCCAATGAAAGGGATTTGTAAGTAGAATATGGAAGGAGTTAGAGAGAGTTAATTAGAAAGAAAGGGGTTTGGGGTTTGGAAGAAGTTGAAAAGGTGGTTGGGGTTTGGGGTTTCTTTTTTTTTTTTTTTTTTTGAAAGCTGAAGGGTATAATAGACATTGCACCATTAAAATGGGGTTTGGGGGATAAAGTGGGGGTTTGTAGACTAATTGCCATTTCACACCAAGTAATATGTTACGAGAGATTTAGTTCCCAAACCCCAACCTTTAGCCCCAACCCCCATTTTAATTGGGAAAAGACAAAAATACCCTCTTCAAACCCCAAACTCCTTTCTCTCCCCCTTCACCTTCTCTCTCTCTCTCTCCTCTCTTCCCTTCCCCCCCTCTCTCTCCTCTCTTCCCTTCCCCCCCTCTCTCTCCTCTCTTCCCTGAAAAGGCGTCGCCACCCATAACAATCCAGTAACCACCCACCCTCAATCACCGCAGCCCATCCCAGCCGCCGCCACCTTCCTTCTATCTCTCGTCGTTCCTGTAGCACTGCTCCTCACCGCCATAAGACACCGCAGCCACCACAAACCCCCATCGCCCCAATAACCAGTTGCCACCGTGCCATCCTCCTTCCAACGCCGCACCGTAACCACCGCCTCTGTTCGTACCACACACCTCTCTTTTGCTTCATTTAACACAGTTTTTTTTTTTAAAAAAAAATTCCGACGTACCTGTGTCGGAATTCCGACAGGGGATCTCGGAAATTTGTTACAATGTTTTTTTAAAAAAAAAATAAAATTTCCGACATACCCGTGTCGGAATCGCTTCAATAATGTAAAAACAAAAAAAAACAAAACTGAAAGTGGAAAGAGATGCAGAAGAAGGAGAGAGCAAGGGTGGCGGTTTTGGCTGCTGGGTAAGGGTGGCGGTGGAGAGTGGAAGGGACGAAGGGGGTGGCTGAAGAAGAAGAAGAAGAAGAATGGGCAGTGAAGAAGAAGCAAGAGAAGAAGGGAGGAAGAAGAAGGGTGGGTAAGAAGAAGAAAAAAAGAAGAAGGGAGGAAGAGGGAGGGTGGGTGGGTGGGTGGGGTTTGAGAAAAAAATTGAAGAAGGGGTATTTTTGTCTTTTCCCAATTAAAATGGGGGTTGGGGCTAAAGGTTGGGGTTTGGGAACTAAAGCTCATGTTGCGAGAACTAGTCATCGACCCATTTTTTAGTCCCCGACTCCTATTTATTTTTTTATGGGGTTCAACCGGAATATTTTTCAACATCTCCTCATCGGAAAAATGTATTTTTTTTTACTTTAAAATTACATTTTTCAATAAGAGAATATTAAAAAATATACCTTTTTCAACTCGGGAATATCAAAATACATTATGACTGAATCCCATCGAAAAAAAGTTTTGATAACTTAAAAAGTGGGGGCAAAGACTAGTTCTCATCTGTTGTGCATAACCCTGAGTGAAATCATACAAATGTGCAAAGAGCATAATTTCCCAAACTTCATTCTTTGGTCTTCAAACCTCTTTTCTTTTTTTTTCTTTGACGAGGTTTAGTCAGAATTGTTTACTACATTCTGAAATCGAAAAACAATATATTTTTCGATCTTAAAAAGAAATCAATCGAAAAAATGCATTTTTTCATTCGGGATTATAAAAAAAGTTTTGACTGAATCTCATTAAAAAAAACCATTTGTCTATGAAGTTATAGAAAGTTAAAAAACAAAAAAGAAAAAAAAGTAATTAAAAAGCATTGCGAGAAACATATGACATAAATTGTTGTATAAAACTCGGACTTGCGTTAGCTGAACTTAATAATGGGTCGCTTTGACAAAACTAACTAATAACTATGAGTTTGTATCGGATAGCTGTGAACTTGTAGCTGATAGCTTTGAGCTTACAACTGATAGCTGTGAACCTAACTTATAGCCGTTGGATTATAACTGGAAACTTATAGTTATATAGTTAGCTTACTGAACTAGAACAGTTTGGCAAAACTAGCTGTGCTACTAATTTAAACATGTTAAATGACTGAAATGGGTAAATAATAATATAATTTAGTAAAAAAAAAGGGTAAAAATTAAATGAAATATGATTTATTGAAAACTCTTATTTTTTTTCTCAAAGCAACCTGATGTTGCTTTCTAAAAGTTAGTTTTCAAAAGCTATAAACTTCTATTTTGAACTATTAGCTTCTTTTATTTTTTTCACCAAACAACTCTATAACTTATTAACCGATCAATAAACTAAAAACTACCAAATAAACTATAAACCTGTCTTACCGAACACAGTCACTAATGTGCTTCATAAGTTGTTGCGGACAACATACATCAGGATACACCGTTAGTCCCTTACACTCTTTTAATTCCATTTTCAATTTTATTTTGCTGCAAAATGAAAAGTTTTGAAGGCTAATCCATAAAACTCTTAGTTCCTTCTTCCCTTCATCGAAATTAAACATGTTGTCAACTAGAAGATTTGGACCTTTTCTTTTTGTCCTCCACCCATTACTCTTTGGTCTCCATTATTCTTTCTGCTTGAAACAAGGCGGAAACAAAATAAAACAATTTCTGCCTTATGCAAGTCGTATTATCTCCCGTCTTTCCAAGGTCGTAAATAAAATAGAGTATTCCGCCTTTCATCAAGCGGAAACATTAAAAATTTGTTATAATACCAAAATTGTCCCTCCGTTCATTCACGTACAAAAAGGAGATGAAGGTTCACAGAGGGGCATTTCTAGGATTTCAACATTTTAATTGTTCCGCTTCTTAAAAGGCGGGAGTATTTTCGCTTTTAAATAGTCGGTAATTCTTCTGTCTTATGCAAATCGGTAGTAAATTAAAATAGTTTCCGCCTTTTGATAATCAGAAAGGGCAAATGGGGGCCAAAGAGTAATGGGTATGGGCCAAAAAGAAAAAGTCAAAGATTTATTGGAGCTAATATTATTGTGAATTTTTTTTTACAAGTTTTGAATTATAGTGTTGCTAACTTGCTATTGACAATCTCAATTACTTATCTACAACACTTTTTATTAGTCAGTCATATTTTTTTAAAAACATAATTTGATTGAATAATAAATAAAAAATATGAATATGTTATGAAATATATGAAAATAAGGAAGAAGAGAGGAAACAATATATTGTAATATATCCAGTGTACATTTTACATCATAATTGAGTCCTATTTATAGGGAGATAGGAAACTCTAATATGAAGTGGTATCAACTAAATATAAACATAATCCACCCTAATATGGAGTGATATCAACTAAATATAAACACAATCCAATAAATAGTCATCCACTAATTAGATAGATATGAATTATTTATAACAGAATAAGTATATTTGAGACCCTACCTTTAAACCTAATTCTTATAAAAATCTCATGTACACACACTCTTTGCTTTTGTTATGGAAAACAAATTGCAGATCTCTTATGCAATATCATTTCTGGTAAGATTTAATTTCTTTCTTTCATCCATGCATCACTCTGTATCACTTTGTTCCGTAAAATCAGTTTTCAACAAACGTGTCCTGCATACAGATGTTGAGTTTCAAACACTTTAATCCAACTATCCAAGTGCAAATTAAGTACGCAGAAGTACATGCTTAGGGTTTACAGCTAATAACGTATCTGATCATAGTTTGCTCAAGAAAAATGACACCAGCAGACAAGACTTTACAGCTAAAAATTGTACTCCTTCCGGTTCAAATTATAAGCAACAAAAAACATACTACTCTTGGTTTAAAATATAAGCAAAACTAACTAACTTTATTAAATTTTTATTCATTCCCAATGTCACTCTCCTAAAACATCTCTAGAAAATTGTAATCTTAATTAATTTTTGTTTCATTCCCAATACTACTTTCCAAAAATACCTCTATTTTTTATAAATTTGAGAAAATTAGATACGATCAACTAACCTCCTTAATAAGCGTAAAAGTGGTTAGAATTGCTAATAATTCAAGCCGGAGGGAGTAGTAAATATGGGCTTCTATTAATGCCAAGAATTATCCTATCACCATCTGCATAAGAAATTTAAGAAAACTTTAATATTTCAGTACTAGATTATGTAACGTATAGTTCTTTAATTTCTTTTTTGCATTCCTCTTGGACAAAATATGGATATAATTTTGTCCAAACAACTACCCTTTTGAATATATTTTGTATCCACATCGGAAACCGCTTTTCTTGTATGCTATATTTGATCCCAACAACTTCATCTATTTTCCAATTAGAGTATTAAACGTAAGTTAGCTTAAATATTCTGTTAATTATGAAAGACATGCTGGTGTGTATAAGTTGCATGCATCCTACCTGAGTATTTTTATTTTGAAGTGCTTGACAAGTAACATAGAATGCATAACCTGTCATGCACACATTTAGAGTTAGGGTTCTTTTTTACTTCTTTGCTACTCCCCTTTTTTCGTGACAAATGCACGCCAACCACTTCAGCATTAATATTGACAAGATCGGTGTGTGAGATATACAACGTTACTGGGCCAATAAGTAGCCTAAACAATATCTTCTATATGCTTCTGTGCTAGAAAATTTTCACCGCCAGATCACATCAAAAGCACAAATCACCTTGTGTTATTGTGAGTAATAATATCAAGGACACGATTTGTTGTAAAAATATGATTTTATTATTTCAAAAATATTTCTTTTAAATTGAATTTATTAATTATTAATTTGGATGGTGGTTACAAAACTTTATTCTTATTAATTTGGGTGTTTATTTCTATCTATTAGTTCATATTATTATTTCAATATTTATTATTATTCAATATAGTATTATTCTTTGTTAGTTATTTTCTATTGCATTGGATGCTTGTCTTTTATTATTATTAATTATTTCATTCATTGCCCAACTCTAACAGCTATAATACATTACATTTTACTAAGTAACTAGTAATTTTACCCGTGCATCGCACGGGTTTAAATTTTAATTTATTTTTAAAAAAAATTGATTATAGATTTTGAAAATATGTCTTTTTAAATAATAAGTTAATATGAACTTTTTATAAAAATGATTTACATGTGTTTAGAAATGAATAGTCATAAACATTAACCTTTGAATCTAGTTTCAGCTACCAACCTTTTCATTAATAAAAATTAACTAATAATGTATCAACTATGCGATTTCTAATTTTAATTAACAACATAATTTCTTGTATTAAAAAAAATCCAACTCATTTTGATTTTTGTTTTATTTAATCCATCATTCCAAATGCATTTTGTTTTTTTTATAAGCAAAATGCATTGATAAGAGCACAAAGGGTGCTCAACAATATACACAGATGGACTAAAGCAAGCACAAAAAATCAGGCTAAAGCACTAGTGATACACATGACAGGATCAATGCACCATTGTGCAAAACCAAAGTTACAATGAACCACTTTTGTTGAGAACCATCTCCAAGATCTAACTTGAATCAAGTCCATAAGCTGTATATAGTCACAATGCGCATTGGAGAAGACCAATTCATTCCGGAGCAGCCACAGAGACCAGACAACAATGCACCAGATCAACCTCCAAGCTTTGCCACATTTCTTATGCTTCCACAGGGAGCAGTGTTGCAAGAAATGCTCCTTACATGAATTAGGCAGGACCACCGCCATACCCACCCATCTATAACAACCCTGCCAGATTCTCTGAGAAAACACACAGCTCAAAAACACATGATCCACTGATTCTACACAAATGCCGCAGAAAGGACACAGGGCAGAGGCATTAGCACGCAGTATGTTCCTTGACTGCAGATTGGATTTTGTTGGGAGCTTGCCTAAAAGGATTTTCCACACCAAACCGGAGATCTTTCCAGGAATAAGGCTATTCCACACCTTCTCAAAGCAAACCTCCACCGGGAGCATATCATGATCCGCCAGGTCCCTGTACGCAGAGCGGACAGAGAAACACCCATCTTTCTCGCGCAGCCGCCGCCAGCCATCAACTGAACCTGCTGAAACCGGGACCGCTTGGAGTAACCGCATCAGGTCACAAACCAACTCCTCCTCCCAGGTAAACAGAGGGCGTCTCCACTGCAGATTCCAGACCCAACACCCGTCAACGACACATCCAACATCAGCAACCGTTCCTTCTGCATTAGCAGTAATCAGAAAGAGCCGAGGAAAGGAAATTTTAAGGCACTGCTCCCCGCACCACTTATCATGCCAAAACTTAACACTATTCCCCTCACCAACAGTCCTCACAACACCATCCGCGAACCAATCAGATGCCACAGCCAAGCCCGAGGCCATCACCCCTTTCCACCACTTTGACTCAGGACCAGTCCTAGAAACACCACCCGAATTGAGAGGCCAGGAGGGGTGGGAGGCATATTTGGACCGAACAATTCTCGCCCATAAAGAATCTGGCTCCACAAGCAGTCTCCATCTCCACCTTGCTAAGAGAGCTCGATTGAAAATACACAAATCCTTCACCCCAAGCCCTCCCTTCTTCTTAGGAGTACAGACCGAACTCCACCTGACCCAGTGGACCCCTCTTTTGTCAATACCTTTCCCCCAAAGAAACAACCGTTGGATTCTCTTTAACTGGTCAAGCACTTTCTTTGGAGCTTTATAAATAGAGAACAAGTACAGAGGGAGACTTGTGAGGACAGAATTCAGCAATACAACCTTACCCCCGAAAGAGATATGACGACTCTTCCAACCCGACAGCCTATTCTGAAAGGATTGAATAACACCAATCCAATTAGAGGATCTCCTGGGATCAATTCCCACCGGGACACCAAGATAGGAAAAAGGCCAAGTTCCAACCAGACACTGCAGGAACTGAGCAGCAGACTCAACGAAGAAATCATCTACATTGACACTAAGCAAACAGCTCTTCTTAAAGTTAACTTTCAACCCGGAAACCAACTCGAAACACCTCATCATGCTTTTGATGGTCCATACATTACTGATTGTAGGCTTGCAAACTAAAACAGTATCATCCGCGTACTGCAGATGAGAAACTGGAATCGCTTCAGAGCCCACCATGACCGCATCAAGCAGCCCCTCTCTAACGGCTCTACTGACCATCCTACTGAGACCTTCCACCACCAAAAGGAAGAGAAAAGGAGCCATCGGATCACCCTGACGAATTCCTTTGGACATAGAAAATTCTTTCGTCGGGCACCCATTCACCAAGACTGATATCATCGCGGAAGATAGACATGCCCGAATCCAGTTCCTCCAGGTTACACAAAAACCAAAGCGCATCAGCATGTAATCAAGAAACCCCCAACTTACTGAGTCGTAAGCTCTTTCGAAGTCCACTTTGAAAAGAAGGCAACCAACATTATCCCGCTGAACATTATGCACAACTTCATTAAGGACAACCACCGCATCCAAAATATTCCGGTGCTTCAGAAACGCTGATTGAGACTCAGAGATCAAGCCCGAAAGAACCTGTTTCAACCTCTCCGCAAGGAGTTTCGAGATTATTTTGTAAAGGGACCCTATGAGGGAGATAGGCCTATACTCACGAATCACTTCAGGGCTTGCAACCTTAGGGATTAGAGTCACAAAAGACGAATTGAGACCCCTAGGTAGTTTAGCATTCAGATGGAACTCCTTAACAAATCTACAGATATCACCCTTAAGCACCTCCCAGAATTGTTTGAAAAAACCAAAGTTAAACCCATTTGGTCCCGGGCTCTTGTCGCTGCCACACATCCACACCGCAGCCTTAATCTCACTTTCATCGAATGGCCTCACCAAAACACCCCGATCTACAACACTGATTGATTTAAAACTTAACCCCTCAAGAAGGGGTCTATCTTGCAGCGTTTCACAGAATGACTTCTCAAAAAAACTTCTAATTTTTTCACCAATAACCGCCTCCTCCTCAACCCATTCCCCATCAAAATTAAGACCAAGAATTTGATTATGCAGCCTACGGGAATTAATGACAGAATGAAAGAAACTAGAGTTAACATCACCTTGGCGAAGCCACTTGAGTCTAGCCTTTTGCGCCAACAGACTTTCATTGAAGCTAGCATACTTCCAAATGCATTTTGTTAGTAATTCGTTTTGCAAGTCCAAATGCAGCTATTTTTTTTTACCATATATATCATCGTCATCATTATTATTATTACATATGTCCCAAAATATAAGACCTGTTTTCACACTTTTAATTAGTTCGTGTTTATAAGATTCGAACTTTCAAATTACTTGCTTGTACGTATTAGAACTTCATAATTGTAAATAAGTATATTGTCTAAAGTATAAAATAACGCATCATTATTTTTCACAATTTAAATTGCAACATATTGTATAAATTTTTGGATTTTTTTAAATTTGAATTCATGACTGAGTAAATATTTGATTGTATTAAGCTAAATCATTATACCAAATTATAGCTATCTTTAATACTTATATATCCGTTTTTTCCGTTGTACCCAAAATTTATTATTCATAATGATGCTATGTTTAAATGTTTAATACCAATTTGCCTATATTATGACTTGTTTGTATTAGAATTTATGAAATTACAACATTATATTCGTTTTTTTGCTGGTTAATTATCATCATATGACGGGTCGTTTAGGCATTATATATTTTTTATGTCAATATTTGATTCAAATTATTTCCTTTTGAAAAGATCATTAATAACCCGTGCAAATTGTAATAATATCGAAATGCAAATGGTATGTTTGCGGGAAATTTTTATATTTATGTGTAATCCAAATTGTACTAATAAAAATTTACTAAAAATAACTTAAGATAAATATTTATTCTCGTGCGATGCACGGACAAACAAATTTGGAGGAAAAAACAAAGATGAAGGAGGGAAAATGAAAATGACAAAAATGCCCTCAACTTCTCCTATTTTATAATATATTGATAATGTAATATACCGTTGAGGTACCAAGAGTAGTATCGGCATACTGCATAGTGTTGCTTTTTTTTTAAATTTTTTTTTACATTGGATGCTATACATCACGAAATTACGAAACACGAAAAATTTAGGGTGTTACTACCATGCAATCAAAAATTGAATGGTTGCTATGCAATCCATTGTTAAACCAATAAAACCTTGCCATCTAAGATATGTATGTCACATTATTACTTAAATTAGTCAAAATTAAGTTTTGCAATTTAGTCCAACATAAAAACTACATTATTGTAATTTAGTCCTTTTGTACTTTTAGACAAATTATAAATTTTATTTTTTTTATATAAAAAAAATTCTTAAACCCAGAACTGATCTTCACTTTTCAAAACCCACCGCCACCAAATTTTATTGGAAGCAGGGAAGGAAAGGGAATGGCGGTGGGTTTTGAGAAGTGAAGATGAGTTCTGGGTTTAAGAATTTTTTTTATATAAAAAAAAATTAAAATTTATAATTTGTCTAAAAGTACAAAAGAACTAAATTACAATAATCTAGTTTTTATGTTAGACTAAATTGCAAAACTTAACTGTGACTAATTTAAATAATGATGTGGCATACATGTTTTAGTGACAAGGTTTTATTGGTTTAAGAATGGATTGCATAGTAACCATTCAATTTTTGATTGCATTTTAGAAATTTCGTTATAAATTTATAGCTGTTAAGACTTTGACAAAAATCACGGAGGAAATAAGGTGAAGGAGAGAAAAAGATCTCACTCAATGAACCTTGCCTTTTATACTACTTCGTGAATTTTCATGAAAACTCTTATCGTGACAAATACCAATTTTTTATTTTTTTTATTTTTTTTTTATCTTATCGTCTTCAATATATAAACAGGTGCAAGAGATAAGAAAAAATGTATTGATCATTTTTATTTAGTTTTGGTCTTAGTATATAGGAAAGAGGCATAAGAAACAAGTTGTCGAGGCAAGAGACACAGAAGCATAAAAAATATAGTGTTATATTACTTATTCGTAGTCCTCCACTTATTGATCTTGGGTTATATTATAAACAATGTACTGCCACTTCATGAAGCCTATGTTTGTGTTAGCTAGAGACACATAGAAGAGTCGGTTGAATCTGGGGGATCATTGCGATACGCGAATAGATTCTAAGGATACTGTCCCTCGACGCGCCTCAGACTATAATTAAACTATTGGAAGTGATAATGACAATATCAACAATTTTTACAAAGAAGCCAGGAAAGTCTGGAAGTTTTTGGAAGCTGAAGTCTACAACCGAGAATGCTCGTCATGCAAATTTTTATTGTATTTTATTTTATTTTATTTTCTAGTGCAATATCGAATTATTTCCAACACAATCTTGCATGAATGAAATTAACACAAAATTTATAACCTTTTCTAAAATCTAACCTGCATGATACAGGGAGAAATGGACAACAAGTACAAGACGAAGCCTATAATAGTATAATATTAGATACATCGAATTATCTAATTGTTTTGATAGAGCTGGCATAAGACAGTAATAGCTTGCATTCTCAAGTCTCATCAGAGTAAATTTGAAGCTTTAATTAAGATTTTGACATGCCTGTTTGTTATTTAGCCAAACCTCAAATTTGTCCAGGTATAAATGGTATATATATTTGCTTAAGTGAAGAACAAGTAGGCTACAAGTCTACAACCCAGTCTAACCTTTATCGTTTTTGTCTTCTCCTTCTTCTGGAATCAATATTGTCGTAATAGATAATAACAGAATAATTAGAACAATGCAAAGTATTTTTTATTTTTTTTTTTACGGGAAAAGGGGAAAGGGATTTAATTCCATCAAATGGTGGTGCCCAGGATCGAACCCGAGACTTCTAACTCCCAAACCTTAAGACTTGATATATAATCATGTGGGCTACACCCACTTGTCACGGGAAGCACGGTTGTATTTGTAGCCATGTGATCACACAATACTTTACTTTTTTAGACTTTGGTTGGCTTCCGCAGATTTGAATTTACTCTGATTCAATCTCTTAAAACTATCAAAGTTTATGTACAATACTGATATTTACCATAGATTTTAAATTGTGGTTGCCATTGGAGTGATTGTTATTTTGTCTGCACTGTGATTGTGTAATTGTGGGAAAATGTTGTCAATGTAACCAACGAGTTACTGTAATTATATTGTGGTCATTGTTATTTTTGTACTCCCTTCGGTCCTATTTATAAGACCTTTTGGGAATTTTATTTTGGTCCTATTTATAAGACCCTTTTTCAATTTTTAATAACATTTAATTACTTCTTTCCACTAACACCCCTATAAAGTCAACACTTTTTAGAGTTCCAATAATAATTATAGGGGTAGTTTTGAAAAAGTATATCAAATTTTCACATTTCCAATGTCACTAACAAATTTATCCACTCTCCTTGGTGGGAGTGAAAAACCCCAAAAGGGTTTTATAAATAGGACCGGAGGGAGTAGTATTTTTTTGCTGATGAGTGGGCTCAATTGGCTTTTGGTTTTTTGCTATTATATATATATTTTATCCTTTTCACTCTTAAAAGTCTTAATGAAGCATTCTCACGGTAAATTTATCTTCTAGTATAGCAGCTTCTATATATGCAAATTAGGCCTGAGAATCCAGCCATCATACGTAAACTTTAGCAAGGTGGCCTTTCCAAAACAGATAGAGAATAAATATGACCAAGACACTGAAAATCTGATTAGTTGAAAACTTGCAGTGTATGATAATGATACAATAATGGATTGTGATGGATAAGCTATCATTTGCATTATAATTAGTGTTTAAATAATTCGATGCTTTAACCTTTGAGTGTTTTGAATTTACGTCATAACTAACCTACCATTGACAAAAGTGATCAAATTAAGAGTCCGCAAAACATAATATCCTGACAAATTAGCCTTCACCCTTGTCTGCTGCTCATATAACACTAAAGTAACAAAATAAAGATCACTTTTGCATATGAAAACAGGTTCAAATCTCAGTTATGGTATTTCTTTTTTGGTTTTTTTTATATAATCATGTAGGCTATACTCACTCGTGTATGGTATTTTATTATTCACATAATTTAAACCTAAAGAGGAATCGAAAATTTACTTTCGAGAAAATGTGAATTCAGTTTGATCTATATGATTCCTACACAAAATACAGAAATCAGATAGAAGAAATAGTAAGGAAAAAGTAGCCAACATACACCTTGTTAATTAGATGTGGAGTAGCTGCTGCTGCTAGTTGAAATAACCAATGTCTAACCAATAACCATCCATTCTTGTTACCAATCTAAGAGTAGCAGAGATGACCCATTCACTATTCATTGGTTGTTAATTACAGAATGAAATTATCTTCAAGAATCATTATTTTGATTAACTAACATTGTTAGTTGGATTATTTAATTAAAACTAGGTCCTGCTGAGGCTTAGCTTGGTTTTCTGCTGGTATGGATATCTCATTTTCCTTTTTCTGATTGGTGTATTAGTCGTATGGAGTGTATCAAGCAATGTTGGAAGTATCGGATTGAGTGTTAGATGATCAAGCTGAAGGTTTTTTTTTGATAAACCAAAGTGTATTAAGTGGCACTAGGGTGCACAACCCAAATACAAAAGAGAGCACTAAGACCACCTACAAAGCAGTGTTCTTAGAAGCAGCCAAGATGCAGTATATGGGATTATTACACCAATTTGCAAAGCTAATGCCAGGAGTCTTAGAGTGAGCATCAAACCACCTCCAAGTTCTCACCTTAATTAAATCTAAAGTATGAATAAAATCTATGGGGATGTGGAGATGATCAGGCTGAAGTGATGTTTTTTTTTTTTCCCTATGGTGTTTGTTTTAGTCTCAAGGCAGCAAGGTCTTTTGGTGATTCTGTCTTTGTTGTTTGTTATAGTCTTGAGGGATTGAGGCATCAGTCACTCAGCAGCAGTTTTTTTTTTAATTATTTTTATTAATCTTTGATGTACTATGGGTTTGAGTATTCCTTAAACTCATTAATAACCATTAGCCTGCAACATTATTTTTCGGGCAAATCACTCACATTTAGAAAGCTGGAAACCTTATTGAATAGCCAACCGAAAGCAGGAGAAACGAGGGGCAATCTAATTCAACATTTACATTATGATAGTGATTAAAAAAAAATTTAAAAAAAAAAAACTTATTTATGGTTTTGGTCCCTAAAAGTTCAGCGTGTTTTGGTTTTAGTCCCTAAAAATTATTTTAATCGTGACTGATCTTAATTTTTCAAACATTTTGGTTTTGGTCAAAATAAATCAAAATAACTTGTAGGGACTAAAACCAAAACCAAAATGTTTGAAAAATTAAGGACCAATCCCGGTCAAAATAACTTATAGGGACTAAAAACCAAAACACGTTGAACTTTTATTGACCAAAAGCGTAAATAAGCCAAAAAAAAAAGGCAATAATTGTATTCATAGAGTTTTTGTCTCATGTTTTATATGTGTTATTCTTTTAGAAAATCAAAAAAATACATAATTAATGTTATTTTTCCCAAAACATCCTTATTTACTATCACAATATTTTTTTTCTCTCAATATCTTTCTCTTTCTTCAATAATGATTATATAAGGATAATTAGAGTCAAAATACCCAAATTCTTACGTTATTTAACCATTTCTTAAAATCCGCGTATAACCTTAAAAAACAGTGAGTAATGATCTAGTAAAATAGTTCCGTTGTCGGAGTTAATAGTATTGTAGTAGTGAAAAAAAATGGATTATGTAATCTTTGTTGAAAAGAAATTGAAATTAAATTAAACTCGTTGTTTTAAATATAATTAAATTCAACCCCGAGCGTGTGGTTCAGTGGTAGGGATTGATCCACGCTTAAGAAAGGTCAGGTGTTCGAATCCTGCCTTGTGCATGCAGCCCCGTTAAATCTCGGGGCCAGCTGTCCCATCCATTAGAGATGCCTAGAGATTAGTCACTGCGGTCGGCGGTGGACACTCCGGTCATGGACCAAAATATATATATATATATATATATATATATATATATATAATTAATTAAATCCCAACGTCATCCAACATATATATAAACTAATATCTCTGTCTCCCACAAAACTCTAATTATTTTTTTGCAGCTTCATTGGGAAGATTTGCTGATTTTTTCAGAACAGGTAAACCTGATGGAGACAATTCAAATTATCTAATTTGAAGTGAATGATAAGTAACCAGGAGGCTGTGACTGACATTGGAACATTTGTGAGTAAACTCTGAAACATAGTTATTTACTAGATAATTCAACGCTAAAGCCGTGAATCTTTCCAATATCATAACTACCTACCTTTGAAAAAACATCAGCAATTAAAGGACTGCTAGTATCATTCACTATCCTCCCGGCAATTTATATTTCTTGTGAAACACGTAATTGCAGCTTTCACATTTGAAGACAAGATTAGTTATAATTCACAAAACATTAGCAAAGGGAAATCTGCTTAATGAAAGCTCTCTTCAGTTAATTTGGCATTTGTATTACACATATGCGTTCAAAACATTGTACTAATTAATTAAAGTGTATCTGTCTGACTGGCAACTAATTAACAACAAATGATAAGTTTAACTTGTTTTTAAGAGGCCAATTAATTTGAGGCAGAAAAAAGAAAGAAAACTCTGTGCCTCTCATGAAGCAACTATTGGGCATCCACAATCTAATCCTAATTTATAAAAGCATCTAAGTCTAGTATTGGTTAAAGAATTATTTCTAATGATTTCTGCAATCCTCTTTTAATTACTAATTTTTGGAGTGGAGATATGATAAATTATTCTAATAAAGGAATTAAATTACACTTACTGTGGTTGCGATTATGTTGTTTTTCCTGTAATTCTAGGCTACTAGGAAAATTGCCGTCTTAAATTTTGCTATTTTTTCAATTTATTCAAACATTAAACATTAATTTTATTTACATGTGACTATTTTTTTAGAGGACAATAAATTTATCATTTTTTTGAATTATATTTTATATGGTATTTATTTTAATTATTACAAATTTACAATAAAAAAATAATATTTATGATCAGACAAACTAAGGTAATCAAATCAGAATATAATATTTATAATTAGATAAAGTGTGAAAAAGATTTTGAAAAAATTTATACATCCACGTTGGCATCTGAAACAATTATGAATACTTTAAAAACATTATGAATAACTGTTATTATTAATTTTTCTCCGTGTTTTTTTGGTGGGGCAATAATTATATAATATAAAATTGGTATAATATATAATGCACAAACTTCTGTCTATATATTAAGCAAAATGTAAATATTTAATTTTTTTTAAAATTTTAATAAAGGATATCATATGTGAAGCTATTCATGAGCATTTGTCTAAATTAAATAAACAAATATTTTATATTTTATACTTTATATTTTATATTTGCCTAATCATGTCTTTGAACTCTCCTCAAAAATAAATAATTGATTCCCAAAAGACCTACAAACTCACATCTCTTACAATATACAAAATGAAACATATTATAAAGGGAATTGAGATCAATAATAGAAAATCCAATAATATATATAACATTAAAATTTAAAGATATTAAAAAAAACAATAAAAAATAGAAGATTAAAAGAAGCAAACCCAATCGAAATATGAAGAATGACTTCAAAAGTCATGTCTTTGAAATCATTTTGCTTTCAAATAATCTTGTATTCAAATAAATGGAAGTTTGCTTATGATAATAAAATAAAATAAGAGAGTTAGCGAAAAATGGAATGAATAACATGCAAATCTTATTCTATTATTCCGGAATGAATAACATGCTCAGCATTATTCAATATTAGACATCATGAACTTCTTACTATTAAAATATGATTAAAAAAAATAAAAAGTAAAATTCCAATAGAATAAATAGAAGAGCAAAAATTATAGAGATGAAGCCTATATTTATATATCAATTTTCTTGCACATTCAAAATCTGATCTCCAGCATGATAAAAAAGTAATATCTTAAAATATTTTACGAAAATGAACTAAGAAAAACTTCAAAAAGTTGAAGCGATATTACCACTATAAAAAGATGACGCAAATAAGATATAGTACATTGAGTTAACAATTGTATATATATTGAAATGACATATTTTACATGCATATGATCCATGAATATAGTGTATAGATAACGTCCCATCATAATAATATAAATTGTAACGTACATAACGTGCATTCATTACAAAAATAATTTATCTTCATTCCTTCAGTTACATGCATTCATTTTTATATGTCATATCTCATGTCTAGAATGAAAGAAAATGAAAAGATTTTACTTTAGATGGATATGAACGGATGTGATTTATTATTACATTTGCAATTGGATGGCTAAGATTAGAAGGAAGGAAATTAGGAGGGAATTAAATCACATTTACCCCTCAACTTCTCATATTTTATAATATTTTATAATATGTTGATTATATTGAGCGAAAATGTTATTACTAATATGATCACTATTTCAGTTACAATGGCAATTGTGAAGACTACCAAATTAAACCATATCATTGTAATTAACCTCAATTGGAGTCATGAACTTTTTTTTTTTTGGGTTAACTGATCGAGTCATGAACCTTGATTTAAAACTTTTTTTTTTTAAAATTAAAAACCTTCATGTACGATATATAAACATTGTTTAACTTTCCTCATATATGACATTTGGAGATATATACTACTATAGTTCCAATGAACTGATATATAATCAAGAAGCAATCATTCTTATTTGATGGAGGGAGAAAAAGACCAACTTGCTTGATCCCTTCTGCGCTTAGCTTACATAGTCAAGGTCCAAAAAATGATCTCATAGAAAAGTTTCTCAACATCTAGAACAATATCATCACATTTATGAAGAACTTTACATGTT
This sequence comes from Crotalaria pallida, assembly GCA_037953625.1. Classification (NCBI taxonomy): domain Eukaryota; kingdom Viridiplantae; phylum Streptophyta; class Magnoliopsida; order Fabales; family Fabaceae; genus Crotalaria; species Crotalaria pallida. The sequence goes on from CM075650.1 coordinate 160,938,603, forward strand.
TATATTGTCCACTTTTTTGGTATGCAAATATAATAAGAAACATCAATCATCCATCAATAAGAAACATGGTACCTTTTACCAATGTTAGCTTGATTATTGCTTAATGCTTTTTCTAGCAATATTTATTTATTTATTTATTGAAAATCAAGAAAATCACTACTACTATTTACTGCCGGTCCAGACAAACCAGAGAAAATCTCATAAAAAAAACAATGAAATTTAGCCTGTGGTTGGAATAATAAGATACAGGTAAAGCAGCTGTGAGAAAAGTGCAAAGCTCAATCACTTAGCTTAGCTCTTCTTCACTATTCCACTGTAAAATACCAACCAAGACTATAGTGTCATTGATTGTGTCGTATATTATTTACCCACAAGTCTATCTTTACTCTACACTTGGACTTCCAATTGGTTGCAACTTCCTCATATTTGTCAAACTAACAAATTACATGTACGTTACGTATTTTATAACATGGGTCGTCTCTGTTAGCCTTTCCGGTGAGTTCATATATGAGCTCTAGCGTTTGGGCATGATAGAACCTTGTTGAAATTGTTATGGAGTCTAAACACGAATTTAGATCCTTTTGTGTAACTTTTCTACGACAAATTTTTTATTCAATTATTGGATCACTTTAAATATGAATTATTGCAAATATCTGATGACTGAATTTAGTAATAAATTAAAAAGAAACTGAGTTAGAAGAATTAAAGGATTAATAAATTCGTTTAAACATTATTGTTCAAGATAATTTTAGATAGTGTGTTTAAATATTAAGACTCGGGTTTTTTTTAGAGTAAGAATCTTATTTGTTTGCCCACTTTACCTTGTGTTAAGTGACCGCCGAGGCTTAATATGTTTTTTTTTTCACCTTCTTGTGGGTAATGTTAGAACGTAGAAAAAAAAATTTAAGGCTAAACTACGTATAGTATTTGATTCTTTATTTTATTTTTCAATAAATATGAAATTGGTCCTTTACCTTTTTTTTTTGTATTATATATATTGGTCTCTCATATAGTCATGTTTCTTTTTGCTATCAAATTAGTCCATAAGTTACTGTTCATCATACGTGTCAACATCATATTGATCTACATTTGCATTGTTGGAGAGAAAAATGATACGTATGCGTATCATATTATATCATATTGGTCTACATAGCACGAATAGTGATTTGGGAAACAAATTGATAGGGAAAAAACATGAATGACCAACATGATACCAAAAAAACATTAGGGACCAATTTGATAATAAAAAAATAAGATAAGGTAAATTTTGAAGTGTTTGAAATTGAGTTTCCAGAGGAAAATTTTGATGGGGACCCAAGTCTAAGAGTTTTAAGAATTTTACTATACTGTAAATGTCTTTTGGAAAAAGAAAAAGAAAAGCTTAATTATGTGTCAAATCTTTAAACTTTAGGGTTATTTTGTTATAGGTTTATCTTTTCCAATCCATGACTCCTTGAAGTTATTTATGTGCTTGTCATATATCTTTCTTATCATTTTTAACCAAATTTTGCTGATATATCATATCAAAATCCTAGTCAGACGCATGAAGTTAATCATGTGATGTCACGTGATAGCACAAGAGGGAAGGCGGTCTCTCTCCCCAATTATTTTTTTATTTTTTTTTAAAACTAAAAATATAAAAATAGTAACCTTTTTAATTTTAAAAAAAATAAGGATCTTTACCCCTAGTGATAACATGCGGTACTAACCTCTTGCATTTGACGACCAGAAACATAACGAAGCGAAGAACAAATGTGACGTATAGGTAGAGATGGAAATAGGCTAGGTCGGATTAAGCTTGTTCAAAAATAAGCCTGGCCTGATTCACTAACTAGCTTAGTTTTTAGGCCTTGGCCCGATCTATTTACCTGTTTCAGACATTTTTTTTTAGGTTTGGGTCTGGCCTATTTCAAAGTCTATTAGCCTACTAGCCTATTAAAAAAGCCTACTATAAATTTGATATGCAGTTGCTTCCATTCAGATACAGTCATTGATTATTTCAACAAAATGACACCAAAACATAAACCAAAATGAAGCAAGTCTGCAAAATGAAGTACATCGAAAAGAGACACGAAGAAGAGTTGAGAGAGAATAATAAGACATCAAAGATATGAAAGAATTAAAATTATGTACTTGTCGTTGGTATGCGTCCTATTGGTGAGCGATTAAGGTTAGAGAAGGAGAAAAGACCAAAAGTAGGAAACACAGTGACACTTATTAAGATTTGTAATTTTAGAAAAAATAATATAATAATAATAATATTTTAATAACAATAATAACTTAAATATAAATATTATATATTATTAATGTGATAGCCTATTAGGCTTATAAGGCTTTTTTTATGAAATAAAGTCTGACCTCTTAAACAAAATAGGCTATAAAAAAAAAGCCTATGACTGATCTCTTTCCTAAACAGGTCAAACCAGTCTAGACCCTTAATAAGCTCACCGGCGTATTTCCATCCCTATGTACAGGGATGCTCTACAATATATATCTACTAGTTTTAAGCCCATGCAATGCATGGGGCATTTTTTCCTTATTATTGGTTAATTATTATTATATAACTTAAGTAGACATTTTGTTATATTTTTAATATAATAATATAATTTCTTATTTTTCTCATTCTTTAACCTTCATGATAGGTTCATAATTTTCATCATGTCATAAATTACAAACAAATGATTAGCTTGATTAACAAAAGTATATTATCTTTTTAAAATTTTCATAATGTGAATATTTTGTTCGGAGTTTTTTATTTGACATACACATGCCTAAATTTTAGCAATTATAATATCTACTTAATGGTTGAATGTTGATTTACATCATAAATTTAATATCTTTAGGGTATTTCTGTTCAAATCGATGTGAAAGCATTAATGCATTATCAATGAACATGATATCTGCAAATTTATTTTTCTATTCTCATCCAAAATTACATGCTTTTGTACTTTAATTTAATCACTATTTTTTATGGTAACAGCAAGCATAATAATTATTATAGAAAGCAACAAACCCTTCAAGCACCCCTTTTTAATCGCATCACTAATTTTAAATCTCATATTTATATACATATAACCACCTATCATCTGCATAGACTTCTTACATTTTGAACATACATTGTGACTTGTTAGCAAATTATGCTCTTTACAATTGAGTTTTTTTTCCGTTTTATAAAATGTAAAATTAACTAAAAAAACAATAATTCTACCATTTTTTATTGAGTACTAAAAAAAATGTAACAAAAAAATCAAGTAATCAACTCTAGAAATAATCCACAGGTAGCCCTCAGGTTACAAAAAGAGTCTAAAATCAAAAATTAGGTGAGGAGATTAGAAAGAAAAGTGATAATGCATTGACTAAGCACATACAATACCAATGAAGTTCCCAACAAACATAATTGCCACGACATATTCTTTAGTGAAATTTTTGATTGATAATTAACTGCTATGTCAAATTTCTTAAAGTAGAAGGAAAACAAAAGAGCATACATCGTCTGATAAAGACATGTCTACAACGCAGAAATATCTGGAAAGCAGAAAGTTGAGAAGCCCACCGAAAAAAACAAATCATCACTTTTTTTAATAAGATAAAATTTCATTTCAAACAAAGAGAAACATAAGATATACTTCTCAAAACAATACAATGTCAATCTAAAAGCCAAAAACCAGAGAAAAGCAAAACCAATACAGAGTCAACCATAGCCAAATGGAACCATATGATATAAAAAAAACACTTAAAAGATGGTATATCTTCATTCATTCGACCCTTGACTAAAAAATATCACTCATAAATGAAAGTAGTGACAAACTGAGAATTATCAGTGATTTTAGTAAACCTGCATTCAGTTTCGGAAATCAAGTACCGTGTAAGGAAGACCAAATTCAAAGTTAAATGATACTTCGGAGTGTATGAAGAATTGAAGATTGTCTGTTGAGCATTGAGTTGTTTAGAAGAACAAAAAAAATTACAGGGGAATTAAAACTGCCCACATCATCATAACAGCAACCAAGAGGAGATCTTTTAAAAATAAAATTTGAAATATCAAATGTAACTTGATTGTAACTTGTTTTTCAAAATTCAAATTTGAAAAATCTGAATAATTGTGAGAATGACATGTGGCAGCATAGATTTTGAGCATTTGATAACTTTTAATGTGGAGACTCCATTTTGAAATGGGAGAATATGGAGCCTCCATTGGGGAGTCTTTTTATACTAAAGGGAAAGATACTTTGAGAGTATAATTTAGCTTTCTTCAAATTTTACACTTCATTGATAGTAAGATTTTCCATACCGTCAAAAAAATTTCTCCATAAGATTTTTTCGAAAGTATCACCCTATTATTATTTTTATTCTCTTCATTTTATTTATTTCAATTGTACTAAATTTTTTACAAGATTTTGATTATATTAACAACGTATAATTTTTTTTTATATTTTCATTGGAACGAAATTTAAGCTTTTATAATTTATATAAATATATTTTTTAAATTAATTAATCTTTATAAATAATTTTTTTGTTTTCAAGAATTTATTTTCATTTTTTAATCTAATTATATTTACATTTGAATAGTAGTAATACTTTCTTCGCCCCTAAATATAAGATTCTTTTGAGACTTTTATTTTGGCCATATTTATAAGATTTTATACCAATTTTCAAGGACAATAAATTACTTCTTACCACAAACATTCTTATTTATTCATACTTTTTAGATTTTCGATATTGTACTATTAATAGGGGTAATTTTGAAAATACATATCAACTATTCACATTTCCAATACCATTAACTAAATTAATTAACTTTTCTTAATGAACGTAAAATCTACCAAAAGGGTCTTATATAGAAGGACGGATGTAGTAGTATTTATAAATTAAAATTGCATAAAAAAGGTAAAATTAATATTGGAAAATTTAAATTTTGATACTTAATTGATAAATTAAATATCAAAAATTATATATTTTTAAAATTAATTTTACATTTTTATATTTCTTAAATAGTGTGTTTGAGTAGATGTTAGTTAGCTGAACTCATAATATAAAAATATTGTCTTACAAACGTCAAAAATCTCCCCAGGATTTTGGCGACTATATGTAAGCCCAAACAGATGAAATGCTTTTCGCTTCCGCTTTGTCCATAGCTTTTTTTTGGGGTGAAATTGTCTATGGCTTTTAATTAGCACAAGCAAATATCATGACATGACCAATGCGATAACAAATATATACTACTAGTATAAATTCACACACACTTTCAGCTAGTAAATTTATGTATGTTCTTCGTTCGTTTGCTTCTTAATAATTATCCTAATCATTTCAGGGAAAGGCTCCGGTGCATAGTTAATTAAACCATGCATCGGTGCATGGTTTAACTTTTTTTTTTTTCAAATTTTTTTAATACAGATTTATTCAAAATATTTTTTAACACAAGTTTGTATTTAGATTTATTAGAATCTGTAAATTTTGAATACAGTTTTACTCAATACAGTTTTTTAAGAACACAGAGTAAAAAAAAATAAATCCAAATTATAAAAATCACTTCATATCCGTAAAAAAGAAAACACATAGAATATTTTTTAATTAATTAAATTTTAAAAAAATAAATAAAAAACCCAGGAATAAAAGCATGCACCGGTGCATGTTATATGTTTACATGCACCGGAGCCTCAGCCATCATTTCATCACAAAATAAACTTTATGCTTTAAACATTTTCAGATCATCAAATATTGAAAATTTGATAGGTTAATTATGTATGTGGTGATAATAAACTGATAGAAAATGAGTCCAAAAAGAGGAAGAAGAAGAAAAATTACGTAAAAAGGAAGAGTAGTCCAAGAAGACAGGGATTCCTGGAAATTGGTTAGGAACAAAAGAAACGGTGTTCCTTGAAATAAAACATTTTAACATCAGTGGTTGGCGTCCTAGGGAACCCATTCTTCATGTGTTCTTTGTTCTTCTTCATATTACTATACATTTCTATTCCTCTTGCGTTTTGACGTTTTGTTTGCCCTCACTTTGTGCATGATCCCGATTATTGTAAAATAGAAATAGGAGTATTAGGTAGAAAGATGGCCCACTACATCACGTGTGCATGATTGATTCGCATGCAGCCAGCTCTAATATTCGAGAGCACATTTTCTATTCATAATTTGTGTCATTTCATATTTTACTCATTTTTATTGGTATAAAAAATTAATATTGAATTAAATATATGTTAATTTAACTTTTATGTAGGTTATCTTTGTGATAGTAAATATCATTGGAAATTAGGGCGGAAGGACGGGCTTCATCTGCTCCCGCAAATGACCTGCAATTTTTGCAGACATGCCTACCCGTCCGTTAAAAATTTTAGGCAAATTCAGGCTCTGGGTGAACGGCCCCCATTATTTAAAACAAAAAAAAAGGCACAACCTAAAAAAAAAACACAGCTACAACTAAAAAAACAGTCACAGCCCCAAACACATATCATTCTTATATTTATTTTACAATATCAATATACCAAAAAAAAATCCTTAACATCATTGATCCCAAATAATCAATTAAATGATGTAAAAAGAGATTAGAAGTAAGAGAAAAAGGAAGTAAATTAATTGATATTAGAGAAATTTTTAAGTTTATTATATTTTTTTTAACAATCAATTAAAGTGAATCAACAACTAAAAAATTTAGTCCTTTTTTTTTCAAAATCTCTCATGCCGACCACCCGCAAATGCTTGCAAAAAAACAAGCGGACATAATTTTAAAAATGGGCCTAAAATTTGTGCTATGCCCGCAAAAAATTGCGGGCGGCGGGCGACTCCCACGAGCATCCGCCCTAATTACCAATGTTAATGGTGAAATAATTTTGTAAGATGACTCCCTCCCTTTCTACAATAATCGTGGATGCATGGTCAAATTCAAGTGCTTATATAAATAAGAACAGGAATATTATTGAAAAATATTTTTTATGTTCTCAATAAAAAAAAATACTATCTTCATTTCTTATCTTTTAACCTTTAATTATGATTAAATAGAGATGTTTTGGATAAAAGACAAATAAAACTTATAAATTTAATTTTATTAACACCTTGGACATGTGATAATATCAAAAATTAAGGAACGGAGGGAGTAATAACTTGGACATGTGATATTTCTTTTATTTCTAGAAACCTTAATGTATTTTTTTAGGGAAGAACCATAATATATTACTTCTTTCAATCCTGAATGTAAGCCTCCCGGAGAAAAACATGATAATTAAGCAACTTAGATAAAATTTTTATTTCTATTATAAATGATTATATTTGGTGTACTTTTTTCAAAATTATCCTATAATTATTATTAGTATTTTAAAGAGAGTTAAATAAATAAGAATGTTAGTGAAAAAAAATTAATGTCATTGAAAATTGAAAAAAAAAACTTACTATATAAAAAACAAAAAAAATGTCCAAAAGTAACTTACATTTAAGATCCAAAGTATTATAGATTATTGAAGCAAGTTTATCCTTTTTTTTTAACCAAGTGCGTCATTTGGTCCATAATCAAAGACTATTTTTTTTTTTTATATATGAAGAGATCATTAAAATAGGCACAATCTTTTTTCAATAAAATTTTTTATATATAAATAACAAAAATTAAACCCCTAACATCATAATTAAAAATTTAATTATCTATTCATTATGTTTTTTTTTTAACAATGTTTTCTCATACACGAACCCCCAACTAACATTATGCATAGAGACTTGTTTGCATATTTATATCTTTACATTATTTTTATATTTCTTTTCATTTGATTAAAAAGGGAGCATTTGAGAACATGGGATGAGATATCTGCCCTCCTTTTACGTATGTCCTTTGTATAAGACCGGTTGGAAAAGTTCATGTGAATTAAAGAAGTTAAATACTAATATAATTACTTAATTATATTAAAATTGTTAATATTTGATATATATTTTTTTAATTTTTTATAATTACTATTGTAATTAATTATTGATTGTATAAAAAATTAATAAGTAAATAGGCTAATTATGAAAAAAAAATATCATTGAAAATTAAAATTTTGAAATGATATTTTATAAATAAATAGGGTGAAAATAAAAATTTTCAAAATATCTTATAAAAAGAAGAGAAAAATATTTCTTACACCTCTCTACTTTTTGAAATAAAATATATATATATGGATTCTCTCAAAGAGAGTTTCGTTAATTTTATTATCTAAAAATATAATGAAAGAATAATGTTAAACTATTTGATGAGCATATTCAAAAATGAAAGAATTTACATTACTACATTTATATTAGATTATAAAAACATAAACAATGTATACTTTAACACTTTCTCCTTATCTTTATTTTTTTAATTGGCAATGAAATATATAAAAAGATTAATACTTTTGATGTGCAATTTGTTTTTTTTGGATGAACCAGGGTATCCACCCGCGCAACTGGGTGACTAATCCCTCGCACCACGGTCGGGCCCTTTCGGGGGCGATGCTCCCAGTAAGGCTTGTTCCATTCACATGCGCTTCGGGTACGACTCGAACCTGCGACCACATGCTTAAGGGACACAAGCCCTTTCCACTTGTGCAATTTGTTTTTAACGTAACGAATATCCATATCATAGACATTAATCAAATAAATGACAAATTAACATTGTCACTGTACTGGAGTGAGGTCAATATTGTCATTCTATGAAGTCTATAGCTCTCTTTCTTGGTATTTACAGCTGGTGTATGCAACTTGATGTCCAAGACCTAAGTTTGGTGGAAGCTTCAAGAACACATTCTTCTCTAGCTTCTCCATGTTTTTCTTCATTGTCTTTATACTTAAATTCCCTTACTTCTCATGCATGGTGTTTGTTTAGTAGTAATTAAAAAGCTCCCCCTCCACTTATTTGCGCTATCCCTCAAGTCAGTGTTTCTTTTCTAAGTGAGTTATATAAAAAAGAATCAAAACCTAAATTGAAGAAGAGTTTGTCTCTCCATGCAAGTAAGCAACCACTACTTAACTATAAATGATCTCATAGATCCTACTTTTCAAGAACTTTTCTTTTCTTCCTCTATTGAAGAATATTGTCTTTGTAATTATTTTTCTTCCAAGGGTATATATGCTAGCTCTTTCAAAATATAGAGGATTTGGAAAACAGGAGAGTAGTAATTGAACTTTACTACACCCTTTTGTATAGCTTTATTTTTATCCAAAAAACCTATGATGATGTCAGTTTTTTTGTGCTACAGAAGGAAAAGGAAGCAATCATCAATAAAGAAGGGATGGAGAAAGAAATGGAAGGGAATCGTGGAAAGGAGGAAACCCTACCACCTGGATTTCGATTTCATCCTACTGATGAAGAACTCATCACTTACTATCTTATAAATAAGATATCAGATTCTAATTTTACAGGTAGAGCAGTAACTGATGTAGATCTCAACAAATGTGAGCCATGGGAACTGCCAGGTACGTGTTTAGTAATTATCTTCGATCAAGACCTTAATTATCTGTTGGGTATTCAAGTGTGAGATGAAGTCCCACATTGGATAGGATGGGATGGGTGAGAAAGTTTATAAGTGGTAAGACCATAGAACCATTCCCATGACCCTGAAGCAATGTGACTCCCCGGTGGTTGGAACCTCTCCGGTTGAAGGTCCGACATTATCTTATGTTAAATTAAGATTTGTTTTTGCAATCGCACTTAACTTATAGTTGCACCAAAGAGCAAGCATATCAACCGGCAGGGAGTTGATCTATCTTAACCAATAATCTCAAGTTCTAGTCATAAACATGTAACAACATTAAATACTTGAAGTATTATATTCCCCCCAAAATAATCTTACTCCATACGAGATTAGAAGAGTTGTTCGAGAAAATGGAAAAAACTTATAGTTTCGAACAATAATTTTGTGCTTTTCATCATGCATACTACTCATTTAACAAGAAATAGATCCATGAAATTATACAATTTGGTACTCAATTCATAGAGTTCTCATTTTCTTCCTAGTCTTTTCAACCATGTTATTCTAAAAATTGACACTACCTATCTAGGGTTTCTTCATAATGCATTCCCGCACAGGAACCATGGTGTCTTTTTTTATGGGCAAGTGATTGATGCACTCATTCCAATAATTCCATCATATTTTAATGTAACATGCATACAAATCTAATTATTCCATAACGTAGATGTTTGTCTTTCATGTGATATGGAAAAGATTTGCGTGATATATGATCATATGTATCCTCCATTTTCTAAACAAATACAGCATTATATATATTTTTGTTTTTTTCCTAATAATTTTACAAAAATAATTCCATGAAAATAGGGAAGGCGAAGATGGGAGAGAAAGAATGGTACTTCTTTAGTCTGAGAGATCGTAAGTACCCAACAGGTGTGAGAACCAATAGAGCAACAAACACAGGGTACTGGAAGACAACAGGGAAAGACAAGGAGATCCTCAACAGTGTTACATCGGAGTTGGTTGGTATGAAGAAGACTCTGGTTTTCTACAAAGGTAGAGCTCCCAGAGGTGAAAAGAGCAACTGGGTCATGCATGAATACCGCATTCACTCTAAATCCAGCTTCAGAAACACCAAGGTATAAATATATACATGCATTCTTGCAATGATAATTAGTAGAGAAATATGCAACCAAATTTTGGATCGTTGCAAAACAATTCTTTGATGAACTAATAGTTGCTTGATAAATCATCTAATTAATCTTTGTCATTGACACATTAGCTCTATATAAATCAAAATTGAATTTTTGCAATTTGATCCATTATCAAAGTTAAGTTATTTCAATTTAGTCCTTATATCCTACATAGAGCTAAGTGACAATGACATGTTTTCACGGGATGATTTGTCAAGCAAACATTGGTTTATCAAAGGGTTGTTTTGTGCAACAATCCAAAATTTGGTTGCATGAAAGTTATGCTCAATTCTTATTTGCTTAATTCTAAAAAAAAAAAAATTAAATTAAAGTCTTAATCATTATTGCATTGAAAATGTTTGTATAATAAGAAATAATGATGATGCATATATATATATATATATATATATAAACATTTAAAATTAAATGGAATATTTGTTAAGAGGATATTTTCACACTTTTCTTGCATTTCTTTTTATATTTTACACATTTTATAACCACCCATCATCTATTGTTGTTTTTAAGACAAAAGTATTTAATTTGGATCAATAATTACAAAAGAATTTTAAAAATTGTGTGGAAATATCTTTTTCAACTTTTTAATATTATTTCTTGAACATCCAAGAATGTAATTCCTTAAATGAAATTAAAGCCTATTTGCTTATTTCACTAACCTTAGCTTTTAACATCATCCTTATAATGTAGCCAAAAATTCAAAAAGGGAAATTACATTGACTACTTGATCCATGAAGTTTAACTTAATTACATTATATTTCTCACTTTTCATGTTTCAAAAATCACACTTACCTCAAGGTCATTGAAATTGTTGTGATCCCGCCTTATAGAAGGTAAGTAAAACAATTCAATCTAGAGAAAGATGAGTGTAACTTTTGTGAAAAGAGGGACGTTCGATTAATTAAGTTAAACGTAATTGAAGTTTGTTATAATTTCCCAAGTTTAAAAAAAAAAATTAAAAAAAAGGCTAATTTTTTTAATCAAATGAATGTATAAGCAGGTGTTAGGATACCTATCTCAACTCATAAACAATGGGAGCTGACATATTAAAAAAGGGTAAAAAAAGAAGAAAAACACTTTACGACTTATACACCAATAAGAGAACAAAACTTTATTATCAACGTGAGTCATAAACCTATGTCATATCCTAATCATTATAAGATCTAGCAAATATATAATAACATCACACAAGACTTGTTACTAAAAATAATATTATGGTGAATCAGACCAAATTGCTACCATTGGAATTGAGACAACAAAATTCCTTTCTTTGTTTTTTTTTTTTAAATGAAATTCCTTTCTCTGTTAATTTTAAAGGATTGTCTAAATTTAAGGAAGAAGTCACCCACGAATTTTTTATTTTTTTTTATAAAGCAGTCACCCATGAATCTACTATTCTACTTGCATGAAAAAAAAGGTGAAATAATTAACAAGAGAAAAGTGATGTTACATGAATATCCCAAATATCAATTCTGGATGTATATGTAAAATTATTTTCTTTTATTTTTCAAAAAGAAAGTTGTCGGATTTTAATGTTGTATAAATAATAAAGCGGTTAAAAAAATTTCAACAATGCTATATGAATATCTGTAATTGACATCCAGATCTAATATCTGCCTTATCTTATACGAAAAAAATAAAATAAAATAAAGATCTTATACGTCAAATCTGTAGGTTATTATAACACTACTAAAAAAATTTGTAATATATGCTTACTAAAATAAGATCCATTGTTTTTTATGTATACAGCAGGATGAATGGGTGGTGTGCAGGGTATTTCAGAAGAGTGCTGGTGTCAAAAAGTACCCTACTTCCAACCATCATGCAAGGGCTGTGAATCCCTATAGCCTGGAACTAGCAGGTCCTAACATGGTACCACAACCAATGATACAGCTTGGAGACCCTGCTGCTCATTTCCTCTATGGAAGGAACTACATGAGCAGTGCAGAGTTAGCTGAAGTTGCCAGGGTTTTAAGAGGGAATAATAATACAGCAGGATCAACAAGTAGCAGTAATATCAACCTATTACCAATGCAATCTCACTTGAACTACCCTGTAACTGCAGCAGGAGGAGGAGGATTCACTATTTCAGGGCTTAATTTGAATCTTGGAGGAGCAGCAGCAGCAGCTATGACACAACCTATGTTCCGGCCAATGCAGCCGCCGCCGATTTCTGCTCAGACAATGGCTCAAATGCATGATGTAAGTTCCAACATGATGATGCATGCATCAGCAACTTCTCTTGGAGCAGAGAATGTAGTAGTAGGTGGTTATGGTGCAGCAGAAATGAGCAACACCACCAATAATAATCCACATGCTGCAGGGAATAGGTTTGTGGGGATGGATCATTGCATGGATCTAGATAACTACTGGCCTGCTTCCTACTAATAAAGTAGGAGATCAGAACTTCATATTTTGGTTTATATGAAACAGACAAAGTTTTTAGTATTATGGCTTTATATAACTTTATTTGGATCAGCTACTTTAAAAGTAGTAGTTCTGCTTTTTCTTGTGTTGTGCTTCCAAGTTTATTGCTGGTAAGTAACACCAGGATCGGATTCGAATGTATCAAGTAATCTTGGTTCCTTTGCACCAAGTAACATTTTGAATGTTATTGTTTAGTATCTATTTTCATCTTTTATTTTTTCAGACTTATCTATCAAAATTCGTAATGAGAGTAATAGTCCGAAGAATGAGATCGGGGATGTGGAACTTCCAATATTACCATCGATCAAGAAATATAATTGGATCATCGCAGTTATGGTTGCCTTGTGTTTAGTACCACAATTACAAGAAAATGCGACTACACAATTACAGATGCAATGGTTGTGGAGGTCACTGAAACTACACATACATTACGATATTAATTGCGATTATATATCAAACAAGCATCGCATGCGATCTTGATTATCTTACACATGTTACACGTAAATGATGAAATCACATCGCAGAACCATGTGGACAAATTAGCATTTATAAATTTGATTCCTTTGTGATGCTGTAACAATTCCTTCCATAAGCAGCTTCAACAGTTCACCAATATTGTTGGATGAAATTGATGTATTTAAGTGTGTGATATATCTTTAGTTTTCCCATCAAAACATGATTTTTTTTTTAAATATTTTTAACATGTGTCCATATATCAGAAAGAACAATGATTGAGAGATCTACATAAGGAGACCTACTCATAAGCTACACGTTAGGATCTTGACATTTGTCATTTAAATTTTTTTATTTATTTTTTTTATAATCTAATTTTTTTTTTAACTTGAAAATAATAAATGTCATAATCTTATGTGTAAGTTTGAGGTTTGTAAGCTTATAAGTCTCTAAATCATTTTCATATCAGAAAATCTCTTTGCTATTTTGCCTAAACATAAAAACTTGCATGGAAAACTTATGAAAATCCATATTGAATGTTCCTTCGTTTAGAAATTTCATTGTTGTGGTACAACGCTATTACCTCCATGATTTTTTTTATATACAAGTTGAGTATGTAATCAACATATATTAAAATTGAAGAAGTAGAAGGGCAAAAATGATTTCCCTCCTAAAACACCCATTTTCCCTCCTAATGGTGTATTTCTCTCATAAATCCATCATTAAGTGTGTGTTTTGTATCTTTTAATCTTAGTCGTCCATCATATTTTATTAGATTAAATCATAACCGCCCGTTTTGTATCTTTTAATCTTAGCCGTCCGTCATATTTTATTAGATTAAATCATAACCGCCCATCATGTTTTCTTATAAACACAATATTAATAATTAATAATAGTCATCATCAACATATTATAAAATAGGAGAAGTTGAGGGTTAATCTTACTTTCCCTCCAAATGATATTTTTTCCCTCCCAATTTCTTTTCTAATCGTAGCCATCCATTGCAAGTAAATCACATCCGTCCATATCATTTCTAATCTTTTCATATATATATATATATATATATATATATATTATTGTATTCTTCACTACATATTTATAATAAATGCGATCAATCAATATTAAGGGCAAAAAATGTTAAATTTAAATAAAAAACTATTTTTAAAAAAGATACTTTATATATAATGCATTACATAATACTGTTAAACAAAACTAATAAAAATGATAGAAACATATAAATTAAACAAAATAATAAAAGAAAAGTCTAATAAAAATATATACATCCGAAATATTTTAACAAGAAAGTATCAATACATGTAAAATTTCAACTAAAAAGTTTTATTCAAAATATTAACATAAAAAATTAACATTTTAATTATTCATTTTTGTCTATCTATTTATATCTATAATTTTTTCGTTAATGAATCTATATTTATAGTTTTTTTTTTTAATTTGCATGAACTCATTTCAATTTATAATAAAACTTAATTATTACCACATTCCAAAATTTGCTTATAAAAAAAAATTTAATAAATATTTTGCTATATATTATTGTATTCTTTACTACACATTTATAAAAAATGCTATCAATCAATATTAAGGGTAAATTTTTTTTTGTGTATTCCTTGCGGAACCACCGATATCCCCAAGAGCACCCTTAATACCAGGGAGTCCTTGAGACTAATCCGGAGCGAGCTGCGTGACTGAATGTTTTTAGTGGGAATCGAACACGGGACTACTAGCACTCGTGTCCCATTCCCAATATTTCAGTTGAGGTCTTACACCAACTGAACCAAATCCCGTTAGTTAAGGGTAAAAAATATTAAATCTAAATAAAAAATTATTTTAAAAAATAATATTATATA
Organism: Crotalaria pallida; assembly: GCA_037953625.1. Classification (NCBI taxonomy): domain Eukaryota; kingdom Viridiplantae; phylum Streptophyta; class Magnoliopsida; order Fabales; family Fabaceae; genus Crotalaria; species Crotalaria pallida. The sequence continues at coordinate 160,953,969 of CM075650.1, forward strand.
TATATATCTAATGCACTACACAATATCATTAAACAAGACTAATAAAAATAAAAAAAATATAGGTAAAAAAATAGTAAAAAAAGTCTAATATATATATATATATATCCAAAATATTTAGCAAGAAATTGTCAATGTGTGTGAAATTTCAACTAAAAAGTTTCATTCAAAATATTAAAGTAAAAAATTATCATTTAATCCATATATATTTATCCATCTGTATCTATAGTTTTATTTTTCCAATTTGCATAAACTCATTTCAATTCTAATAAAACTTAATTACCTTTTCCAAAAAAGCTTATAAAAAAAAACTTTTTTTAAAAAATATTTCAATTAAGTCAGTACCTTTTAAAATGTCAATAATATCTTTAGAGGTAGTTTCAAATAAGTATATTAAATTTGTACAATTTCAATGTTACTAACAAAATTAACCTACCTTCATGATGGATGTAAATTTCTCATAAAGATTTTAAATTTAGGATCGAGGGAATACTCCCGGCCTCCGTCCCATTTAACAATTGAGGAAATACTCCCGACCACAAGGATGGTAAAAAATCACAAAAATAAGAAATATTAAGGAGACAAACATTTAATGAAGGTGGCTGCCTTCAAAATGCTTGAGGCAACTAAAAGTAACGTGTTCTCGCCGGTGATGTAAGGATAAAGATCTTTTTCTCTTTTAAGTATTTTGCTTCTCATATATAAGTTTGTTCATGGTTCTTTCCAAATAGATGTTCTTAAGTCGTGTCTAAACTTTAGAAGTTGGAAGTACAATTAGTTTTTGTTTTGTTTATTTACATTTTTAATTTTCAATTCAACATGTTTTTATTGGTCATTATAAATATATTTTTTCACTTCAACATGTGTCAAATAACTATGATTTTTCCTTGATAATGATAAGTATGTGACAAAAGACATATTTAAATATTTACATTTTTCTTAATATATAGATAGAAGTTTGTGTATTATATATTATAACAATTTTATATTATATAATTGTCCCACCAAAAAAATACGAAAAAAATAATAACAGTTATTCATAACTACTTTAAAAGTATACATGATTGTTTCACATTTTATAAATATTTTTCAAAATCTTTATCGCATTTTATCTAATTATAAGTATTGTATTCCGATTTGATTACATAAATTTGTCTGATCATAAAAAGATAAAGTAAATTTGTAATAATTAATGTTTAATGTTTAATGTTTAGTAAAAGTAAATTCCAAAAAATGATAGATTTATTGTCCGCTAAAAAAATTCACATGTAAATAAAATTAATGTTTAATGTTTTAACAAATGGAAAGCCCTTAAAAAAAATAAATGATAGCAAAATTTAAGACCTGTGCATCGCACGTGCAATTTTCCTATTTTTAAATTTATAAAAAAAATAGATAAGAATAATTGTTCTTTTTGCTATAAAAAAATATATTATAAATTTATATATATATTGCCCCCGGACATAAAATTTTTGGATTCGTCAAATTGATTGAACTAGCCATAATGAATCCCGGAAGAAGTTTCAATTCATGTAAATGCAAAATAACGTGCTACAAGAATTATCAATATGTGTTGGTTCAAATGAAAATGGCTTACATTACTTAAGCATGAGATGTCAGATTCAATTCATAAATTTAACTATATGGATCCCCAACATCTAACAATATTTCGGAACATTTATTACTGGTTTTAGTACTTAAAATGAAAAGTTCTGAGTTTATAATATAGTATTGAAATGAAAAGTACTTGTATGTTCAACCTTAAACTCTAGACATGATAGATTATAGTATTTGTAGTTCCATTTTTTATATCTTAATTATGTACCACTAATTATTTTTACTGGTTGAAAAGTATAATTTCTCAATTTAATTATTAATTTTTAAATCAACTAACCAATAAAAATAAGTAACATATGGTTATAGTATTTAAAATGAGACATAAGATGTAACCCCCTTCAGCAAAGGTACCAAAATTTGCAACATCAAAGGAACGTCCAGCCATTAGTTGAAGAGAATTGAAGGTGTACGTTCATGGTCCACCAAGTAGTCAGATTATGTCAATACGATAACATTTTGCTATCGATATCTATACTATTATTACATACCTATACTATACCAAATTGGATCTCATGTACGAAAATTATTTTATTAGCTAAAGTATCCACGTTCACGTAATATATTAAATCAGAAATCACCTTGTAGTTTCTTTGTAATTAACTCAGTCTAATAAATGATAGCAAAATTATTTGTTTGTGCAGTTAGCAAAACATCACATCAACGGTCCATGCGGTCGAAAGTGACACCAAATAGAGATGATATAACATGAATAATACAGATCCACGGACGTAAAATAGTATCATACGCAAAATGGTCCTTTACGCAAAATTTTGAGTTCATAGGCTTGAATCTTCCATGTCACATCACCTGTTTGGTGCTACCTCACACCCCGTGGCACTAGTGTAGATTTTCTCGTCATAAAATAATGATTTTTTGTAATTGAAGAGACCAAAACCAAAATGTTTGAAAAATTAAGGACCAGTCCCGGTCAAAATAACTTTTAATGACTAAAATCAAAACACGTTGCACTTTTAAGAACCAAAACCATAAATAAGCCAAGATTTTATCCCAAATTAAGGCTACAGTAAATAAAAAAAATGCAATTGTATATTTTGTGGAAAGTGATCCCTGGGAGAATTCTTAAGGTACAGATGATGTTCAGATTGTCCTTATCGCCTTGGTTATTGGGTGATTGGTTTTGTTTATCATATTGGCAATTGTACTCCTTTTGAAGCGAAAGCTTTGGCTGAGAGGCCTTCAAATTGTTTGGGATCTTGATATTTGTAAGATAATTGTAGAATTAAACTGGGCATCAATTGGTTTTTTTTTTTTTTATTAAATAGGATCAAGGTGGAACCACGAGGAGTAAGTTGATGAAATATATTCAGAAATGGAAGCAGTTATCAGGTGTTTGTCTCTAGATTTCTTATGGGCTGTGGCCATACGAGAGAGCAAACATGCAACTATTCTCTTCGAGCATTGACTTCATCAATTGTTACACATGAACAATTATTGCCACTTTCAAGGGATAAAAACGAGAAATAACCCATGGTTTATAGTTCACTTCAAGAATAAACTAGTTTCCATAGACAATCTCAATAGAAAGAACTAACTGTGCTTGTAAATTGTAATAAAGATACATGAAGTGGAAACATTTTTTTACTATGTCTAGAATATAGGATTTGAAAAAACGAAGGAAAAGAGTTTTGAGGGGAGGAGAAGTAATAACGAATATAACACAGCCATAATACATGATTACCTAAACATTTTGTGTGCCTCAGCTCTACAGTGTAACATCCTAAAGTTACTTCACCCAAAAACAAGAAGCAAAGTATTCAAAATTCAAAGGAGAGGATAGATATAGCCCCCAACAAGCCCGTGCGATCAGTATAAACCATCTGCGAGAAATAAAACAACTTTCAGCATTATGGTTAGCTTAAAATACAGAGGAACGAAGCTCAACTGCACCATAACAGTAGTACTAAATTGGCTAATTCATCGTTTCGTGCTAAATTTTTTATGACACTCAATATGAAAGAAACATAATGAGGAATAGATGAGAATTGCGAGATTTCCAATGAAATAGAACCCATTCAATCAACTCATCAGAGCAATTCCCTAAAAATAAGATGCTCACACGATGTCATCAATTGTACTCCATATCCTAATATCTTTTGGCCCGCATCCCACTTCTCATATCAAACTTTGAATATAGTTCCTTAACCTTGATCAATTGATGACAGAATGAATCCCACTTGGGCTGCTTTTCTTCCCACTTTAACCTACCTTCTCTCTCCCCACACTATCACCACCTTTGCAACCCACAGGAGAAAAAACAGCAAGTTTCAAGGAAGTAATTTCCTAAGTTAAGTCATCTCTTTTACAATGGCGTATAAGCGTATTTGCCAGAAGAACACTGAGGTTGTTTTACCAAAATTAGTTTTACAATTCAAAATGAAATGACATAAATTGACATAACCTCGGCACACTATAACTAGGGGTGGCAAAATTATCCATAATCTTCTAAAATGATGATCTTAACTTCTTGAACTCCTCATCATGTCATGTTCTTTATGTTACCATCATTATAATGGTGAGGAATGTTGAAACTTGAAGACCAAAATGCTGCGCAACAGGTTGGAATTCAATAATATTGTTAAGGTTGCAAGGGGCATCAGGTTTTTAGCTTAAAGAAGCTTTGAATGCTCTTTTCAATCTCATACTCTAGTGAATTAAAGGTACAATTTATGTTTCAACAAAGAAACATGTTTCATTCATTTTATGCATTACGATCAAATGAGGAATTTTGAGGATGATCAGTTCAAAGGCCAAAATTATTTTCCCTCGATATATGGTATGAAATGATGCAAGTCAAATTTAACTCCCCAAATCTTGCAAAAACAGCAAAAGCATCAGCTAGGGAAGGGATATAATCCAAGATGACCAGGGAGCTTATTCTATTAACTTCTGTAAACAAAAACCATAGAGGGATTTAGCTCTTCTAAAGTGTGCTTGTTGAGAAGAAAGTAAAGGGTGTGTCCACCATCGAATCATTTAGTGGGTTGAGATCTTTATGCACTTGAACAAATCAAGGGCGGATACACTTACTTTCTTATTTTAGAGACAAGATCACTTTAGAAGAGTCAAATCACATAAAAAACATAAGATGAAACCCAAGTTTCAGCCTTTAAATCCATAGCCAATAATAGAATAGCATACCTAATTTCTCTCCCGAAAAATAAAGAAGGAACCAACTTCATGCCATCTACTTGTCTGGATGCCCTCGTTTAGCTTTACGTCGTGAATGGTGAGTATTTCCACTTCTAGCGGGTTTCTTCGTCTTTTTGCTGGAGCAGACAAATAAACAAAAAAAGTATGTAACCACAAATTGCAAATTAAAAAAAAATACAAATATAAATATAAAGGGGACATTCAGATTAACAAAAAGCCAATCAGAATATCAATTAAGAAAAAGGGATTTAAGACTGACCCGAAAATGGCAGAAAAAACTCTAGCCAGTAAAATAATAGGCAAGGCCAAAAGGGCAGAGGCCTGCAAATTGACAGTGTTTTGTCAAACCACCTAATCATCATTACATTAATTATGGTAATATTAGTCAGGAAAAGACAAACATTTGATTCATACCGCAAACCATTCCAACTCTCTAGTAGCAAGAGGTCTAGTAAGCTCATGCTTTTTCAGGGTCTCCTGGACAGTAGCTTGGACCTTAATGGCAAAAGAAAATTCAACACTCAGAAAACAGTATGCTTCAATTTATCCTCCTTATTATATCAATATCATGCCTAATCTTCAGCACTTCATGATTAAATAATTAAATAATAAATGAATGCAATGAACAAGCACCCCAGAAACTAAAATCCTAGTTCCCCCACATCACGCTATAATGAAACATAGTGTAACTTAAGAAACATGTTGTAACTGAATCTGCCTCCAGCCTTCTACGAACATTACTACTATATCATGTTATGGTCCCCAAAACAAGCAAATACATATATGTGGTGATGCAACAAAATTAATTTGGCTTTGGATATATTCTTTTAACTGAATGAACAACTAACACCGATTGTAGGAACAAACAGCAGCTATGACTAATAAAATGCGGGTAGCAAACCAAAGTTTATATTTCAACTATCTGATATGCAGATACATCATGCAACAGACAATACAAAGCTGGTATCGGCAAAAACTAGCAACAGATACAAAAGGATTTGCAGAAATGTTTTCCATAGACAACAAAAGTGAATCATGAAACCTGGCGATGATATGTAGTGGCTGATTCCAAGAATCTCCCATAAGCATGAACAGCTTTCTTTGTGTAGGGCTTCAAAACCACTTGCACTTTATCGACATGAGGTTTAGCTGCAGTAGCAACCTGATCAATGTATGGCTTGCTAAACTTTTTAGCTTCCTGTCAACCAGTGGAGAGTACCTTAAGACATACATCAGACAGCTAACAAACAATAGGTAAAACTAATTTATACCTGATAATAAGGATCAACGACTTCCTTCGCCTTGCTTAAGTGAGGAGCAATTGCATTCTTTGATGCCTCATATACTTCAACAGTTTTTGTGGTCAATAATTGCACATGTGGTTCAGCATTTGTTTTCGCCACGGACCATTGTTCTTTTACAGCCGGTACCCATTTCTTCAAGTGACAAATAAGGAGTGAGAGACAGAAGACTTTAATTTGACGGGGTATTTAACATACCCAAGAGGTTCTAGCAAACAGGGATACTCCCAAATGGATCGCAAATTGCCAGAGTAAAATAATCAAATTTTGAAACAAGTTCATCATCGAGCCATAGGGCACAGTAATTGCAGTAATACCAAGCATAAAAATGCAAGCCTTTATTCAATCAATTCCACATAACAAGAAGCATCTCCAGACATAACCGATAAAAAAAATATGAAAGATATGAACAGAGTACATACAGTTTTAATTGTTTTCACATGAGGTTCAGCCCATTTTCCAGCTTGTGCCTTTTTCTCTACAACCTATGATAAGTAGCAACAACATTACATTTAAGAAGCTAACAGCACTTGTTTGTAACTATGAAAAAAAAAGAAACATGGAACCTACACCAGATTATAGTGTCAGAAAAAATACCAAGAAAGATTGATAGCCATAATATAAATCAATATAGTACCTTCTGAGTAACCACTTCCAAAGCAGGTTTCCCATGTTCATTCCAATGCTTTTCAACCAAGGACTAGCAAAAAAAAAATCTCAGAACTTGTGACCTGGACTGTTTTAACAAACATTAGAGAGAAAACAACATAAACTTACTTTACTATAAATATAGTGTACAGCAAGCCAAGGTGGAAGCCAAGCACCATGAACCTGATCATTGACATCAATATGTATCAATTAAGCACATCACTGAAATTACCCGCATAATGGAAAAATTCATAAGAGAAATAAATATGTTTTACAAATCTATCATCAGAATTACAGATAGAGGCAGCTGCTGCTTACAAAACCAAAACGAAATTCACATTAAGCAACCAAGTTCCGTGTTTCAGACTGGAATTTTTCTTTACTGTGTTGCCATTTCCAACCACAAACATGATACTGTAGCTACCCAGGTGAAATATTCACACAAGTGGAGGTTTCTTCAGAGTCAGATCAAAGGCAAACTATCTATAATTAGCCTGATTTATTTTAGAAGTTTCATCTCTCAACTGGCTATCTAATTTTGCATGTGTTTGGGGTAAAGCTTATGTGGTTTAGGTATCAACTGAATTATTACCTCTGTTAGCTCATTTGCTTTGGAAGTTGCCTCAAACTTTGCCTTCACCATTTCTTCCTAAACAACAATATTAGGACGAAAATAGCAAAACTTCCATCAAAATCATCACCAATCAACCTGCATAATATAGAAAACAAAACCTGTGCACTTGCATACCTCAGCAACTTTAAGAGCACGTTCAGTTTTACGAATTTTGGACTTCTGTTCCTCGTTTATCTTTTGCAACTGCAAAGGATGCAATACGACTCGAGTCACCATATCATTCTCGAAGAAAATATTTTTTAATAATTAGAAAATTAAGTTGACATGGGTTCAGGAAACTCTCTTTGAAAAATAAACTCAATAATAATATCATCACGACATTCTTTTTGTTAGTAACTGGATTTAAGAGCTGTAGTGTAATAATAAATTAATAATGGATTCTCTAATATATAAAATGGCCATTGCATAAAAAAAAAAAAAATTACATCATCAATGGAACAAGTTTAAGTCTTCAGAAACTGGCCAACTTCAAGGAAGCAATTTGACATATATACGAAGTGGTATCTGGAGTGGAACAGAAAGGCCAAGGTGGACAGGATATAAGACGTGAAAAGCCTAAAGATAAATATCGAGAAAGCAAAGACTGAGATGTCTAATGCATTCTCATTGGAACATAAAATTGAACAAGACAAAGTGCATGGAATATTCCTATAAAATATCATTTTTTATAAGGAACCTCGTTCTACCAAAAAACAAAAGGGAGGGGGGGAAGAGATAAATCAGCAAAAGAATTTTCAAAAGAAGGGTAAATTATGATGAATGGCTTCTACATGGACCATTACACAAAAAAAAAAACATATTTTGCAACTGTGTATCTATTAACCATATAAAGATCAAAGAAGAGATTATTGCTCATTTTGTGTCAATTATTATTTTTTTAAATAAAAAGATTAATCATAAAGTAAATAAACTATATAAACTTTTTTATGCCTAGCATCTTATCCAACTAAGCTGACTCCTGTGGACCTAAACCAGACTTAGTTCGCATTATTAGTCCTTGTATATTTCTTTTCATAAACTTATTTTATTATTCCTTATTTAAACCACCAAAATTATTTTCGAGCCAAAAGATAAAATAAATAATAATTTTATATAGTTTTATTTTCTTCGAATTTTGGTATTTATGACAGTTTTATATTTTGGCAATTGTGTATAAAGGATTAAGTTTGACAAATCAACACTTAACGATATCATTTATATCGTCAAACTTATTGATATTTTTTTTTAATTTTATTTTCATGGAATGATTTCATTGTTGCATTAATCAGTTAGCAGCAAGAAGGGACAAAACTACTTCACTGATGTAACAAATTTTTTCTCCTTCAGTACCATAAGTAAGTTTTTTTAATAAGCCCCCCCAAAATGCATGCATAATTTTGTCTCGCCTTTTGAATTGTTTTTTTAAAGTATGTACTTATGAAAAAGTATCAAAAAGTATACACTAATAAAGGTTTATTTAGCACCCTTTGAGAAAACTTAGAATTCAAAGACATAATAGAAAAGATATCACTCTAATACATTGCCCAATTTCATTCCTAACATCATATTTGATCTTAAAGCATGCATGCTCTATTTCATATTTGATTTCAATATCATTCCTTCAGTATATTTGTTTGTTCTTTTTACATTTACGGAAAATACAAATTTGTCAGAATATGTAATTTCATTCCTATGCATCATACATATCAAAATATGTGACAAATTTCATTTTCTGATGCATGGGCTTGCACACTAGTATATTATAAATAAGAACTAGTTCCAAAGACTACAAAGTTGGAATGCAATTAAAGCAGGAGTTGAATAACATAGCCAAGTGTAGAACTTACATCCCCCAATTTTGAGTTCAAGTCATGAACTTTTTTCTCTGCCTCAGCTACCCTGGTTTCCCATATCACTTTCTCCTTCTTTTGAGCTTCTAATTCCCTTTCAAGCTTGTCCACCTGCATAAAAATATCACACTCAGAAAATGCATGAAAGAATTACAACCATTTACGTGACACAACCCATAGTTCATTCATTCATATATAACCTGCTTTTGTAGTTCACCAGCACGTGCATGAGCCTTTCCAACCTCCTCCTCAGCAATCAACGACCCTTTTTTCTGAGAGAAACAAATGATTTTGAAACGATCAACATACTAATTAAAACCAAAGTAAATAACAGATAACAATGAGCATAAGAATCCAACTCCAATGTTGTTACATAAATCACAATGCTCCGATACCTGGAGAGAAGCAATCTCGTTCTGCAGGACCTTGATGGTCATGGATCTATCTCCGATGATTTTTTCCTTCTCTGCTATCAATTCATCCTTCTTCTTCAGTTCTTGTGCCTTCTCACTGATGTGAGATTCTTCAATATGAAATTAAGCACAACATGTGCAATTATTATATTAGCCATCAATAGAAATCATAGTAAACGACGACATATCAAACTTTTTTTAAAAAAATAAATAAAAATAAAAACAAAAACAAAAACAAAAAAGCGAGAAATATAACAGCTATAAAATTGAATCATTAGCTCTTGCCAATCACTATGCAAAAAAAAAAAAAGGACTTATTTGAAGATCAAGCAACGATCATCAAACATTCATATCTACCATCCAATTGTTATCAAAACACGACAATCAATAAAAATTGATTAGCGACGGTTATCCGAGTAATAACCGAAACATTGCAACAATAATTAAAACAATAATAATCGAGAATGAAATAAATAAATTGAAATTGATTATTATGAATTATTAATTAAAGCGGGGAAATAGAAGGGGATTGAAGAAATAAACCTAGGGTTTGGATCTTAGAAGTGAGTTGATCGAATTGGATCTTGAGAGCTTGGGAATCATCATGATGCTGATGGTGTGAAGCGCCTCCTCCTTCTTCGATACCGGCGTCGGCCCTAACGAGAGAGAGAATAAGGGACGCGAGGAGAAGAAGGAGGAAGAGCTTCGGAGGCGCCATGGAAAGGAAACTGCAGTTTTTTTTTTTTTTTTTTTTTGCCGCCAACAAAGCAAAGCTTGTTATGATTCTCGCCACCAAATAAATAGATGGAGACGAGAGAGAGAGAGAGAGAGAGAGAGAGAGAGAACAATGCTATATTTTATTTTTTATTTTTATCGAAGGATTCAATGAAGAATGGGACGAACTTTTTTTTTCAAAATTCAAAATAAATAAAGGGGGAGAAAAGTAATATATTAAAATGGATTTTGTTATTTGGTACTGTAGTATTATATTAAGAATAATATATTAAAAATTTTAAATTTTAATTCTTAATATTTTAAATACATCATTTTAAAATAAATTTTACTATTTTTGTAATTTAAAAGCAAGATATAGCAAATTGTTATTAAAATAAGGGAGAAACACGTGGTTGATTCTAAGGTATACATATGTGCCTTTGAGGAAGAGAATCTTCCTGTATATGAGTTAAAGTTTAAAGTAGTCCAAACATGTGGCAAGCAAGGGGATCCAAGAAGGAAAAAAAAATCATTATCATTATAGTTTCAAATCTTATATTAATTAATTAGCGAATGTGATCCATGCAATAGTAAGGTTATTGCTTAGTGACCAGAAGTTCAAGGGTTCAAATCTTAAAAACAATTTTTATTTGTGGAGGTAAAGCTGCATATATCTATACTATCTATACTATTATATAAAACATCTATACTATTATATAAAACAAATCCTGTTTGTACATAATTTTGTAATTTCTCATTATACATTTCCTAATGGGAAGGGAAGTTACCCATGCCAGTTTCAAAAAACAAAAATCAAATGGGAAAGGAGCAATTTTAAATGGGAAAAGAGCCGTTCACACATACTTGAATGGGTTGATTGTTTTACCACAACCAAGCAAAAAGAAAAAAAGGATACAAAAACTGCCTTATACTATTGTCTCATTCTCATATTTAACATAAAAAAACATGACAAAATGAATGTCGATTTACAAATATAATATTTTATGACAAACAACACTTTACAACGAAAACATGACAATAGGAATACAGATCGACCAGCGTGCCTATCGAGACAGTAGTTATATCTAAACCCAACGAGGTGAAGAGGCTCATGCACTTAGCCACGCTTTTAATTACAAATGTAATATCGTGTTTTCATTATCTTCTATGATTCTAAATATTTATATAGGAAAAATTGAAAACAACTTTTTATTGTTTTCACCCTTTCCAATTCTTACCAACGGGGTTTGGTTCAATTGGTGTAAGGTCCCAACTGAAATCTTGGGAACGAGATACGGGTGCTAGTAACCCCGGGTTCAATTCTCACTAAAAACATCTCGCTGGGGGAGCCAGCCACGCAGCTCACTCCGGATTATTCTCAAGGGCTCCTTGGTATTAAGGGTGCTCTTGGGGATATTAGTGGTTCCGCATGGAATACGAAAAAAAAAAACCTTTCCAATTCAAAATTTTGAAAATAACAAATGAAATAAAAAAACGAAGTCACGTTCATAATTAACAAAAACTTAAATAAAAATATGGGATCATAATTATAATTATTAATATTTTTTAAATAAAAACAATAAACAATTTCACAAAGCAAACATATACTAAATGTTTAATACTTAATAGATATTAATAATTTTACTTTTTTCAATGTATGTTTTGCTTATTTTTTTTAAAACTTGTTATCTTGGGTTCTAAGTAAACTCATAATTTAATAATTGATTACTAGCACAATTTTCTATAACCTTAGTTTCAATTTGAATAAAGTAAAGTAAAGCAATCCTAAGTTCAAAGTATTTAATGAAATAAAAGAAAAATGTTTATCATGTGCCATCTTTATAGGTGCAGGTTATGTAAGAAAAAAGTATAGAAAAAGATGAAGTGAATGTGATTTGTGTTATAATAGAAAAGGAAAATAAATAAAAAGAAAGATAAGTGTAAAAAGAAAGTGTAACGAAAAAACGGATTATAAAAAAAAGCATAAAAATAATACTATTCAAAATAAAATAACATTATTTTTTCTTAATATATATTTCATTTGATAATCAATAAATAAATTAATTTGTTTAGAAACAATTAAGCACTTATGTAATATTGGTATGATATTAAAAGGCATATTTTTCTTACATTATTTAAAAAGAAATATTTTCTTAAAAAGAAGTACAAAATAATTAGAATTCTTCACTTAGATCACTTGTCAGTTGTAATTTACTTATATCGTAGTTTATTATTGGAATATATATTGTAAATTTACCAAATTACATTTTAATTTTAGTTTGGTACTTTTAAAATTTGATTATATTATTTAGTTATGCATAATGTTTAAATTTATTTCTTATGTTAAAATATTGAGTTGAACGAGTTCCATAAAAAATATTGTTAGGTAATGATCGAATCGGGTTTGATTTCATGAAAATAATCTTATCAAACTTTCAAATGGTAGGATTTACAATAAGTTAAATTTGTCTCAACTTTTTTTTTGAAGGCAAAAAACTTTTATTGAAAAAAACAGTGAACCAACATAGTTCACCTAGAGATTGTACATAGCCATACAGTTTTCTCTGGTAAACATCAGTAATATAGAGTGCCCTGATACTCCAGCTAAACACCTATGTTATTACATTTCATAAAAGCATTCTAAAGGATTCAAAACAACCCCGAGCGTGTGGTTCAGTGGTAAAGATTGATCCACGCTTAAGCAAGGTCAGGTGTTCGAATCATGCCTTGTGCATGCAGCAGCGTTAAATCTCGGGGCCAGCTGTCCCACCCATTAGAGGTGCCTACAAGTCAGCGAGAAGATTAGTCACTGCGGTCAGCAGTGGACACTCCGGTCATGGACAAATAAAAAAGGATTCAAAACCCAAACTGAATAAGATCTATTTGTACTTGTATGTTGAATTTTAAAAACAGTCCAAAAATGAATTCTAATTTTTTCTACATTGCTAAAAATGCAAATTCTTTCACTTTCAAAAATTAATTTGTTTCTACTAATCCAAATTTCCCAGATGATGATAAGCCAAAAATTGATTCAATCTTCCTTAAATATCAATTCATATTTACAATCACTAGCTTCACAGTTATAATTAAGTTATAATTATTATAATTTAACAGCTGACAAAGTCGGTAGTTTTGCCTGAGAGAGCTGACTTTTTTTGGTTTTGTTTTGGGTTGGTGTAATTATTATATTATATTATATTATATTATGTTAAACCATAAGTGTGAATGGATGATTTGGTTGAGTAGGTGAGAATGTGTGTTATGTGAAATGTGATGGGGGTAGGTGATGACCGATTCATCAGTGCCTCCAATAATGAAGGTTTGTAATTAATCAACAGTGCCAACAAAGATAGATGGGCACGGTTATTACAAGAGTACTCTGAAAATACATACTAACATATCACGCTGTATAAAAGATAACAAGACTTTGAATATTTTATTATGGAGTTTGTCAAATTGATAATGCTAACCAATTGATTTATTATGAAGGTCAATTAACGTTGTTGATTGCTGTTAATTTCTTAAGCAGAAATCATTTTCCATTAGAAAGAGTGTATAAACTATAAAGTAGTGAGGCCAGAAATTCTACATATGGAAGCTGCTTCCTAATTTATTCTAACTTCGATAATTAAAACAGCTCTAAACCTATATTTACACGTGTTGACAATTAATATTTTTGACTTAAAATAATGAGAAAATAGTTAATAAATTGAAACTGTAAAAAAATTTTACACCATGAGTACATTAGTTAAAAGTAATACAAATAAATGGTGGATGATAAATCAACAATATAATAAACTTTACACCATCAATATATATCCATTAATCTAAAATATAATATTTAAGAACAATAAACGAAGTGCATTGTGCACATGCATTAAACTTAATATATAAATTAGATTTTCATCACTATCCCTCCTTCAGGGGAGAGTTCATACTAGGAAAAAAATTATAGAATCACCAATTTTAATGTAGCTAGACTTGACATTTTAAAAAATGGTACGAGTCATGTGAGATTGTTTGTAAAATGAATTAAGTAAGTAATTTACCTATCTTTGATTTGATAAACTATACCATTTTTTAGGTATATGTTTTTTGCAAGTCTACGGTGTTTTCATGAGATACTAATCTCCTTCGAGGTCATAAGAGTGTCTCTTTCAACAAGGTGTTTATCTTAGGAACCAAATTCAGGGTTACTAATATCAAGATCCCATTCCTAAGATCTCAATCGATTCCACAAGATCAATTGAGCCAACTCCAATTGGCTAAAGTATACCATTTTCTTAATTTATTAAATAATTTAAGGATAGTAGTTCTTTAGGCACGTACTCACTTCATAGATAATCAATCTTAATAATAAAAATCTATTTTAATTTTTGAAATATGTGTATTCCTAAACCAGTGATGTATTAGTACCGAGTATATATTGGGTATCAATAGATGTATGATACTTCTAGGTATTTGAATATGGTATATTAAGATATATTTTCGGTATAGATCATATCAATAATATCATGTATGTGTTAGAATTTGTATTTAATGTCGTGATCAACATATATAGTCCTTATATCTCAGCTTATTTTGAGTCTCAACTTCTAATTTTAAGGTACTCATATCCTATTTCAATGTTAAAATAGTTTATATATACCTTATTTACATGTATTTATTTATAAATTTTGACTTTATATTACCATATTTTTTACCTCAATTTTTTTTAAAAAAAGGTCCTACCCTTGTTGGGTACCGTACCTAGGGATGGCAACGGGGCGGGGGTACTTTCCCATTCCCCATCCTCGGGTCTCATTCCTCCCCCATCCCCATCCCCAAACTCCATCTCGGGTAGAAATTGTTCCCCATCCCATTCTCCACGGTCCCCACGGGGTCCCCAAACATACGCGAAATTTTTTTAAAAAAATCGTAACTTCCATTTGATTCGTAATAAAATTAACCATGCTTAATAGTATTTTCAAAAGATGCATAGTACTTAAAAATAATCATTAAAAGTCAAATAATTCAATCTAAGAAATATAATAAAAATAATCAAAAGGTTAATATTTGTTTTAAAATTAGACAATTACAAACTTTTTTTTTATAGTAAAGGCAGACTTTAGTTGAAAGTGCGGCGGAAGAGTGAATCAGCACGGTGAAGGAGAAGAAGAAATTAGGGATTTAGTTGAAAGTGGAATGGGCGAATGGCTGCTGCAGTGCTAGTATGTAGTTGAAATTAGGGTTGAAAGGTGAAATTACCAAAAAAACCAATTCTTTTAATTACATAAAAATTAAAAACTAAGGGTGTATATGTAAAATAGGCGGGGAACGGGACCCCGCGGGGACGGGAGACCTATCCCATTCTCCGCCCCGAGATCTGTACGAGGGAAAAATCCCCCCATCCCCGACCCCGACGGAAAAAAATCCCCGAAATCGGGGATCCGAACGGGGCGTTCCCCGCGATGATCCCCGAATGACGTTCCCCATTGTCACCCCTAATCGTACCTATACTCGACGGATTCAACATAGATTTTAAAACACCAAAAGCGAAGCTTGGCATTGATAAAAATTACACTCTCACAAGTCACAATGTAAGAGTTGCTTCCCAAACCACTTCTGCGGAGGAAATAAAAGAGAGTAGTACGGAGACATTAATCTCTTTGCCTTTGGTATGGATTGCTGGACTTTTTATTTTTTTCACATGTTTGATGAATAAAAGTAATGAGATTAATAAATGCTGTTTCAGAAAAAGGGGAAAAAAAAAAAAACAGATAGAATCAAGTCATCAACTGTTAACTGTTTGAGATGAGTAGATGACTCAATTTTATCAAATCAGGATAGGGCCAGCCCAACGATAACAATTTGATTTTGGGCCAAGCAAGCCCAAAAGAATGTTCAATTTTTTTCTTTAAAAAAAGAGAAAATAGCATTGCTTTAACACTGAATCAAATGGCTCTTAAACATTAAACATGTGCTCACATATTCGATCCTGTCTCATGAGAATGGAGAGTGTCTTATTGAGAGCATCACCTTTGAAAGGACTCAATCAATGAGAATTAGTCTACAAACCCCACACTTTAGGTCCATTGTTAATCCCCAAACTCCATTTTTTTCGACGGGGTTCTATCGGAATATTTTTCGATACCCCCGAGTCGGAAAAATGCATTTTCCGACTTTAAAACCCCGTTTTTAATAAACGAGCATTTGGAAAAATGCATTTTTCTCCGATAGAACTCCATCGGAAATAAACCGGGTTTGTGGCCTAAAGAGTGAGGTTTGTAGACTACTACTCCTCAATCAATTGATGTCCAAACCCCATTTTTTCCGACGGGGTTCTATCGAAATATTTTTCGATAACCCCGAGTCGGAAAAATGCATTTTCCGACTTTAAAACCCCGTTTTTAATAAACGAGCATTCGGAAAAATGCATTTTTCTTCGATAGAACCCCATCGGAAATAACGGGGTTTGTGGCCTAAAGAGTGGGGTTTGTAGACTACTACTCCTTAATCAATTGATGTCCAAACGAATTAGTAACCCGATTAGATCCATGAATCTTTCTACTTATATATTGTTCAATTTACTATTTTTTAGTCAATGTGGGACTAAATTATTATTTTTCTCTCTCAACCGTATATTAAACCTGACTTTATCTATAGCCATCTATTACTATTCATTTCGATAAGTATTGTGATGTCTAATTGCTAATCCTACGTGTTTATTTTTTTTTTTACATGAGAGGTCTGAGACTAGAACCCATGACCTGGGGAGGGGAAAATTCTAAGTGTCCCTGCAGCCACCAACTAGGCTGTCGCGGACAAATCAAACGTGTTTATTATCTTAATAACATATCTCTAAATATTACCAAGGTGAGAATAGTCTTCCATAATTGATAGAGTCTATAAAAGGTTTGCTCTCTAACTCAAAATTCACATTTGTCAACCTCTCTCCATCCTTTGCTAATTTCACAGCTCCAAGTATCGCAAAAGCTTCATTATGAATTAGAGCCATTGAATTAAAACGCTTCTCATCACCGCATTCGAGCAATGAACCATCGTGTATCTTTGCCATAAGCTTAAGCCCATGTCATTATTATTGAATGGAACTCGATTAGTAGATTTTATTTCAAAATAAAAAATATAAAAAAAAGGATGCTCTTCTATACACACACGGCTCAATTAGAATTAGAATGCTCTTCTATACACACACGGCTCAATTAGAATTTTAGATTGTTTTATACAAACAATTTTAAGTTGAATTTTAAAAATCAAAACATTAATTATTATTGTGAGTTATGGGGTTACACAATCTTACAAAATGTGAATCATAAAAAAAATAATAAAATCCTTTGATAATTTACAGCTAAACATGTGACAATGAGACACCAAATTTTGTGCAATTCTATAAAAAAAATTATTGAAATTCTTTACACTCTAATATAGTTTCAAATTGATAAAGTGTTGTTCATATCGAAAATTCAAAAAATCATATCGAAAAAAAAATTGATAAAGTGTTGTCAATCCATCCTAACTTAAAAGTATTTAAGGAATTAAACTTATAAGATTATCAATTAAAGATTTTAACTTTAAGAAATTAATTTGTGTAAATACATACAGTATGTAATGTAATATTGGTACATACAATTATAAATAAGTATGAATAAATCGCTTGGCGTTTGTAATTTACTTATATTATTGTTTATCATTGAAATATACATCATAAAATATACAGAGTACTTTAGGTTTGTATATGCTGAAGCTTCATAAACTTGTTAGCAGAAAACCTATACACAGCTAGGTAGCAATAATTGCCCTCCAGCTGGTCCATAATTGCCTGTGAAGCTCCTTATTGGCATATTGCGTTCCTCTATAGTTTATAATCAAGCTGCTCCTTGTGATTGAATTCATCTTGATTGGGACATTTCTAATATAATGGCCACACTTTTTCGTGAAGGAATCTGGTTGATGACCTCCTTATACTGTTCTAACTTCTACCTTTTAAAAAGGCACGTTTTTCCCTTTGAACCCATTTAATTTGACTGCTACTTTTTTTTTTTTTAAAAAAAATTATAGTAAACATTTGACTGTTACTTATATTCTTTAGAAGTTTAGATGATCTATTCAATTATGCAAAAAATTGAATGGCTTATTTAATTTGATTATGGTTAAAAAAAAGGGATAATTTATTACAAATGAGTAAAATAGAAAAACAAGTGTTAATAAAATTTCTCCTACTTCTAAGTTTTCCTAAATTATTTGTAAACTAACATTTTTTATAACTAGCCCACGTAATATTACTTTTTAATATAAATTAACAGAATCAACAGTGATAGAGCTTAAGAAAAAAAACAGTGATAGAAAAGATCGAGAAAAGTATGGGAAAATATAATATGACCGCTTGCTTAGTTAGACCTCAGTCTCAGTAGGCCGCACCTTCCTTGAAGACACTAACACTCTTGATCTCTATTGCAATTGCACTAAAATATCAGTCCATAATAATTTATTATGAGATTAAATTCTAGATCGAATCATACTTGATACTTGGTATTAAAACTTAAAAGAATACTCTGCTACAGCCTACAGCTACATGTACAACCACCAATTGTTAAAACATGAATGGACAGAAACCGCGTTTTGTTGTTGTACCAACAAATATTTAAGTTTATTTTTCAATGATTTGTTGGCCTTCTTCATGCATGACCTTTTGCTCATATCACGTGGACATTTTTTTAATTCCTTTCACATAATTATTATTTGATAGAGTTGGAAATTCAATGCATCATTGCATGATAAAAGGTGGATGATCTGAGATTTAATCCCTAATGGCATAACTATTACAACTTCATTATTTCAATGTCCATAAGTAATACTCATGCAACACTTACTCTGCTCTGCATGTGTTATTTCTCTCCTAACTTTGCAATATCTAAGTGTTGGGTATCCCGGTCATTGATTAAAAAAAAACTTTCCAATTGGTAATTAGTAGTAATTAACATATCAAGGTTTTAACAGAAAGTTTAACAAAAGAATTGCTTTGCATTTCATAAATTTTAGGGGGAAAATTACATCTTTTTAAACTTTAGGGGCTAAACTGCACATGACCCAAACATTAGGGGTTATAAAGTGCATTTTTTTCAAAATATTACTCCTTCCGATCCTATTTATAGGACATATTCTAGAAGAATTCTTTGGTCCTATTTATAAGTCGTTTTGTATTTTCTAGGAAGCATTTATTGCTTTTTTCTCTTATTTGCCCTTTATCCATTAATGTGAAATAATACATTATGAAATTCCCAATACAAGATAAGTGGGTAAAATTGTAATGTTAAAGTATTTTTTTAAAGTTTCAAGAAATTTAATTATCTTCCTTGATCCGTGTGATATAGATAAGTATACCCTATAAATAAAACCAAAGAGAGCATGAGGCAACAAATATTGTAATGATATTAAGCAATGGAATATATTTATATCAGGAAAGTCACAGCATACTGAGATTTTTATGGGATCATGTTTTAATTAATATTCTCAATGCAACTTCTTGATCAATGAAGACCACACATAGTAGAGTAAGACACAACCCTGTCAATTCCACCACTTAGTAGTTAATGTAACAGTACTATGTAAACTTATAGGCATGTCCTTCAGTACATGAACCAAAATTTAGAATACATACATATCATATAATAATGATATACACATAATGCATATATTATATGCCAAGGCAACCCCCCCAATGCATTAATTTATATGCCAGTTGCCATAGAATTCTATAATGCCAATGAGATGCACACAATTATTATTTTTATTTTAAGTGGCAATTGCACCATACAATGGCATTTGAGTGATTTAAAATTGAACCAAGGGTATAATATCATTGATCTAACTATAAAAGAGGTGACACTTAAGTTTAAGCACTGTACCAAATTATTGATTTAACTTTCTTCCAATTGCTTAGTTATTCTTTTTCAATCTTTCTTTTACCAAACCCTGAGAGAGAGACATAACATTCTGTTGTTCTTGTTGATCCATTAATTGTCTCAAATGGGCATAACAGAAGCATGCTCCAGATTGATAGGGGATTTTTTCCATGCATTCAAAAACTCACCACCAAGCACAATGCCTCACCTTGATCACAATCATGATCCTACCAACAAGCCTCAGAATGTGCTCAAACTTGATGAAAAGATGGTCACTGCTCTTGTCACTGTCTTTGGCATGCAAACCAATGGAAGAATCAAGAAGGAAAATGCTAGGCAAGTTGTGGAGAAGCTTGGTTTGATGTATGGTTCTAAGGAGGACAAGCCTTCTAGATTTGAGCTAGTTGGTGAGGGTGGCTTCATGGATGATGAAGTGCCTGTGGAAGATGTGCTTGGTGAATTGGAGGAGGACGAGTCGAAGCGCAGCAAGCTGTTACACGAAGCCTTCAAAATCTTTGATGAGGATGGAGATGGATACATAGATGCAATGGAGTTGAAGAGGGTGCTTGATTGCTTGGGTTTGGACAAAGGTTGGGATATAAACACAATTGAAAAGATGGTGAAGGTTGTAGATTTGAACTTTGATGGCAAGGTTGATTTCAGTGAGTTTGAATTGATGATGATGGGATAGCAGTTTATTCATTCAAATAATTATTTTATTACATTCATTGTTTCCTCAATTCACTAATGAATTTTGTATTATCAGTTCTCTCCATTCTAAATGTGTATGAGTTATAGATAAATCTGTTATCTGCTAGAGTCATATCGTAACAGGTAGACCAATTGATGTGAAAAAGTACAAATAAAATAAAATACAATAGAAGAATCTTATTGAAAAGGCTATACAGATCATTCAAGTGATGCTTCCACAATTAATTGTCAGAATATTAATTAATTAATATCAATATATTGATTTCTCTTGAAATTATTTAAATACTTATCTTTTCTTTCATTTCAGAAATCAGATTGACTTTTATTTAACATATTCTGCTTCTATATAGCACTGTATCTTGTTATACAAATGAAAATATAAGAATGATATAAGTGAGTTTTCTAAAGAAGAAGAAGTAAGAAGATATGAGTACAATCCTTTTTGTCTAAGGGAAACTCATAAGAGGTCTTACCAGAGGAAGAAAAAGGAGAGGGAAATAGGAAAGGGATAGATGTGAGGTTTGAATTAGCACACACGGCCACTCATAGTCATGTTCTTATTGTAACCAACTGAGCCGACTCTAAGAATCAGAGTATAATTCAGATAAACGTTGTGGATGTTGATATGATTTATTCGTATAATATTAAATGAATCTTCCCCAGACATAATTTGGTGAAATGCTGAGTTGCTCCACTCTTAATTTGATAATTCCTGCCATGTGTATGGCACATGAATAGTTGTGATAGGATCTAAACCAATAAAGAATAAATGAAGTTGAAGCAAAGAATAACACCAAGGAGCTGTCAGCATGCCATTGGTTTAGTAGTCTTAGCAACTCTAATCTTGTTTCATTTAATTAAGAATTAAATAAAAATTATGGAGGCTCAACATTGACTCCAGGAATGTGAGGCACAGCAATCTGCATGTGACACAAATTACCTTTAGTTTAGCCTTCACAGACATTATTTTTTTTTAATTTTTTTACAAAAGGGGGTCTTTGGCCTGTTGTGAGAATGGAAAAGGTAAACTGAAGTGGAAGCAAAGCAGCCTTCCATTTTGCATGTGACATTAATTTATTTTGGTAACTCCTCATTTTGAGTTCTTAGGTGTTCACTTCGCATCAAGTTTCTCCGGCCAAACATAGGGAAAGTCTTCCACATTAGAAAACTACACCTAATTAAGAAGCTAAATGTTTCAAGTTTGTACATCTAGTCCTCAAAATTAATTAAGAACCAATTCAGAATAGGATTTGGTGTATAAATGATGATATGGCAGAGATAGTTTAATTACAATTAGAAATGGAGAAAGCAAACACAGTCCTTTTATACAAAAGTAACACAACAAAGAGAAGACACTATTTTAATAGGCATAATTAAAGATAAAGCAACCGAAAACAATAATATAAACCTATTAACCTAATTAGACAACAAGACTTAGTACAATATAAAGTTGGATCTATTAGGAAGCTACATAGTCTCTGGTGGAAATGAAACCCTTACTACTGCCACATAGTCACAGAGCTCACAGCATCGCTTAGGACTCCACTGTTGACATTGTTGTAAGTTATATCCAAGTTTCCAAGTCCATGAGCTGAATTATGCCCACCAACTGTGATACCACTATATGAGGCATCATTTCCATGGACAGTGATGGTTGGTGAGACGTGAGCCATGCGGCGCATATTATTAGTTGTGTTGAGTTGTGGTGGTGTGCTCAATTGAGTCTGAGTCTGAAGAAACTGGTTGTTTAATGTGAAAGAGCTCCGAGTGACCATGTCCTCAGCTAACTTCACCTGCAAGTAAACAGAAATTTCTCATATATATTCAATGAGTGTGCCAACTGCCAAGGGCCTAATTTTTAAGTGAACCTGAACCAAATAGCTTATCTTAATTACAAGGACTTAGGATCCTTCCTTTATTCCTAGTTACTTCTATATTTCTCTTCTTTTCGGAAGTTGTTACTTTTTTTCTTCTTTTGTTGATATCACTCATCCATTTTGGATTCTAAATAAAACAAACATGGTGTTAATACGTTAGCTAGAACAATATTTCTAAAAGAACCTCATACCTTAGCTCTCAAAGCTTCAACATCAGATTTCAGCACTCTGTTATTTGTATCAGCGTCACGAAATTGTTGACTTGCATGAGTAAATTGCTTGTACAGGGTTGCATTTTCCAGTTTCAGTTTTTCAACCTGAGAAAGAAAAATCCAAAGGAAAATAAAATTATTGCTTCTTCTGCATTGTACTGGAGATTGTTGCTTAAATTTCAAAAGTCAAAACATAGAACTACCAATGTCCCTTAACTCTCTCTTATGAATGCTACACATACATGCCAGTGTAAAGTAAAATAAATAGAACTTTCAGAGAATACTCATCCCTGCACAATTACTCTAAAAATTCTGCTCTTGCATTTTTTTCTATTAGAATTCTGTTATTTGGACACTCATAATACGAAACTTAGATGAATCTTAATTCGTATCTATCCCGTATTGCATGCTGTATATGACAATATTCAGTAACACTCTTGCAGTGTAAAATGAAAAAACATTGTACTTTTCATTTAACAATGATTAGGATACCTTAGCTGTAAGAATATTAATATTGTTGCATATTATTCCCTTTTCTTTTGATCCTCAACAGTCCACTGAAGAACTAAGCACTTCAGTTTCTTCCAACAAAGACTTATCAAATGCACTCTATATACTCCCAAAACATTTGTTACCTGCAACTCAAGGTCAGCCAAATGAGCTTGTTTTCTTCTTCTTGATCTCCTGGCAGACTCGCGATTCGAAACCTTCCTGAAACCATAATATCGTGTAAAGTTTCAGCTTAAAGAATTAAACCATCCGAGTTCTATACCCAATTTTCTATTGCTTTGATTTTGACATACCTTCGAAGGCGCTTCACATCAAGAGGATTTGTGCTCTGTTCACAGGGACCTGCTTCATCATCCTCGTCAGATGGATCAGATGAACCACTTGTAGCTCCTTTGATTTGATTCTCTCTGCTGTCTGGTTTATTAGCTGAAACTGGGCTGCCAACTGTCCAGTTTTCAATTCAATCCAAAATGTTAAACTACATAAACTAAGTTTTTGTGAGCTATATTAGGAAGTAATAATAGTAATATACCAAGATGGTTAACCAAAATATAGATTTATAAATATATACACACACCAAGATGGAATTATATGATTTACATAAATTAAGTTTGCAATTCAATCCAAAATGTTTAAATGTCATAAACTAAGTTTTTGTGAGCTATGTATACTTGTTTCATCCCATGCAAACAGAAAGAATTAATAATATGCCAAGGCCCAAGATGAAGGGAACTTGACATGCAATAAATAATAATATAATTTACATGTTGTGATAAAACCATTACCAGTGCCACAATTGGATGCTTGAGAATCAATAGTAGCTGAGATGGTTGAATGCTTGGGAGTGACAATTTGTGAACAGAGGATGGTATCTCCACAGGTTGAAAATGCAGTCACTGCATCCTGCAATTACCAACGGCTGCATAAGCTGGAATTTTGTACATCAATTATGTTTTATAGCAATAGCACCACAAGATCTCCCAGGCTCTTCATTCAAGTCTATTTATTCATTTTTAAAAGAAGCTTTACTTGCTCAAAACTGTGGTTGGTCACAAGTGGAACAGAAGGAAATTGCACTAGCAAATTTTTTATCATCACAAAATCAAAGCTTTTCTTCTTTGTTTTATTTTTTTCCCCATCTAGCCTAGGCATGTTTTTTCAGTGATGCAAACCATCAAGTTTCCCATAGCCCTTGAAAACTGATCCATTTAGATTGTCAATGATACGAGGACTTTTTACTTTCATGCATAACCCATTATTATTTTTTTTATTTTTAAAAAGAAAGATGACAGATCCATAATTTTGTAAATTTACAACTACATGAAAAGCTACAAGAATAAAAATTATTTTGAGATTTTATTTACCAAAAAAAGTAAATGAAATAAAATTCATTGTCTACTTCACTTAGTGATACCATGGTTAGAGTGGTTGATTCATAATTTGTGCAAAACATTTATTTTTGGGTAACAGATAAAGAAAATATAATAATGGTGTAAAGATAAACGTGAGTTCTGTTTATGAAAAATATTTTTATGAAACAATATTGCCCTACTAATTTTGTGGAGAGATTTTTATGGCAAATTGGCAATCCACTTGAGAAGGAAAACTGTTCATTTTGTTTAATATTTAGTTGTGATAATATGATTTTTTTTTAAGACTTTGCTAACCAGTTGCCTAGAAAAGATTTTCCTGCTATTTGTTATATTATATTGTAGGAAATTTGTCATACTCGTTCTTCATACGGTTAAATAATTAACTTGTCTCATATCAATGATCTAGGATTTATCTCAATTATTCAAAGTTTTTTTTTTTTTGAAAAAAAAATACATAAAATAAGTAATAAATTATGGTGATTTATCTGAGACCACGACTTAATAATTTTTCCTTCATTTTTTCGTGTGAAAAGAAAAATAAACTAGCACTTTGAATTAAGCTTCATTAATTTTGAAAGGATCATATTTCGTTTTGAAGATACTCATTTGGCACTTCATATTTCGTTTTGAAGAAAACTTATCACACAATTATAATTTTTTTTATCCACTAGTTATAAAAAATATTAAAAGAGAAATATAGTAGATTCACATTAAAAAATAAAATACTTGATGCTTCAGGACATAATAATCAACTTGTATTCTCAATATTTTTTTACCAATTTAAATCCCTATCTTCAAACCTTAAGCAAGTTTTTTTTTTTTTTAAAAAAAAAAAACTAAAGTAAAAGTTATAGAACGAATTCATACTTGATTTGATTTAATGTTTTTTTTTTAATGGGAAAGGTTAAAAAAAACATCGATACTAAAATTTGAACCCGAGTTTTTGGACTTCATAACCTATGGATCTATTAATTGAGTTGGTTCTTGAAAAGTAATTTGATTTAATGTATAGATAACTTAACTTGAGATTCAATGGTAAATACACCTTTCACTTTCTCATTTTAAAAACAAGCACAATTTAGAGACTTTAAAAAAAAAAAAAACTAACAAACCAATGGTACAGAAGTAAACATATTTCTTTTACCATTGAATCATTGATTATTGATACACAATTTAGTTGCTAGAGTAGACTTTCGATTTAAATTGTATAAATTATATATTATATATAAGGCTAGTAGGATGATGCTCGGTGACACAATTACCCTTGTGAAAAGTCATAGGTGCCTATTATTAGCACACAAGAAAGAAGATCATGCATCATGGGTCCACTCACACTCCAAGCAAGCAAGCCAGCCTAGTAAAACAAAACAAAAAAAAATGCCATATATCCAAAAACAAGTCCTGCGTTCCCACAAGTTCTTAACTCAAAAATCCCAATAATGAAAAGCTGGCCACATCATCAACAACAGTAACAACAACAAGTCTCTTTCTCCACCAACTTGACAAAGCTTCTATCTCCATCCTCTCTATACTAGTAATATATAAGCAACTAAACCCACCAAATATTATTCTGCCTCTTCACAATTTGTTATACTCCGAGATACTATCATTTTTCTCTCTCCTTCACAATAATTAAGAGTAATTGAACTTACATATACTTAACGGAACAAAAACTTTTCCAAAAATGTATAATCACTTAATCTCAAAAGCTTCCACAATTACAATATTTCTCTAAATTTTGTCATGCTTTTACAAGGTAGAGCAAATTTCGAAACTAATCTCTTTTCTTCGTTCAGATAAAAAAAATTAACTGAAATTTTTAAGAAAAAAAATATATCAATTATTACTAGTGCATATATGGATGCACCTTTTTTTTAGAATTAATTCTGGAAAACAAAAATTATTCATTATTACTTCATCTTAAATATGATTTTAAATCCTAATATGATTTTTCACCGCATGATTAAACATGACCTGTGTTCTAAAAAAATATTTTAGAATTATAATTTTTCATTATAAATCAATAATCACGATTAGGAAAAAGCATGGGAGCAAGCTGACTGTGCTAACCAGTTACCATATCAGAGTATCCACGTCATACCGATGACGTGGCAAAAGATGCTGCAACGCACGCACGCACACATTTTCAGTTTCAACTTTCAATTTTAGAATCAAACACAGCGTATTTTTTGTGTGTGCGAAGTGAATTAAGACTGACCGTATTGTTATGGATGACGGGCGGAGTGAGGTCATCGGAGCAAACTCCGGCGATCAATGAGTCGTCGGTGGCGATGTACCGAAAGTAATCAGGTTTGACGTCGTCAACGTCGTTAGCGAGTCCGTTATACCACTGATCATCGTAGAGCTCCAACTCCGCCATCCGTTTGAAGAAGGTCGGGTTCGGGAAAACCGTCGGCGGCGGTATCAGAGATTGCGGTGTCGCAGATTCCATTTTCGCCGGAGAGGAATAGAAAAGAAAAGAAAAGAAAGAGAAGATGTGTAAAATGTATAAGAGAGAGAAACGATAGAGAGGGAAAAGGGAATGAGGTTAGAAGCTAGATTGGTATAAATAGGAGGAGAAGCCAAAGCTATTGAGATTGTTTTTTTTTTTAAAAAAAAAATTAAAAAAAGAAAAAACAAGTGGGCGGCACATGAGGTTAAAATTTACCAGAAAGTTTTTGGCGATGTGAAATGGCGAAAGTGACCTCGCCCGTCACGTGTAATTGCGTGTTGGACCCGTGAGGTGGGTTACACTCTCTCTGTTTCTCTTATGCTCATTCCAAGGTTTTTATTTTAATCATATTTATAAGACTCCTTTTTCAATTTTTAATAGAATTTAATTACTTCTTTCTACAAACATCTCTATTAAATCAACACTTTTTAGTGTTTCAATAATAATTATAGGGGTAGTTTTGAATAAGTATATCATATTTTCACATTTCTAATGTCACTAACAAATTTATCAACTTTTCTTGACGAGAGTAAAAAATTTCAAAAAGGTCTTATAAATATGACCGGAGAAAGTATAAGATTACTCAAGACAAATTCCAGTTCCACAGAAAAAAAAAAGTTAAACCACATATTTGATTCTTTAATTTATTTTTTATTATTAAATTAGTTCTTATTTTTTATATTATATTGGTTTCATTATTGATTTAGTTTACAAGTTATATATTGTTCATTATACATGAATCAATAAGATATGTTAACTTTGTGATAAAAAAAAAGATATGTTAACTTTCTCTCTTTAATGATGCAAATGTGGATCAATATAATATTAATAAGTAGGATAAAGAATGACTTATGAACCAATTTGATAACAAAAACAAACGTGAGTGACAAATATGATACTAAAAATAATAAGGGACAAACCAATTTGATAATGAAAAATAAGATACGGATCAATTAAGCATCCCAATGAAAAAAGAAAAAAGAGAAGTGTTTTATGTACATTCAAATGTCAATTGCAGATGTACATGTAACGCTAGTGAATGAAAAAATTGTTTATTTTGTTAGTGATGTTAAGAAAAATTGAAATATTTTATTAGCTTTTTGCTTAAGCAAGTTTTTGATCCTTGTAAATTGGACTAATTATATTAATTAGTCTTTGAAAAAAAAGTTGTCTATTTTAGCTAAGTTACACAATTGTGAAATATAATTTACATTATAAGAGGCCAGCAGGGAGCCGATGTCAGAATAATCAAGTCACGGTTAACATTGTCACTTGTTGACACGTGTTGTCACCCACATGTATTATTAATGTTGACATGTGACAAGGATAACTACAACATGATGATATTGACAATGAATATTGTCATTCACGTCAACACATAATTGCTAAAATTGATAAAGAAAAATGAATTTCAAATTTATATTTATTTAAGCCTTTATTTTTCAAAATTACACTTATACTCCCTCATGTTATAATATAAGCTTTTTAAGGTTGTGATACATAGATTAAAAAAATACAATTAATATGAATTTTTTATTAATAATTTGTTTTTTCTCTTATTTATTCTTTACTGTCTCTCTATAATTAATTTTCTACTCATTATTTTTTTAATTATAATTAAGGATAGAACTATAAAAATCATAATCAATATTGTATTGGTTTTATAGAAAGCTTTATATTATGAATTTTTTAAAAAGAAGACCTATATTGTAAAATGGAGGAATTAATTATTATTTAAATTTTAAAAAATATTTGAGTAAATAAATAATTAAACATCATTATAAATTAAAATAGAGTTTTATAAATGAGTTAAGATCCGTCGTTGACACCAAGTACAAAACTTGGTAAATTACAACTTCACATAACTTTTTATATATTATAAAATTTATCAATTCAACCGTTGAATCATGTGTTATTATCATGACGATCATACATACCAAATTGCAGATTATTCGGAGATTCATAGGTATGTAATCTAATAATGCATATTTACTTATATTTGAAATAACGTATTATCCATTAAAAATAGAATAGTCAGATGAAGTATCAAATAATTTTTATTTTTATGAAATTTTGTAAACTTGACATATAATTTAACGGTTGGATTGACAAATTTCATAATATATAAAATATTATGTGAAGGTGTAAGTGGCCAAATTTTACACCGATGTCAACGGATATTAACTCTAAATAAATATGACAAAAAAATTTAAAAATGTCTTACATAATATTATGTGAGAACAGTACGTTAGGAAAATGAATTCAGCCGTTTATCTATCCCGAATATGCGATGTGCTGCTGAACTGACACGTGATAAAGTGAAAATTAGGTGGGGCTCTATTTTAATTCTGCTTGATTTTTTTTTTTTTTATGATTTACATGCATGATGATTATAAATAAAATAATAATAGAACAGAAAGAGGAAACGATCAAGTGGTCTGTCCAAAATTTCAATTGCACATTGGATTACTAGTGTACTGAAAATGGACTCAAGATGTTGATTAATGATTACTTTAATCAAAATCACATATTATTATTTTTTTGTTTTGTTCATAGCAATAATAATCAAAACTTTGTCTATACATAATTTTATTCTTGTTGTGGCCACTTTGACCTCTGTTGGCCAAGTAAGAAGGGAATTTCATTCTCTCAAAAACTCCAAAGGACAAATATCCTGTTTAAGCTCAACTACAATTCGTGGCTACTCTTATCTAGAATAGGGAAGGAGAAAAGGAAGTGCATGCAGAATATATTCTCTGTTACTATGTAATAATCCCTCTTCTCTATATATGTACGGGCTACAAAACGAGAATTTTTAAATAATGTGTAGCACCACGAACAGAAGCTTCTACATGACTACATGAATGAGAACTAGTGGCCCGTAAATATTGCTGAAGAATATGAGTTGAGATACGATATCTTAACACAGGTAGTTTAATTAATCACTTGCTACGTCTCGACGGGCACTCCCGTATATGTCGATCCGCATTTCTATTGTCGTGTTTTTGTTGTAAAGTATTGTTTGTCATAAAATATTATATTTGTAAATCGACATTCATTTTATCATGTTTTTTTATGTTAAAAAGAAGAAGGAGACAATAGTATAAGGCAATTTTTGTATCGTTTTTTTTTTCTTTTTGCTTGGTTGTGGTAAAGCAATCAACTCATCCAAGTATGTGTGAACTGCTCTTTTCCCATTTAAAATTGCTCCCTTCTCATTTGATTTTTGTTTTTTGAAATTGTCATGTGTAACTGCCTTTACTTGTTGATGCAACAATTATTATTATTTTTTGCAGTAACTTCCCTTTCCATTAGGAAGGGTATAATGGAAAATTACAAAATTATGTACAAACAAAGTTTGTTTTATATAATAGTATAGATTTCTTTTTTTATATTTCATCATTTTTTTTCTGTAGGTAATACGGTTTTATTTTTTTGGGTTTCCCAAGGTACGCAACTGGGTGACTAATCCTTTCGACATTGTTGAACCCTTTCAGAAGCTAATCTCCCAGCAAGGCCTCTTAACAATACAGCCTTATACTATCTTTTTATCAGCTTAAAAACTTTTCAAATAATTAATAAAAGGTACTCCGTATTATATTATCTTTGTCTCTCTCTCACTCTCTCTCTCTATATATATATATATATATAAGATTCTTTTCAGTTTTTTATTATGTCCTTATTTATAAGACCTTATATCAATTTTCAATAACAATTAATTACTTTTTTTCATAAATACTCATATTTATTTTATACTTTTTTAGATTCTCAATACTATTAATAAGGGTAATTTTGAAATTAAAATACATATCAAATATTCACATTTTCAATACCATTATAACTAAATCAACTAACTTTCTTAATGAACGTAAAATCTACCAAAAAAGTTTTATACATAGGGACACGAAGGGAGTAACTTTTTCACGAAATATACATATACTAATAATTATCAATTTAGTAAATATAATGTATTTGGCAATGATAATTCACTGTTTTCCGTCTCATAAGTTATGTTCATTTAACCATTTTACTTTATCTCATAAGTCATGCACTTTTAAAAATCCAATATTCATTTATACTTCTTTTTCCAAGTATACCCTTATCTATTACATTCTCTTTTTCACTACTCATTTCTCTATCTTTTTTCAATATAATTTTCATACATTTACTATTACTCTGTAACCTATTATTAAATGAGGTAATTTAATCAAAATATATCAAATACTTCGATCATTTGTTCATTTTATTTCTTAATCTATGTACAATTTATAAAACAACATAAGTTATAAGACAAAAGGATTATTTTTTATTTATTAAAAAATATCTTTAGATTATTGGTTAACATTTTTCAAAAAATTAAATAGTACTGCACGAGGAATCCTCAACAGAATTTATAAGATTCCTAGGCCAAGTACACTACTTTACTATTTTACTTGAGAAATTGCAATACGCAGAATACCAATAACTACTACGAAAGTAATCACATCATATATTTCGTCTTTTGTTTTCTTCCATGTACGGATATGAGGCATGACAATAAAATAAGATGACGTGGCAAATTAAAATAGGTGTATACACTTTATCGGCCACATATATAAGATATTAAAATCTTGCAAGTTTTGCATGTGGCTTAGAAATTGCCATAAAACTAATAAATGGAGTATTTGGTGCCACTTGCTAAGTCCATTATTTATAAAAGCCATATTTACCATAGTTGGCAGTCACAATCTCAATCATACAAAAGTTCACCTTCTTGACTACGAGTACAAAATTAAAATTAAAGAGTGGTGATGAACAAAAGACACAATACAATTGGTAATCAGTATGTGTATAAATCTCACAAAGTGTAGTGCCACTAAAATAATAGTATAGCCACCAGCAAAGAGATGCGGTCCAAATTCCAATCCCAACAAAGCCATAATAAACTTTTACTTTTGGAAAAGCATTAAAGCCAATTTTGGCTCCTTGACGTGGCTTATGTAGCAATGCATGGAACGAAGGCAAAGAGAAGAAGCTAGCTAACAAAGGGGGGTGTTTGGAGCAATTAAAAGTGGGTTTCTTAACGTGGAAGTTCTTGGTTAAAGTAATGGGGTTTGATTGGGACAAGCACCGACCTTAAGCAAAAAGTTGATAACATATGTACATGCTTTTGTGGGTAGTGTTAAAAAAGCAGGTTAACGCTCGCTTTCTCTCAGAGGAGTTTAAAGGTAAGTTAGCTACCTTTGCATTATTATTTGTTTATATATTTATTTATTCCTAACTTCACCTTTTTCCTGTTATCATCACATTGCATTACCTAGCTTTAATTTC
Source organism: Crotalaria pallida (assembly GCA_037953625.1). NCBI lineage: Eukaryota > Viridiplantae > Streptophyta > Magnoliopsida > Fabales > Fabaceae > Crotalaria > Crotalaria pallida. The sequence continues at coordinate 160,986,640 of CM075650.1, forward strand.
TAAAATAGATCATCCAATGAGGTTCCTCGTTAAAACCACCTTCAAATAATTTATGCAAAGAGTGTCTTAATAATGTGATATAATGTGGTGGGAACAAATCAGGGGGCGATGGAATTAAGATTTAAGACTAGTGGAATTGCATTCTGCACTTGTTAGTTTTTGGTTGTCGTTTTTATGCTAGTATGTACAATATTATACTTAATAATTTATCGTCAATGACTTTATACTAGTACTACCTTGTCTGCCCCCGGCATGGAGCACGTCACACGATTTCAACTCCGTGGTATATATATCAGCATACACATTATACGGAGGGACGGACATGACAAACCCTAGAAGCTTCTAGGCTATTCTATATGCAGTGCAAGATTAATGTGTTTGCACTATATGCAGGGATGAAGCTTCTTAGGAACGGGTGGAAGCTCCCATTTCCCCTAACATTTTAAAAAAAATACTGTATATACTTATTAATGCATTTCATATCATGCATACCAAGGCATTTTTCTTTTTGTCCATAACTGGAGTGTCCACCGCCGACCGCAGTGACTAATTTCCTCGCTGGCTTGTAGGCATCTTTAATGGGTGGGACAGCTGGCCCCGAGATTTAACGTTACTGCATGCACAAGACAGAATTCGAACACCTGATCTTGCTTAAGCGTTGATCAATCCCTACCACTTAACCACACGCTCGGGGTTCATACCAAGGCATTTTTGACTTTGTGGTTAGCTAGCAGTTTAGTTATGAAATAATCAGGGTACCGGATTCGAATCTCATATCTGGCATTACTGAAAGTTTAATTTTTGCTTTTATCATTAATAAATGTTAAAATTGGCTCATGCAGAATCGAACCTTTGATAAGGAGCTAGAAACATTGAGACATACAAAACCTCCTGGTTAAATAGTTTCATTTGTAATTATATGTAAATTAGCTCTTACCCCGTGCAATACACGGGTTATTGATATTTTAATTTTTATATTAAATATTTAAATGAAATATTATTATTATTTTAATATAAAGTAAAGATTATTATTAAAAAACAACAAAAAATAATTATATAAAAACGTAGGAGTTCAAACCAAACCCTATACTTAAAAAAATTAATCTAAATGATCTTGTTGATAAATTTTGTACTTCCTCGTATGAATAAAAAAATAATGTAACACTTTTTATATGATATATTCCTTATTTATTTTAGGGATAAATTGACATTTTTATATATGATTATCAAATTTATTATGATAACTAAATATTAAATCATAATGAACACGATCTTTTTTATATTTATGTGATTGATGAAATAGTTTTTTTTTTGCACAATTAGTATTTTTTTTATATATGATTATCACATCTGTTGTTATTAATCATAATTAAATATTTTTATCTTTTTAATCAATTATTTTATCTCAAGTTTTATCTTATCTCAAGCTAAATATTTTTATTGTTTTTTATGATTATATTTATCTTATCGGATCTTAATCTTTATTTTCTTTTATTTTCTTTTTTTTAACATTTCTCATATCTTAATACCATGGATTAAGTGGAAATTTCTAGATTAGACATGCAAATTTTTTCTTATATGTTTTATAAGTATTGAATCTATCTCGCATTTGTAATTTGTGGTAGTATCAAAAAATTTTATTCTCGAATATTCTAACCAAATAATCCCTAAATTTTTTTATAGATTAATCCCTCCTTTTTTAATATAAATATTTTTATATTAATTATTATTTTTTCATAATTATTATGATAAAAAAACAAATAAATTTATCTCTATAATACATTCAGATAAAGTGGTTACACAAAAAGTAGGAAGAGATTTAGATTAAATTAGTTGTTTTTATCTTTGGATATGTAGTTTGTATCCTTTTTTTTTATGTTGTTGTTATCTTTTAATATATTATGGGACTTATTTATAGGATTTTAATTTTAATTTATTTAAAAAATATAATTAATGATGAGATTTTAATGTTGTTGGAATAATGATTTGGAAAATTTGAATAATCTATTTAACTTAATTTTTACCCCGAATTTCTAACAATGAGAGGCATTTGCTTATTTATATCTATCAGCACATTAATAATAGTACATGCTCTGGTTTTTTTGCATTGTAACTCAGTTAGATACCAGATTTTAAACAGAGTGGTCATTACTATTAAAGCACGTATCGTAGAACTTTGTAATTTTGTAGTCATCATTTAAGATTTTGTGAAAATTTAATTACACAGTATTGTGTTGACGGCAGTGAACAGTGATATACTGAGATGACACGACCTTTAAAAATAATGAATTATGAGATGACCTTAAAAATAATGAATTATGTTTTGAGGACGATAATATTTAACAATGTAATAATACTTACCTTTTTCTTATATATTCATTGTTATAGATGTAGCTTCTGTCAATGCAAAATTGCAATGGTGATGATGAATGAGTGCAGTGGGATTGCAACTTATATGGTGACACAATTGCAACTTATATGGTGACACATTGGAAGAAGCGATGGTTGATGAACAATAAAAAAGAGAGGAGAATGATGAAGAAGGTGGTTTTTATGACTTGAGAAGTCATCATATTTATAGTTTGAAATATGTGATAACTAAAAAAATATTTGGGTTTATCATGAACTCAAGCATCATCTTTTTGAGGATAATGATTTTTTTTAAACAAATGAGGATAATGATTCCACATATTCTACATATAGATAATTTATTTAATTTTAAATATTAATTTTGGACATATAATTTATTTAATTTTACTTTAAATTATAATTTTGATTAAAGACGACGTTATCTACCTACAAATGCTCTAGTGCGAGTATTCCTTAAGCGAATAAACCTGATACCTCGAAAATTTCTCTGACAAATGTGTAGCCTCGAAAAGGGATGTTTTTATGTAAGTATAATAGATTGTTTGCTGAAAACAATAAAACATTGGAGTCAAATACTCCCTCCGTTTCAGAACATTAGGCCTGAGCACACAGATTAAGAAAGTGTTAATTATTGTAAGTGTTATGTATAATTTGTCCAAAATGCCCCTATCAATCCTTATTGAAAATTGTAGTAGTATTTAATGTTTATTAGTAAGTGTGTCCATTAATTAATGTATAGTGGTTTAGAGATGAGAGAGATGATAAAAATATAATTAATGAGGAGAGAATGAAATGATTGAATAAAGGTTAGAATTGGAAAGAAAAATATGTTTATGTATTGGAATTGTAAAAGGCCTAATGTTATGAAACAAGAAAAAAAAGGTTAAAAGGCCTAATATTCTGAAACGGAAGGAGTATAATTTTTTGTTCAATATCTTGGAACCGTGAGCTGATGTTATTTATTGCACCCTCTAAAATTTTGTTTAAGATTCGTCATTGACTATATATAATTGGTTGAGTAGACATACAGGGGTTTCAATACGATAAGAATGAGATACGATAAAGAGCAATATATATAAGAGTGTGATAGAATATCTATGAGCAAGATAACTCTTATTATCATATATAGTGTTTAATTGATGTACACGAGATAATGATGACATTTATGAGATGATGATGGTGGTGGATATAAGGAGAAAAACTACACTATTTCATCCTACTCATTTCTAACTCATTTCCCTTTATAGGATTGAAAATATACTAGGCAAATAAGATATGGTAGGCCAACAAGATAACACTATCATATTTTGCCGACTTACCAAACTCCGAATAATAACAAAATATGACAGACTATCCTATTTTGTCTTTCTTATCTTGTACTCTTAACGAACCAGTAATTGATACAGTTGCATATAAATTAGAATGAATGGGGGTACATCCATTTTTTCCTTATCTACTGTATGAGGCTATGAGTTAACAATCAATATTATTATCAATATTTCACATTTTTTTGGCTCACTAATCCACCTCGGATCTGTAAATTGTGTGAGTCTTTAACTTAACGGTATGGATCATTCCCAAGAATTGTTGCCTTATTGGGACTTGAATTTTTGACCCTGAAGTTCCTAAGCGCTCAACCAATTTCCACTAGGACAATCCACTTGGATCAGTGAAGTAGTCTTTCTTTTTTTTTTGGTGAACAAAGGGGCAAAAGCCCAACACAAAAAACATTAAACTAAAGGAAAATCTCTTGGGAACGCAGTCCCAGCATAGTCAAAAGAGAGCAGCTGTTTAAGTCTGTCATTCGGTTCTTCAAGCACGTGACATTCAAGATCTTTGTCAAGACTAAAATTGGCAAGGTAGTCAGCACATTTGTTTCCTTCCCTCATGGTGTGAGAAATTCTTAAACTCCAGTCCTTCTTGATGAGATTTGAAATATGGCGCCTGAGAGAGTTAAATCTTTCACTCCCTGTGCTTTCTTCTTCCTTCCGAAGAGAATTAACTATAGATAAAAAATCACACTCCAGGATAATCTTCCTATAACCATAGTTCCAAGCAATATTAAGAGCCAAGAAGATACCCCACATCTCCGCGTTATAAGCGGTACATATTCCAATTTGCTTGAAATATCCAAAGCACCATTTGCCCGTGCTATCTCTAAAGACTCCTCCGCATCCAGCTGGCCCCGGGTTGCCTCTAGAAGCTCCATCAATGTTAACTTTGATCCACCCCTCGGGGGGCCTTTTCCAAGCAATGAAACGAGTCTCCATTCTGGAAATGAGGTTTTCTCTGTTCCATTTGCCAACCCCCTGAACCTGCGAAAGAATAGCAGATTTTAGATTATACGGGTACTCAAAATTCGGATCAGCATTACCTTTATTTCTCCAATCCCACAGGGAATAAATAGAGCATAGAAACAGAATTTTCCATTCCTCTTTGGAGTATTGTCCCCAGCCAGAATTCAAATTTTGCCTGATCCAGCTTGTAAGTTCCTCCCTGCAAAAAAGAGTGAGATCATTAGGATTGAGGAAACATTTCCATAGCTCAAGGGCCTTAGGGCAGTCCCTTAAAGCGTGAAGAGATGTTTCCTCAACATTTCTGCAATGTAGACAAAAAGGATTACCAAGACCCCATTTGCTCTTCCTACTATTGGTGATTAACCTGTCATGACCCGTTTTCCACAAGTGGAACTTCCATCTCTCTAAGCAATTAGTTTTCCAAACCATCTCCCAAGGGATAATCTCAACTGTAGGGGGGTCATTAATTAGAAGCCTATAAGCATGTTTGATCGTGAAGATCCCATTTTCAGAGCCACTCCATATAATCTTGTCTTCCCCTAGATCATCATGAGGAGGAGGGGTAGACAAAATTATGTTCAACATATTTTCCTGTAAGGTATTCCGCAGAAGCGGAACATTCCAGTTTCCTTCCGGGCCAGTGAAGTCTTTGACCAGCTTGATATCCTTATTGAGGTCAACAGGTTGGAGAGCATAATCCTTAAGCACAATGTTATCCCCTAACCATTTATCCCTCCAAAACCAAGTTCCTTTACCGTTGCCTATAGAGAACTCAATATTATCAGTGATTCTAGGCCACATATTAGTCAACCTTTTCCAAAGAGTAGAATCTTGGGAAGTAGCTGAAGCTGATTTAATTAAGTCTTTCCCCCGGACATACTTTCCTTTGAGGACTTTAACCCACAGAGCATTCGGTTTGGTTAGCACTTCCCACCCAATTTTCATAATGAAGGCGTTATTGACAGTGCTAAGTCTTCTAAAGCCCAGCCCCCCACTGTTCCTAGGGAGACAAAGAGTATCCCAATTAATAAGATGGACCTTACGATGCTCCTGGGTGCTGCCCCAAATAAATTTCCTTTGAACTTTCTCAATCTCCTTGGTGATAGAGGTGGGAAGAATCGAATGCTGCATCGCATGATTGGCGACAGCTCCCAACACACTCTTAGCCAAAGTGGTTCTACCTGCAAGGGATAAACAACTAGATTTCCAGCCAGCAAGTTTGTTATAAAGCTTTTCAATAAGGGGTTTGAAATTATCCTTTTTACTCCTACTGCCGTTATCAATAGATCCCAGATAAGATCCTATACCTTTAGACCATTTAAACCCACTAAGCGCCACAATATCATCAGCCACAGTATGATCAACATTTTTAGAGAAAAAATACTAGTCTTAGAATCATTGATTTTATGACCAGAACTTTCACCAAATTTATCTATACAACTCATAATCATACTGTACTGCTCCACTGAAGCTTCCGCAAAGATGAGGAGATCATCAGCAAACATGAGATGAGAGATCTCAGGACCATGTCTGCCAGCTCTAATAGGTTTCCACTCACCTTTATTCACTTCATCTGCAATTAAATGAGACAACTTATCCATGCAAATAACAAAAATAAAAGGGGATAGGGGATCACCTTGTCTAATACCTCTAGAAGGAGTGAAAGCTTCCGTTTTTTCACCATTCCAAAGAATTTTAAACGAGGCCGTGCTAATACAAGTCATAATAAGATCAATGAACTCAGCTGGAAGGGCTAAATCCACAAGACAGCTTCTAATAAACCTCCAAGACAGCCTGTCGTAAGCTTTTTCAAGGTCAAATTTTATAGACATAAAACCCTTTTTTCCTTTGCACTTCTTCATAGAGTGGACCATTTCTTGAGCAATAATGATATTATCCTGGATATTCCTACCCGGGACGAAACCCGCTTGGTTAGGGGAGATCCAGTTATCCAACAAAGGTTTAATCCTATTAGCTAGGATCTTGGTGATGCACTTATAAATAGCATTGCACAGCGCAATAGGTCTGAATTGAGAAACAAACTGGGGAGGGTCAACTTTCGGGATAAGAACCAGAAGGGTAGAATTAATAGCCCGAATAGCTTCCGGATAAGACCACACATATCGGATGAACTCAATGACATTATGCTGGATGAGATCCCAATTATGCTTGTAAAATATGCCAGGGAGACCGTCCTCACCAGGGGCCTTGAGGGATCCCAAGGAGAAGAGAGCTTTTTTGATTTCTTCAACAGAAGCGATGAGTTTAAGATGATTAATATCAGACAGAGCAGCAGGGTATGAGACATCACACCTGAAGGGAGTCCTATTTAAATTTTCCTCCTGATATAGGTTTTGGAAAAAACCTTTAATCATTTGGAAATTAGTATCCTGATTATAACACCATTCTCCCATACTATCTTTAAGACAATGGATCCTGTTTTTCCTTCTTCTAGAAATAGTGCGAGAATGATAGAATCTAGTATTCCTATCCCCTCCCATAATCCAAGCTTTCCTGGACTTTTGATACCACAAGGTTTCTTCATGCTTTAAAGTTTCATCCAGCTCCTTTTGAAGCACACTCTCAAGCTTATGCAGGAACCTGTTACTGTGATAATTAGGAGAGGTTTGAATTCCACTAAGTCTGGCCAACAACTTCTTTTTATGGTTGAGAACATTTCCAAAGACATTTTTATTCCAATCAACAAACTTTGAGATAATCCTTTCAATGGATTCAATAAGCAGAGTCTCTTTATTCCAGTTGTCTTTCACGAACTTGTCAAACTCCTTGTGCTCGAGCCACATAGCCTGGAAACGAAAAGGTCTGGCAATAGCATTTCTGGATTGAGGTTAAGTGATGAGGCAAAGCGGATTATGATCAGAATGAGCCCTTGTCAAAACCTTAATAAAAGCATCCGGAAATCTTGTTCTCCAATCCACATTACACAAACCTCTATCAAGTCTTTTAAACACCCTCTCATACCCGCTGCGAATAGGCCCTCTCCAAGTAAACTGATCCCCTACAAACCCCAAATCCATAAGGTTACAAGAGCTGATACGAGAAGAGAAATCAATACACTTAGACAGATCAATGGGAGCACCTCCTCTTTTTTCCCTAGCATTGGCGATTTCATTAAAATCCCCTAGTAAAAGCCATTCACCATCCATTTGAGCACTTACATCAGTTATAGAGTCCCACAATAAGCCTCTTTCCTCCTCTCTAGGATTAGCATAAATAGCACTGAGGAACCAGAGCTTGTACGTACCTTCCTGAACCGACAGGTGGATGATTTGCTTTTCACACCGGATCATCTGAATATTTATTTCGGGGTTGTTCCACAAGACCCAGATGCCTCCAGAAAATCCAGAGGCTTCACTAATCAGAGAATTAATAAAACCCAGTTTTCTAATAACATTCCTAGCCTTTAAACCACTACATCTAGGCTCCTGAATTAAAACAACATCAGGTTTTTGCATAGCAGTAAAATCACGGAAATATCTTCCAAAATCACGACCCATAACTCCTCTAACATTCCAGGACACAATAATCATTGATACAAGTTTGAAGGAGGACCTGATTGGTCAATCATACCTGAATGATTTCCATTCTTACGCATCTCATTTCCAATATAAGCTGGAACCTGTTCATCTATCTCCATAGTAGGGGGACCAGATTCGGCCTTGACAGAATCTTGAGGTTTACGGCCAATTAGAACTGGAGGAGAAGAGGAGATAGTCATACCCTCCACTGGCTGACCGTCAAGGTTGTTAAAATGAACATGGGTGACAAAATCGTCAATTCCATTAATTCCCTATTGTTGAAGACGCTTCATATTATGCAGGATTTGAATCTCCTTCTCTTTTGTGCTTTGAGCTTTTTGAACAGTGTTAATCAAGTGGACATTCGAGATAGAGGGAGAAGAGTTGTCCACAAGATCAACTTCCCTTCCACTTTGGCGCTTATCATTGGGCTGGGAAGAAATTTTTCCTTTGCTAGGGCTTGCACTATTTGATTTTCTTGAATTGGGCTGGCCAACACGGCTTTTCCATTTTTAATTTGTGGATTTTTTCCACCCATAGTGTTTCTCACCCTATTAGCCGCATGCTTGGAGTTGACACTGTTACCCTCACTATGTAATTCCTGTTGACTTCCTTTATTAATTGTTTCCATATCAACCAGACCGAGATTCTCTTCCTTCCCACTGTCTAGTTCCAGCGCTGCATATCTTGAATTAACTCCAAGATTTGATTGTTGCTTGTCCATACTGTCCGTAATTGGAGACTTGGGAATATGGCGAGAAAATTCCTTCCTCCTGATTGGTTTCTTAACCATCATCCAGGGACCATAAGGGTTTTCAACGGGTATAGGATCCTTAGATAGAGCTCCTTCATTAATGATTAAATTACCTTGCGGGTTATCCGCAATCAGAATTATAGCTTGATCCTTTGAGATTCCTCCATCGTCCCGCACCACCGGACCTTCGTTCATGTTATCGGCGGCCACCACCGTAGATCCGTTTCTTTCATTTTCTCCTGAGACTTTCAAAGGATTTGATGGGTTGGTGACACACTGATCTTGCTTATGTCCATATTTGCCACACCCAAAGCATATTTGATGAAGACCCTCATATTCTATTTTTATTTCCAGGCCCAGAACCTTAATCTTAGAGACTAAGCTTTTTTGAAGATCAATCTCAACGCATATGCGAGCAAATTTTCCCTTGGAATGAATAGAAGTCAGCTGGTCTATCTTTAACATCGTGCCAATCTTTCTACCCACCCTTCTGAGAAAAGTTGGATTGTAAAGTTCTTGAGGAAGTTTGGGTATTCTAACCCACACCGCAATCTTCTTAACAATATTCTCTTCAGGTAAGAATAATGGCCGCCACCTTTGGACAATAAGATAATGATCAGCGAGTTTCCATGGTCCTTCAAAAAGAGCAAATTTGTAATCTTCCTCAGAAGAGAATTGCACCAGATAGTGATCGTTGGGCATGTCTATGATCTTTATCGGACCATTTCTGCTCCATTCTCTCACAAGTTTGTTTTCCATGATTTTAGAGTTAACTCTTTTACCAAGGAGATTAACAATCAAAGAGTTTCGCCAAGGCTTGCACCATTCTTGAAATTCTCCCTCCGAGACTTCAATAGTAGGACATGGGTTCACCGGTTCCGTATCTCTTTCTTCTTCAGATTGACAATCTTTGTACCACTTATTCTCGGGCATCTCTTCATCACTCAGAAAAGGTTCCTCTATGCCAAGGTGATCAACATCTTTGAGGAGGGATTCCTTGTATGAAGCAGCATTAGGCATCTCTTCCTCTTTCCTGTGGGTCTCTGTTTCATCAACCATGCACGTAACCACATTGTTATCTTCCTCGTTTCGCTTAATCTTTTCTGTGCTCCTTTTCTTCAAGTCTTCTTCTTGCACCGAAGGGCCATCTCCACTATTCTCTCCGGAATCGGTAAACCCTAGCAGAGGATTCATATCATTACTCTGCATGAGGAGAGATTTAACTCAGTATGATAATTTGACCAAAAATTATTGAAATGGTACAAAAAGTAGTCTTTCTATTAACATGTCATCCATGAAACATTTTTTTATCCCTATGATAATAAATAAGGTTTGAACCTGGAACTAGAAGGTTATAGACTATAAATGCCTACCGGTTACGGTTAGGATTTTCTATATAGAATTATACGAGTAAAAAAAAGTTTTATATTGAATAAGTTAAAATGTATATAAGTAATAAATTTATAAACTTAATAATTTTTAAGATTTTGATTAAAGATATGGTATCAAACTCATTTATATGTTATTTCACTTAATTAAGTCTATTATTTCAAATTTTATTTTTGTGTCGAAAGTCTTCTGTCAATACTGGGACTAGGTTTCGTGTTCATTGATTACAGCAATACAAGTATGAAACTTTTGAAATATCCGAATTGGAGTGGATTGAGTTCCTATTAAGTCTGTCACGATTTGATGTTAAACACATTTATGGTTCATTGAAAACTATTATTTCAAACAAATAAATTAAAGAATTGAAAAAAGATTATGTAAGAAAGAAATTTTTTGAGGACCGAATCAACCAAAAAGGTAGACGGAGGTGAAAAAAAGTCAAAATATCTCAAGGATAGAAACATATTCAAACAATGTATAAAACATACATGACTAAGAAATTCATGTATCAATTGGTGAAGTGGCTGTTATAGATACTTGAATTAGGATATTGTTTTAGTTTTTATCTTATTATGCTCGTCTTATTATAAATAGGACTTCTATATTGTAAACACAACACTTTAGAATAAATTTCTCCTTCAATTCTAACAATGGCTATACATTTAATTGACAAATAAAACTGATTATCGATACAGATGAAACAAAAATTGAATATCATACTATATAATTAACATTCATAATTTTTTTACCTGAAAACAAATCTTATTTAATTTGCACAAGAATTATATATTGTTCATATTTAAAATAAGAACATATTATAAAGAAATAAGTACTCCATGATTCAAAAAAAAAAAAAAAAGAAATAAGTACTCTCTTCGGTCCTTATTATAAGTCCCTTTTTGTGAGAGTGATAAAGGAGGCTTATAATAAGGGCCGGAGGGAGTATAATTTTAAGTGCTAGCAAATAAGAAAGGCAAAGAAACATAAAATAACAACCTGAACGTAGGGGGAAAAAAAGATTTGGTAGAGCACAATAACCTAAATGTAGAAAAAGAGGGATCGTGAATCAATTCAAATAATCTGATATATCATAAAAAAAAAAAGACATTTATAATACATCAAAATCAAGCTCTAAAGTTATTTATTATTCATCTGTCAAAAAAAAAAATTTGTTCAAACGTGCAAGCAGAAATCTTTGCAACAGTAATACTACATGCTTATAAAGGATCCAAAATTCCAAATCCCTTCCATTCAGACATATTCTTTTATCCGGCAATATGAAATTATTATTTTGAAACTTGCATTGTAAATTATTATTTTGAAACTTGCATTGTAAATTATTATTTTGAAACTTGCAATATGAAATTATTAAAATAACGCTTTGAGGTAAAATGAGATTTCTAGACTACTGATTTTCATTACAATAATTACCTGAAGAAGCTGTGAGCCTAAAAAAATATATACAAGTGAATTAGTTAGAGCTGTTTGAGGTATGAGCATTAGTCTACAAATCCCAGTCTTTAGGTCCCAAAACCCGGGTTTTTTTTTTCCCGATAGGGTTCTATTAGAATATTTTCCAATACCTCCGAGTCGGAAAAATGCATTTTCTAACTTTAAAAATGAATTTTTTAATAAGAAAATATTTGGAAAAATGCATTTCCCGACTCGGGGGTATCGGAAAATATTCCGACAAACCCCATCGAAAAAAAAAAAAAACAGGTTTGGGGACTAAAAATGGGGTTTGGGGATTAAAACTCTTGAGGTATAACCTACATCAGGCCCGTTTGGTAGCCCACATATCCAAAACCCGAAAAATAAAACCATATAATCTACCACTACTTGTAAAATTTTCAAGTTTTTGTTTTTTTAGAGTCATCGATACTTTTTTTTTTTTTTTTTAATCTATCAAGTCTTATCCAGAGTAAACAAGTACTCCCTCCGGTCCATATTATAAACACCCTTTCTCTCTCACAAAAAGGGTGCTTATAATATGGACCGGAGGGAGTAAATTCCTTTGTTCGTCAGTTTTCTTTCTTACATGTTGGAGCAACAATGAGTATGGCTTAAAAGTGGCACAGTAGAAGTTTAACGATAAGTTATTCGGATGGTTTATAAGTTATAAAAATGCTTCTTGTTCATATATATGAGGTATCTAAATCAAAATAAATGTGTAAGAGCTCGGGGGAATCTGAATATCAGATCGAAGAAACTAAGCAAAATGAGGATATGTATTTGTTCAAAATAGCATTATTAAAAATATACCATAATTCCCTCAATGCCCAAAAAGCACATCAATAATAGATTGAATACCATGTTTTCCAAACTCGGGCATACTCAAAACACAGGAATATAATGGAAAGAGCATCCAATTAAGTTCATAACAATTGATTTCTTAATCAATGAACATAAACATGCATTTTACTAATCCTCCCGACCCAAGCTAAAACATCAGACTAAGTCACAAGCTCACACGGCAATACCAAAACCTTCTAAACAAAAGGCCACCAGAAGAGATTAAACACAATTTCGAGTTTGACAAATTGAAGAAACAAGACAAAAGATATGCTAGTCATCATCATGAAGAAGAAAATAGCAACAAATATTCTGGCAATAGAGTAAAATAACAAGAGATGCTCATGCCATAATCTTGGCTGACCTAATATAAAGACTGTCCACGACTTTCCCAACATTGGCAATGGTTTCTAAAGTTGCAGGATATATTGCATCAGTCTTGGGATCGTCAAAGATGACGAGGCATCCGGCACCTTGATCCAATGTTCCTGCAAACTTCTTGTCCAAAATCATCTGAGACAACTTCCGCTCCACGTGATCAATGGGAAGCTCAATAAGCTCAGCAATGTGTGCAATCTCAACCCTTGAGAATGGCTCAATCAATCTACAAAGATTCTGCTCCATGAGGGTATCATACAGTGATGACAAGTGCCTGTGGACAATCGGGTCTTCCTCCAACTGCGCCTTGTAGTCCCGCAAAGCAACTTCAAATAACTTGAGGGATCGCTTAGAATGTGCATCAGCAACAGCTTTCATAGCATCCAAATCAGGTCCAACATATTGCAGTCCAGCTTTAGAAGAAATAATTCCACCCACATCATCTGCTTGATTGACCATGATCTTGCACAGTAGCATGTATTTGAGGCTAAAAACAGCCTTGGGATCTTCAAGAGCATTGAAAGACTCAAAAGCTTCAAAGAAATAACTGTATGCAGTTTTATAATCTTTCTCCTCGGCATGAAGTATTCCACTCTGCAGATCTATGGCACCTTGTTGAGCTGGGGGCACATAAATAGCATTTGCAGCTGTTCTTGCAGCAGTGAGGGCGGCTTTTGCCTTTGGAAGGTTTCTTAATGAAAAGTGTAGTTTGCTTTCCAGCAAGTCTATGTCTACAAGGAGAAGCTTGTCATCTAATCTTCTAACCTCTTTGACCAAGCCAGAAAGAAGAGACAAAGCTTCTGAATACTCCTTAATTTCCATCAGAAGCCCTGCAAGCCTTGCCTCAACTCGTTGTCTCAGAAATGTACGCTTTTCAGCACGAGTCCACTGGACCATCTCTTTGCAGAGTGCAATTTGCAGATCAGTTGTCCCTGGTATTTTAGCAACCGAGTCAATAATCACCCTAACAATCTTTGCAGTTTTTGCCTTAGGAATCAACGAGAAGAAGGGCCTCAACTGAGTGAGTAGGCCGCGCAGATCCTCCCCCCTATTCTCCTGCCTGAGAAGGTCGCTGAGGTTTGTGATGGCCTGCTCTTTCATACGCAGAGCTTCAGGTGATGAAGAAGGATCATCAAGTACACGATAAAGAATGGAGATGGCTTCGGACGGGTCTTTGGCCTCCAATGCTAGAGCAATCGACTCTGTTGTAGCAGGAAGGTAAGATGAAGACATGTCTGCTGCTTGAATAAACTCCTGCAAGAAACATTTGTATATGAAGAGAAAGATTAAACTAGCTACTTTTGCATTAGTATCAGCTAGCTGGTGAGTGGAAATTACTGTCTCATAGATCCACTGCCGTAACCCCTAAAAAATCGGATACCTTTAAAATTGGTCAGGCAATGAAATAGATACTTTTGGTCATTATGGTAAATAGTGTTTTATATAATCAGCAACCACTGAAGACACGCCCCAAAAGAGCCACCATGATAGATAACATCACAGTTGACATGGCAGCCATCAAGGTGATGCAACAAGGCAATTTTTTTACATATGCAACAACCAAAGCCTTTTGCCTCTAAGTGGGGGTCGAACTAATGGCAGTTTATGGAATACTAATATATTTATTAAATGCGCCATAAAAAGTGAGCAGATATGCATATCAAGCAAAATAATTAAAAACAAAACTACACTTCATCTCAAATAAAAAACCCACAAAGAAAAGAAAAGAGGGATTTGTCTAAATCTTAAGAAGAAGTTAAGGGAAAGGAATAAAAGACCGAACTTTAAAACTTGATGAAAAAAAAATCGGCAGAGATTATCCGGGAATAATAATTTGTCTTGACATTTAAGAAATAAGCTTAAAACATGTAGTTGCGCGCAAGTTTACAGGGTTCATTCTACGGTCTTTTCTCACTCGCAAAGTGTCTCTGATGCTATTTTCACTTAAATTATCTTAAAGACTTCAACAACAAAATTTCAGAAATCAGAATTTCATGCTACCCAACGAGTAGATAAATAATAAATGAGCACAGAATATGGTTCCTAATTCCTGTACACCAAATTAAACAAACTAATATGAGTATTCTATAACCCCATATCAAATCAAATTCAAAACTTATAAGCAAATTCAAGATCAATCAGTATCGATTTCGAGAAAATAAACACATAATCAACGTTTTAAGATTTCGATTATCTTTTTAATACAAATTTCACATCTTTGAATAATCAAATAGGAGATTAAAAAACAAAAGATATTTGGAATTCAAATAAGTTTGAATCTTCAGAAACATAACATAGATATATAATAATAATAATAATTAATAAAAGTAAATCTGGAAAGGAGTAATAATAATAATAATAATAACAGCAGCGGGGGTAAGGAAGGAAATAGCGTTACCTAATAGCGCGGAAGTTACGAGTGTAATTGAGATTTCGGAAGTGAGAGAAGAGAGAATAAAGAGAATGGAGGAATTTTCAAATTGAATTGGGGGAAGGGAAGGGAGTGTGAAAACCCTAACACGCAAATGGAAGAAGAAGAAGAAGAAGAAGACGATACAGGAAGGAAGTAATATGGTGTGGGACTGTGGGCATCTGGTTAAAACTTCAAACGCACCGTTTCGTTTTGCTCAAGGTTTCTCTCTTTTTTTCTTTTTTTTTTCTCCCTCTCTTTTTTTCTTTTTTCTTTTTATTTTTTATTTTAAGGTAACAACTTAGTGATGATGTTTTTTTACCATACCAATTTAGTTACTAAAAATTTATAAATACACAATTAATCTTTCAAGATATTTGGATTCGAATTTATCAATTTGGTCCTTCAAGTTTTTCAGGTGCATCAATTTGATCCTTAAAACATTAGAGACCAAATTGATTGGTATGTAAGAAAATATTGAGGGATTAAATTGTTACATCCGAAAATATTGAGAAATTAAATGTATATTTATAAATTTTAAGGGACTAAGTTGATACGGTGAAAAAAATATATCATATTTAAATAATAATAATATTAGTGATTATGCACTTATCATGCAAAGTTTTTTACATTCTCAGTTCATCATTTATTATTCATTGGTATTAGTTTCATCAAAAAATCAATAACTAACCATAAACATGTAAATGATGAATGATGCATTGATAATTTTTTTTAATTACAATATAAGTGCAACAGGTATTTTCTCATAATAATACTAACAAATGTGGTAACCGTATTTCATTAATTAATATTTAAAAAAAAGGGTTAGCTCTAACTATTGATCGAAGAATACCCTTGGATCACATCAAAAAATACAATAACAATATTGTTTAGTAAAAAAAAATATCATTTAAAAAATTTGAAACCATTTATAAAAACTAAAAAAAAACTCAAATATTTGAAAATTTGTTTGGTCGTTCAACTAAACTTTAGTGATAGCACACTATATAATATGTGTTACTTCATGAATTATCTTTTTTTCATTGGTTAAAAAATATTATACGTATTTAATTCAAAATTTATTTTTTAGATTAATAAAAATGTATAACACATAAAAGGACACATATTATAAAATAACTTATATTAACTCGAAGTATTATTATTATTATCATTTGAGTTATATATATTTACATACTCCCTCCGTTCCACAAGAATGGTAAAAAATGTTTAAATTTTTTGTCTCAAACTATAGTTAAAATAATTAATGAAAAGTTCAGAAATTATAAACTTTGAATTGTGATTGGTTGATCCATGCAAAATGCATTAAATTAGTTGTTTGATAATTGATCAATGTGTTAACAAATCATTAAATGTTTGTCTCCTTAATTTTTTAACCATCCTTGTGGGACGGAGGGAGTATTTATTTATTTTCGGACTGCTAGGATCCTCCATAATCATAAGGGGTAATTTTTTTCAAGCTAGAATAAATCACCATCGACGACGAAATGTCATTATAAAGAAATATATTAGGCCAATAGAATATGATATACTATTATATCTTGTTGATTCACCAAACTCAGTAACCAAATAAAGAAGACTATCCTATCAATTTTTTTTTATCATATCCATCAAATGAGCCGCAAGAGTTTTTCTATCAAATACATATACATAAATTAATCAAATTTGAAAATATAAGATTTTATGAGGAAAAAAAATAATGTACTTAACAAATCAAAGATTAATATTTTAACTTTTCAATAAAAGTTTACCTTTCATGAATGTTTATTATATATGCATAGGTTAAACAAACCCATCTTTTAAATTCTAAGATCAATATTAAAAATTATGTTTCTTTTGTCACCTTCCTATCCAACTCAGCTCATAAAGAACTCAATATTTATTATCTTCATTTTATTTTTTCCCCTCTTTGTACATGCAACATAATTATTATTTTCTTTTCACAAAAAAAAAATTATTATTTTCCTACTCTGCAAAGTCGAAATTTTTTTCAGATCTGCAGAATCAGAACTTTTATTTTTTATTTTTTAAACTTTGAAATATGTATGTGATATGTTATGTGCTTAATGCCTGTAATCTAACAAGCAGCAGCGAATTTATTATGCCTATAATCCAGATCTTGGTTCATCTTTTTGGGGCATGGTCTTGATACTTGCATCAACAAAGCTACTTACTGCTAGAATAGCTACTGGTTGTTTTATTGCTACTATACTTATTGTCCTCTTCGTAGCTAAAAATGTAAGTGGTTAAACACTTATATTTATTTCTTCCGTCTTTCCATAGACGGAATTTCCTCCGTGAAGATGAAGACGGAATGTTATATATTAATGGCTACCGTCTTGATGGAGACCAAAAAAATACGTGGAAAATTTTTGACTCTGTAGAGCTGGAAAAATTTTCGACTTTGAGTGCGGGGTTGGAAAAATTTCCGACTCTCTGCAGAGATGAAAATTTCCGTCTTTGAAAAACCGAAAATAATAACAAGTAAAAGCGTGTTTTGGTCCATAAAAATTAAAAATAGGGACAAAAAGTAGTAAAAGGGGGCAAAAAGCAATTCTCAATAATAATAAAAAAAAGGATAACCTGAACAAACTCATAATTTTGGGCCGGGATACTGACCTAGCATCCAATGGACTTAAGTCCTGGACTTGCTGACCCAAGCCAACTTTTTTATGTAATACCCGGAAATTGTAATAAATTACGAGTATTAGTTCCCAGCCCCCAGGTATTAGCCCCAAACCCCAATTTAATAGTGAAAATACTGAAATGCCCTTACTTAATAATTTCTCTCCAAAACTTAATTCCCAAACCCCATTAGCCACAAACCCCATTCCTAATTTATCTAAAACCCAAACCCCATCAACCTTTCACCATCATAACCAAGAAACCTCCATAAACTCTTCATGTTCCTCTACCCCAATCTCTCTCATTCTCCAAAGCCTTCATCTTTATCATTTTTTTTTCTCCAAAAGCTTCCACTTTTTCATCATTGACGCTAAGAAGAAGGTGCATATGACGTTGTGGACGTGTTGTTGAAGGTAAGCAACGTATATACGTTTAAGTTTTTTTTTCGTACTGTTAAAAAATTCCGATAGGCCAGACTCGGAATTTATTAAAATTCCGACACGGGTATGTCAGAATTTTACTAGAAAGTGAAAATACGTTTAAGTTTTTTTTTTCGTACTGTTAAAAAATTCCGATAGGCCAGACTCGGAATTTATTAAAATTCCGACACGGATATGTCGGAATTTTACTAGAACAAAAAAAATTTTCACTTTCTAGTAAAATTCCGACATACCCGTGTCGGAATTTTAATAAATTCCGAGTCTGGCCTATCGGAATTTTTTAACAGTACGAAAAAAAAACTTTATCATCATTATTATAGCTAATTAATTTAATTAAGCCATAGAGCAATCACATCGATAGTGCTTAACTTATTATGCTTATTATGGTATGAACGTGGAGCACCCGGTTCACTGATATAAGAATAATGCATTCTTAGTTGAATCGTATTCTGGTGTGGCTTCCACAAGCACACATTCATGAGGCAAATTAGGGCCCAGTTCGTACTTCAAGTTCAGAACATAACACACATAGGAGAGAAAAATATTAAAGAGAAGGTTGGGCGGAGGGTGGCGGCGACGGCGCGAAGGGTGGTGGCGGCGGTGGAGGGTGGTGAAGGGAGGGTGAACAGGGGAGAGAGAGAGACTGAATGGAGTTTGGGGTTTGGGAATTGGAAAGGAGTGAGTGAATGGGGTGTGGGTCTTGGGGTTTGGGATTTGGAATAGAAAGATGTTTAAAGGAAAAAAAGAGATAAGGACATTTTAGTATTTTCACAATTAAAATGGGGGTTGGGGCTAATGTTTGGGGTTTGGGAACTAAAACTCATAAATTACTATGCAAAATTAATACTCTTAATTTTTTTATGGCAAAATATTTTTTGATTTTTTTTTATGGGAATAGGGGAAGAGAAATTAAATCCACCAAATGGTGGCGTCCTGGATCGAATCCGGGACTTTCAGTTCCCAAACCATAAAATTTGATACATGCTTGATACATAACCAAGTAGGTTATACCCACTTGTCATATTATTAATCTTATATTCTTATATAAACCCTTAATTTGAAATATTATTGAATCATGCTGTAATTTCTCGCAAATTGCAAAATTCTATTCTCTCTTCTTTCCATGTTTATGTATTTAAAGTATAATTGCTTTCACTCCATAAGGAGAAATGTCAATTTAACCACTCAAAATCTCATATCATTTACCTCACTA
Organism: Crotalaria pallida; assembly: GCA_037953625.1. Classification (NCBI taxonomy): domain Eukaryota; kingdom Viridiplantae; phylum Streptophyta; class Magnoliopsida; order Fabales; family Fabaceae; genus Crotalaria; species Crotalaria pallida. Next base: position 161,006,365 of record CM075650.1, read on the forward strand.
TATGCATGATATAGTTCGAATACATGTTTATTACTTATCTCATCATAGATTCATTAAGACTAACCACCTTTGTAAATGATTCTATGCTTCTCATGAATCAACAAAGGTAGTTGAGCTTTATTCTATTAACCACATTCTCTTCAATGACTTGAGTATTCTACCAAACTCTAACAAACGAACAAATGAGTGTTGTTGTTTTTTATTCTTTTATTCTTTAAGTTTTAAAACCTACACTTGAGAATTAAACTCGGATATTCTACCTGATTAGTGATACGACTTATACTAATCATAGCTCTCCATGCATGACCAAAAGACAATTTTATATTCTCAATATAATATGTCATTAAAAACAAAGCTTTAGCAACCATAGATCGACACGTTACCACTGTGAATAGAAGAAAAAAAGTAGAATAAGAATAATAACTCCAAAATATCTAAAATACATACAGAAGAAATCTATTGAATTTAAGCATAATTGGAGTGATAGGCTAGCTTAGCTTAAGTGATATGCTTTTCCTCTCACCAAACCAGGGTAATTCAATTATCAGTTAGTTTTTTTTTTAAACGTAAAAGATATTTTCCAGTCGCTAGTTTAAAACTAATCTCATTCGAAATATAGAGATCATTTAAGTGAGTTTTGCTTATATCATTCCGATCATCTACCAATTATTTTGGGTCTGGTTAGTAATTCAATTATCAATTATCATATAATATGTCATCCATTATCTGAATAATTGAATACGACCCGCTACTAAATATGAAAACATGAGATTGATGGCATTATTAGCTTCCTTTTTGGTTTTTTACTTTCAATCGCCATAAGCTTATCTCTTTGATATATACCTTTTCCAAATTAAATTACTCTAAGTGGAGATGATAATTGAATTTTACTTAAAGAACGAGGGAGTAGTTGAATCATTTTACTTAAAAAAACTATATAAAAAAGTTGCAACTTTTACATTTCCTGAAAAAGGACAAAGCACATCAAAATCATCATGCTTAACATAATGTTATATTTGATTTGTATTCAGAACCCACATTATTATTGAACACAATCAAAATCTCTTCCAATATCTTGTTACAATGGTGCAGAACAGAACACACATGTTACTTCATCTCTTAATTAATATATACTATTTAACTAAATCACATTAGTTTATACATAATCATTATTCCTACTCTCATTGAGGTCCATCTTTTTTTCTTTTCCACTATTGACCACAAAGTCAAGGTTGTAAAGAACAGCAACCATAGTGAGACAGCATAGGAAAACCAACACAGGGCCAAAGATCCAAAGCACAAGAGGGAGTGCACTATGGAAGAGTCTATTTCCCACAGTGTTCAAAACAAACCCTTTCTCTAAGATGTCATTAACATATTCAGGGGTCACTAAGGACATGGGGTCCTGAGGTGTGTTGATTAAGATGTTGACTTGGTTTATGAACCTTATGGATAGTGAGTGGCAGAAGAATGAGAAGAGGAAAATAGTGAGTAAAGTGACATATTTGAGTGCTACCATGAACTCCCCATGTGCTCCATACACTGTTTCATCTAGTGGCTTCTTCACACTGTAGGTGCTGCTTATCACTGCTGCTAGTCCTGAACAGAGGAGAATTGATGTTGTGGCCATTAAGGTTGAACCCATGATTGTGTTCCTAAGTGATTGTACTGCAAGGATGTTTTTTTTGTCATTGTCCTGCCAAAAAAATCAACAAACCTTACATTACATTAAATCAAAAAAAAAAAAAAAAGGACTTGTTACATATCTCTCTTTTTCTCTTTTATAAAGTACTGTAACAAATATAAGATATGTAGCCCTACAAGGATGACATTAGCCTATTTGCATAAGCAATTGATAGAACGACACGTTGAAAATTCATGTTTGGGATATCACAGATTAGAATATTGTTGGTACCACTTCCATGATCTGTATCACTAGAATTGACAGTGCCATAAATGAAATACAAAAGTTTTCTTTTTCCTTGGCAGGACACTGTTATCTTGTTTTGATTGGCATTTAAAAAGAACTGTTTCAAGCAAATGCGACAACAGTTAGATTATGTATTTTAATATATTATCTTTAATTAATATGTGGATTTGCATGCACATTATCTAAGTCTAGCTAGAATGCATTATATATGTATTGCATATTCACCAAATTATACCATAAGGAAAGAACATTCCATCTTGCTTTGTTTGTGACTAGTTAAATTAAGAAACCGGAATTTTGATTTTATCTGGTAGGAACCGGAATAAAGTAAGAAATATGCTGTTGTGAATATAATCCTTTCACTTTAATTCCTCAATATTCCTTTCATATTCTTTCAGGAAATGCCATATGGTAAAATTCCTAACACCAGTTTTCTCATATCAGCCCAACCATTTTTAGCAGAAAAATAATTCCTTGATTAAGTGCTAAAAGGAGAAGGCAGTATATAGCACAAAAGAAGAAGAAGCTAGTGTTAGTTATAAACTGTTAATTCTCTAATGATATTCATTTTTGGATTTTTCTAATGTATGTCCTAGAGTATATGTTAAAAAACTCATATTTGATAAATCTATCTCATGAATTGATATAATTAATACACACGAATTTTATAAATATAGATTTCTTAAAATATATAAACTAGAAAACCCCTTCATTTTTAGCTTCCAACATAAATGTTAAACTAATATAACATCAATTTTCACATTTATTTTATACTAATCATCTATTAAAAAAAAATAACTTACGTTGTTTTCAGAAGAATTGTTTTTATTCAGTTATAAAATAGATGTAAAACGTGATGTTTGCCGGAGATGAACATTTTCCTTAGAGGGTACGTACGTATGTAATAATGATATATAATTAACTTGGAATGCATCATGAAACTCAATTTGAAAGTAAAATATTAAATTTCAGAATTAGGAACTAAAAAATAAGATAGTTACGTTACCTTCATTATGGCAGCAACCCAATTCCTTCTGCCACTGGCATTGATGCCAATGATAGTTGAATGTGGACGAGTTCTAACACTATACCACAGCCAAAAATGGTAACCAATAGTTACTGCAAATCCCAATGGCACCAATATCAAATCCAAATAACACTTCTTCCATTCCATCCCTGCTTGATAATAGAGAGCTGCTACCTATAATTTATTGAAATCAGAATATTATTATTACAATTGCACTTGTTCCTAAAGAAAGCAATAATCTTAGTTGAAATTTAATATTCCTCTGATCTCTTCTCAATGGCCATGCCAACAATGGTTTATATAGACATGAAGTAACAATGTATTTGGACTAAGTTCAAACACGCGATTCAGCCTTGTCTTACTATCAAAGCTAAACTCAAAGAAAAGCCCTTACTTTTTTCACTAAATTACAAAGCCTGGCATGATAATATGCATGTCTCAACTTTTATCCACCTTTTTGTCACCTTTATTTTTTTTTGTTCTTCCAGTTATTTAGGGCCCTTTAATTTGCTACTTGCCTACTTTGTATATTCTACTATTATTTGGAGAATAGATTTGTTAAAGTTATAATAATTGGCTAATATCATATCAACTATCAGACTGGCATAATAGATTTTCTTATAAGAAAAAGATTTCATTCCAAACTAACTAGAAATACAAGTAATATTATTTCTAGAAATCAAATTACAAGTATTGATACAAGTATGCACACAACCTATTTTCTCTTAACTTAATCACTATTATTTGTATTTTTTTTATTCTTGTCTTTTATTGGTATCCCCACGCATATAACCGTGAAAATATCAATTCTTTTTAAGTAAAATTAGGTAATAAGATAAAATGATACTCCATTTATTTTATATGTAATGTAATTTAATGTTATTATGCACAAAAATTTAAGAAATAATTAAATAAAGTAAAAATTCGAAATATTTTATTTGGCTATAGTATCATTATGTACGTAATCATTATTGAAAAGAAAATGAGAGATTGAAAATAAAAAAGTACTTGTGATAAATAAAAATACAGTTGATAAAAATAATATAATTTATATTATATTGAATGAAAATAAATAAAAATTAATATACTAAGCCCCGAGAAGAATGGCATCTGAGTTAAAATAAAATAAGCAAGGGATGTTAGAATGGATGAGGAGAGGAGAGTGAGAATCTGACTAGGCGCATTGTAAAACGTGGAATAGGAGATGAAGCACAGGGGCACAGCCCAGTGGGCCCAAACCACCCCATAACATTGTTACAGTACACACCTTAATTAAGCTTCCTCATGCAATGACCATGTGATAAAGTGATAAACTGCAGTAGTTGTGGAAAGTGCGTTCACTCTTCGGCCACACTTTACATTATACTTGTTCCGATCTCTGATATAAGCATCATTTAATCAATTTCATTTATTTTAAGAAAGTTAGTTAGTGACATTGGAAATATAAATATTTGGTGTTGTTTTCAAAAGTATCCATATAATTATTATTGGAAATGTAAAAAATGTTAAGTAAATATGAGTGTTTATGAAAAAAAAAATTAATTAATGTCATTAAAAATTGAAAATGGGGATTATATTAAGGACAAAAAAAAGTCTTGAAAGGGAAGACCGGAGGGAGTAGTATTTTGGGTAGGGAATTACTAACATGCAATCTAAATTTGGATGGTTGTTAAGCAACCCTTTGTTAGACTCATAAGAATTTGTCACCTCTAAGACATGTATGTCATGTCATTGCTTAAAGCATAATGTTGAGAACATGAAGAAGAAGAAGGAGGAGGAGCAATTCTAGCAAAATTGAAAAAATTTTAATTTTTTTTTTTTAAGTAATGTTTTTGAAAACTAAAAGTTATAATTTGTGTAAAGGTACAAAAGACTAAATTAAAATAATCTAGTTTTTATGTTGGACTAGATTGCAAAAATCAATTTTGACTACTTTAATCAATGACATGACATACATGCATTAGATGACAAATTCTTATTAATCTAACGAAGGTTGCATAGCAACCATCCAAATTTAGATCGCATGTTAAAAATATTAAAATTCGGTAACCATTACAGGAGTATTACGCTATTCACGCATTGCCGCGGTTAGGAGAGCCGTTTCATTAACAACTTCATGCTGATTTGCGGTGACACTTTGTGCATGCCTTGATCATTTTAACTTTTTTTAGATATTTCAATTCCTTCAATTCTTAACGTAAGATTTTTTTTTAAAAAAAAAATAATATTCACCTTAATAAAAAAATAGTTAAATAATTAAATATAATGAGGATGAGGATAAAAAGGTTTGATTTTATAAATATACTATTGTATTTTTATTTTTCCTTTTGTCCTTCACTCACTCTCGGGCTTCATTGAGAGTAACATAAAACTCTCTTTAGACACCATGGATGAAACCTAGGTCTTTACCAAAAGAAGTTAAAAAAAAATAAAAGAATAATGAAAAAAAAGGAAATGGATGATATTTAATAATGTAAAATATTAAGTTAAAAAAAATAATAATGTAAAATATTAGATGCTAATCAAAGTTATGATTAACATTTTTTTTCCATTAGATTATATAAATCTTATGAGTAATATGTGAGTTAACATCTTTTATAAAAAAAAAATGTGTCAATCCATGTATCATTTGTTTTAATTGGTTGAAAAACTATTTGTTTATTAAATTTTTGACTTAAATATTATTTTTCGACCAATCACAACAAATGGTATATAGAATGACACACTTTTTGAAATAGCAGATACTCAAAATTTGTAATACTCTTTATGTTTCATATGTACTCCAACATACTTTAAATTTTTTTTATCTTGTTTGATATATATTATTGTTTTACAAACCCAACACATGATTATATTGTGTTTTCCTAATTAGACTATTAATTACAATATTCTTTTCATCTTCAATCTCTCTCTCTTTTCAATGATATTTACATAACGATACTATGGTTAAAATATCTCGATTTTTTTGCATTATTTCTTAATTTTTGTGCATAATCTTAAACTGCATTAGATATGAAAGAAAGGAAATAACTACCGTAACTTTAAAATTCACGTTACTTAGACTAAGAAGTAATGAATGAAAGAAAAATCTTAGGTATGATAAAGTTCATAATTAATAGTCGAATGGTTGAAATGAAATAAATTGTCACTTTTTTGGAAGATTTTGTTATCCATAATTGTTAAGATAATATATATAATAAACTTAAAAGGGAAAATCAACCTAAAAAATGATGTATCTCATACTTAAGAGTTAATTTTATTTTTTTTTAGTTTTCTAAGATTAATTTTTTACTTTAAGTTGCTTATATACATTGCGTTAAGGATCAGTCAATAAATAACAAAACTTTCATACAAACACAAATATATAGAGAGAATCAGGATCCATTGATGATATAAGGTGTAAGTCTTGAACATTTATACTTTTGAATAATTTTTTTTATATATATTATGAAATTAATTAATCTAACCGTTGATTTCAACGTTCTAATAATCAAGTAGATCGAGTTTACAAATTTTCATCTAATATAAAAACTAGTTGATGCTTTATCTCACCAATCTATGTTAATGCATAATATATTATTTGAAATATAAGGAAATATCCATTATTAGATTGCATATCTATGAGTCTTGAAATGATCTAAAATTTGGTATGTATGATCATCATGATCAAATCATATAATGCAAAAGTTGGATTGTTTAATTTCACAATATATAAAAAATTATTTAAAGGTATAAGTGTCCAACACTTACACTTGATATCAATTGATTTTAACCCATATATATATATTCCAAAGTTGGACTCAATAATTCATAGATTTCGTAGGCAGAAATGTTTTATTTGTAAATCATTTCATGCTTTAAAAAAGTTGGTCAAAGGAGAATCAAAAGCAAGTTAAAGAGCAAGGATATCGATAAAGGAAGTACATCATATTTAGTTTTAATGGGATAAACTTGCTGCATTCATTTCCATGACGATCGATTGATCGATTTATAATATTTCCATTTGTTTCATGAATGAGGGATGTGATTTGAGTTGGCGTCAATTTTTTGCCAAAGTAATGTTTAGACGAGAGTGTGGTGGTGGGATATGCGTGATTGTTAAAGACTTGTCTATGGAATTATAACATTTAATTTCCAAAGGCGTGCTATATGGATTAGAACATACACTTAGGACTTAGCTGCGTGCATAAAATAAAGCCTCCTTGTCTCTTTGCCTTTCTATTTGCAAATTTTCCACACGTACAAAACTTTCTTTGTCCAATAGACAGCAAATGAAATAAATCAATGAAAAACTAAAGGGGGGTTGTCCAATCAAACACATAATACGTAATGGGGTGCCTCAAGAAGTGGGTGGGCAACAAACCTTTGCAATGAGTGGATATATGATGTCCACTTTTGTTCACTGTGTTCCTAGTGCTCCAAGACCAAGAGACAGAACAAAGGGCAGCACAAAATCTTCCATGTTACTGGTTTCAACTTTCATACATCTTAGTATATATTTGAGAAACACCAATTTTATTAATCGATTGTGTTAATTAATCCACCATTTTCAACTACTGTATTAGAATAATTTGACCTAATTCTATCCCAAAAGTTCGCTCAAAATGAAATGATTAACCAAGTTAATTGGTACGATGTTTAGCTCTCTTATATGGAATCAATGCAGGACTTCGATGCTAAACATACACCTCTTATGCAGATATGCCCTGGACTAGGAGTAATTATTAATTGGTCCTGAATCACTGTGTCATTCATGATCAGGCCAATCATAATTTGTTAAATATTAAAATAAAATTAAAAGATAAAATAAATAAAGTTATTGATGGGTAGTTATTTAAAAAATGTGTCAGATTAATATTGGTCTGAATCATGAATAACGTGATAATAGTTTAGAATCCAATAATAATTTTTCCTCGATTAGATACTAGACATCTGAAATATGAAATTTTTAGAACTAGATATAAATGTGTGGTCCAATAAATGTTTTTTTTAATGCTTTTCATAAACCCATGGTATTTTAGGGGGTCCATTACTACCAATAGGGTTTTTTTAAGACTAATGTACTTCACGATCATGAGGATACTACCGCTCCGAGCAAAGTGTTTTTTTTCCAAAAAATAATATATATGTTAGATTGGTCATTGACTTTGTAAGCATCAAACAATTTAGTCATTGAGATTTTCGAAATTTCAACGTGAGTCGCATTAGTACATGACCTTAATAACCGTCAGTCGTCATTAACATGGACTAGCGGAATGGTCAAAACGTCGTCATTTTGGCAAAAAAATAAACAAAGATCATTGATTATCAATCAATTTAGTCATTGGGATTGTGAGTATCGGTCAAATTAGTTTTTGAATTTGTGAACCACTAACAACAAAGACTAATATGACTCGTATTTTAATATTTCAGGGTCTAATTTTAAATTTCAAAAATTTCAATGACTTATTTTATCGGTACCCACAAAGTTAGTAAGCAATCTGATATATTATTCTTTTTCCAAGAATTGAACTCACGACTATCAGTACTCAAAGGGTTTTTATTTTGCCATCCCAAGGTCTATGGATGACACCCCATATGTATAAAATATACCTATTATGTCCTTTAAAAAAAACAACTTTTAATACGGGTCGTAAGAGGTACTTACGACCTGAAGGTCGTAGCACTCCCTTACGACATTTTAAAAAACTAAGTTTTAACAGGGTCGTAAACAGGTGTTACGACCTAAGTTTTTTCACAAGTCGTAAACAAGTGTTACGACTATAAAGTCGTAATAGTCACATACGACTATATAGATGCAAAGTTGTTCTTATTTGCTTGTTGAGTTATTAGTCAGTTAGGTCCCTGAAAGATACCCGTGGCATCAGATAGGTTCTCGAAAGATATGTGACATCTCTTATACCCCTGAAAGATCACTTTGGCGTCCCGTTAGTCCCGCCGTCCAACACCGTCAGTTAGTGTTTAACGGAAGCTGATGTGGCATCAGATAGGTCCCTGAAAGATACCCGTGGCGTCAGATAGGTCCCTGAAATTTTATTTTTTAAAAGTGTCATAAATTTTATTTTTTATCTTTACTCATATATAATAAATTTTTATTTACTTAAGTAGTTGGAAAAATTAATAATTATAGAGGGTAAAAAGTAATAATAAAAAAACATAATTAATATATTAAAAGTCTAAACAATAATTACAATTCTTAAAAAATTGTATTTTATTTAAAATAGAACATATAAATAAAAATGGATGAAGTAATAATAATAAAAAAAACCTTAATAAAACAATACATATAAAACCTTTAGAATAAAGTCTTATATACGAGATCAAAAATAAATTCCGAATTAAAAATAAAGTCTTTACATGTAGGATCTTATATATAAGACGATCATAGTGAGAGTATGTCTTAAAAGTGTTTATAGAAAAAATATAACATGGGAATCACTTTGACTTCAAAGATTTTATGCATCGTTGTATTGGTTTTTATGCTTCCAATTTATGAAAATTATCGTTGAAGATTTTTCTAATTAACTCGAGTAATTGAACCCACTGCAATGGTGCAGATAACTACTCAAGTTAAAATTTCGTGATATAAGTGCAACTTTCTTCTTAAGGTTCTCTGTTTTATTTTCCAATGTCTTAGAGTAATGTTTAGCAAGTTTTTACTCATTGTGGTTTGAAATATAAATATAACTAGTACACGAATTAATATATATATATATATATATATATATAATCTCCTAAAATAGCTCTATTTTTTATATATTTAAGAAAATACAATTAAATAACCTCATTAATAAGCTTAAAATTTTTTTTGTTATAATTCGAATAGAAGGAAGTATTTAATTCAATTTTTGTTTCATTTTCAATACTATTTTCCTAAAATACCTTTTTTCTTAAATGTGAACTAATTTTCTTCATAAGTGTGAAATTAATTTTTAATTATATATATATATATATATATATACTCTCCCTCCGTTCCTATTTATCTGTCATATTTCAAACAAAACACGTCTATTAAGAAATCCAATCATTACTCAAATTTCCAATGCATTAATTATGTTTTTTCATACTATACCCTTTCTCTCTCTATAATCATTAATTTTTCTCCACTACTTACACAAACCAAGACATATTAAATAGGGGCATACATGAAAAATAACATTTATTACACTCTTGAAATTCTCAATACAACAGATAAAAAGAAACAAAAAATCTTTTCAAAAAACGGCAGATAAAGGTTTTATATGTATTGTTTTATTGAGGTTTTTTTTTATTATTACTTCATCCATTTTTATTTATATGTTCTATTTTAAATAAAATAAATTTTTTAAGAATTGTAATTATTGTTTAGACTTTTAATATATTAATTATGTTTTTTTTAATTATTTTTTACCCTTTATAATTATTAATTTTTCCAACTACTTAAGTAAATAAAAATTTATTATATATGAGTAAAGATAAAAAAAATAAAATTTATGACACTTTTAAAAAAATAAAATTTCAGGGACTTATTTGACGCCACGTGTATCTTTCAGGGACCTATCTGATGCCACGTCAGCTTCCGTTAAACACAAACTGACGGTGTTAGACGGCGGGACTAACGGGACGCCAAAGTGATCTTTCAGGGGTATAAGAGATGCCACATATCTTTCGAGGACCTATCTGATGCCACGGGTATCTTTCAGGGACCTAACTGACTAATAACTCTTGCTTGTTTTTGAATTCAATACATCAATTAGCTTAAGAAATTTCAAGTGCTCATCTTTCAATTTGCTATTTCAGCTTTTGTTCAAATCATTTGATTTGTATGATGAGTACCGGGGGAAGGCGTGAGTACCGGGGGAAGGCGTGGATATTCCTAGCCCTTCGTCAAAGTCTGCCTTTCCTTCTCCTAAGTGTTATATGCGTACTTTTAGCACCATCTCCAAGATCAACAGGGTAACAATCTGATTTCTATCTCTAAATAAGACGTTTTCTTTATGAATGCATGAGGCAGCAAGAAGAGCTATTTTATTTTCCCATGCTTTTTCTCTGCCCCATACATCATTTGCGTCTCACTATTGCCGTTCTTTACCTCTATTATTGACAGATATTTTTACCGCCATGAAGATGGAAGTGATAGGGCTCTTTGACACTCATAAAACCATCAATAATTCCTTCAAAGGAGGTTCCATAGTGTGCCAGAAGCTAGACCACCACAAAGCAGCAATAATAGTCGTATTTGTCTATTACGACTATATAGTCGCATGTGACTATTACGACTTTATAGTCGTAACACTGTGAAAAAACTTAGGTTGTAACACCTGTTTACGACCCGTGTTAAAACTTAGTTTTTTAAAATGTCGTAAGGGAGTGTTACGACCTTCAGGTCATAAGTACCTCTTACAACCCATATTAAAAGTTGTTTTTTTAAAAAGGACATAATAGGTATATTATATACATATGGGGTGACATCTATAGACCTTGGGGTGTCAAAATAAAAACCCGTACTCAAATTACATTTCTGGGTGGGCTTTGGCCCCGTTGTGTTACCAAAAGAAAATTCCATTTCTGGGATATAAGTTGATTCTTTAGATCAACTAACCGTTGGTTCCAATAAATGTAAATGGTTTATCTCTCAAATATTCAACCAATACAATTAAGTTTGAAAGAAGAAATAATAACGACTTCGACACTTAACACCAACACGAACCTAACACTCAGCACCCAATTCAATTGGGGCTTCATCATGTTGAGTTATTGGCAACTAGAAAAAAAAATCCATTAATGAGAATATGCCTCGGAAGATGCTTGCGCACAATTAGTTTGTGTACACTAAGCATGGAATTTGAATTACAGTGCGATCGATAACCAACACCCACGACTATAATAAAGTTAAGTTACTTTTTATAACTTAGATTTTATTTGAGGACCACTTCATGTGACTTATCTGCACATAATATTTACTTGATTTACTAGCAACTTTCAACCCACCAACGTGGGATTGGTCAAGTGGTAGCTCACTTGATTCCTTAATCAACTAGTCTCCCGTTCGAGTATTGGGTATAGAGTAACCCTCGCTAGGAGACTCCTACCGCTTAGTACGAGCTCAGATGAGTCGGATTCTGAATAAACCAGATCCGGGTACCGGCTGGTATAAAAAAAAGAAAAAGCAAGTTTCAACCCAACAGAATAATTGAGTTTCTCCATCACGAATACTCATCTTATTCTACAACAACAATCAAACTTTTGTCTCACTAAATGGAATAGGTTATATGAATCAAATGATATTATAAAAGTTCATCATAAATTATATCATTAATAAAGCATTTATCTTCGTATCATTCTTGTTCTTCTACTCTAGCACATGAAATATCGTACGTTTAATCTATCTATTCTTCGAATCAGGATTTATACTTGTCTCCTCCAAACATGCCCAAACCACCTAAGACGAGATTCAACCATCTTTTTTACAAAATGTGCAACCTCAACTCTTTCATAAATACACTCATTCCTAATCCGATCTTATTTGGTGTGCCAGTCATCCATCACAAATAAAACAATATTGTTTTATCGGGATTTTGTCGTCCAACTAACATTCAATCACATACAATATTGTCGGCCTTATAGTAGTGCGACAAAACGTATCTTTAAGTTTTAGTGATACATTTCTATCACATAACACACTTGAAGCACGCCTCACATCCACCCGACTTGAATATTATGATTTACATCTCATTTTATTTTCACATCGGGTTGTATGATAGACCCAGTATACTTAAACCTTAGGACTTGTGTTATGACATGCATGTTCTCCAATCTTTATCTCTAAGCTAAGGTAGGACTTATATTCCTCTTGCTAAATTTACATTAAATATATAATCTATCTTACTTCGACTTATGTGAAAATCATGTGCTTCTAAATTAAAACTTGTCTCCGCATTTCTATCTTTTTGTTTATATACTTCCTAGAGTCCCTGATATATAAGAACAATATCATTTGTGAAAAGCATACATCAAAGTAATGTTCTTGGATATGCTCAATAAACACATCCAGAATCAATGTAAATAAGTATCGGCTCAAAAATATTTAAATAATTGGTATATACAACAAAAATATTTAAGTGATTAATTAATTGGATATCTTCTTATAATATATACACAGTAATATAAAATTTGCACCGTAATGATTTTAATTTTAGGGGTTGGGAGAAAATAAAAGTAGTGTGTTTTATTATGAATTGCAAGTATAGTAGTCTACATTATTAATTTTTTTTTTTACGAAATTAGATCCTGTCTAAAACTTTAAGTTAAAAGTAAGTGTTTTACAACGTTGGGAGAGGAATAAAACCTTAACCCCGGGACCCCCTCGAACTGGATTAGTCTGCCCAGTGGGCCGGATATCAGGGTGCAAACCAAAAAAAAAAAAGTAAGTGTTTTATTATGGAACTACAAGTATTATCTACGAGAGGTAATTCTGTTTGAATCAGGTATGTTCAATATTGATAACAAAAGCGTTCTTACAAAATATTCAACCGAACTGCATTTTTAGCTTAAGTTAGGCCAGCTTCATGTCAATTTTTAGCTTAAGTTGTATGATAAAGAAAGTTCAATAATAATACAGATAGATCAAATACCTTTGAAAGAGGGCGCAATTCTAAAGCTAGATGGGGACTTCACCAATAAAATGTTTGTGAATATATAATTCTATATATCATCAGTACTCAGACTAACTACATACTCTACCTTTTGATGAGTTGATGATGAGTTTCTTCGATTCTTCCCGCTCCTGCACAGCACACCTACCCATTTGTTTTTCTATCTATCTATCTGTCCTTTTGTCAAAATGAGGTGGATATCCGATATATGTTGCACTTCTAAATGATAAAGACTTGTGCTCCAAAGTAACGACATACATTTATGAGAAGTTGTGGATCATTCTAATAGTAAATGAGAAATGATGATGAGCTCGCTCCATCCAAAAGCAAATATAATAATAATAAATATTATGTGTCAAAGGCTAACAAGTGTCATTTTGCCAAAATATTAGGACACTTGTAAAAAAAATCATACGCAGTAAAAAGTCATTAAAAAAATGTGATTTTTTTTAAAGATTTTTCGAAAAAAACAATAATATGTATTTAATGCATTCTTTGTGATTGTGTTATATGATGTATGATTCACTGAGCTTTGAGTTTTTTTGTTTTTTTATTAGAAAATTTTGACATATGTACCAAAAAACCAGAAGTATAAGACGTACTTCCGGATAGAGTTAAAAAAAAAAAAGAGAAAAAGAAAAAAGAAAACAGGGTTACAACGTGAATTTATGATATGTTAAACTTGAGCCACCAAACAATGAGTTCATTTCCGCATTAAGTTGAATTTTAACTTGAATGAATTTTGATTGAAGTAAGCTTGAGCTCAAACTTTTTTTTGAGAGGATTCAGCTCAAACTTGATTCTAAGACTATATAATTTTTTTTAGTAATTAGTCATTTTGGTCCCTGAGAGTGTGACCATCGGTCATTTTAGTCCCTCAGAGATCATAAATACACGTTTAGTTCCTGAGAGTGTCCCACAACCGTCATTTTAGTCCCTCCGTCAACTGAGGTCAAATAACGGAGTTAATTTTTCCATCATTCATTTTGGTCCCTGAAACATGTATACATAATTCATCTTGGTCCTTTTTAAATTGACAATCAATTCAATTTAATCTCTGAAACATGCATACATAATTCATTTTGGTCCTTTTTAAATTGACTATCAATTCAATTTAATCCCTGAAACATGCATACATAATTCATTTTGGTCCTTTTTAAATTGACAATCAATTCATTTTAATCCCTGAAAAATGTATACATAATTCAGTTTGGTCTTTTTTAAATTGTCAATTAATTCAACTTAATCCCTCATTTTTTTTATTCCATCCGTTTCATTTTTTGTTGCCTTTTAGGCTTTTTCTCTTAGTGTATTTCATATTATTTGGCTTTTTACAATTTCAATGCATAAACAAATTTTTCTTTCCAATTCTAACTCTTATTTCAATCATTTCTCTTACTCATCATTAATTACACTTTTATCATCTCTCTCATCTCTAAACCACTATACATTAATTAAATTAAATACTACTACAATTTTCAATAAGAATTAAATAGGGACATTTAGACAAAATATAGATAAAACTTATCATTATTAACACTTTCTTATATATGTGCTCAGGCCTAAAAGGCCAAACAAAATGAAACGGAGGGAGTAGAAAATAAACAACTAAACATTATGAGATATAACATTAAAACATGTATGTATGTAATATTTGAGTCAGCACATGTTCACAAAACTAATCTAAAAAATAACTATGTACAAAATATCTCTAAATTTAGTCTTCATTTTGATGCCTTAAATATCCATTGAAAATGAGTAAAAGATAACTTTTGTGAATAGGTAGTGCTCAAATACTATATACATACACGTTGCAAGGATTAAATTGAATTGATTGTCCATTTAAAAAGGACTAAAATGAATTAGGTATACATGTTTCACGGATTAAATTGAATTGATTGTCAATTTAAAAAGGACCAAAATGAATTATGTATGCATGTTTCAGGGATTAAATTGAATTGATTGTCAATTTAAAAAGGACCAAAATGAATTATGTATGCATGTTTCAGGGACCAAAATGAATGACGGAAAAATTAACTCCGTTACTTGACCTCAGTTGACGGAGGGACTAAAATGACGAATGTGGGACACTCTCAGAGACTAAACGTGTATTTATGATCTCTGGAGGACTAAAATGACCGATGGTCACACTCTCAGGGACCAAAATGACTAATTATTCAATTTTTTTATATTGTTTGCACAGCAATGTTGGTGTATTATCCATTATTAACTTTTAACGAAAAGTTATATGGATAAACTACAAAAAAATACGTTATCAGAGTAAAAAAAAAAGATGAGTTACAAAAATTTAAACCCCTAAAATTATTCCTAAACCTCATTTTTAATGTAAAATTATGAAATAGTCCCCGAACTCCATTCTTCATCTATCCTCCATCCTCTTTCTCTTTAAGATTCAGATGATCAAATAATCCTCAAACCCCATTCTTCATCTCTCTCTCTCTCTCCAAAATTGGAGGAGGAGGAGGAGGCTCTTGGTGCTTTGAAAGATGGGGGAAAAGGTTGCGAGGGATTAGCACACAAGGTTTGTTAGACACTACATCGACCATCGTTTTCCAAGAGTTTTGAGTTGAAAAATGTTTATGAATGAGGTTTGTTGGAAAGGGGACACCGACAAAAAAACTTGTATCAAGGATCGAGAATTGCTTCGTTGAACTTTTGTTGAGTTTTGGTCTCTGACTGGAAGAGGAAAGTGGAGGTTAGGGTTTGAGAGTGATGGGTCGTGGGTTTCTGTGTGTGGTGTTTATGGTGGTTCGCTTGGGGTGTGGTAGTAGTAATAATAAGGATGTGGAGGCTCTCAGAGTGAGTATCATAGGTCGGGTTGAGGCTGGGGGGTGGCTGTGGCAGTGAGAGAGAAAGGGTGGTGGAGAGAGAGAGAAAGACGGTCAGAGATAGAGAGTGAGAGGAGAGTAGAGGAAGAAAAAAGATAATTTTGAAATTAAAATTAAAAATGAATTTTGGGAATAATTTATGGGGTTTAAATTCCATGACTAAAAAATATTATGTCTTCTTATATTAAGTTAAGGCTTTTTGATCATTAATGTGTATGTGAAGGGAAAGCTAGATTGTGATTTGAGCTTTAGATTCCTCACCCCACATATTATCCCCACACCTCCATTTGAACAGTAAAATGACAAAAATACCCTTTATTTTTTTTCCAACACGAGACTCTCGGAATATTTTCTAAAGTGTTTTTCCGAGAAATATCTCTCGGAATTTTGGACATTTTTCCGAGAGGTACCTCTCGGAAAATTCAGCAGAAAAGAGACATGGCTACATGGGCAGACACTAGTGTTGCCAAAACAGAAACTTATTGCCTGCAATAGCCAGATGGAATTTTTGTAGCTTATCTTTCATAGAAAACTTATCACTAAAATAGATTTGTCTCTTCCTAACATTTTGCGTCTATTGCTT
The DNA here is from genome assembly GCA_037953625.1 of Crotalaria pallida. Classification (NCBI taxonomy): domain Eukaryota; kingdom Viridiplantae; phylum Streptophyta; class Magnoliopsida; order Fabales; family Fabaceae; genus Crotalaria; species Crotalaria pallida. The sequence continues at coordinate 161,023,388 of CM075650.1, forward strand.
GTTGCATATACACTTGATGATATTTATTTAGTTGCATATATATCACATAGTAGATGGTATTGATTGACAAACACATGGTTCATAATAAACAGTGTGAATCATTAATAAAATCCAGGAAGTTGTTTCTCTTTTGAAGAGATTATTCATACTGGACTATCATCGCGAGCGACTTGAAGTCGCCAAGTGGCATACTGGATATATGCACAGTTGATGATGCCCATAGCCATTCCAAAACCAAAAACTGATGAGATTAGTATTGAATAAATTCAGTCTATGCTACAGCTGCAAATGGTGAAAGGATTTGACCTCTTCATTTTTTTTCTCTTTTTTGCTAATTTTTTAAAATTCCGAGAGGTACCTGTTGGAAAATTCTTCACTTTTTCGAGAGGTACCTCTCGGAAAAATATTCCGAGAGTCCCGACTCGGAAATTTAATGAAGGGTAAAAATGAAATTTCATTATTTAAATTGGGGTGTGGGGATAATAGTTGGGGTGAGAATTCCTTATCTCTTGTGATTTTGAGTTTGGTACTGGGTACCATTCTCCATACGGCCCACCATATTCGCTGCTGCAATCGATTTCTCTAGTGGGCTTTTATACACATAAGACTGCTGAAAGCCCAAGGCGATGTATGATGAGGACTTGAAAGTTGAAATCATCATCATTATTATTGTTATTATAAATAAAGTGCACGAGTTTGAAGATGAGGTCATTCTTTTGGCATCATTGATTTTTATTTATTTATATATTTTTTTTCATTTTTCACCATCTCTTTCTGGAAACAAATTTTTTTTTAATATGTTCTTAAAACAACTTTGAGGATCATTTCCAAAAACATATTTCAAAAATGAAAAATGTTATATCAACCTACAAATCAATTTATAATATAAAAAAAAAATAGGTGTCACTCAAAATGGTACATTATTTATTAATAATTGTTTAACAAATGGTATATATCACTTTCTTATATTAAAAATTAATTTTATAATAAGAAGGGTGGTAGGAAATAAAAATGGATTTGTGCTAGGTATAAGAAGGCCAAACAAAAATAGGAGCATCTTGTTATGGCATAGTGATTTTTTCTTTACCTTTTAAAGTCTCAAAGAAATATAAAATAATTGTAGAATAAAATTGTAATAATTAGAGTAAATCACACGTATTTTCCATGAGTTTAGTTTAATTACAGTTATTAGTTATTCTATATCTAATCTCGAACATTACACTAATTTGATAACAGGAAGGGAATACCTTGATTAAAAAAAAAATTTATATTATTGATTTTCTTTTAAGAAAAGTAAAACTTACCTCTTCGAGATATATTTTTTGTTGAAAAATAATTGTTATTTAATAAAATCGAGACAATATCAATTTTAATTTTATAATTTTATCTTTATCTAATTAACGAGAAAGATAATAAGTGAAAAAAAATATCAATTATTATAAAGAGATTAAAAAAATAAAAATGATAAAACAAGCAACATAGTAAATATATTTTTTAATCCACATACTATAACCTTAAAAGAAATAATTATTTAATAACGGGAGAGTATGATGTCTGATAAACATAAATTACAAGCGGTTTGTGACTTTGAGGGCAAAACAACGAGGGATGATGCAGTCCGCGGTCTCCTTGAACATATCACGGGTGTTAGTAGCAATCTTTATTACGAACGTGAGTTGGTCCCTTAATCAATTAGTTTCGAGTTCAAGCCTTGGCTATGAAGCAACTTTTACTGGGAGATCTCTTCCGCTTAGTACTAGCTCATTTGGGTCAGATTGAAGTACGGGTTGGAGTGTAAAAAAAAATAGTAATCTTTATTCTAATAAGTACTTATATAGACCTAATTTTTATTTTATTTTTTCGTTTGACAAAAAATTGATCAGCTCATTTCTCCATATATTCATTGTACAATGCATGTGAGCACCATTGGTTTCTCAAATAGTCAAACTACGTGCTTATTAGGGCAGTCTTTGTTTTAAATTAGTATTATTTATACTTAAATTCTTCACAGGCAGCCGATTGTGTCGCTGAATTCTGTCACATTTAATACTTCTACAAGTTTATAGTATATCTCTCAATGGTAATCTTCCTTGTTAGCCACCAAAAGGAAATTGAACTAGAACTTTCTTTCATCTATCTCATTCTCCTTAAATAGATAATTTTGATTATTTTATTCTTTCTTCTTAAAGTAGAAGAGCATGTTTGAAAATACGTTGGAAGCAGTTCAACATGAATTTGGAACAATACTCAACGTGATTTTTCCAACGCAGGTAAGAGTAGCTTCTGCGTTGAAAAATTAATTCTGGCCTAAATTGAATTTGTTCCAAATATGCTGGAAGAAGGAAACAAAAACAGTAGTAGTAGTTATCTTTTCTTTTTCTTCAATTCATATTTTCTTCCATGTTCCATATAGTAAGTACAATGAACTTGTAAGCATGAATTTCATCTTAAAGCTGGACCAATAATGAATTAACCTAAAAAAAAAAGAAACTGACTCAGCCTATGGCTATACTCTCTATTCATCCGCAATTTTGAACAGTAGAAATTTGATTAGATGAGCCAATCTTTCTTGACATCTAGCTAGGCCATCTCAAGTGTTTTATGATTTGTTGGAAAATATTAATAAATATTTTTAAAATACTAATTAAAGAAGTAAAAAATTGTAATTTAATATAGGAAAATAATGAATTTATGACATCGTAAATAAGTAACCATAGATTTTGAATACAATTTTTTAATTATTATCTTTAAATAATATACTTAAAACATTAGTTAAGAATACTCTAATTTATTTTATCCTCCATCATTCCAAATAATTTTATTCTAGCACAAAAGCATCACCATCATTCAATTCTTGAGAAATTATATTAATTGATCATACGAATTCCATCACAGTTTTAATGTTGACGTTGTAGTGTTTCCTCAAGGCTTATACTAATTCCATGCTGTATAATTTCTTTTATTACCCTTCCTCAGCTCCCATATAAGTACTTTATTTTCTCCTATAAGTTATGTGTTTTTTTTTTTAAATCTAATACTCATTTATACTTCTTTTACCAAGTATACCATTATTTATTGCATTTTCTTTTTCACCGTGTATTTCTACATCTCTCTTCAATATAATCTTCATATAGTTATTATCACACTCTTTCCTATTATTAATTAAAGGTAATTTTCAAAATATATCAATTTTTTACATCATTTACTTGTTTTTTAATCTATGTAAAAAGTTAAAGAAACTTTATTGATGGGACGGAGGGAGTATTATTACCAATACTGCTTTTTATGGACAGTTAAAGCTAAAATGCCGTGAGGAGGGTTTTATTTATTGGAAATTTCTAAAATGCAATCAAAAATTGAATGGTTGCTATGCAATACATTCTTAAACCAATAAAACCTTGCTACATCATTATTTAAATTAGTCAAAATTAAGTTTTGCAATTTAGTTCAACATAAAAACTAGATTATTGTAATTTAGTCCTTTTGTACTTTTAGACAAATTATAAATTTTAATTTTTTATATATATAAAAAAAATTCTTAAACCCAGAACTCATCTTCACTTCTCAAAACCCACCGCCTGCGCCGGCGCCACCGCCATCGCCGCCACCTGCCATTCCCTGCTTCCTTCGCTCATCTCCCTTCTCCGTATTAGCCAGATCCACCATCATCTTCATCCAATACGGGGAAGGAAGATGAGCGAAGGAAGCAGGGAAGGAAAGGGAATGGCCAGTGGCGGCGGCGGCGGCGGCGCAGGCAGCAGTGGTGGTGGCGGTGAGTTTTGAGAAGTGAAGATGAGTTCTGGATTTAAGATTTTTTTTTATATAAAAAAAATTAAAATTTATAATTTGTCTAAAAGTACAAAAGGACTAAATTACAATAATCTAGTTTTTATGTTGGACTAAATTGCAAAACTTAATTTTGACTAATTTAAGTAATGATGTGGCATATATGTCTTAGATGACAAAGTTTTATTGGTTTAACAATGGGTTGCATAACAACCATTTAATTTTTGATTGCATGGTAGTAACACCCTTATTTATTTGAAGGACACACGAAACATATATTTGCTGAATACATTCAACGAATCCACAATTTTTGTGCAAACGATGATTCAAAGTTCGAAACAGAGTAGTCAAAACAGGGGAGCGCACACAGAATTTCTGCCATGTTCCTTATAGTATGATATAAATGAATTATTATAAACCCGAAACCCTAGTACTGCAATTGTAGGGTTTGATTAATGATTAGGATATGATAAAAATATGATAGAATAAAAAGTATAATAAAAACATAATATGATAGCTCTTACTCTCTCTGGTCCTTATTATAGGTCACATTCTAGAAGGTTTTCTTGGTTCTAATTATAAGTCACTTTATATTTCCAATGTATCATTTATTGTTTTTTCTCTTTTTTGTCCTTATTAAATGCTTTGACTATCTATGTGTTTTTGTTGTTCATTAATGAGTGTGAATTTTCCAATAAAAGTTTAGAGGGTAAAATTGTAATGTTACAATATATTCTCATAAAATTTATAAAACTAACTACTTTCCTTGGTATGTGTAATTCGGTTAAGTATGTCCCGTAATAAAAACCGGATGGAGTATCATATTTGTTTGATACATAGTATTATATAATGATCATATTTCTCTAACACAGATAACGACAAACCCAAAAATAGTTTCCTTATAAGTTTGTAATGAGGTCGATCATGAAGTGAGGTTAATGAAATTCAAAAAGTTTATCTACTATTGAGTACTGACCAATCATTATTTTTTGTATTTTATTTTTCAAAATTATTATCAATCAAAATAAAATTGTGAATGCACATTTTAATAACCCATTCTTACCACCAAACATAGGTTAGCGGATAAGAAATTGTTCTAACTTAATCAAAAGTTGAGTTCTAATTCTAAAAACGCTTGGAGCTCCATAGTTTCATCTTCTGTCCTTTTTTTCTTATTCAAAATCAAGGATTGAAAATGTCGACTGTTAGGGGGTTTGCTTTGGAAACCAAATCAGCTAGTATAAAAATATGTTTAATAATTTATAATTTGCTCGTAAATTTCAGTCCTAGTCACCCTTGATTTAAATTAATCAAAACCTATATGGATTTAACTTTCAAAACAAGGGATGGTGAGGTAGAATCGAAAAAAGCTTGGACTTGCACTAATCACTCACATGCGACGCCTGGGAGACACAACTTGAACCTTAAAGATCCTAATCATGACAACATTTTTTCTGTTGGCTTTCTCATGCATGTGACATACAAAAATCCAAATAATGATTATAATATTCTTCATTATAAGAGAATTGAACTATTCAATGTCTGTGTTGCATCAAGTTGAAAGTCATCAAAACTGAATTTGGAATTTTAGCATGTTTCAAATCTTCAAAAGTCACTTAACTATAACTCATAGATCAAACCTTGGTTGTTGAAACAAAATACTAGCACTTCTCCGGTCATCAAAACTACTACCCTGCACATAATCCATGATCACAAGGATAAAAAATATTTTAGAGCATTGTTTAAGAAAACAAATAGATTATTTTGTGTTGCTAATTGTTTAGTTTAACATTATATATGAAATGTTGAACTTAGTTTTTCAGCATTAACTTTGATAGGAAGCAAAAAACTTAACATAAAAAACACATACTAAAGCTACATTAACAAAATTATCAAAATAATACTAAAAATAACTTTTTTTTTACGAGGGAAATCTCACCGTGAATACTAAAAATAACTTGATTTCATTCTTTAATTGACAACACGAGAACTAAAATAATGCTTAAATAAAAAATAACACAATTCGATACTTTATACTTAGATCAATCCTACAGTGGCATAATCATAAAATAAAGAAAGATCTAGAAAAATATTAATAACATAATTGTTTATTTAATTACATATCTTAATTTCTAATGAACCTATTATTAACTCATCTTATTTTTTTGGTTTGCACTCACCAGGCCGACTAATCCAGTTCGAGGGGTTCTGGGGTTAAGGTTTTATTTCTCTCCCAACGTTATTACGGGGGATCGAACCGTGATTCGCCCTACCAAGTGCAGCTCCTAACATCACTACACCAATATCTCGTTGGTAGAGTCATCTTATTTTTAAAAAGCCTAGCAGCTGGTTTATCAAACTTGATCCATTTGTATCAATTAATTAATTAATTTCCCTAAAGTACTCGTTTACAAGATCACACTCTTAAAATTGATTATCCAACATTTCATATCATAAAGTTATATATTTTTTTTATAGATATTTTTTTTTAAAAAAAAAAAATTCCACTAGAGAAAGAAGAAGACGTACTCTCCAAGACTTGAACTCTGGCGAGTTAATACTTATTTTCGCATTATGGTTCTTGAGGACATGTCACTCATCTACAGATCTACTAATAATACATAAAAATGTTTAATTATGTTTTCGATTTTTAAACTTTAAAGTTGTTTTATCATTATTTTTTTTTAATATTTGATTTTTTGAAACTACTTTTGGGTTTGTCATGTATCCATGTAACTAATTTAGCCAAATTTTGTTGACATGTGACATCGAAATTTTAGTTAGATGTATGAGTTAGCTACATGGGCAAGATACTTTAAAAAAAATATATAAACACTAAAAACAATTAATATTTTTTATATTTTCAATTTAAAAAAAAAAAAAAAGAACGGTAGAAAGGGATCCTCTTTGCCCACATGGCTAACCTTTTGCATCTAATTATGATTCTGGTATGGCATATCAGCAAGTTTAGCTAAAATTACACAGAAATAATTTCGGAAAATCATATATTAAAAATGGGGAAAACCCCGTGACAAAACGATATAAAATTCAAAGACGGTACATAATTAACATATATAAAAACTAGCTTGATTAACATTATTCTTCAAATAATTATTTATTCTACCAAAAACCACTTGTCAAGTACTCCCTTCGAAATATGACACTTTTGGGGTTTTTCACTCACACTAAGGAGAGTGAATAAATTTGTTAGTGGAATTGGAAATGTGAAAATTTGATATATTTTTTCAAAACTACCCCTATAATTATTATTGAAACTCTAACAAGAGTTGACATTATAAGAGTGTTAGTGGAAAGAAATAATTAATTGCTATTGAAAATTGAAAAAGGGTCTTACAAATAGGACCAAAATAAAAACCCAAAAACGTCTTATAAATAGGATCAGAGGAAGTATCATATCATAAATCAATACTACAAGGTACTTTTAGTCAAACCTAAGTTTGCAAAATCCAACTTATCAGAACTAAAAGTTTACTTTCCAAAAACACCCTTTTTTTAGAATTAGCAAGGTACGGAGTATCTTTCTTCTATAAATTGGCTGCATGCACCAACCAACATAGGCAGAGTTAAGTCCGTCCCAAAAAAGCATATAGCTCAAGTGCTTAACTTCTCAGTCCTCACCTCAATGATGAAACCATGTTCACATACATCTCATTCTTCTAGCTATTAAATGCTAGCTTCTAAAAAAAATCACATAGCCAACTCAAATAGCCCAAAGCTGCATAAAGAGACACACCTCTTACATCCATGGATCCTCCAAAGAAATCTAACAAGATCAAACAAATTGTTAGACTTCAACAGATTCTCAAGAAATGGAGAAGGATAGCCAACTCTCCAAAAACAACCAGAAGCAGCGGCAACAACAACAACAGCAGCAGCAGCAGCAACAACAGTAAAAGAAGCAACATTCTGAAAAGAACACTTTCATTGTCTGAAAGTGATGGAGGATCAAACAACACTGTTCCAAAGGGCTACCTTGCAGTTTGTGTTGGCATAGAGCTTAAGAGGTTTGTAATACCAACAGAATATTTGGCTCATCAAGCCTTTCACATGTTACTAAGAGAAGCTGAAGAAGAATTTGGGTTTGAACAAACTGGTGTTCTGAGAATTCCTTGCGAAGTACCAGTGTTTGAGAGTATCTTGAAGATAATAGTTTCTTCTCAGAAATGTAGATTTAGTGTTGAAAAGATAATAGGGTACTGTTCCTCAAACCAGCTTGCTTATTCTCATTATCCTCAAAGTCCAATGTGCAGATAGATAGTGTGAGATTCTAACATATTTATCCATTTTTTTTTTTTTTTTTTACTTTCTTTTGTTCTTTATGGATGCTACTAATCCGTGTATGAGAGTGAGAGTAAGGAAGGGTAAATTCAACTATATGTAAGATATCCCGTTAGGGAATTACTACGATGCAGAGAATATAACTTTCATTATTCTAGAGTTGTTATATAAGGCCTAGTTATAGAGCTGTAATTCTAGAGCTGTGATATTTTGTAATTCAAATCATGACATCTTAATATAAGAAAATTTTTCACTACCAGAAAAGAGCTCACGTTGTTAAGATATGATTTGGTATGATATGGTTCGATTCAGACTCAATTAAGTTTGATATGACTTAATTATATAATTAAGCTAGAATTTGATTTATAATTACATTCATTACTGCATGATTAATCAATCCTATGGATAGGAGTATTAGTATAGGACCAACTTCTTGCACATATGAATAAACACTAGAAACATATGTCTATTTCTTCTGTGTTCTGTTTCTAATACATATTCTTATACTCCTCTAGTAAGAAAATAATGATTATGCACATGCTGGCTTATGCAAAAGTTCTTAAAAAACCTCTTCCTTCCAAAGTGACTCGAACTATCAAATTATGTAGGACACAGTTAACGAATCAAGAGAAAACATCAATCGAAATCTGAAAGCTGAAGTTCAATTAAATGCCAAGATTAGAGTATAGAAGTTAGTACTTAGTTCCAAACCAGAAATAATGATATTTTCCCTTGTAGAATAAACCTGTGCTGAGTATAAATTCAAGTGGTCATTTCTTTGAAAAACACTAGCAACAAGTAACAAACTTTGCCTAATATTGATAAGAAATTTGACCAATCGGAGGAGGAGGCTTGCCTAGAGCAACTCTCAATTTGTTACAATCTAATGATTAAGTCAAAGTTTGGCAGGTTACCCTCCTTGTACGATATGCTTCTTTCTTAAGGCTGAATTTTTGTTATCCTTAAAGGTCTGAAATAATATATGAGAATATAATCAATAAGATATACGAATCTAAATCATATGAGATCTACAAGTGACAACTGTATAATACGGATGATATACGGAGCTGATCCCTTGAAATGCCTTAATTATCAGTCTATCTTGTAGTATGAAAGTGAGCAATGTTAGTCTATCTGCATAACCTGTGTGCCAATTCAGATTTAAGATATTTCTTTTATAACTCTTGTATTTATTTTTCTACTTCACCACTTGAAGAAAAAAACAATCAAGAACATCCAAATCCAAGTAATAGTAATATCTTTCATCAAGTTTACTTTTTTAACCAAGAAAAATGACATTATAAAAATTGGTATGAAGAATTTGAATTCATTTCTAAAATGGATATAATCAAGCTTCAATAACTCATCTCACGTGAGAGAGCATTGATTTCAGGAGCAAAATGCGCATGTAAACAGTGAATCTTAAGATATATATTAGTCCTTGTTGACCGTGGTATCACAAGAAAATAGTAGATAGTACTTCAACTAAAAGCCACTGCAAAATATGGAATCTTGTTAAGTTCAAGAAAACTACTTCTCTAATTTGGCACAAGGCCAAATAACCAGTGGCATAAAATTAACATGGCTTGTAAGTTCATTAATTATTCTATTTAGCAGAAAAAAGCACATTGTTTAAAGGTTTCTGGCATCTTAGTTGCTGAATAAACTGTACTTTTTTTAGCTTCATGCATGGAAATCAAACATGTTGACATTTAAAAGGTAACAGATTCCATTCAAACAAGGTGCAATAGTGGAGAAGCCAAATACCCATCGTTAGATTCAAATTCAGACATGAATATGATGTCCGTACTTAGGTCCATGTGAGCAAAAGTCCAAAGTGGTTCTTCTTGGAAGCCACAGTAGTTAGAATTCCATGGAGACAACGTGCTGCCTCCATATTTGCAGATAATCATATGATCATTAGAATATATCTATATCACTATATGTATAATTGCCATGGAAGGTTTTGGACACCTTCCCACGAGCTCCTAGAAGATCTATTCATGATTTAGGTGAAAGGAGAATAGAGGAGTGTGTAAGGGAAGATTAGATCCAACTAAAAAAAAAAAATAGTTTGCACATGTAAGGCGTTTCAAAGGGACTACTATACTAGTTTGTTGCCCATGCAGAAAGCATTGTCCTCCTAATCAAAATCACTTTTTACCCTGAACAGATTGAGAGTGTGCCTGGTTTCGCGTTTCAAATGCAAAAGCAACGGAGAGACAGCTTTTGCTAAACGCACGTTTACAGGCCTCCAAATGTGGAACAAAACAGACGCTGAATTGGATTTGAACTATTGGAATCACAAAATTCATAAATATTTTATCTGTTTTACTAGTTAAGCTTAATGCCATTATTAGACCTTCTTTCAATTCAAGGATTAGTCCAAACAGCTATATAGAGAACAATCAAGGAGGACATACTCTAATTTTTTGTGTTTTTTTTATCCAAACATTGAAATCTGAAAACCATATTCATCACTATGTATAATTACTAATTACTAATTATAGTAATATTTATTCATAGGAAATCTTAAATGCATTAAAAAAATGGGATTGCATATTGCATAACATAGAGTACTGTATTGTTAATTAGTATTTTGTCTTGGGCACTCTTAGTTATAACAAAGCAGATTTTTCCTCCATAAATAACGGATCCTTTTTGAAAACAACTCGTATGCTTAAAAATGAAGAGAGAAGAGTCTACTCCCAACCTCAGCTTGTGTTCTAATTTATTTAAAGCTGTAAGCAAACACTAAAATCTGTATCAAGAATGCATAACATCAGTTACATAGGAAATACAAAAAAAAAGGGTGATCATAAAATAGCACCTTACTAAATGGAATTGATCTCTTAAAGAGTGAATATCGAAGTTCATAATATAGCACATTGCTAAATGATTGAGAAAAATCTTATCTACACCCGTGAACCAATCAATTTCACACTCGTCAAATGACTCATCATAAGCCGACCAAATTCTTTACAAAATTTTACACTGTCGGATGCCTCATCCGGCAAATGTGAGTAATAGGATCACAGATGTGGATAAAATTATTTCCTAATGATCAATCAATGCAGAAGATGAAGTTGGTCATGACTTGAGAGTATCATTGGAATTAGGGAAAGTGACACATTTAAAGACCTTACAATTTGAACACAATACATATCCAACCTGCAACAAGAAAAATAGCATCATATATATCATTGGTTGAAGTGATAAATGTGTAATAATGTTAAGGATTAATGTAATAATAATAATAGAGTTTTTTTAACCTCAGCCCTTAGAACCGAGGACAAGAGCCTAAAAGTGGATGTATTTCATTCGAAAGTGTTGTATTGGTAGAATAAAAATGTATTTATTTTTTCAATGAAATACATCCACTTTTAAGCTCTTATCCTCTTTCAATAATAATAATAATAATAAGGAATAAGTAATAAAATAGTATTATTTATTTACTAAACATACAGCTCTGCAAGAGGGGCATCTACGGTAAATACGTTTGTTATCAGGTGCTTTAACATTGGTCTTTTGGCCTTTACAAAAATCACATACCAACCACCCTTTTCCATTGCAAGGCTCACACATTATACTCCCTTCTCCTATATCAACCTTCCCTTAACAAACAAACCACACACCAATCAATTCAATTCAATTCAATTCATTTGCATAAATAACTAATTGTAATATTCTTGTCACAATTCAAGAACTTACTTACCTACCTCCTGTTGTTGTTGTTGTGGAATGGGAGTGCAGTGCAATGGCTTCACATGCATCATCATGTGGTTATGCTGCCTGGGGATGAGAGTGGGAATTGAAGGAAGAAGGGAGGAGCCCCAATTTCCCAATGCACCATTCCACCACATCGTTACAGAGACAGAGGCTGTATGTGTGGATTGGATTTCGTTCCCGTCATCTTTCTTTCTCATCTCTTTATCAACAACCTTAACCTCGCTTTTCTGCCAAAATAACATGCCTGCCATTCATATCCCTTTTTTTTTTATTGTTGCTTTTTTTTTTATATGATGGTTAATAAACGGTTCATATGAATAAATAATAATAAAATACTCCATCCGTTCCTATTTATCTGTCATATTTCAAACAAAACACGTCCATTAAGAAATCCAATCATTACTCAAATTTCCAATGCATTAATTATGTTTTTTCCTACTACACCCTTTCTCTCTCTATAATCATTAATTTTTCTCCACTACTTACATAAACCAAGACATATTAAATAAGGATAAACATGGAAAATAACATTTATTACACTCTTGAAATCCTCAATACGACAGATAAAAAGAAACAAAAAATTTCTTCAAAAAACGACAGATAAAAAGGAACGGAGGGAGTAATAAATAAGAATTTTAATTTTTGATTCCCATAATTAAATTTTTGTCCCCATAATTAAATACAGTACCAAATAATATTAAATACCATAATAATATTTTTTACATCATCAGTATATTATCCATCATTCGTGTATTTATGATAGTTGACTTTTTCAAATAAAAATAATACAAATGAATGATAGATGATGAACTGATGGTGTAAAAAATATTACACCTTTAGTGCACACTCATTAATCTCCTACCAAAATATTCTTAGGGTTTAAAAGTTTCTGACTTCATAATATCGTTAAAATAAAAATACATTTTCGATATATCCCTATCAAAAATATGATGTTCCGACGCATCGAAAATGCAAATTTTTATACTTATGACTAATTGGAAGTGCACGTAGAGCTGTCAAAACGGGCCGCCCGGTTGGGTTCGGGCCAGCCCGCTTCGGGTTCGGGCCAAACCGGGTTCGGGCTCAAAAGCCCGGTTGTTAATTAGGTACACAAATGCAGAGCCCAAACCCGCCCTAAGCGGGTCACGGGCTTGTGCGGGCCAGCCCGCAACACTTTTTTTTAATAAACCAGAAAGAAAAAAAAATACAACAAAATTAAAAAAAAAAAACTAGAAACCTGTTGCGCCTCCTATAGTACTAATACTAATACTATCAAATGCTACTATAAAAAGCTCAAGTCTCAGCTCAAGACAAAAAAAATAAAATTCATTGTCCAGGACCAGGAGACATTAAACAATAAATAATAGTCCAATGAAAAAAATAAGAATAACGAAAAAAAATACAGAATAAAAGAAAAAAAACAGAATAGAGTATAGACAATGAAAAATAGAGAATAGACTAAAATATTAAAGAACAACAAAAAAAATTGCAGAATAATGAAGGAAAAATGCAAAAAATAAACAAACTAAAAAAAATCGAAGAAAAAATAAACGAGCTAGAAAAAAAAAACGAAGCAAAAGAACAAACCAAAAAAAACGAAGAAAAAAAAAACTAGAATGGTGGCTGTGGACCGTGGTGGTGCCTCGTGATGGTGGTCGCAGTGGTGGTGCCTCCTCGTGATGGTGGTCGCGGTTGGTGCCTCCTCGTGGTGTGGTGGTGCGGTATGTGGTGGTCTTGAATCAAGCCAAGTGAGAGAGATTTTAGAGATAGAACAGAGAATGAGAGAAGAAATTAGAAGAGTAGAAAATAGAAAGGCAAAGGCTGCTGAAGTAGGAGATAAGAATAAGACTAGGTTTTAGTGTTTTAGGAGTGTAAGTGTGTAACTGTACACGTATGGGGGAATTGGGAAATGGGAAATTTGATTTTTTTTTTCATGCCCGAACCCGGCCGGGCTTACCCGGTCCGAGCCCGGTTTTTTAAAAACCCGGCCGGACCGGACTGAATAACCCGGATTGCATAAATGTTCCAAATTATGAAGCCCAAGCCCTATAATTTTTCGAGTTTTTTGGCCCGGTCCGACTGGCCCGGCCCATTTTGACAGCTCTAAGTGCACGGGATACTATGAATCCTTATAGTAGTGAGGCAAATTATATATCGGCCAAAATTGAATTTCACCTCTTTTGTTGCTATAACATGCATGAGTGGTGTGATGTGACTATTGATTGTTTATCAAACCTTGTCAATCAAATGCTATATGAGTTACCAACATTTCGCTTAAGCAAAGTCTCGAGTTTGAGTTATTGTGAATGCAGAAAATTTATGTTGAGAGATTCACCTGTCATAGTCAGACACGTGACCCGGATTAAATCCGAATGTACCTAGGTAGTACTTAGAGAATCAGATGGAAAAAAAAATGCTATATGAGTTTTGATCTTATTCATCGTGCTTTACTTGTGCAAATTGTCTTATATTCTTGAGCAATTAGAAATATCTCTCTGTTAGACTGTTACTTCAAAATATTTTATTTTATAGGACCCTACTTATTATACTCTCAAATTATTTCTTTTTAGTTGCAGTTGTGCAACCAACAAAGCCCAGCACAATTGGTAAACAGCTGGGTTCCTTAAGTATGATGTCGGGGGTTCGATCCCTGCCGTGGGCATGGAAAAGGCTTTGTTGGTAGAGGCAAAATCCACTTCGATGATCTTTACGCCTCGGAGGGAATTATTCTTCGGTTGTCGGCTGGGGATACCCTTGGTGTACACCAAAAAAAAGTTGCAGTTGTGCAATTTGAGGAGGTTTTGAAGTGCTCTAGAGTACACATTCGGGCTGAAACCAACTCTTGTATCTTCAATCTTCATTTGTGCCTGTTATAAAGATTGCATAATATAGTCCCATCATCGATGCTACTTAAGATTTTAAATGTGAATATTATAAAGTTATTACTCCTTCCGGTTCTATTTATAAGACCATTTTGGAGTTTTTTATTTCCATCAAGAAAAATTGATAAAATTTTTAGTGGCATTGGAAATATGAAAATTTGATATACTTTTTCAAATCTACCCCTATAATTATTATTCAAACTCTAAAAAATGTTGACTTTATGAGAGTGTTTGTGAAAATAAATAATTCAATGCTATTGAAAATTAAAAATGAATCTTATAAATAGGATCAAAACAGTACGAAGTTTATTGAGTGAAAGGATGGATATAGGAATTGTTCCAAGTGAGAAAAACAATAAAGACTTTCTGTTTCTTGGCCACGTAAAACCTCAAAGCAGTATGATTGGAAGAAGAATTTGCATATCGCAGCTGATGAAAAAAAATGAAAGTCTTTAGGATTAGGATAGTGACCTTAATAATGCCAGGACTTATAATAGGGTGCCAATTTTGACACCCCATGGAGTAATTTACAAACCCCACTAATATTAAAAAATCCCAAAATACCCTTTAAAAAAATTTTCATCAAAAATACTTATCTTTCACCACACTACTTCACACCCCATACCACACCCCACACTCCACAACACATCTCATTCTATTTCTCCACACAAACCCCTTTTCATTTCATCCCCATTAATCCCATGAACATTATCACTATTGAGGATATTAAGGCAAATCATAAAATCAAGTCGTGAATAACGTGTAGAAGAAGGTAAGTTGCAGACACTATTTCGAACCCCTTTTTTTTCCTGATCAGTGATCGTTCGTGAGGATCCTCACGACCAAAAAAACGATCCTCACGACCAAAAAAACCTTGGGTCGTGAGCACGTTCACGACCTCGGCTTTTTTTTCACAAGAAATAACTTTGAAGGAAACAACCTCATAAATCCTTTATTCCATTTAAATGTCGTTTTTTGGATGCATGGTAGCTGTCTTATGTGAAGAAAATATGAAAATATGGAGCTCATCATCGTGTCGGGACATAGCTCAAAACCTGGGAAAAGCTTGGGTCGTGAGGTACCTCACGACCCCGACGTTTTTTTTTTTAAAAAAACGTGCATTATATATGCTTCTTTTTTTGGGTGAATATATGCTTCATGGATAGTTTGAGAATATATAATCATACATCCATTTTTCCCTTCATGTATGCTTTCTTTGGGGCATGGCAAGTTTGCAAAAGCTGAAAAGCTTGGGTCGTGAGGTACCTCACGACCCCGACGTTTTTTTTTTTTTAAAAACCCTTCATTATATATGTTTCATGGTGTGTTTGAGAATATATAATCATACATCCACTTTTCCCTTATGTATGCTTTGTTTGGGGCATGACAAGTTTGCAAAAGCTGAAAGGTTGATAGTTTTGCAAAAGCTTGGGTCGGCAACAAGCTCACTACTATAGTCGTGAGTGCGTTCACGACTGAAGTCGTGAAGGGGATCACGACTATGGTCGTGAGGACCATCACGACCCTGAAAAAAGCAAATTTTTTTTTTTATTTATTTGATTTAAAGTTTTTTTTTAATGACAGATATGGATATGGAAGCAAATGATGGTGTTGCAGATAGAGTTGAAAACATGCTTATTGATGAAGATGTGGTTGAGGTGCCAAAGACAACAGAAAGTGAATTTGCAGATTACAGTAATGATTTTGCACGCAATGAACCATTTGGTAATCGTGTAGATGTGGTTGAGTGGGTTAAAGCGGTTGGAATTTCCAAAAAATTTGTTATTGTAACCTACAAGTCAGATAAGATAAAGGAGGAGGCAAACAGAAAAGACGAGAGCGGGTTACGTTTGCTTGTGAAAGAAGTGGTGTTTATAGGAAGAAAAACGAAAATGATCCCAAGTATATCTCCGGATCAAGGAAGTGTAATTGTCCGTTTAGACTCTATGCGAAGGATAAGGGTAATGGTGAAGGATGGATGCTTCTTGTAAAATGTGGATCTCATAATCACAACCCATGTGATAGCTTGCAAGGTCATCCATATCCAGGCCGACCAACAAAGGATGAACATGACACAATTGTGAGACTTACAAAAAGTGGTGTGAAGCCGAGGAAAATCTTGATTACTCTAAAAGAAGATAACCCGAATAACTACACCTCCTTGACACAAATCACGAATATTCGACAACAATACAAGAGAATTGTCAGGCATCCGAGGACACAAATGCAACATCTATTGAAGTTGTTGTTAGAGGAAGGTTTTCAGTTTGATTATTTAAAAGATGAACAAAGTAATGAGTTGAAGGCAATTTTTTGGGCTCATCCAAGTAGTATAGTATTGTTTCATTCCTTCAGCATTGTTCTCATTATGGATAGTACCTACAAGACAAACAGATACAAACTTCCTTTATTAGAGATTGTTGGCCAAACTTCCACAGAGAGAACTTTTAGTGTTGCATTTTGTTACATGGATGCCGAGAGGGAGTCAAACTTTACATGGGCCTTACGTAAGCTTAGATCACTCATACAAAATGATGAGGCCATACCTCAGGTCATTGTAACCGATAAAGACAATGCGATTGTAAATGCAGTTGAAAGTGTTTTTCCTACATCAGCTCACATCCTTTGTAAGTTTCACATTTTCAACATTGTGAAGGACAAGGTTAGAAAGTCATTAGCAAAGTATAACATGAAGAAGCTCAACCCAATCATGACACTATGGACGACACTAGTTGAGTCTCAAGATGAGGATGAATATGAAAGATGCCTTGATGATTTTCAAAATCAATGCGGTCCAGTAATTTATAAATATGTTAACAGGGTTTACTTGGAGCATAATAAGCATAAATTTGTGCATGCATGGGTTGATCAATATATGCACCTTGGTAATACCACTACAAATAGGTAACCTATTTTAAGTTTTAACAAATTTGGTAATATCTTGGTTATTTTATGTTTTAACCTGTCATGTGTTAATTAATAGGGCTGAGAGCGCACACGCTCAGTTCAAGAGAATGCTAAAGGATAGCTCTGGGGATATATGCACATGTTTTGAGAGCATGATGAAGATGTTGCGATGTCAACATAGTGCCATAAAGGAGTCTTTTGAATTCAGTGTTAGTAGGGTTGATCATTGTGTTAACCATGATGTCTACAAGCAACTGCGTTACTTTGTTGCCAGGCGTGCCTTAACACGAATTTGGAGTTCTATGGAGCTTCTTCGTAAAAAAAGCGGTGTGATTGTTGGATGCGACTGCAGGATTAGGAGAACACACGGTTTACCTTGCGAGTGTGAGCTTGCAAAGTATATGAAACAGTGTTATTGCCTCCGCTTTGGTCGGTTTGTCCCAGGGGATAAGGGTTCCTGTAACTGGAATGTGCAGAAGTGAGGACACGTCATCCAATGTGATAGTCATTTCACCGCACGGGAGATGAAATGTGCACGTGTCCTCATACCATCTCTCACAGAAAGCAGTTAAAAGCCTCTTATCTACCCTCTCATATGCACTGTCAATCAAAGGCATCAAACCAGACTCATTAACAAGATTGGAAACCTCCAAGGGAAGGTCAGTCCATGGAAGACAGTTGAATGCTCTATTACAACAATGACCCAATGGTCCACGTTCCTACAAAGTCAACACAAATTAATGCGGCTATTTAAATTCATAGTAATAAATTAATGAGGCTAATTAAATTCAACACAAAGTCAACACAAAGACAATTGAATGCTCTATTAATGAGGCTAATTAAATTCATAGTAATAAATTTGTTAAATATAATAAAATAAATAATACTCACATTCCCTTTCCAAATTTGACGAGCCACATGATCAGAATATGTGGTTAACAACGACATCTCTTGCGGATCATCATCCTGCCCATCAGCATCAGAGATATGCTCAACCTCCTCATGTAAGTTTTCAGCTTCAACAACGGTTTCGGGGGCTTGGGAGGGACCCGCATCAACATCCATATTAGCAACATCCCTTTGTCGTATGCGTTCCTCAATGGCTTTTTTTCTATTAGATCTTGTCGGCCGTAACTAGGCATGACAACGGGGCGGTGCGGGGGCGGATTATGCACTTCCCACACCCGCCCCCGTCTCAAAAAATTGCCCCCGCCCCCGCCCCCGTCCCCCGCCGGGTATCATAAAAGCCCACCCGCCCCCGTCCCCATCGGGGGTCGGGTAAAACCGCACCGCACCGCCCCCGCACCCGCCCCCGCTTTTCTTTTAAAAACAATTTTTTTAAAAGAGCTTTTCTTTTATAATATACCAACTTTTTCTTTTAAAAACAGTTTTTCTAAAAGAGTATTTTCCACAAGTGATTTTTATTAAGAGTCAAAACATTATTTTTAATATTTTTTTATTACTATTATTATAAATTATATATAATATATAATATAATATACATATATAGTGTGAGTGGGTCGGTTTCGGGGCCGGGTGCGGGGCGGATAGTAGAATTACCACACCCGCCCCCGCCCCGTGATTGAAAAAGCAGGTTTTCCCTGCCCCCGCCCCGATACCCGATTAGAACGGTTTTTCTCCGCTAATGGCGGATCGGGTTTGGGCGGGTGTCCGCGGTTCTGGTTTTTTTTGCCATGCCTAGCCGTAACCTATCATTAGCATTTCGCGCATCCATCTATACAATACAAAAAATGGATTAGTGATACGGAAATCACATTAATATATCATGTTTATATGTACTAAAAATAATAACATTAAATAGTTCAAATAACAGGTAATAGAAGCATCTAAATATCTCAAAAGCAAACCAAAATATAGCATAATACATATGTGAGTCGTGACCCTGTTCACAACGAAGGTCGTGACCACTTCCACGACCCTAAGTCGTGACCACCTTCTCGACAACAATAGAAAATATTAAAAAAAATAAACCATACCTCTGGTCGTGACCAACTTCCTGACTTTAGCAGAAAATAAAAAAAAAAAAAACCTCGGGTCGTTATCTTTCTCTCGACCTTAAAAAAATTGGTCGTGAACCGTTACACGACCCGAGTTCGACCCGAGTCGACTCCTGCCTCCAGAGAACGCGACAGATCGCGAGAAAGAGAAGGACTGATGGCGAGAAAGAGAAGGAGTGATGACTCGTACCTCCTTGATCGCTGCGGCTTGCTCCGACGGTGGTGGGCCTTGCACGATCCGGAACGGCGACGACAGGGAGATGGGACGGCGACACTGTGGAGATTGGGACGAAGGCGCCGTCGGGAGGTTCTGGAAGAGGAGAGGGTGGGGTGTGGGAACCTAGAACTGTATAGAAGGAGAAACAAGTGATAGATAGTGTATTTCTGGGGAAGGCAATTTGGTATATTTATTGTTAAGTGGGGTGTGTATATTTGTATGTGGGGTGGGTAAATTTTTTTCCTTATAATATTGTACTATTCTTGAGATGCAATCCTACCCAACTACCCAAGGTGTACGTGTTGATTCAAGCTTATGCCACAGTATCCAACTTTACCCATTGAAATGGCAATAATGAAGAGTAAGTTATGATGGGCTTGGTAGTGGGCCGTAGAGAGCAATGGGCCTTACGCGGGGTCCCTCCCTCACTTCTAGTCTTTCCCCCGTTTTCCACCTGAATGAAGGTAGAAGTGTAGAACAACAACAACATGAACACCAAGAAGCGCAAGGACGTTGAGGAAGATTTTTACCTCCCTTCCATTCCCAAATCCAGAAGACTGGTATGCTAATGCTATGCTATGCTATGTTCTCTCATATTATGCTTTAGGGTTTTAATTCAACTATCCACTTTTTATTTATTTATTTATTTATTTGCTGAAAGGACCCCGAGTTTTATGCCATCACGGAGGAACAACACAACAAACCTAATCACCACGAAGATCATTCTCTCACTGAAGAAAGAGCTCTTGTTCTCTATCACCCACCCAATAATACCGATAATACCCCCTTTCTTAAGTCCCCTGCCCCCTCCGATTTCTCCATCATTGTCAATTCTGACTTGATTCCCGGTTTAAAGGGTTAGTTTAGTTTCTTCACTTATTCTTTTCTTTCTTACTATTTCCCTTTTTCCGTTGTTTGTCTTTAGTTTACGGTTTATTACTCGGATTAAATTACTCTCTAATTATTATAAGACCTCCTGTGTAATCAAAACGAATTTAAGTGTTTTGATTAATTCTTCTCTTTTGGAGGCCTATGAGTTTAATGTTCTTTACAGTAGTATTTGTTTATTGAGGGAAGACCCACTTTGGTCCCTGTCGATTTTGCACAGTACCAATTTAGTCCTTGATAATTCATAATATCACATTTAGTCGTTAAAAAAAAATTCATACCAATTTGGTCCCTCAACTTTTTTTCATATCAATTTAGTCCCTCAAGATTTTCAGATGTACCAATTTGATCCTTAAAATTGAGGGATCAAGTTGGTATGGAAGAAAATATTGAGGGACGAAATTGGTATGGAAAAAAGGTTAGGGACAAAATTGGTATGAAATATTTTTTTCGAAGGACTAAATGTGGTATTATGAATTGTCAGGGACCAAATTGGTATTGTGCAAAGTCGACAGGGACCAAAGTGAGTCTTCACTCTTGTTTATTTATTGGCGTACTGGAAGCCAAGTAAACTTTAAATCCTCTGCCGAAAATGGATCTGAAGGCATAAATATTTGGGAGTGGAACTGAATTTAAATCCTCTTAGATCTTACAGGAATTGATATTCATAATTTCACATGACCATGATGATGATGCTCTTGCTATTAACTCATTCTAGGTTGGAAAGTAAAATCCTATTTGATGTGTCGGTATGGGATGGAACAATTCTAAATGTTTTTGATAGGTTGAAACGTCTCATGTTTGATAAGCATAAATATGAGATTCATTGTATCAGATCATTTGGAACTTTTGAGGAAAAAACAAATCCAATGAGTTGTTATTGATAATCTCTTCTTGAAAATTTATCATTATAACCGACAGCTCTGAAATACTTTCTGGATTTCCCTGGGGAGGATATACAAAATTATTGCAACGGGAATCAGCGTGTTTAAGATCATGGTCTTTTACAGATATGAAAATAAATACACGAGAAATGTTGTACGGAGTTGTTGGAAATTCCATGTGTATGTATTTTTCTTTGATTGATTGCTAGGTAGGTACAATGTTGACCACTAGTGAAATCTTATGACAACTACTGTTCTTCCTTGACATTATACTGTCATGGTGAATGTTGAAAATTAGCTATGTCAATAACTATTTCTTATTTATAACTTTAATGTTTGAACTTTGAAGGTCAGGATAGCAGAGATTTGTCCAGTTGCCCTTTAAGTTGAATATAGTGACGCTACTCATATTAAATTAGGAATTCAAAATAACTAATAAGCCTGTGGCACCAAAATGACACCATCTATCATGTTCCTGTTCTTGTTTTTATTAAAGCTTTGTCTTATGGCAGCACTCAGGTTCTTTTCCTTTCTGCATTCTGTAAATTCTAACCCACTGTTTAGCAAGACCAAAACGTTCTTGTGTTGCCTCTTTTTTTGGGGTTAATATTTGTTTTCTTACTTTATAAGTCAGAACGTTAATAGGGCCACATTATTGAATGCATGAAACAGATTTGATATGGCTATTTTTTTTATAAGCCTAGATATGTTTTGAAAAATTGTTGCCAACATTTGTAGATTATCTATTATCATGGGGAATTACAAAGCCAGACAACTCTGTGGAAGATGAAATGAGGAAGGAGAAGAGCTCTGAAGGGTCAAATGGCTGTTTGGCTGTTGTCCCATGGGTTGCATTCCATTCTCCTATGTCAAGTGAAGAGATAGCGCAAGAAACATGTCAACCTTCAGAGGCAAAACAAGATGAAATGATGGAGTTAGATGAACCCTATGCCAATAACAACAACGAGAAGGCTATGGAGATTGGTGACATGATGGTGGAGGCTGCTGGAGCATCATCACCATGGCAACAACAACAACAACAACAACATTGTATGATGTTCAATCACTTGCAGAACACTGCCACCCCGATCCATTGGTGGTATAACGCTTGAGCCCCGTGTATGAATTTCTGGTAGTGTTAGTCAGTTAGTGTGTTACCACTTACCACTCCTTATGGTCACCAACCATCCAGTTGCAATTTATTTTATGTACATAACGACAGCAGCAAATCTTCAAGAACCATCGAGAGCAACTGCTCAACTTTCACAGTAGGATATGTCTGTATATATTTCGTGACCCTTTTCTAAGTTGGTACAACTTGGGTCATCAGTAACCCAGTGAAATTCCTTAAGACGAAGTATTTTCTTGCATGCCAATGTTTACATGTAGGAGAAGGACGCTGCAATCATCATCCAGCTTGAGTCAAGTTTAAAAAACTGGAAACTTCTTTTGAGAAATAAATTCTCAATTTTTATGATCAATACTTGTGCAGTGCAGGAGAAGAGATGTAGTAATATATTCTGTGGCCAGCCAGGCGTACACAAACCTCGTGTTACATCTGATCTGATAGGACATATAAAAAAGAATCATATCAGTAGATGGCTTTCAAATTCAAAATATATAGTACTCGTAAAATTGATGAACAGGTACGATGACCAGTCCGATAGTTATCTTTCGGAGCCCGTGAACAAATGTGGTTGATCTAACTAACCAACAAACAAACATCTCAAGAATATCAACGTTTTTAAAGAGTGCACCGGGATTCTATTACCAGTGGCATAACACAGCCATAGAATGGTGACAAGGCTTCCTAATATGGCAACAGATTAGCATAACTTTTATATATATAACGTTGGGTTAGAAATCATGTTTTTTTAATCTATTGAAGACAAATTTTTAACAAGATTTTCATCTTAAACCCCTTTAACTAAGTGCAGGCTTGTGTAAACATGAATGACTGAAGTTGAACTAACACGCACGCTACATTGTAGCAACTAACATGCAAAGAGCTGAACGGGTTGCATGTTGGTTAACCTATGTTGCAGTGACACGGGTAACATATCCGATACGTTTACGTCAATTTCTAAAAAATTGGGGTATGGGTATGGAATTAAAAATTCAAAATGAATAAACAATTATAAATAAAAAAATTACAAATAAATAATATTGATATTGACATAGAATAAAGTGTATTCGAATGAGAAGTTAATACTCAAAATTATCGAGATATAAAGACGAGATATTAACTATGTAAGTTAAATCTAAAGTCATGGTGTGAATGTAAGAAATAAAAAGAAAAAATATCAAAGTTTTCATGCAAATATGACATATTTTGCAGTGGTGCATATTCAAAATATAGTCAAACATATCTGATATTGATATCCGATACGACGGTACGTACCCAATTTAAAATTAAAATGATAATAAACTAGCTCTTATCCCGTGCAATGCACGAGTTATTAACATTTTAAATTAAATATTTTACAGCAAAGATTATTATTTTTTTATTGTAAAGTAAATGTTATTATTGAATAATATCAAAAAATAATTATACAAAAATGCAAGGGTTCAAATTAAACCATACCAATAAAAAATAATCTAAATTATTTTGTGGATGAATTTTTTACTTCTTCATATGAATAAAAAATTACACTTCTTATCTGAGATATTCCTTATATATTTGGTGGATAAATAAATATTTTTTATATGATTATAAATTTTATTATGAAGAATCAAAATTAAATCAGAATTAAACATTTTGATTTTTTTATATTAATTGAATTAAGAAGAAATAATTTTTATATTCATTTATGATAATGATAATAATAATTTATAATTATTATATAATATAATAATTATAATTTAGATTTTGGAAGAATAAAAAATATTAGTGGTAATTGATATTGATTTTTATTTTTAATTAATTAGAGCATATGGAAACTTTGATAAACTTTAATTAATATTTTAAATAAAATAATTAAATACAACATGAATTCTTATGAATTTATAATAAAATATATAATTTGTCCACTTTAATTTGGGCAATATTCATACTCAAATACCAATTGAAGCAATAAATATATAAAAATGATATCTATATATTAACTTATTTGTACCGGTTCAAAAGGTACCAAGTTACTGAAATGTACCACTTCATTGTTAAAACAACATACCATCTCCATTTTAAAAAGTGTCAAGTTAGTGCAGTGTACCACTTTACTGTTGAAACGATATATCACTTGTGATAATTTTTTTATAATTTTAAAAATATAAAATTTAATGTAATATTATATATATATATATAATATTTAATATATATATATAATATTTAATTTAATGATATTCAGGAAACATAGCACCATTTCCTTGAGCCTGTATCAAATTAGGTTTATTGATTGAAACTTGAAACAATGTATCATTTCAATTGCATTGTTACAACTTATACTTAAAAAATCGAAATACAGAGTAAAACATTGCACCCCTAAACCTGTACCGAATTATAGAGTAAAACATTGCACTGTTACATTGGTTTTTTTTTTAATTTTAAATATTTTCAAGACACGTGACATGCCTCATTGTTTTTTATTTTCTTAACTTTTTTTGTGAAAGCTCCGATCCATTTCGTGATGAGCTCTCTAATTGCAATGTTTGGGTTCAAAAATATAATATAGAGTTTGACTATATATAGAGTCTTAAATTGTTAAGATACATTACTATTATTATGAAAGGGTGTTTCATAATTTTTTTAACAGGTGCATTAGCATTATTTTAGAATTTATTTCTTTTAAATGTATTTAGTAACACTATTGTGAAATGGAGTTAGTCCATAAGACATAACTTTTCAAGAATTTATTATTTTGTACAGGTGCATTAGTATTGTTTCAAAATTTATTTTTTTAAATTATATTTAGAAACACTATTACGAAAGGGTGTTAGTCCATAAGACATATCTTTTCAATTTTTTTTTAAAAAAATATTATGAAAGGGTGTTAGTCCATAAGAGATATCTTTTCAAGAATTTTTTATTTTTTTAAAACTATTATGAAAGGGTGTTAGTCCATAAGACATATATTTTCAAGAATTTTTTAATTTTTTTTTTAAAAATGAATGTCGTCGACACGTGACATATCTCATACGTTTCCATTTTCCTAACTTTTATTGTGAGAGATATATAAAAATGATATCTATATATTAATTTATTTGTACCGGTTCAAAAGGTACCAAGTTAGTGGAATGTACCACTTCATTGTTAAAACAACATACCATCTCCATTTTAAAAAGTGTCAAGTTAGTGTAGTGTATCATTTTATTGTTGAAACGACATACCACTTTACTATTGAAACAATATATCACTTGTGATAATTTTTTTTTTAATTTTAAAAATATAAAATTTAATATAATATATTATATATAATATTTAATTTAATAATATTCAGGAAACAATGCACCATTTCCTTGAACCTGTATCGAATTAGATTCATTGATTGAAACTTGAAACAATGTATCATTTCAATTGCATTGTTACAACTTATACTTAAAAAATCGAATTATAGAGTAAAACATTGCACCCCTAAACCTGTACAGAATTATAGAGTAAAACATTGCGCTGTTACATTAGTTTTTTTTTAAATATTTTCAAGACACGTGACATGCCTCATTGTTTTTTATTTTCTTAACTTTTTTTGCGAAAGCTCCGATCCATTTCGTGATGAGCTCTCTAATTGAAATGTTTGGGTTCAAAAATATAATATAGAGTTTGACTATATATAGAGTCTTAAATTGTTAAGATACATTAGTATTATTATGAAAGGGTGTTTCATAATTCTTTTAGGGTTTTACTTTGGTACCCTTTCAAAATAAAGGGTTTTGGTACCCTCTCATATTTTTCCAATCAAATCATGACAACTACAATATACTACCATGTCAAAAAAACACCGAGATATTCTTGTGACTCAATAAAGACTGGAAATTATTTGTTAAGATGTTCTCTACTTTTTTTATATTTTTGGTGCTAAAATATCTACGCTAAATTTGGACGAAAACATATGTTCTTGTGTGTTGAAGATTATATCTTAACTGCAGCAATACAATTTTTTAAGCTGATCAGAAAATAAAAATACAGTGAAGTGTTCTTTTTTTTCACCGTTATCTAGAAAGAAAATTGATATCGGTGGCATGATGTTGAGGTTGCTGTCCCAAGATGAATAAAAACTTGATATTAAGGTTCATGATTTGGGAGTGGTTGTGAATTGATTTAAAATTTTATTAAACTTATGTACTTTTTTCACATGAAAGTATATTGCAGTTGTCATAATTTGATTGGATAAATATGAGAGGGTACCAAAACCCTTTATTTTGAAAGGGTATCGAAGTAAAACCCATTCTTTTAACAGGTGCATTAGTATTATTTTAGAATTTATTTTTTTTAAATGTATTTAGTAACATTATTGTGAAATGGAGTTAAATCATAAGACATAACTTTTCAAGAATTTATAATTTTGTACAGGTGCATTAGTATTGTTTCAGAATTTATTTTTTTAAAATTATATTTTGAAACACTATTATGAAAGGGTGTTAGTCCATAAGATTTAAAACTATTATGAAATGGTGTTAGTCTATAAGACATATCTTTTCAAGATTTTTTTTAATTTTTTTTAAATAATGAATGTCGTCGACACGTGGCATATCTCATACGCTTCCATTTTCCTAACTTTTATTGTGAGAGCTCTCTTTCATGAGGAGCTCTCTGAATTTAGCATTTGATCTCGAAATTATATAATAGTGTTTGATTGGTACGTACCCGATGCGTACCCAATATGTACCGAATACGAGTATGTCACCTATTTTGAAATACCCATGTTTCAGAGGTTATAACTCGATAATCAAGTGGGAACTAGACGAGTGGAGTTGGTAAACTATGACTTGTTATTGTTAATTAGATTTTTTTATTCTATGTATCTTATGCATAAAATAAGATAACATAAATAGTAAAATTATATTGAAAAATTAAATAATAATTTTTTATTCACTAAATATCTCAATTTCCAACAAATATTTGCTTTTTATGCTGTGATTAATCAATGCATCCGGAAAGACCCGGTTAATTATATCGCCCCTACCAAATGATCATGATTTTTTTATTTTTTTTTTGCACCTTGGTATCTAGCCACTGGGCAAACTAATCAAGTTCGAGGTAAAAAAAACTAAAATATCAAATTTTCATGCAATTTTCTTTTTATTTTTTTAAAAATAATTTAGCAAGCTCTTTATTTATTAAATGCATTATTTTTAAATAATATTTCATCTGATTTTATATGTAAATCCCTTTTTTAAGACTTTTTTTTGGCTTTTCTCAAATATTTTTATTTAGTTAACACTTTTTAGAGTCATGATAATAATTATAGGATAGTTTTGAAAAAATATTCTAAATATTTGAATTTCTATTATTGCTACTAATAATACTAACTAATTTTCTTAAAAGTTGTGTTTTATAGTCAAAGGGACTTACATATAAGATAAGAGAGAGTAATAATAATAATAATAATAATAATAATAATAATAATAATAATAATAATAATAATAATAATAATAATAATAATAATAATAACAAAAGAAAAGAAAATAGGTTGTGTACCGTTTTTCATATTATGAGCGCATCATCAACCATTCGTGGATTTATAGTCATTAACTTTTAAATAAATATAATGCAAAAAAAACAATTAATGATGTAATGACACTGTAAAATACTTTATACAATCAATATACAAATTAAACTCATGAAATAGGTTGTGTTTGGAAAGACAAACTTATAGTTTATCAAGTAACTTTTAACTTATTGATCGAGTAATAAGCTACTAGAGTGGTTTGGTGAACAAAAAATAAAAGAAGTTTATAGCTTAAAAAAGGAATCTTATAGCTTTTGAAAGCTAGCTTTCATAAAGTTACGTAAAGTAGCTTTTTTTTTTTAAAAAAAAAAGAGTTTTCAATAAATTATATCTCAATTTTGCCCTTTATTTAAAAAAAATAAATTTATAATTATATATCTTGGTTAGATTATGTCTTTTAAGTCATTTAACAAATTTGAGTTAGTTGCACAACTAGTTTTGTCAAACAACTGTACTTCAATAAGCTAGCTATACAGCTATAACCTTTCAACTACAATCTCACATCTACAAGCTTTAACTATAAGTTTGCTTAACATAATGTCTTATTTGAAAAATAACATATGTTCTCTCACACTTTCTATTCCTTAAAAAAAAAAACATTAACTAAAAATATTTTATTTTATTTTACTTTTTTAATCAATTCCTATACATTAATACATAGAGTGATACAAAATGTATAAGATATAATATGTAATATATTACTAGAAGCTTTTAGATTCCGTCATTAAATTATTAGTTCCGTTTGGTAAACACAAGAGAAGAAGGTTATACTTTCTAAAAAAAAGAGTTTGTAGCTTTTGAAAGTTATTTGAAATAGATTTTACGAAACTAAACTAGTTTTCAATAATTCATATATCAATCATACTTTAATTTTTTTTCAAAATTATCTACCTACCCGAATATAAAAATAAGAGTGAAGACCCACTTTAGTCCCTCATGTTTTTCGCATGGGACAGTTTAGTCCCTCAAAAATTGAAAAAACATTTTAAGTCATTGAAGATGTTGAAAATGGGACACTTTGGTCCTTCCGTCAACACCGTTAACGCCATCCTCCGTGAATGTTAACACTGATATTGACGGAAGGACCAAAGTGTCCCCTTTTCAATATCTTCAAGGACTTAAAATGTTTTTTCATTTTTTGAGGGACTAAACTGTCCCACGCGAAAAATATGAGGGACTAAAGTGAGTCTTAGCATCCATAGCTATCTTTCAATCTTATGTTTTTTTCTTAACAATCAACAACGAAATACATACACTAATGACTTTAATTCTAAATAAAAGAAATAAATCAAAAAAATGCTAAAAAAATAAATTGTTTATTGTCGATAGTCTCTTAACGGTATAAATAAACAAATTGATGATACAATTCATCATTTATCTTTTTTCATTTTGATATCATTTTTTCATAATAATTTCAAATTATATAATTGTACATTTTTTTTCTTATTAAAATATATTACCAAAATACTAGTACATCGTATGTTTTCCATGCATAACACATGTCTATTTACTAATCTACATAACATAAAATTAGCAAACATTCCCCCCGTTCATGGAGGAGTAACAGTTTAAAGTAGTACTATCACAATGGAGCCAAAAAATCCCGCTCAAATAGTACTGTCACCCACTATTTTCACTGAACAAACTTCCTTGATAAGCTAACTTGGTCCAAACAAGTAAAATATAAAACAATGGTGTTTCTACCATGCGTCGGTTTTTGGTGCTCCGACTTTTTTTTTTTATCTAATATACTAAAAAAAATATGCTTTAGGTTTTCTGCGTTCTTTTTATGTGCACGTTTTTGTTATTTGGATTTGAATTTTTTTATTACATGCTTCTTGACACAGGTAATGGTCCAAACAAGTAAAATATAAAACAAGGGTGTTTCTACCATGCATCGGTTTTTGGTGCTCCGACTTTTTTTTTAATTTTTTTTATTTTAATAAATATAATATATTAAAAAAACATGCTTTGAGTTTTCTGTGTTCTTTAATTTATAATGTCACTAATTACTTCTTTTTCAAAAACATTTTTATTCACTCATTTCTGAAAGAGAATTTTTAGTTTATTGAAGATCCACTTTAGTCTCTCATGTTTTTCGCGTGGGACAGTTTAGTCCCTCAAAAAATGAAAAAACATTTTAAGTCCTTGAAGATGTTGAAAAGGGGACACTTTGGTCCTTCCGTCAATACCAGTGTTAACGTTCACGGAGGATGACGCTAACGGTATTGACAGAAGGACCAAAGTATCCCCTTTTCAACATCTTCAAGGACTTAAAATGTTTTTTCATTTTTTGAGGGACTAAACTGTCCCACGCAAAAAACATGAGGAACTAAAATGGGTCTTCATTCTAAAAATAATTATTCACATTCTCTCTCTTCTTAGACTAATTCATTCTCATATACTTCATCCGGTTCTATCTATAATTTCTTTTTTGGGTTTTTCACTCCAACAAGAAATCAAAAGTGGTTAAATTTGTTAGTGGCATTCGAAATGTGAAAATTTGATGAAGTATACTTTTTCAAAACACTCTCTAGAATTATTATTGAAAATCTAGATACTGTTGACTTAATAGGGGTATTTGTGAAAAAAAGTAATTAAATACTATTGAAGATTGAAATAAAATCTTATAAATATATCCAAATAAAAACCCCAAATATATCTTATAATTAAGATCTAAAAGAGTATAAGTATATAATTAAGCAATGTACGAACAGATAAGTAAATCAATCACACGATTTTTTTTGGGTGTATACAAAAAGGTACCCTAAATTCATCCTAACAAATAAATAAATAATTAGTCACACTCCGCAGGAATGGATTAACCAATTGCAGGATGGATACCTGCATTCATATCCAAAAGTCTCTCATCCAATAACTCCCCATTCCACACCTTATCATCTCACCCAATCACACATTTTTGGATCTGTTTGGCAAAACTAACTTATAGCTGTGAGCTTGTAACTGATAGATGTGAACTTAACTTATAGCTGTGAGATTATAGTTGTGAGCTTATAGATGTATAGCTAACTTATTGAACTAGAGCTGTTTGGCAAAACTAGCTGTGCAACTAATTTAAATATGTTAAATGACTGAAAAGTACATAACATGTAGAATAATAATTAATATTGACATTCATGTTTCAATGACGATAATACTACACTAGTAGCTTACAGAGAAAAACATATACTTCATTCATATATATAGAGAGATATAAATGAAAAAAAAAATTGTGACATTCATAATAATTATTACTAAGTAATACTGCACTCTAAACATTTTTATTATTTTTATAAAAATATCATGGTATCTTTATTAACAATGACACGAAAGAAGGACAAAACTTTTAGCCGATTGATTTGACACACCACCATCACAAAATCACACAAATCCAATCTCAACCAAATTCACAAAATCAAAAATAAAAAAATAAAAAAATTGAGGATAACAAAAAAGTGAAAGAGAAATTTGATGATCAATGTTGAAATAAATATCACATACTTTTATGTCTCCTGAATCAATAGTTAAATATAGGATTTCTTTGAGTGGTTTTGGCGTGGTGCGTACAGATGTTAAATATATAGAAAGATTCTAGGTTTTTGGATTTGAGGGAAAAAAGTAAAAAATTTGGGGGTAATATTAATTTGGGTCAGAATAAATAATAATATAATTTAATAAAAAAAAGGGTAAAACTGAGATATGATTTATTGAAAACTCTTATTTTTTTCTCAAAGCTACCTAATGTAGCTTTCTAAAAGCTAGCTTTCAAAAGCTATAAGCTTCCTTTTTGAAAGCTACAAGTTTCTTTTATTTTTTATTCAACAAACAGCTCTAGTAACTTATTGACCAAATCAATAAGCTAAAAACTACTAGATAAACTATAAACTTCTCGTACCAAACACACTTATCTTCTTCCTCTCATCCATGCACACACCCATTTCACACGCCTCCTTCTTTCTCGGACTCAATATCAAAGACACATTTAAGAATGACAACAATACTATAGATTGAATTCTCCCTTCTCACAGTCATTAACTCAGGTATATATATACATATTATATGTTTTTTTTATAAGCAAAGTTTTTTTTAATTCACTAACAAAATAATGGTGTTCACGATCGAACTCGAAACTTCCAACTATCATTTTCTTCGAACTTGCCATATGATTAATATACATATTATGTTATGTTATTATATTAACTAGTTTTAAGTACGTGCACCGCAGATGTTTGTTTGTTTACGAAAAAATATTTAATTTTAATTTTAATTTAATTTTTTTTTCCCATATTAACTCCATCCACTCATTTGATTAATCTATCTCCCTCTTCTCACATCCTCACTCCCTCACGCACATCACTCTCTCCCTCACAGCCACCAACCCACTCCCTCCGATCCGCCGCTCGCCACCACCGCCATCATCAAGCCACCCTCCATCGAAGGATTGATTATACTATATGTTATATTGTAAACATACAAATCTTGACACTCACATTATTGTTGTGTTAATAATGTATTTGAATCATTCAATTAATAATAATAATAATGGAAGTGTGTATGTGTTAGTGATTGAAGTGGTTGAGGATGAATAAAATGGAGATCAAGCAGCAGCAGGAGGAGGAAGAGGAATGTGAGAAGAAGCTGGTGTTTGCTTACTATCTAAGTGGTCATGGTTTTGGTCATGCCACCCGTGTTGCCGAGGTACTTACTTACTCACTACTATCTTCTTATTTATCCCTACCTCATTATTCATTATTCCCTCTATCTCTAATGCTACTTACTACTACTATCTTGTAGCCCAATGCCAATGATTGATGTGCATTTGCATTTGCATTGTGTAGGTAGCACGGCATCTGATCAATGCTGGTCACGTTGTACATCTCGTCACTGCTGCTCCTGATTTTGTTTTCTTCGATGAAATTGATGATATCTACACTACTCACTTACACTTTCGCAGGGTCAGTTTAATTTAATCAATCCCTTTTCCTGATATAACTCACTGTTATTATTCTTAGAGCTAGTTTGGACCTCTGTGCGTTGTTGATTAACCAAATATGCTTATGCTGTAGTAATTAAAGATAAATATTTGTTCATTTTACAAAAATAGGTGGTTTTGGACTGTGGAGCTGTCCAATCGGATGCTTTAACCGTTGATCCCCTTGCTTCTTTGGAAAAGGTATATGAACGTACGTAATTTCACATTTGATTGGTTATAGTCATAATGCTTTCAGTTAGATGCTTTAACTGTTAAATTTTTATTGCTGTTGCTGATTCCTTGGTTTGTATTTGGCTTTCTTAGTATTCCGAGACAGCAGTGAAGCCCCGTGCTAGTATCTTGGCCAGAGAAACAGAATGGCTGAAATCCATCAAAGCCGACTTAGTGGTACATAAAAAATATTTTCCCCTATTCATCAGAGAAAACTCAAAAAAAAAAAAAAAAAATTATATGATGTCTGATAATAGGGAATCTATCTTACTTATGACAAGAAACAAAATGAAGTGATATTAGGAAGTTGATTTCTACTTAATGTAACTTTGGAAAGAATGCATTGTATTTGGTGGATCCTTCTAAAGTTAATACAAATAAACAGGTGTGTGATATTGTCCCAGTCGCATGTCGTGCGGCAGCTGATGCTGGTATTCGCTCCGTTTGTGTGACCAACTTCAGGTAACTTATGTATATCGCAACTTACTTTTCCTTCTTAACGATACGTGGAGTAATTGCATAAGGCAGAATCGTCATTGATAGGTTGCATATACACTTTTTGCCAATGCTGCTATTGTAATAGAAAATTTAGCAAATAAAAATATTGTGTCTGCTTGTATATCCTTTCATCTTTGTTTTAGGTATTCGAATTATCATTTATTCTTTCAAATGCTTGCTTGGTACAATTATTTTTGTTTCCATCGCATCCTTTCTAGGGAATTTGGATCTGAATTCACTTTCTAACTCATGCCTTAAATAGTCTTTACCAGTAATCTGAGTTTTATATGTAAATGATTGTTCAAGAGTGATTATTTTAGTTCATGACTTGAAACAAACCAGTTTACTTATTTCTGTTAAATTGCGTCAATATTTACCTTTATTCCATATTTTTGTGATTTCAGTTGGGACTTCATCTATTTAGATTATGTCATGGATGCTGGACCTTCTTATCGCTCAATGATTTGGCAGGTGAGAACAATATTCTTAA
Source organism: Crotalaria pallida (assembly GCA_037953625.1). Taxonomy (NCBI): domain Eukaryota; kingdom Viridiplantae; phylum Streptophyta; class Magnoliopsida; order Fabales; family Fabaceae; genus Crotalaria; species Crotalaria pallida. Next base: position 161,057,854 of record CM075650.1, read on the forward strand.
TAGGAAGTTATCTTGTCTCTTGTATTTTTCCTTTGAGAAAAATGACACAGTTTGCTGATTGTCTAACTTAAATCCAATTCACAACAACAAAACATGATGTTTCCTTTCAGCACTCTGTCCTTGGTTCTTGAAGATAATTAATAAATGTCTCTCACAACTAAATGTTTAAACATATTTTCCACTTTTTCTTGATCAGAATTTGAATTTTGAAACAAAAAGTGAAAATGAATCAGAATATTTGTAGTTCATCCATGCTCCTAGTTTCTAAAGCTAATGTCATAATTACAGAGCATGCCAAATTGCTGAATGGAAGTAAAGAAAGCTTTAGATAGAAGATGAATTCAAGTTAAACTTTTGAGTTGGAAATTTATTTTCCTTTTCCTTCTCCTATTCTTTAACCAAGATAAATAGTTGTTGTTGTTTATAAACTGATGCAGATAGCTGAGGATTATTCCCACTGCGAGTTCGTTGTTCGTCTTCCAGGATATTCCCCAAGTATGTTGGTTCTTATATGATTTCATGACAAATTCCCAGCATAATTTAAATGCCCTACCAAATATGATCTTTTGAATGATTAAAAAGATCTGTGGCATCAAATTTGCAGTGCCTGCTTTTCATGATGTTATTGACGTACCTCTTGTTGTGAGGAGGTTATACAAATCTGCAAAAGAGGTACTACCTCAAAAAAATCATTGTGGAGATCTTCCATCGGCGGATTTAGTTAATAATCTGTTAGCTAATTTTTCTTTTTCAAGGTGAGGGAAGAACTTGGGATAGCAGATGATGTGAAGCTAGTTATTCTCAACTTTGGTGGCCAGGTGATTACGTAAATCCCTTTTTCAAGGACTAGAGCTTGATAGAATTTTTTCCTCTTTGTCTGGCAATAAAAAATGTTTCTACCGTGTCTTGTTATTTTAGTACCCTTGGATTGCTGCAACTCTGTATAGGTAGGTCTTTTTGGTTTGAGGTACATCTATAGTCTTCATCTAAGTATAAAATGCAAAACCATGCGAAGCCCAGATTTGCATTCTGAGTACATACATTGATTTAAATCAAACCTATCATATCAAATCATGTGAGTTAAAAGTCATGAATTTGTCCTGACGAATTTACGATATCTTCCATGTTCCAGGAACTGTTTACCGTTCCATAGGTTAGTCTTGAATATTTTAGTACTTGATATTATGTACAATCAACAGTGCATATATTGACTTATTGTAGTTGTGTACTTGAAGTATCTGAGGCATCTTTGGTTGTACATTTCACTTGAATTTGAATATGGTCTACAGTGATCTAATAATAATTTACTTGATCTGTCATCGCCATACTAATTTGTTTCTGTATTTTATTTATTTATTTATTTATTTTTTGTCTTCTATGACCACATATTTTTAATTTTTCTTGCATATGTACCATGGACCTCAGTGGGTCTAAACAGAGCCACTCCCATCATCTGATTTCTTCTGCCTTTGTGATGTCTTGTCTCATATCCAGCCGTCAGGATTGAAGCTAAAGGAGGAGTTCTTACCTTCTGGTTGGTTGGGCCTGGTACTTGCTGAATTGAACCATTCTGCTTTGATTCTTCATCTGATTGAAAATGCTCTTTTTGATTGATGTTTAGCTCTTATATGAAATATTCAGTGATTTGTAGCTTTTATGATCCAGGTTTGTGGTGCATCTGACACCCAGGAACTTCCGGTAAACTTCAAAAAACTTGCTAAAGATGCATATACACCTGACATTATTGCAGCATGTGACTGTATGCTTGGTTCGTATGAAACTTCCACAACTCTGAAGCTGGACTATAAAGAAAGAGTTATACTCACTGCATGTTATAATTATAGGAAAAATCGGATATGGCACTTTTAGTGAAGCCTTGGCATACAAGCGTCCTTTTATCTATGTACGTAGAGATTATTTCAGTGAAGAACCTTTTCTGAGAAATATTCTAGAGGTACTCTCACTTTCTCTCTTGAATTTTTCACCGTATTAGTTTCTTGTCCTCCTTCCATGTATCTCATTGAGAGCCTTACAAGGAAGTAACTATCTTCTGGTTTTTGAATTAGTATTATCAAGGTGTTGTTGAAATGATTAGGAGAGATTTACTCACTGGTCACTGGAAACCTTATCTTGAACGGGCAATAAGTTTGAAGCCATGCTATGATGGTGGCATTGATGGTGGCAAGGTACTCTCTTTAATTGACCTTTCAAATTTTCAAAAAAGTTTTATTTATCTAATTTTGTATATAAATGTGGGATCTGTGTTGCTTATTCTGCAACTCTTTTAAGATTTTCCACCTACATGGTTTATGACGAAACACAATGACATTGTTTGATTCTTGCAGCCGACCCCACCTAAACAGTTCCCTTAGGATGACACTTCGTATTCCCATTTTTTGTATCCTATGTTTGGGTTAGTTAGTACAACACTTCGTATCTTCCACTAGAATTTTTGAATGGTAATACACTCCCTATATGTGATTAAAGCAATCTTGATAGCTGGGAGTATTTTAAATTTTATCTTACCACTCATTAATAACACCAACACCAAGATATTTACCTAGCGTTGAGTCTGAATACTATTGAAACTTCAGGATGAGTTATCCGATCTCATTTTCCCTGAGACCTTTGAGTGTTTAAATTTTAATTTGATGTTCATCCCAATGTACCTTGTATTCAAATTTTAAATTCTGTTTTTTGAACAATATTTGAGGGTTAATCCTTTTCCCTACCATGATGTTGGCATGTGTAATCTTTGAAGCATTTATGTATTTCCAAAAGAGTTGGTAATTTTTCCATAAACATTTTAAAAATGTAGGTGGCAGCCCAAATCCTGCAGGAGACAGCTTTTGGAAAAAGTTATGTATCAGATAAGGTAAAGGACTTTTGATACCTGTTAGTTGCAGAGTTGGTTTTCAACTTTTTTTTTTTTTCAATTTTGTGAAGCTGCTGGTTACTTCACTTTTCTAAAGATTTTGACAAGTGATGAAATTTTTGATATTTTTTCTCATTTACATATTGACTTAAATAATATTTAGCTTAGTGGAGCGAGAAGATTGCGCGATGCTATAGTTCTTGGGTATCAACTACAAAGCGCCATTGGCCAGGATATTGCAATCCCCGAATGGTATGCAACTGCTGAAAACCAACTTGGCCGCTCACCACTAGCTTCCCCTTTGGATGATGGAAACTCTGTATTTAGCTCGTGAGTATCCACTTCACTTCATCTAAGTGTTTATAATCATATTCATGGTTATAAAGATGCTTGGTTGTTTGTTAATAGACAAGATTACTGTCTTTTCTTTTTGTTTCTTCATACTCTTTCTCCTTTTCATCAGGCATGCTAAAGAATTTGAGATTCTTCATGGAGATGTTCAAGGTCTTCCAGATACAGTGGCTTTCTTGAAGAGCTTATCAGAACTGAATGAGAAACAAACAATGCGGGAGCCTAAGGCTGCTGCGAATCTCTTCAACTGGGAGGTCATGATCATTACATGTGAAAGTCACATCTTTATAATTTTTTTTTTCTGTTGACTAACACCTCTCAATGTCAACAAGAAACCCTATTAAATGCATAAGTACTGCATAAAATGTTTTCTATTAATATTGAGATTAGTTGGATTATTCTACATAATTTATTAAATTCAAACATCTAATCTTTATGTTATGTATTCTTCAACTTCTGATTTAGTACCATTCCTGTCACAGGAAGAAATTTTTGTCACAAGAGCTCCAGGCAGGCTAGATGTAATGGGTGGTATTGCTGATTATTCCGGAAGCCTTGTCCTGCAGGTTCAGTCTTTCTATCTGCTTAGGTTTTTAACCTTTATTGCATATCTATTATGCTTCATTTGTAAAGTGAACTGTATAGTTTTACATTTAAGATATAATTATCATAGACTTGACTTTGTAAAATTTTATTCTCGTGAATCCGACTAATACATTAAGGAGAAATAACATCGGTAGATTTAGCACATAACATATCCAGCAAACTAAGGGACAATACTTATCCTTCACTGAAGAACGGTACAGTCAGATATTAGAAAAATGAAAATACGAAATATGCTTATTTTTATACAAATAATAGTTTATTGTGAAAATGATAACTAGCAAAGTGATTCTTGAATTTTGGAGTACCACTCACTCACCGCTTCTCTTGATTTTCACTGTCAAAGATGCCAATCAGAGAAGCCTGCCATGTTGCTTTGCAAAGAATCCATCCAACTAAGCATAGGCTGTGGAAACATGCTGAGGCTCGCCAGGATGTAGAAAAACAAAATCCAACCGCTGTCTTACAAATTGTACGTTGGAGAACTTCCAATATCACTAAATACTAGCTTATGAGAAAAATAATAAGAATTGATCTTAATATCTTAATCAATATGGCAATATCCTCGCAATCTTTTCCTTGTGTGTCTTTCCACTGAATTTTGGAACATGCTAGGTGTCATATGGCTCAGAGTTGGGTAATCGTAGTCCAACCTTTGATATGGATTTGTCTGATTTTATGGAAGGAGGGAAGCCAATCTCATATGAAAAGGCAAAGAAACACTTTGCTCAAGATCCTTCCCAAAAGTGGGTAGTACTTATGAATGGATTTCATATGCACAATTATTTCTGGCATCTTATTATACTAACATGTTTGCTGCAGCAGGTGGGCAGCATATGTTGCAGGTGCAATTTTGGTGTTAATAAATGAATTGGGTGTGCATTTTGAAGATAGTATCAGCATTCTGGTATCTACTATTCTCTAGCTAAGTTAGTAATAATTATATTTAAGCTAACAAATATCCTACCAAATGCTGACAGAATTTTCCATAAATGGTGATTACATAGTTGCCATTGGATTTAGCTTTCATCTCATTGGTGTAAAAAAAATACCAGGATCGTTAGCGCTAAATTATGATGACAGGGTGTTTCAGTTTTATTTTATCTCTTTTAAATACATGAAATGAAGTAGATATATACTTACTGCTCTGGTTCAATCTTTTTGGAAGAAATGATACCGTGATAGTTTACATCCAAAGTCAAAATCATGTAGTTTTGTATAAAGGCATACGGAATTATCAGACAAATACAGATGAGTAGCGATACACGTTGATGATGTAGTGTTAAATTTACCTCTGCTATTTTTTTTCTCTTTCCCAAATAATCTATTCCTGAAATACTTATTTCATTTGTCTATTTTTGCATTTTACCACAATTCCCTCACCCATCAGCTTTAAATATCCTTATATTTCCTTTCTTGAAATGAAAAGTCTTATGTCTTGTAGGTTTCCAGTAAACTACCATTTATATATAATTATTTTTATTAAGAATATCAGGAATTTCTTTAGGGGGTGTAGTCGGTAGAACTATTGCTGTAGGCTATGGATGGGGAGAATATGTTGCTTTTAGTCTCTTGTTGATAAATTTACAAGATTCATCTTTAGTGGATATCCTGGTTGTAGTGCTAAAAAAACCACTATTCTATCACCATCTCTTTTGGTAAGATCTGGATATTGTGAATAAATATGCGTAGGTTTCATCTGCTGTCCCGGAAGGGAAAGGTGTATCATCTTCTGCATCTGTGGAGGTTGCTAGCATGTATGCTATTGCAGCTGCATATGGTAATCATGCTTTATGTTAATTAATGTTATTGAAATTTGAAACTGATAGTTTTTTTCTCTAGGAAATATCTGATGTTCAAGAGGCTAATTTTTTTTTCAAGAAAATATTTACATTAATTTCTATCTCCATAATGCAGGACTAAATATCAGCATGCGAGATCTGGCGTTGCTCTGCCAAAAGGTTTATTCTTATTCCGATCCATATTAATTCCCCATGACTTGCTATATATTTTCTATAGCAGCCATTCTCCAAAAAAGTAACATCACCCATTCTCTTTTAAAATTTTCATTAGGTAGAAACCCTCATCGTAGGAGCTCCATGTGGTGTCATGGACCAGATGACTTCAGCTTGTGGTGAAGCCAACAAACTTCTTGGAATGATTTGCCAGGTCTGCATCATTGCATGCAACACAAAACAATGCATTTTTAGTCTTCAGAAACAATATCATGTCACTTCTTGTTATCCACGCAGCCTGCAGAGATTGTTGGCCTAGTAGAAATTCCCAAAAATATCCGGTTCTGGGGAATTGATTCTGGAATAAGACACAGGTAGCGGATCTTTCACTCTCTGCAAATTTCCTGCATATATCCTTTTTCTGCTATATGCCATCATTTTGATTTGCCTTAATTAAGAATTCCATGCTTCAAGAAGTTAGGCTGCCGCAATCTAAATTAGGCTATAAAAAGTGAGAGTCTGACTCTGGAGTTTAATGTGGTCAAAGAGGCAGGATATTTCTAAGTCTATTACTCATTACTTAAATTACTACTAATTACTAGCCTTAACAGTGACATCCATTTTCATTCTTCCGTATTCCATATTCATTATGTCCCTGGACAATTGTAAATTTGTAATGGTTGTATGTTCTCAGTGTTGGAGGTGCAGACTACAGCTCTGTCAGAATAGGTACCTTTATGGGTCTGAAGATGATAAAGTCCAGGGCTTCTGAGTTATTGTCGGAGTCACAAAGCGTTGAGTTGAGTTGTGATGAAATGGAGCCAGATGATATAGAACTGCTTAAAAAAGAAGCCTCATTAAATTACTTATGTAATTTGTCACCCCACAGGTAAAGACTTAATTCTATAAATTGGTCTTATAATTTGTTAGTTGGATTATCAGGTTTTAGAGTTTTTGACATGTTTGATTTCTTCCCTCATATTGTCCCTTTGGTTACCAGTACCACTCCTCAGTCCTTATGCCTTGATGATTTTTTTTTTGGCAGATATGAGGCTTTTTATGCTAAGATATTTCCCGAGTCCATTATTGGGGGGACATTTTTGGAGAAATTCAAAAATCACAATGATTCTGTCACTGTTATTGATCAGAAGTGTAATTATGGAGTAAAATCTCCCACTAAACATCCTGTCTATGAAAATTTCAGAGTCAAGGTTAGGACTTCATCCAAATATTTAATTTCTTTAACATTAACTTTTTGCTTACTCTGGTTCTTGTATCTTATTCCCCAATAATCACTCCTTTTAATTTGTAAATTAACAGATTTGCTGTCTTTTTTTGTTAGAAATTAATAATTTAAAATTCTAGGAATTTATGTTCTCGATAAGGCATTCGGTGCTCACTTTTGAAAATGCATACATCAATATAAGCATTCATGCGCTGAGGAATTAGATATATCATTAACTTGACTTGTTGTAAATCATCTCCAATCCTCTATATATAAAGGTCGATGTATGACGACTTATATGACCAAGAAAGACTAGACATGATAAGATTCCAAATTTTCTGAAGACCCCCTTGCCCACCATACTTCCCTTTTCCAACATGTTTAACTATGAGAAAGCACACAAATCAAGTAGTGTTTTAGTAAAACTCTGCTGTGGTAATCTGTTACTCGAGATTTTATGGAAAATATATTTTCTTCACATAGTCAAGCTAGCTAAAATATATTTTCTTCACACGCAACTGGTTATTGCTGTATTTTGGAGATTAAAGGATATAGTGCACTGGACATGTATGTCTGTATCCACTGCCACACAATATAAATTATTTAAGACAATGAGCTGCATCACACTTGTCAAATTTTAGATATGTAATTTATACCTGTCCTTGCTCTTCTTTTATCTTGTTCCGTCTGTGCACTATTTGAATCATTCACCCTCTATGATATGGTATGCAGACCTTTAAAGCATTGCTAACATCAGCAACTTCAAGTGAACAACTTACATCCTTAGGAGAATTGCTATATCAGGTACAATTATGTAAATCTTCAGCTGATCAACTTTAAAGCTCTAATTTTTTCATACTACTCTTACAAAAGTTAAAATGAAATTGAGGTAAAAGATTGTTGAATGAACATTTTGGAAATGTCGATTCCAAATTTTGTTATTTGCTATCAAGATTTTAGCATGTTATGAACAATTGCCTTGTCGCATGTTCAAGCATTCACCAGATTTCAGTTTTAATAAATTTGTGGAGAGATATTCTTCCCTATGGCAAATTAATAGCCTTATTTTCTTCAATTAGCTCAAATCCAATCTGAACAGGCTCATTACTTGTTTGATGTTGACCTTTTTTTTATTGCCTGATCCTTCAATATAAACATTGGTATAGGAATTGAAGAAAACCAAAATATAAAATGGAGAAAAATGGTCCTAACTTATAATTATCATTTACAGTGTCACTATAGCTACAGTGCTTGTGGACTTGGCTCTGATGGAACAGATAGGCTTGTACATATTGTGCAGGAGTTGCAGCATAGTGCAGCATCTGAATCTGAAGGTGGGACATTATGCGGAGCCAAGATTACAGGTGGGGGTTCTGGTGGAACAGTTTGTGTTATTGGAAGAAATTGTCCCAAGAGTAATGAACAAATTTTCGAGGTAATTTTTTCTATTATGAATTGAAGACATTATAAGAAATCGTATCTGTTTTGGATGAGCTGCTGAGAACCTTTTTGAAAAAAATATGCTTCAGACAAAATCATAGTTTCTTTGTGTGCTTCATAATATAACAGTCATATTCCAATGCATAGGCCTAACTGATCTCAACGTTCCAAGCTTGACTTCATCTTCTGGCAATTTTTTCTTGTAGTTTTACATTTTCTTTTTTTTTTGTTATAAATAGCTGGTAATTTGGTAACAGATTCAATCTTGATGACTTGATGCGTAAATCTTTTCCATTTTTTCCTTTCGTTAAATGATCTGAATTTGCTATATGCATTTCTATTTCAGCTTCAGCAGAGGTACAAAAAAGCCACCGGTTATGTGCCTTATATTTTTGAAGGTTCATCACCGGGTGCTGGAAAGTTTGGGTACTTGAAAATACGCCGCCATTCTGCTCCCCAAAGTAGTTAAATTCAGTTCTGGGAAGCAGTCATGGTGGAGATTGGAGAAGGCCATCAAGTTATGCAAATCATGCAGAGCTTGTACAAGATTCATAAAATGTGTATTTAGATTGTACAAGATTATAGTAAAATATAATACTCCCTTTGTCCCTTAATATAAGTCACTTTTACCTAATTCACGTAGATTAAAAAAAGTAATTATTACTCTAAATTTTTTCTAAATTTTTTCAAAAAATATGTTGTCATTCCAAAGTTACCCCTATTTAAAACTTTATAACTCTATTCATTTCTCTCTCTACTGTAATTATTACCCTATCACCCCTATGCAATTATAAGGAGTGTATTTGGAATAAACTCTTTAATACTACCTAGATATTCTAAAACGACTTATAAAAATGGATACAAATTCTATCAAAATGATGCCCTATATTAAGGGACAGAGGGAGTAATATGCTATCAACATGGGTTGCGACCAGTGGTAAGTGGCTCGGTCTCGCTTAAGCAAGGTCTCGAGTTCGATTCTTTGTGGAGGTAGAAAAATCATGTTGGGAGACTCACCTGTCATTAGAGGTGGCAATATTATTCCTAATCCATTACATTTTTCATCCATCTATTTAAAATAATGGATCTAAATGGATATGATTCATTGGATTGCTTTAAAATTGGATGGATTGGAATTCATCCTTAATATCCGATGAATATCCAAATATGGATAGATATCCAATCCATTGAAAATAATATTTTTATAAAAAATTTAAAAATTATTTTTCTTAACAAAAACAATTTATACAAAAAATAATTTTTATAAATTGGTTAAAAAATAATTTTTTAAAATTTAAAATAAAAAAATAACTATTTAGAAATACATGAAAGTACTCTATGTTAAAAAAAATAAATATATTGTATTTAATATTAATATTAATAGTTTATGGAACAAGGAAACATAGACACAGAGTTCCTTTGACCCCTCTCTTCTACTCCTCTACCGCCCAAGGCTTCTCCGTCCGCCTCTCACCCATCCAAGCCACCGCTCTTGCCTGCACCCCCGGCATCCAGACCAAATCCGCTACCTTCACACCACCCACATTCCTCGCTTCCTCGGCCTCGCTGACTCCTTCGGCCTGTGGCCCAACTTCGACTACGCCGACGACGTCACTGTTGGCGTTCTTGGCACCGGAATCTGGCCTGAGCTCCGGAGCTTCTCCGACGATGGACTCTCCCCTATTCCTTCTTCTTGGAAAGGCACGTGCGAGACGTCACGTGATTTCCCTACAATAAGATCGTTGGCACCATGACTTTATGATTTTTTTTATCGGCTTTTTTTTTATTTTTTTTATTCTCCTCTTTTATTTTGTAAATTTTTTTATAGGAAAATTTAAAAAAAAAAAAACAAATGTACTGGATGGATTAATTGAAATCCATCCATTAAGTTAGGATATAGATGGATTTGGATAATTTTGAAGAGAAAATAGATGGTGCACCGACAGTGTAAAGGTTTTTTACACTATCAGTGCATCATCCACCATTCATGGGTGTATGGTCGTTGACTTTCAAATAAAAGTAATACAAATGAATGGTGGATGATGGATTGATAGTGTAAAAAACGTTACACCGTCAGTGTACACCCATTAATCTCAATTTTAAATAGGATGTAATGGATTTAAATAAGGTGTTGGATATTTTTTTATCCTTTTGTCAGATCCAAATCCATCCAATCCATCCATTTGCCACCCCCTGTCATAGTGAGGCATGCAACCCGAGTTGGATCTGGATGTACTTAGGTAGTATCTAGGGAACTGGGCAGCAACCAAAAAAAATATATAACAATGTGCTTGTATTATTGAAACCTTGTCATTGTTAAAAAGACAGCATTACGATGCTTTATGAATACAAACTAATAATTATTAACAGGAATAGTGTGTCTCAATTGAACCATAAAACACTGCACAATGTGCATTGTGCAGGAATTTTCACAAATTGTAAACATCAAGGCTCAAATGGCTTATCCTTTGCTTGATTATAGAAGGATTCATAAGTCTGAACTCTTGGCTTTGATTCTGGCAACTCCAACTCTTGCATAAAGCCATCAGTCATCTTGACGAAATCATTCACGTGAGCTTGTTTCCATTCCTTTTTCAAGTCACAAAAATCCGAAAGAAAATAATAACTTACTTCTAGAACAAGGAGCACAACGCATAAAGAGGGATTCAAATTTAATTTTTGAACTTGAAACAGAGAAAGATTAAGGACACTGACACAAACACTATGCTTGTATGACAAAATGAATGTATGTTCAAATATATATGCAGAGTTGATAATCATATAAGCGGTGAGGCCTTTAAGAATTAACCCTTAAGGAGTATGTTTTAACATTAATATAAGGAAAATGTTAAACAAACATCTGTATTGGACATCAGAATGTGACACATGCCTTTTTAGGTAAAAACTGGTGGGTCATGTAAGAAAGAGAAACTGCAGGACCCACTAGTTTTTGCCTAAAAAAGAAGGTGTCCTGTATAAATGTCAAATACAGATGTTTGAATAACGGAGTTGTTAATATAATGAAATGATCTCCTATAAGTTACTTCCCTCCTTAACTAAAAAATCCCACGTATGCAGCAATATACTAGTGAGCCAAGAAACTTGGAGAAAACCTCCTTTTGTGGATCCCTTTAAAACCAAACATAACATTACACTTGAAAAAAGCCATTGAAATTTAAGCACTAATTTCAAAATCTTACCACAATAAAACATGAGGAAAGGAAAGCAAAGAAAAACCATAAAGAGAGTTGCTCAACAATATACCCGACACCACAGTAGAACTAATAAAATAACATCCTCCATTAAATGTTTTTCACAAATGAAATATCCATAAGTTTTTCATCTAGGAACTGGAATAATCATGTCTAACTGATTACTCAACATATTTAGACTAGGATTTAGAAAAAAGAATCATATCTGATTTTTGAATTCCCTTTTCCCCCAACTACCCTGCTGCAGAATTTCTCAGCCATCATTTGACACTCTGCCCCAACTTAACCCCTTTCCATTTGTCCAAAGTGTTTTATAGTGCAAACATGAACATTTATGACCAAGAAAAGATTGGGCCACAATTAGCTGGCACACTGAATCAATTTTCCCAACATATGAAGGAGAAAACAATTAAAGATCATTCCATGCTTCTATCTTGTCTCTAAAACATATTGCAAACTAGTATATTAATTTTGAGTTTGGCAAATATAAATAAGAAAAATAGCATGCTTACCTCGAAATCCCACTCTCCATACAAGTTTGGATCATTTTGGTTGCTCCATACATAAGTGTGAACTTGTAATTTTTCATCATTGTCCTGAACCATTATTTTTAGCTTTTCTTATTAGGGTTCTTATGAAAGCACAGAAACTTTAAGAATTACGTAGGAACATACAATGTTATTTAATATAATGCCATTCAGAAAGTCTAATTTGTGCCTCATTTGTCATGAAAAATTAGACTTAAATATCAAACTAGCTTTGATTTTGTAATAAGAGATAACAGTTAACTGAACAAATGTGACTTCTTCTTCTCTATGCCATGTAGGATAATCCAATATCTTGTTAGGAAGTGATTATACTCAAAATTTCAATGATGCATACATAGACAATCAAATTAGAAGAAAACAAATTGTTAAGAGTTAGGATTACCTTCAAGGAAACCTCAACATCACTTCTAGTATATTCAACGTCCTCGAACTCATCTAAAATATCCAGCTCCGGTCCTGAGATCCCAAGAAGGACCTGACCAAAGAAAATGGAAAAAAAAAAACAAAAACAAAAGTAGCATAAGCTTCAAGGCAAACAATAAAATGACATGGCACATATGACAATGTATAAAGCACAGATACAATAGATACTACACGGACACGAGATACTGCAATTTCTAAACGATATGGAATATAGCTGCAGTATAATATACAATGTAAAATTAGCATAAATTTACAAATAAAAAATTAGTAGAGTAAAATAACTATCACTTTTATCCCTGACGTTGTATGCATCCATCACTTTCGTTCATGACATTATCAAAATTACACAATCGTCCCTGAATTAAAAAAGGTTATTCATTTTAGTTTGTGACGTCTTATTCACAGCCAAAGACTAATGTGAGTAATTTTTATCAATCTCGGAGAGGCGATTGTGTAATTTTAACATTGTTATAGATGAAAGTAATAGTTTACTCAATTAAAAAAAAATCATTTAACACTTGAATGATTATTATTATAAGTTTAACATAAAGTGTTAACATCAACTACCAATAATTGTGATAATCATATCTATCTATCTATCTATCAACTACCAATAATAATTGTGATGAGGAAAAGGGATACTCCCTCCGACTCTAATTATAAGCAACAAAAAACATACTACTCTTGGTTTAAAATATAAACAAAACTAACCAACTTTATTAAATTTTGTTTCATTCCCAATGCCACTTTTCTAAAACATCTCTAGAAAATTGTAATCTTAATTAATTTTTGTTTCATTCCCAATACTACTTTCCAAAAATACCTCTATTTTTTATAAATTTGAGAAAATTAAATACAATCAACTAACCTCCTTAATAAGCATAAAAGTGGTTAGAATTGCTTATAATTCGAACCGGAGAGAGTAGGTTGGTAATAATACCTACCCTGCCAGTAACATGCTTATCGTGGAGAGGGAGAATAGCGGGATAAACACGCTCTTTGATCTTAAACCTGTGACTGATCACGTTTCAAATAATAAACAAAATCAATAATCAATAATCAAAAACATGAATGAATGAATATTGAAATGGAAATTGAGAGAGAGAGAGAGAGAGAGAGAGAGAGAGAGAGAGAGAGAGAGAGAGAGAGACAAGCCATGGAGAGTGGCGGAAGCAGAACGAGGAACGCGCTTCAACAGAATCTTGACAACCTCATCCGCTAACAGGCTGCCATATACGAACACGTTGTGACCTTCTCCTCCACCACTACTCACTACTCCAACTCCACAATTCACCTTCACGCTCATCTTCTCTCTCTCTCTCTCTCTCTCTCTCTCTCTCTCTCTGCTCACTCACTCAACTATGCTGCTCTGCTGCTTCTTCCAACTAACTCCCTCTCCTATATTATTACTGTATTTGTTTATTTATCACCTACTCCATTGTCCATACTAGTAACTATTAAGTACTAGTAAATTACTATTTCTTAATTTAATTGCTTTTTATTTTTATTCTTATTATTTTTTTTTAAATATAGCTCCATTTTTTGGACTCTTTCTTTTATAGTAAATGACAATTTTCTCTTCGAAAAATACATTAATCGCCAATTTTACTATGCAAATTGATTTAATTTAATTCTTTTTTATTTAACATAATGTAAATTGTTCGATTCTTGTGATACTTTCTCCGTTTCATTTTATTTATCACTTTAATCTTTTTAATTTAATTGATTTTTCCAACTTTACATTTATCATGTTAAATGAGTGATAATTAATACCATATTGTGTAAAGATATTATAATAAAATTCTCTAAAAAATTAAAGTATTAAATGGTTTTTTTTATCAATATGAAATTCCTAAAACGACAGATAAATTGAAAATGGATGATGTATATGAAAACAGTTCGCTGGCAACTAATCATTGCAATCTATGTCTTGAAAATTATTCTTTCTAATCTTATTTATAAGTCATATTTAATTATATTACATATATTAATGAGGGTTATTATATTTTTTAAACTTTAGTAAAATACAGTATTATTTTGACAATGTAATTTTATCATTTTAATTTGCATTGAAAATTTCAAAATGCATTATTTCATATTAATAAACAAATAAAATAAAATAAAATAAAACAATAAATCTTCCTAAAATATACATAATTTATGACTATAGACTCGATGACACTCTTAATCAAAGTGCTAACCGACACCAACGAGATGTTGGTGCAGTGGTGCCAGGGGCTGCACTTGGTAGGGCGAACCACGGTTCGATCCCCCGCAACAACGTTGGGAGAGGAATAAAACCTTAACCCCGGGACCCCCCTCGAACTGGATTAGTCGGCCCAGTGGGCCAGATACCAGGGTGCAAACCAAAAAAAAAATGCTAACCGACAAAACACTATTAAATGCATGATGTATTTTTTGGATTGATTTAATTTACGATAAGCTCCCGAGAGACCACAACTCTATGATTGTCGATTGACCACGCGTAACTTGGACTTTTGTAAGTTGTAACCCGATTGCCCCACATTTGTCACCACGATTCCATTTCAGTTATGTTGTGATCCCTCCAACCACCAAAAAAAAGTTACTATTACGGTGAAAATATCTTTTTTTTTTTTTTTTATTTTCATTATAACTATTATTAGAACTCTAAATGTGAAGCCACAATTCCCGAATCTGAGATGTATTGGTTGGACCAAAAAAATACGAAGCCCATACACCATTTGGTTTCGACCAAAAATAAAAGAATTTTAAAAAGTATTGAATACATAAAAACGTTTATAAAAAAAATAATAATAATAAATATCATAAAAAATCATAAAGAAAAATATCTTATAAATTGAGCCAAAAATAGGTTCACAGATGGATCTTATATTAACGAACAGAACAGAGGGATACTATGTTAGCAAAATTATGATTAAATTTTGTTTTCAAACTCTCAAACCAATTAAGCTCATCAACCGTAAACCAGGAAACAATCGTCGATAAGCTCTAATGAACCTAAATAAATCCAGTCATAGATTTTTCCAGTTCGATTCATCAGCCGAGTTATTATTGTGCCTGAGAGTTGAAACTTGAGTAGATATTTGCTTTGTTTTATATCAGCATAGCACCTGTTATACTTGGCCGCAATATTATGCTTTAAAAAGTATCCATGGCACACAAACGTCTAGCAAAATAGATTGGGCGACTAAAAACAATATCCAACCAAATAATGTAATCAGTTACACAAATATATCAAACTAGTTCAGAACAGAAGACAACAGCAAGATTCTTTAACCACAGCAACTTCTTCAGATGTTCATTGGCTCAGGGGCTCCAAGAATGTCTAGCAATGAGTTTTGAGGCTCCATTTCCTCATGCCATATCGGAAGTTGATCACCAGGGTAGAAATTCCTGGTCACTCCCTCGGAGTTTATCTGCAAGGAATTCACATCAAGTGGTTTCAAATTATAGTGCACATATCAAATACAAACATTATATTTAAAACACATGTCACTGATCAAGATGTCTTACTATGACTGTTCGGACCACACCACCACTTGCACCATCTCGAGCAATGGCCAGCGAAACTGCCTTTTTCACTAAATCCTGGCATACAATATGAAAAGGAACTGTCAGTAAGAGGGATTTAAACATAAATCACCCTCTACCCACAAGAAAAAAAAATACCATCAAATTTTCTGATAGATTTAATTTATTGACCCATTGCTCATATTCGAAGCATATTGTTGCCATAACATGAAGAAAAAAAATCAGATCCCCAAAAAGAACTAGCATCCACAACAATCTGTTTGGCACTGAATTCATTGTTTACAAACTTTGGGAAGGCAGTGGCAAGAATCAAAACCCATACCTCAGCTTCATCCTTGGTCATTCCTTCTTTCCATGCTTGATCAAAAAATCCATACAAGTAACTGGAGCCAGATCCTGCAAAACACAACTCGTGTAAATCACAGCTTCATAAAGATAAGCCAAGCATCCTAAAGAAAAAGCTAACAGACAAGCAATAAAAAAGATTTAAGAATAATAACAATGTATATACTAAGAGAATCCACATAAATATTTGCAACAAGCAATGATCCAGCGTTCCAGGCTATTTCAAAATGATATATAAGACTAGGCAAGTGATAATTGATAAAACCAAATCATCAAAGACTTGGCAGTTTTAAAAATTGACCATGTCCTTCTCCAGTGGAAAAAAAATCCACCGTTCTACAAGCCTAATCAACACTAAAATATATGTGTATTGAGAGGGGAGAATATTGATCAGATTTCCGTACTAAAACTGCCATAAAAAACTTCATATATTTTTCTGCTTCAATTTTCTTTCTTATTATCCGCATCAGAACAGAAAATGATAGCAGCCTTTTGGGATGTGCCTGGGTCTTTCATACTTTTATTGTCAATTACATTTTTACAAGTCTATATAGACAATCTGGAATAGTTTCTCCGAAAAGGGTTTACCGTACATCATTGATTTTAAGAACTAAAATAAACCTACAATATGTCAGATTCAATAACAAGGTCTAACAATTGGCAGAAGTGATACAAGCAGCACAGTACACAGGGAAACATACATGTACAATTGAATGTGAAGTCAGAAATCATAATAGAAATTATATTACAAAACATATTCTAACTGTAAAATACCTCCAATGGCAAAAGGTTGTTGTACTATTGTTCCACCCAGAGGAACTCCAAAAATTTGACCCCCTTCATATTTGTCCCAACCACCAATAATTAATCCAGTTTGTAAGACATTCTGCAAATAAAAATAGATTTACAATAAAGCCAACAATAATAATGGTAGAATATATGAATAGGTGCCCATCAGGCTAACTGGTTAACACAAGGTTATTATTTAAACCTGTAAAGAGTTAACTCTTTATCAAACTTATCCAGTTACCCCAGGTGCTTCGTTACTTTTGCAAATGGCACTATAGCCAATAACCATAAAACTTAAATAACAATATTAACATTTTTTTTTTTGTAAATCATCTGCTTTCAGCACAATTTAAATTTATCAAAGACAGAAATCCATCATTCAATTTATATCACTAATGTTCCAACTTCCAAGGCATACAATAGTTACAAATCCTTAACTGTATTCAAGGTAGAACTTAGAAGAACAACATATTAATACACCACACGAATTAATAGAGAAGGAAAGGCACAGGATAAAGTATTTCTTCATTAATGCTTTATATAACAGTACCAATGAATAAAGCTTAGCACTTCGCACAAATATCGCATAATTAGAGTAAACTGGGTAATATTCTTCAATAAAAATGAAAGCAATAGGCAAAATTATTCTTTTACAATCTAATGCAAACTCTTTTGTATTTGGCAAGAAGATAACACAATCTTAAACAAAGAGTAACAGGGTATAAGTGCCCATCAAGCTAACTGGCTAACAGAATTATTGCTAGAAACTCAACTATGTTTATCTAATTAACAAAGAACAGCTTTAAAGTCAAACCTTGTTGTTATATGCGAGAAGCCGTACAAGGTTAGCAGCAACCTTGACTGTTGCAGGCTGCCCAAGTTGTATCCTACACAAATACAAAACAAACAGTGCGGTTAACAACATTGTAAATACTCCCCAAAAAAATCATGCAGAGCGTTTGGAAGCTTATAAGAACAAGTCACTTTCATAAAGTAATGAAAATAGCTAATAACCTTCTACAACTACAAGTTCAATCTGGTTTACCGCATAAGCATTTAAGTAAACTGTTTACACAATACTCTCAAACTTTATCTTAACAAAAAGAGAAAATCGTATTAGCATCATATATAAAAGACGAGCAAATTCACATACGTGTGTTGATGGAGAAAGTAGCGAACGTAATCCGAGACAACCTGAGAATCCGCAGCCTGCCAACAAAAAAAAATGCAAATCAGCATTGTTCAAAACCTAATTAATCGACCGCGCAACGAAAACTACGATTGATTAAATACATCAAACACAACAGGTGCATATAAGCAAAATAACTAAAACATGAAATCAAATCGAAATTTAAAGCGAAGAACGAAATGAATTGAGGGAAGTAATACCGATCCAGAGCGACAGACATAGACATTATCAGTGAGCTGAGTGATTTTATCCGATGCACGGTTAGCAACATATACTCCTGAAACAAACAAACAGAATATCGATTAAATCAACGGTAAAAGCGAAAAGGGAGAGAAAGAGTGAAATTGAAATAGTTAGGGTTTGGGAGAGTACCGGTGCTGGTTCGGGAATCAGCTCCGAGAACGACACCGCCGTCGTAGGTGACACCGATGATGGTGGTTCCCATGGAGTGGGGAGCGTTCAGATCAAACTTGCCATCCATGATTTGGATTGCGATTGCGATAGCGATTAGACGGAGAGAGTGAGAAAGAAGAAACGGAAGAAGAAGAAAGTTGAATGCCCTAACGCCAGAAAGCGAGTAAGTAGAGAGTGCTAAAAAAACAAAGGGTGAGATGGGAAGTAAATTTAAGTCTTGCTTGTCCTCAAAGAAAAAATATATATATATTACTACTATTAGTTATATTCAACATAATGAATTTAATTTGGATTTTGTTTATTATATACTTAAATTTATTTTTATTTTTTTTAAATGCTCCCTTCGGTCTCATTTTTTAGCAAAAATAACTAACTTCACATTATTAAGGAAGTTAGTTGAGTATATTTAATATTCTCAAATTCATAAAAAAAAATAGACTACTTTAGTAAATTAACATTAGGAATGAAACTAAATGATTCAACTACATTATGAGGATATTTTATGAATGATTGTATTGAGAATAAAAATTTAGATAATTTTTATATTTAAGACTATTAGTGAAGTGTTTTTTTCTTATAAATGAGACCGGAGGGAGTAAATTTTATGATAGAGATGCAATATGGTATTTATGTTTTCTTAAAGATAAAGGGATTTCAATAAGTAATTATCCCAAAAAAAAGTCATAAACAAAGACATAGGTTATCAAATCATACTTCCTTTAAAAATGCTTGTTTCATCTAGTTACTTTCTCTCGTATGTATTGTATTTTTAATTTTTTTTTCTTGTTTTATATATATTATTCTTTTACAAATTAAATCAAATACATAATTTTCCATGGAATATAAAGAGGATTGTATACATCAACATGGGTTGGAACGAGCGGTAAGCGACTTGATCTCGCTTAAGCAAGATCTTAAGTTTGATTTCTTATTGATGCAAGAAATTTATATTGGAATACTCACATGTCATAACCATGCACGCGAACCTAGGTAATACTTGAGAAATCCAATGGGCGAAAAAAAAAGAGGATTGTAGCCATATATTTATGAAATGCATATTTGGGAATGAGTATGGATCGAGTTTGACTTAATCCAAACCTTACCCCAAAACTAGTACGAGTCATTTGTTTGAACTCTAACTCGATACGATTTTGAATAAGTAATACTCCTCAAGATCAAATTAGATTAACCCGATATGATAATATAATGGATGAATTTGAACATTACATATATTTTACAATATATACTTAAACTATAATGATATGAAAATGTTGGAAATTTAAGTCAAGAAATCTTATACTATACTTTATTGTAAGAAAAATAATATATATTTTTTTTTTTTAAAATGTGGGACATTGGACGATCCGACTTATAAACCAAACCCGACCCAAATTCACTGAATCTATTTTATCAAACCCAAACTTATCAAAATGAGTTTTGAATCGAGACAGGTTGGATCTTGCTTACCTTTAATGCATAATAAAATTTTGGTTTAATTATGTCACGAGTCCTTGAAGTTTGGGATATTTTTACTAGATACCCTTATACTTTTTTTTTTCAATGTCTGACTCCCCAAAGTTACTTCTGGATTTGTCATATACCCCTACTACCAATTCTGGCCAATTTCGATGACATGTAACATCAGAATCCTAATCCGACGCAGGAGGTTGGTAATCTAATGTCGCATGATGTCACACGGGCGAATACGACATCTCTCTTCAATTCTTTTTTTTTCTTTTTTTATTTAACTAAAAATATAAAAATATTAAGTTTTTTAGTTTTTTAAATTTTTTTAAAAAATGATCTTCGTCCACGGGGCACCAGGTGCTTAACCTCCTGCGTCTGGTCAGGATTCCGATGTTACATATAAGCAAAATTTGCCTGAATTGGTACTAGGGGTATATGACAAACCCATAATTAACTTCAGGGAGTTAAACATTGAAAAAAAATAAGGGTATCTGGCAAAAGTACCCCAAACTTCAGAGACCTGAAACATAATTAAGCCTAAAATATTAATTGAAAAGGTTATTACATACTTGATACCTCTTATATTTTTTTCTCTTTTCAATAATGATTATGTATGTGCATTATAGTCGAAGTACTTCAAATTCTTATTTCATTTAACCATTTCTTAAAACTGATGCATAACTTCAAAATACACTACGAAAAAAACAGATAGTATTTAATAAAATATTGGACATTTGCTCACCTACCCAAAGTTCCTATTTCAAGATTTTTATCATCAACTCTAAATATCAAGTTTAGGAAAATCTATAATACCATGATATTTATATTACGTACAAAACTTCTTTAAAATGAATTTGGGTGTAAATTTATAAGGATAGATATAACTGGACAAGATTATACCCAAGAAAATCAAAATAACGGGGCAAGACAAGAAACCGAAACGGCATGATGTTTAATTAGTCCCACCATTACCCCCATTAAGTATCAGCTGAAGGCTAAGTTACACCATGTTTTCTTTTCGTGTTCCCAAACATCATTATTTTTTACTTTTTTTGGCTAGAATTATAAGCAACAAAAAACATACTACTCTTGGTTTAAAATATAAGCAAAACTATCTAACTTTATTAAATTTTGTTACATTCCCAATGCCACTTTCCAAAAACATATCTAGAAAATTGTAATTTTAATTAATTTTTGTTTCATTCTCAATACTACTTTCCAAAAATACCTCTATTTTTTTATAAATTTGAGAAAATTAAATACAATCAATTAACCTCCTTAATAAGCCTAAAAGTGGTTAGAATTGCTTATAATTTGAACCGGAGAGAGTATCTATTATAACAGGTTTTACAAGTTATTGATATTAATTATTATTAATTAAAAAAAAGGATTTATTTGCAAAAAACGTAAAAAGTGCTTCCAACGGTGAGAAAAAGGAGTAGTATTTAATTTTTTTTATTAAAAATGTGTTTATTAATTAATGTATCGTAATTTAAGGATTGAGAAAGAGAATAAAAGTAAAATTAATGAGGAGTAAGAGAAATAACTCAATGAATGGTTAAAATTGGAAAAAAAATATGTTTATACATTGAAATTCTAAAATAACAAAATTATGGAATAAAAAAATATAAGAGACCAAAAGATCTGGAATATTATTAATAGCATCGATAATTTAAAATATATATATATAATTTTATTTATTACTTATTAATAAAAAAATATTTAAATACAAACAATAAATAAGCTCATTATCGAGGTCCATATTTGTAAATCCATTAAATCCATGCATGTTATTTACAAGTAAACACAATTATTTAATTAACACATGGTGTATCTAAACACCAAATAAATTTGGTGTTTTTTAGCCAAAATCTAAGTATCAAGTCCATTTTCATTCTATCGAGTTTTCTCTTTTCTTTTCCTTTTTAGTATTGATTTTTGCCCTTTATTATTGAATTTTTACCCCCATTTTATAATTTTGGGGACAAAAATAACCTTACCGATATATTAATTTCTGCCTTTGGGGTCATGAAAATGTTTTATGTAAAGGGAGGGCGAAAACAAAAAAAAATGTATTTTTCGTAATGCATGCAACAAAAAAAAGATTAATACTCTTTTCCGTCTCGCACCGGACGGAAGAGATAAAGACAATTGTAAATGGTAAAACCTCCCATGTGCTCCCTGTTCATCAAATTAAAGGAGATGAAGCAGCAAGAAACAATAATAAGAACAGTAACAAGAAACACCATTGTGATCCTCATACCATTCTCTCCGTTCTCGTTTCAATCTCACTCATATCACAATGCTTTCGTCCTTGAACTATGATTGAATTGAATCTTGCAAAATAGCCTCTTAATTGAATCCGTGCACAACCTCTTAATTCCCGTCTTTACCATTTATTATGACCTTTTCTTTTCACACCCCCCATTTTTTTCCCTACCACCCATTTTTTCGGTCTCACATGAAGTGGAAGTGTAAATTTATTGGTTTTTCCGCTTCATGTGAGGCGGAAAAAATGGGGGGTGGGGAGAAAAATGAGGGGTGTGAAAAGAAAAGGTCTTTACTACTCGCTCCGGTCCTTATTATAGGGCATACTTAACCGAATTAGAAAGTGGTTGGTTTTATGAATTCTATGAGAATATATTGTAACATTACAATTTTACCCCCTTAACTTTTCTTGGAAAATTCGCACTCATTAATGAAGAACAAAAAACACATAGATAGTCAAAGCATTTAATAAGGGCAAAAAAGAAAAAAATCAATAAATGATGCCTAAAAAATATAAAGTGACTTATAATTAGGACCAAGAAAACTTTCTAGAATGTGACTTATATATAAGATCGGATGGAGTATTGTCTTTATATCTTCAATGGGAGACGGAAAAGAGTATAAATATTTTTCCTTTCATGCATCACGGAAAACAATTTTTTTTCTTTTCATGAAAAATATTTTGTGACCCCAAAGACATTAATTATAAAATGGGGCGAAAAATTAACAATGATGCCAAAAATCAATACTCTTCCTTTTTTCTCATCGAGACAACAGAAATTCTGAATGTAAATATTGAAAAACTTGAAGTCTTGAACTAGCAATCTACACCGGCAACTTTTTTTTATTTGTTGAGTTTTTTTTTTTATAAATATATATCCGTTTTCACTATTTCGATTTTTTACTTATTTATTTGTGCACATAGTATTTTATTAAAAAGATTTTTTCTAATATGTGTCTTATATATCTAATAAATCTCTCATCAAAATTGATGTATTTAAGCTAGTACTATAGTTAGTACTCACTTGGTTAATATTAAAAGGGTATTTCTTAATATAGTAGTATTTGTTATTACTGTTAAAAAAGTTTTTCTAATTTGCATTATATTAGTAATTTTACCCGCGCATTGCACGGGTTTAATTTTATTTTTTTAAAAAAAAAATTTATTATAGATTTTGGAAAATATGTCTTTTTAAATAATAAGTTAATATGAACTTTTTATAAAAATGATTTACATGTATTTAGAAATGAATAGTCATAAACATTAACCTTTGAATCTAGTTTCAGCTACCAACTTTTTCATTAATAAAAATTAACTAATAATGTATCAACTATGCGATTTCTAATTTTAATTAACAAAATAATTTCTTATATTAAAAAAAATTCAACTCGTTTTGATTTTTGTTTTATTTAATCCATCATTCCAAATGCATTTTGTTAGTAATTCGTTTTGCAAGTCCAAATGCAGCTATTTTTTTCACCATATATATCATCATTATTATTACATCTGTCCCAAAATATAAGACATGTTTTCACACTTTTAATTAATTTGTGTTTATAATATTCGAACTTTCAAATTACTTGCTTGTATTAGAACTTCGTAATTGTAAATAAGTATATTGTCTAAAGTATAAAATAGCGCATCATTATTTTTCACAATTTAAATTGCAACATATCGTATAAATTTTTGGATTTTTTATTTAAAATTTGAATTCATGACTAAGTAAATATTTGATTGTATTAAGTTAAATCATTATACCAAATTATAGCTCATCTTTAATACTTACATATCCGTTTTTTCCGTTGTACCCAAAATTTATTATTCATAATGATGCTCTGTTTAAATGTTTAATACCAATTTGCCTATATTATGACTTGTTTGTATTAGAATTTCTGAAATTACAACATTATATTCGTTTTTTTTGTTGTTAATTATCATTTGACGGGTCGTTTAGGCATTATATATTTTTTATGTAAATATTTAATTCAAATTATTTTCTTTTGAAAAGATCATTAATAACCCATGCAAATTGTAATAATATAGAAATGTAAATTGTATGTTTGCGAACAATTTTTATATTTATGTATAATCCAAATTGTACTAATAAAAATTTACTAAAAGTAACTTAAGATAAATATTTATTCCTATGCAATGCACGGACGAACAAATTTGGAGGGAAAAGCAAGGATGGAGGAGGAAAGATGAAAATGACAAAAATGCCCTCAACTTCTCCTATTTTATAATATGTTGATGACATGTTAAAAATTCATACTCCTTCTATCCCATAAGGATAGTAAAAAATGAATAATTTTTTGTCTCAAACTATAGTTAAAATAATTAATGAAAAATTTAAAAATTGTAAACTATGAATTGTGATTGGTTAATCCATGCAAAATGCACTAAAGTACTATTATTTTGATATACAATTTTTTAACCATTCTTGTGGAAAGGAGGGAGTATAAGATTTTTAATATTTTGACTACTTTTACAAGAGTTTAAAATCAAACCCCCTTATCACTTGCTTTGAGTAATAACAAATCCTAGTTTATGTGTTAGCCTTTATTTGTTTAAAAGAATTTATCTAATATGTATATCTTATAACACATTAAAAAACTTGCTAAGTATATTCATGAAAATAAAAATCGCCAACAGATGAAACGAAAAGACAAGGGCTTGCTCAAAACTAAATTGAAATAACTTTTTCAACCATGGCACATTCGATGTAAAATATCCGCAAACAATTCCTTCCGATTCAAACATGGAATCTGTCTCCCTAAAACCTACGATAATGGCCGGAGAGGCTGCTAAAACTAGTCAAACGACGTGATAACAGTTACCTATATTTATTATGATTATTTTTTTTTTTTATAAAAAGGCTAGAAGAGTATGAATTTGTTAGCAGGGTCTGGTAGTGTTCATTCATCTCTGGCCCCTCAACTATCCAAAGCAATAGGCAGCGGGCGCAGTTGAAGGGTTGGGATAGGCACATGAGGGTGTTGTTGCTGAAGTTGTGATGGTACAACCAACTTCTTGTCCTTTGGCAGTACATTCACTACTCCAAGTTCTTTTCTCACTTCATTGGCCAGCTCTATAATATAGTCATCCTCATGGCCTGCACATCAAAACTCTCTCAACTTATCATAATGCACAAAATAAATAAACAAGCAAGTGCCCAACAAGTTTTAATGCAAAGATATTTTCATGTACTACTAGCTTAGCCTCACATAAGGAGAATAATAAATTAGTACTATGATTGTAATCCAACATATAGATAGATAGATAGATAGATAGCTTACCAATGTCATGCAAGGCCTTTTCAAGAAGGAAAAGATAATCCCTATTGTATCCGGAGGGGCCATGAGCAGTTGCTATTTGCCTGAATAATAGATAAGCAGAAATTAGAGGAACCAAAGGACGGGACACGGTTCCACAAATAAAAAGTATATGGGGGTAGGGGATGTGATTGAATAATCATATACCTTGCCATGTCTTCCAGCGGGGCAGGTCCCAAGTAGTATTTGTTTGCTTTGTCTGCAGTAGATGTGAATCTGTATGGATTCAAATAAGCTCTGTTAGCTAACTAGTTCTTATAAATCTGAACGAGCCAGCCAATTATGTAAATTTTTTAACTGGATCAATAAGTTAAAAATATGGAAAACAATAATGCTCATAACTTACACTATGACTCCAGTTAAAACAGGGTTCAGTGAATCTCCTTCCTAAAAAAGCAAAGTAAGATCACAAGTTAGGAGAAATAAATATTTATTACAGATTAAATAAATGTCAAGCACTTCCAAATAATTTTATTAAAAAAAAAAACTTGATGATTGCAGATTTGCAGGTAACTCACCTTGTAGAAGCTTACAAGAGTCTTTTGATCATATTCACATTCCCGTCTCTCCAAATACTACAAAACAAAAGTGTGAAAATTTTAGGCCACACTCTTTTATAAGGGTAGAAAGAATGCTAGAAACTATTTTAATAAATCAAATCGGAAACTTTAAAAAAAATGATTAGCTAATCACTCTTTTATCTTATTTTGGATATAAAAGGGCTAGATTTTGTTAGTGAAATTAATTAACACATCAAATGGCAAAACAATAATCATAAGCCTAGAAAGACAAGATTGATGCAAGTTAGCATTTGATGTTATAGATTTTACCTGCATAGCCAATTTTTCTCTTTCAGGGCCTCCTCGAACACAATAAGCCGCACCCCACTGCAAAAACATTGAAGAAATCATCAGATTATAACAATAATGAAGCAATGCCAAGAGTCAAAGGCATTAGCAATAGAAAACTGTCACACCATCAACGAAGGATCCAATTTCCATAAAATAAAGGCCAGATTGTTTAGGTATGGTTATTAAAAAAAAACATTTTTTTGGCAAAAACATTATATTGTGAGAAGCTAGATTTTAAGGTTGCTTCTCATAAAACCTAATCTACCAGGTCAGTGGAAAATTACCACACCAACAAGGAATGTTTGTTAAGTATTCTCAAAATATTGATTCTCCAAAAACATAAACATTTTCTGTGAGATGCAAAAATTTAAGCTTCTCCTAAAAGCTGAGCTACAAGGTCAATAGAAACAGTAATAACTTACGCAAATTGCGCCTTCTTTCTCCTCCAATGTGCAAGTTCTTGCAGGGTGTTCGGGCGTTCCGCGATGATCAATGCAAGCTGCAATTTAACAATAAAAAAATGGCATCTCTAAGCAATTGCAAAAGCTATGCAAACATTTATAAAAAAATAAATAAATAAATTTTAAAAAAAATTGAACTTGGGAACAAGGGCATTTACCTAAATCAAAGACACGTCTATAGTCCTTAATGTAACCCATAATTTTCTCATCAAAATCGAAACCTGGGTTCCACACGAGTGAACCATAGCCAAATACCCAGAACACCATTGCTTCGTTACTACACCCACACACAAAAAAATCACACTTTCAGTCATACATTCTCACCAAATTGATCAATACAAACACTAATTACTCAGAAAACAGTTATTATCTAAAAACAAAAAAATTATTTATGAAAATCAAAAAAGGGGGAAAAATTAAAAAAAAAAAAATTGGAGATGGGGAATCTTACAATTGGACACGGAAGATTTCCCGAGTAAAAAGGAATTGCAGGATGGAGAAAGCGCAGAAGAGAGAAACAACGAATTAGGGTTTTGGAATTGGGAAATTAGGGTTACGATTGTTCCCCTCTTTCTCTCTCCGTCTCTCTTTCTTTCTAATTGGATAGATGGATAGATAGAGAGAGAGGTCGGGTGGGTTGTAGCGTGAGGAGTTGGAGGGTGTAAAGGTTGTTATTTATGGTGTAAGGGAGGGGGGACACCTATTCAACTTGTCACGTGCCACCCTGTACTTAATTTTACTAAATTGATTGATTGATTGATTTACTGTACTTATCAGAACACCAAAATAGATTTTTTTATTTTTATTTTTTTAAAATTTAGAAATGGAATTAGTGAGAAATTAATGAGATTAAAATTAGAAAGATTTGTGTGTGGAGAGGTGGATTGAAGAACTTGGACGGATTTGGAAGGAAGGGGGGAGAGTTGGTGGATGTGAAAAATGGAGTGGAGTGAAATGGACGAAAGTGAATTAAATTGGGGTGGGTTCATTGAACTTGGACTTATTGATGTGGGTTAGAATAGAATTACGCGGAATTTATGGATGGCCGGTAAGGGGAGGGAGGGTTAGGTTTCAAAGCTACTGGTCCCCCTGC
Organism: Crotalaria pallida; assembly: GCA_037953625.1. Lineage (NCBI taxonomy): Eukaryota > Viridiplantae > Streptophyta > Magnoliopsida > Fabales > Fabaceae > Crotalaria > Crotalaria pallida. The sequence continues at coordinate 161,086,230 of CM075650.1, forward strand.
TCATAAGTTTTGCTTTTGCCTATTTATTAAGAAATGAGTGAATGATGTACTCCCTTTGGTTTTATTTATAAGATTTTTTTGGAGTTTTTCATTTCCGCAAAGGAAAGTGGATAAATTTGTTAGTGATATTAGAAATGTGAAAATTTGATATATTTTTTCAAAACTACTCCTATAATTATTATTGGAACTCTAAAAAGTGTTGATTTTATAGGGGTATTTGTGAAAAAAAGTAATTAAATGCTATTGAAAATTGAAAAGAGGGTCTTATAAATAGGACCAAAATAAAAACCTTAAAAGGGTATTATAAATAGGACCAGAGGGAGTCGGAATTTGATATATTTTGATTAAACCGCCTTCAATTAATAATATGAGAGAATAATAACAAATGTATGATGATTACTGTATTGGAGAAAAATTGAGATATAGGTGGCGAAAAAGATAATGCAATAAATAAAGGTATATTTAATAAAAAAATATAAATGAGTATTGAATTTTTAAAAAACAGATATTATGAAAAAAATAATTAAAAAAAATTGTATGAAGATAATTTATGGGATGAAGGGAGTAGGGGTATGGCTCCGGTGCATGTTAATAGATAACATGCACCGGTGCGTGCTTTCCTTTTTGATTTTTTTATTTATTTTTTTAAAATTTAATCAATTAAAAAATATTCTATGCGTTTTCTCTTTTACCGATATGAAGTGATTTTTATAATTTGGATTTATTTTTTTCTTTACTCTGTGTTCTTAAAAAATTGTACTGAGTAAAACTGTATTCAAAATTTACATATTCTGATAAATCTGTATACGAACTTGTGTTAAAAAATATTCTGAATAAATCTATATTAAAAAAATTTTAAAAAAAAAATTTCACATGCACCCATGCATGTTTCATATTTCCATGCATTTGAGCCTCCCAGCAGTAGCTACTTACTGTACTGTAACATAATGCCAACTCCGGAATTTTTGGAAGTTTTAAAAGAATCATGATTTTTGAATGGTAGGGCCTTATTGGGTGTGCGTGGATGAAAAGAGAATCTTAGGAATTGCTTAGAAATCGAAAGATTCAATGAATGATTGTGCAGGAAACTCTATAACAGAGAGTCTCGAGCTGTATTTTCACTAAGAAATGAATAGAATGATTACAATAGAGTTGATAGATGCTTTGTTTACATGAGTTACAGCTTATATATCTAACTAGTTTGGCGGGAATTTATGTTAAGATGCCAGTTGTAGCCAACTGTCATGGCAGCTGTCAATTAGCTGTTAACTAACTACTTATAACTACCCTTACAAATATCCCATAACAATCCTCCCCCCATGAAAAAAATCCTTGTCCTCAAGGATTAAAGATTGGAGCTGAAGGGAACTTCTTCTGCAAGTTATAGTAGTACTCCCATGTGGCATCTTCCACTGGCTGATTTCTCCATTTAACCAGAACCTTTGTAGCTGCCTGACCTCTTCTTGGAACAAAGGTCCTTTCAAGTATAGCTTCAGGTTCCTTGGTTATAGGCATGTCTTGAGATGTCATAGGCAAAGTTGAGGAAGTAATGGAATCCCCAATGTGTTTCTTCAGCTGAGATACATGAAACACATTATGAATTTTGGAACCTGTAGGTAGTTGCAACCTATATGCTACTGATCCAACCTTGCTCACAATCGGAAATGGGCCATAGAACTTGGGACTTATCTTCTCATTTTTTCTTTCTGCTACTGAGATCTGCTTATAGGACTGTAGTTTTAAGTAAACTAAATCACCAATCGCAAAGTTCCTGTCTGTTCTATGCTGATCAGCCAACTGCTTCATTCTATCTTGTGCCCTTCTCATGTGGAATTTTAAGAGCTTCAGCATTTCTTCCCTCTTTGTCAAGCTTCTATCCACCAAATCTATCTTTGATTCCCCTGGAAGATATGGAAGATAAGCAGGAGGTGGTTGACCATACACTATCTCATAAGGAGTGGCATGGATAGTGGTATGGTAGTTGGTGTTGTACCACCATTCAGCTAATGGTAGCCATTCTGCCCACCTTGTAGGAGTGTCATTACACATGCACCTCAAGTAAGTTTCCAAGCATTTGTTCACAACCTCTGTCTGCCCATCAGATTGTGGGTGATATGCAGTGGAGAAATTCAGCTGGACTCCTTGATATGCCATTAGCTCTTTCCAAAAATGACTTAGAAACACACTGTCCCTGTCACTTGTAATTGTTTCTGGAAATCCATGTAGCTTAAAGACATTGTCCAGAAATAATTGAGCCACAGATTGAGCAGTGTAAGGGTGAGAGAGTGCCATAAAATGTGCAGCTTTACTTAGCCTATCAACCACCACAAAGATGACTTGTTTGCCATGTGAATTAGGTAACCCCTCAATGAAATCCATGGTTATATGTTGCCAAATCTGCCCTGGAATTGGAAGAGGTTGCAGAAGACCTGGGCTAGCCACCGTCTCATGTTTACATGTTTGGCAAGTAACACATTTCTTGACAAATTCTTGGGCATCTTTGCTCATTCCTTTCCAATACACAACAGCTTTCAACCTGTGCAGTGTTGCATGTTTTCCTGAGTGTCCCCCAGTGGCTGATGTATGCATCCAGGTGAGGATTTGTTGCCTCAATGTAGCATCATTCCCCACTACTAATCTTCCCTTTCTTCTGAGCTCAGATCCTGACCAATGATAGAGCTTATGTGAATTAGGAGACTGTTTCCACTCTTCAATGAGTTTCTGTAGAAACTGATCAGTAGAATAAGATTGTCTGATTTTGTCCAGCAACTCAGATTGTATCTGATGAACCACCAGGGTAGAGAGTTCAGGATGTTCAATCCTAGATAAGGCATCAGCAGCCACATTTTCCTTGCCTTCCTTATACTCAATGGAAAAGTCAAATTCCATGAGTTTAACTAGCCATTTTTGCTGGAATGCAGTAGATAGTCTTTGATCTAAGATGTACTTCAAACTTCGATGATCAGTTTTAATGATGAAGTGCCTATTCAACAAGTAGTGCCTCCATTTTTGTACAGCAAATACCACAGCCATCAACTCCTTCTCATAAGTAGACAAAGCTTGTTGCTGCACACTCAGACTTCTACTGATGAATGCTAGAGGATGCCTGTCCTGCATTAACACTGCTCCAATGCCATAGCCAGAAGCATCCACTTCTACTAGAAAGGTTTTGTTGAAATCAGGTAAAGCCAGGACTGGAGCTTGGATCAGTGCTTGTTTAAGGACTTGGAATGATTGCATAGCTGTTGGAGTCCAAGTAAAACTGTCCCTTTTTAGCATATCAGTCAATGGTTTGGCTATTGTGCCATAACCTTTGACAAATCTCCTGTAGTACCCTGTCAATCCCAAGAATCCACGCAGCTGTTTGATACTCTGGGGTAATGGCCATTCTGCTACAGCTTTGATCTTGGCAGGATCAGTAGACACACCTTCCTTAGACAAAAAGTGGCCCAAGTATTCTACTCTAGGGACTCCAAAGAAGCACTTTGATTTCTTGGCAAACAAGTTGTTTTGTCTCATAACTGTCAGGACTTGAGTCAAGTGATCTAAGTGGGTTTGTTCACTCTGGCTGTATATGAGAATATCATCAAAAAAGACCAGTAAAAACTTCCTGAGGAATTTCTGAAACACAGCATTCATTAATCCTTGGAATGTAGCTGGGGCATTTGTTAGCCCAAATGGCATAACAAGATATTCATAATGCCCACTGTGAGTTCTAAAGGCTGTTTTGTGAACATCTGCAGGATCCATTCTCACTTGATGGTAACCAGCCCTTAAGTCTATTTTAGAAAATATTGTAGAGCCATGTAATTCATCCATGAGGTCTTCGACCAAAGGTATAGGAAATCTATCCTTCACAGTACCCTTGTTGAGGTCTCTGTAATCTACACATAGCCTTCAAGACCCATCTTTCTTTCCCACTAACACTACTGGACTTGCATAAGGACTGCTACTGTTCTGAATAAAACCAGAATTCATCATGTCCTGAACCAGTTTATCAATGATAGCCTTTTGATTCCCAGCATATCTGTAAGGTCTTTTGTTTACTGGATTGACACCTTGCATCAATGTAATCTTGTGATCATGGCCCAATCTGCTAGGAGGTAAGTCTTTAGGCTCTTCAAAAATGTCTGCAAATTGTCTGAGAAGTACTTCAACTCTCTCAGATAATACATTTGGATTCTCTGCATGAGTAGTCAAACTTTGTAATAAGCCACCATTTATCTGATCTACTTGAATCATTGAGAAATGGACTCCTTGTTGCAATGTCTTGGCTATGTGTTGATTCTTCACCAAGCTAATTCTGTTGTTCTGAAGTCCTCTTAATACCTGTCTCCTTCCCTGTACAGTGAATTCCATTCTGAGTTTCTCAAAGTTCCAAGTGATATCTCCCAGGGTAATCAACCATTCAACACCCAGCACCATATCACAACAACCTAATGGAATAACCAGCATGTCAGCTTTAAAGTCATTATGTTGCAGATTCCACTGGAAGTTCCTGACAATGGAAGTTATCTGCAATTTGTTCCCATCAGCCACAGTTACCATCAAAGATTCCATTTCATCCAGTTTGCACCCCAATTTCTTAGCTATGTTGATATCCAAGAAATTATGTGTACTGCCGCTATCAATCAAAATGTGCAATGGTTTCTTCTTGTGAGTTCCTGTTACCCTCATAGTTCGGAAATTGTTTATTCTTGTCAATGCATTGGCTGAGATCTGAGGTTCCATCAAGTCTCTGAAATTCATATTGTTTTCTGCTGCCACATTTACTTCCTCTTCTAATTCATCATCTTCATTTTCTATCCATTGAAGCTGAACCTTCTTATGTGTTAGGCTATGTTCAGGGCTAAATGGCTCATCACAAAAGTAGCATAATCCTTTGGCCCTTCTTTCATTGATGTATGCTGGTGATAATCTTCCTGGTTTAGTCTTTTGTAGATTGGTTTCCATTCCACTTCCCACCACAGGATTGGTTTTAGGTATATTTAGAGCTTTGTTGGTCTTATTAGGATTTGGCAATGAGTTTCCCTTGGTATTAGCTGCTTCATACAACTTAGCTAGTGAGAAAGCTTTCATAATGGTTTGAGGTTGAAACATTCTCACCATCATTTGAATATCTTGCCTTAATCCCCCTAAGAAACAACTCAATTCATGCTCTTTTGATAATTCCAGCCTTGTAACTATTGCATCAAATGATTCATAGTAATCAGTTACAGTGGTTCTCTGCCTAAGGTTCATTAGCTCAACCATAGGATCTTCACATACCTCTCCAAATCTACAAATGAGTAATGTTGTGTATTCTTTCCAACTAGGCCAATTATTATTATTCATTGATTTCATATAAGCATGATGCCATTGCAATGCTTTTCCTTCAAAATGAATAACAGCTAAATGGACCTTAACATCTTCAGGTGTTCGATCAATTGCAAAATACATTTCACATTGATAAATCCACTGTTTAACATTTTCACCATGAAATCTCGGAAAATCAATCCTAGCTAAGCGTGTTCCACAAGAATATGGTGAAGGATTGGAATTGCATTCACCTGATTGATTAGTTCTCCTTCTTCGAAAATCATCTGAACTTTCATGTCTGCTGCCTTCGGGTGATTTCTCTGATTCACGATCATTCTTCTTGAACATTTCTTCAACCGTGTTCTTCAAGGAATCGATCAACGTTTTCTGCATTGATTCCGCTATCTCCATTAATCGCTTCTCTATTCGCAGTTCTTGTTGTTCTAATCGCTGTTCCACCTTCTCTGAAATGCGTTGAGATAAACGATTCTCCAATCTCTCTTCCATCTCGCGAACTGTTGTCTGGTTGCGTGTAGATTCTGCCATTTCTGTTCTTCCCGGAATCGGAGAAGAGCTTTGATACCAATTGAAAAGGGAATCTTAGGAATTGCTTAGAAATCGAAAGATTCAATGAATGATTGTGCAGGAAACTCTATAACAGAGAGTCTCGAGCTGTATTTTCACTAAGAAATGAATAGAATGATTACAATAGAGTTGATAGATGCTTTGTTTACATGAGTTACAGCTTATATATCTAACTAGTTTGGCGGGAATTTCTGTTAAGATGCCAGTTGTAGCCAACTGTCATGGCAGCTGTCAATTAGCTGTTAACTAACTGCTTATAACTACCCTTACAAATATCCCATAACAGTGGAAAAAGCGTGATGAGTTCCAATGGCAGGGCCTCATTGGGTGTGCGTGGAAAATGCATTCCTCCTTTGCTTGGGGTGACTCTGGGGACGGGATTTTGGGAGGAGAAAAAATAAGGAGAAAACCTTATTTTTTATTGGGAAGGAAAACCTTATTTTCTGTTCGTTTGGTTCATGAGGAAAAAATATGGCGGATCCATGAAAAAATATTTTTCCTTCCAATAGAAAAGAGAATAGAGAGAAAACTGGAATTGATATGTAAAATTATTCATCTATCCTTCATTTATTCATTTTGTTTGACCTTTTCTTTTATTTTTTAATTTGAAAAAAAATAAAGCATTTTCATTTCAATAAAAAACTATTTTTTAATATTTTGGACTCGAAATTTTTATTATTTAATAAATAATTGAATTAAAAAAAATTGGTTATATAAAATATACATACATGTGAAAAAGAAAAAATATATTTATTTCTATTTTGTAAAATAAGGGTATAGTTGTCCTTGGATAAATTTTTTGTTTTCTCTCTTCCCACTTTTCTCTTCAACCAAAACAAAAGAAAAAAAACTCAACTTTTCTCTCATCCTAATTTCTTCACATTTTCTCTCGTACCAAACAACCATAAAATCTACTCATTTTCTCATCATAATCTATCTTCTTTATTTCTCTCTTCCCATTTTTTTCCTATGACCAAACAAAGCATTAATATTGCTAGGGTTCTTTTATTTTCTACTTAAAAAAAATAAAAATAGGAGTACTACATATATATATATATGTGTGTGTGTTCTTAATCAAGATTACTATCTAGAAAGAAAAATTTAATTTTAAATATACCATACTTTATTATTTTTAATATCAAAAATCACATTTTTTTTAACAACATTTAATTACATTTAGATTCATAACAACTGTCATAATTTTTTTCTTAAATATAGTACTATACATGCCAAGTAGTAATAATATATCAGATTGATCCATGGTTTTGTAGGCATCAAAATTTTCAAAATTTCAAATTGGTTCCTGAGATAGGAACATTCAGTCATGTTGGTCCCTAACTTTAATGATCGTCAGTGGTTCTTAACGTGGACTAACTATGTTGTTTTAGCCAAAAAAAATTAAACAAAGACAGTTAAGTATCGGTCAAATTAGTTCATGGTTTTAAGGGCCATTAGTGTCAAGGACTAATATGATTTACGTGTTCTTATCTCATCGACTAATTTGAAATTTCGATAATATTAGAAACTAATTGATCGATGCCCACAAAATAAATGATTAATACTCCCTCCGTCCCTAATTATAAGGCCCTTTTGGGCATTTTTACATCCACCAATGTTGTTGAATTCTATATTAAAATTGATATGTTCTTCCAAAAATGCTCCTCTACCAATTATTAGAACAAAATAATTTTTTTTCATTTTTCAATAATTAATTTAATTCTTAAATACTTCATCATCTATATTTAATGCATTGAATCAATTTCCAAGTCATTTACAACATTAAACAAGCTCTATTTCATATTCAAATACAATTTTATTTATTTGTTCTCACAAAAACTTATACCACAATGATTAGATGTAAACGTAATTTAAAAAAAAATTAAAAAAAATCTTATATCTAGGACCAAATTTTTTTACCCAACAGAACCTTAAAATTAGAGATAGAGGGAGTGTAACATATTGTTTGACTAAAAATTATTAACTACATTCAGAGTCCCAACAAATATTACACTTAAAATTTGAACATTGGCTTTTGAACTAATAAAATCCCAAAAGGGTCTTATAAATAGGACATGATGAAATACTAGAGAATAGAGATTAGTAAGAACAAGTTTTGGTGGGTACTCTATTTTTTTAAAAAAATTCCCTTGGTTCACATTTTGTTTTTATAGTAGATATTACTCTCTTCGGTCCTATTTATAAGATCCTTTTGTGTTTTTATTTTGGCCATATTTATAAGATCCCTTTTCAATTTTCAATAGCATTTAATTACTTTTTTCCACAAACACACATATTAAATCAACACTTTTAGAGTTTCAATAATAATTATAGGGGTAGTTTTGAAAAAGTATATCAAATTTTCACATTTAATTTCCAATGTCACTAACAAATTTATCCACTTTTCTTGGTGGAAATGAAAAACCTCAAAAGGGTTTTATAAATAGAACCGGAAGAAGTAGTAAGAACTAAGAACAAGTTTTGGTGGGTATTTTTCCCCCCTTCATTCACATATCAATTCATCACTCCTGCCACATGTGATGCAATTTGCGAAGAGCTTAATTTACATCATTAGATCAAAATAAAATTATTTGATAAGATTGAGTATAACTTAAGTCAAATTATATGGGTGTAAATCGATCATTCTTTGTTTTATATTTCACTTCTATTTTATAAGGATGTTTAAAAAAAAGCAAAATTTTTTATTATAAACTAAAGTTAAAGTAATCAATAAAAAAGATTAGAAATTGCAAATTTTGAATTATAATTGGTTGTTTGATAATTGGTTTATATATTAGATAAATCATTAAATTCATATTTCCTTAATTCTCTTAACTCTTATAATTTTTTACCATAGTTATAAAACGAAGAAAGTATTACTTTCAACTAAAACTTTTAAAGACATCCATTTCAATATAATGATTTAATTAAATGTTTGGGATAAATTTATGGATGGAGGAAGTATTATTTTTGTACATGAAAATATATGTAATTTTGATTTTAGTACATCGATTTTTTTTTTAACTCTTTGTCTTTCTTAGTAATTGTTTTGGTTTTAATTTCTGTTAATGATGTGTTAACATCTCAATTGGAGTTAATCAAATTATAGTTAAGGATCAAAACCAAAATTTTAAAATTTATATGGATTAAAAAGAATAAATTAGAAAAAGTAAAATCAACATTTGGTATATATATATTTGTGGGGAATTGCTTTGGTGCCATTTTTATTTTAAAAGGCACCAATGCCATCTTATATTTTACCAATCACAGAATGCCATTTAGGATTCTTTTGCACAATCAGCGCTTAATTGTCTACTTATATGTTTGCTTATGTGTCATATAATAAGGTTTTTTTTTTGCAAATTTTTAAAAATTTAACTTAACCATAGTTACAATTAAATTAATTTTTTATTTTTAATTATAAAAAAAATCACCCGCATCCTTTTTGGTTTCTATGTCATATTCATAACAAGATCATCATCTGCTTTTGGTTTTCATGTAATCATGTTCATATCTATATTTATATCTTTGCTTGTTTCTGGAAAAAAACAACAACAACAACAAAATTAAATCTTCATGTTTGGCACCGAGATTTCTTGAAAGCCAAAATGTCAAAGGCTTGCAACATGTAATTCTTCATCTCCTTGATGATAATAACTCGGCTCACAAGACCTCGTTACCAACCAAAACTAATTCTTTGTTAATTAAGTTTTCATTTTTCGTAAGGCTAGGGTAGAGAGACGTTGTAACAAAAAAAAATAGAAGTAGGGGCTGTCGAAAACATAACATATAACAAGGAATAGATAGGAAAATGGAAGGAAGGGGACGGTGCAGACAGGACGGCGGGCTCGGGCGACGGGGATGGGACGACAGCGGGGCTGCTTCTCTCGCGATGACTAGAGCGGCTGCGACAGCGACACTGGAGCGAGAGGACCTCTTGGCGACGGCGACGGCTGGGTTTTCTCACTCGCAAACTGCCTTCCCGCTCGCAGCACTGAAGTCTGAATGGAGTTGTGGAATTGAGAGTGAGAGTGAATTAGGATTGGGTTAGAATTAATTTTGTTTTGTTTTAATTTTTTATTGGAACCATGGTTAAGTTAAAAATTTGAAAATTTGCAATTTAATCCTTAATTATGACACATAGGTTGACACATAAGGTGATAATTGTGTAAAAATAACACAAATGTCAATATACAATTGGTCCAATTAGGTTGACATTGATGCCTTCCCTCACTAGAAGGCATGGAAGCATTCACCATATTCGTGAAGGATACAAACATATGAAATACATGATACTCCAATAATTAGGGTCTAGAAGGAAAAGGCGTGAGAATAAATCCAGGGATAGATATGGTGCAGAAAAGTCAAAGAAATGCCCTCCCACAAATTGAGGAGACTTAGAAATTGCGTTGAGGAGTCTTACCAGATTTATGAAAACCTGTTAGTAAAAGAATTACTTATTAGGTGGTTCCAGTCTATTGTTCTCATGTGTGTGTATATATATCATCATTCATTATTATTTATTTTATATTATTTTTGTTTGTTTAATTTTTGATTTTAAATTTTGAATACAAGAAATAAAAATGAAAAATAAATATTAAAAACATAAATTATGCACCTCTTAAAATTTTAAATATTCAAGATGTACAGTTGATTCATTTAGACTCATAAAATAAGCATTAAATAACAAAGGAATGCATTCCCCATTGTCAACCCGCTTGCCAAGTTGCCACAAACTTATGGCATGTTGTTTGGTGAAAAAAAAACATCTTTCATGTATTGTCTTGCTAAAATAATTCTTCCCCGCGTAAGACAGTCCAATTGGTGGCTGCAGAGACACTTAGGATTTTCCCTTCCCCAGATCATGAGTTCTAGTCTCAGACCTCCCATGTAAAAAAAAAAAGTATTTGCGGTGGTTTTTTTACTTGGATTAACGATGTTAGTTACTATTTTTAATGATATTGAAATTAATAATATTTGATACATATATTTTTTAAAGTTATCAGTTGTATTATTGCGACTTTAAAAAGTGCTAAATAAATAGAGGTATTTGTAGAAAATAAATAATTAATATCATTACAAATTGGATCAAGTACTTATAAAAGAGACAAAACATTTCCATCACCTAATACTTATATTTAGAAACTGAGGGAGTACTAGCTAGTATCAATATATTTTTTGCGGTTTGAAATATAAGCAACAAAAAAATATTTTTTTTTGTTTAAAATACATATTACAAGGAAAAGTAACTAATCTTCTTACATTTTGTTTCATTCTTAATGTTACTTTCCTAAAATATACCTAAAAATTGTTATCTCATCTAATTTTTGTTTCTTTCTCAATACCACTTTCAGAAAATATATACCTCTATTTTTATAAATTTGAGAAATTAAATACAATCAATTAATTTTCCTAATAAGCATGATTTTAATTTTTTTTTTGCTTATATTATAAACCAGATGGTGTAAATATTAATAAGTGCTCTTATCAACATATTATAAAATATGAGGAGTTTGAGGGCAAATATGATTTCCTTCCTAAACCTCTTTTTTCCTCCTAAGTGCATCATAATGATGTGTTTACTATGTTTTAATCTAAATTAAACCGTTCAAGATGTTTTGTTTGATCAAATCATGACCGTTCTTCTTCTTCATCATCATTTTCTTCTTCTAGAAGCAATTGTCCCCTCATCATCATTTGATTAATTAGATTTATTCGTTCCTTTTCTTCTCAAAAAATATTGCGACTTCTTCTCCATATTGCAAGTTCGATTCCATTCATCTCCCATCCATTTTAATCAACCTCATATCAATTGTTGTTATTCGATCCTTTTTGTTCTTATTCTCTCATCTTTAATTACATTCTTATCTCTTTCATTTTATTTGTTAATATCCTCATTCAGCACATATCTATATTTTGCATGTGTTATTGAGTTGTTGGTGTTCATAAAACTGGGAGCTTGAGTTATCATCGGCGTTGATTGAGATAACGATTTTGTTGTTTATTTTTCGCTTAATCTCGAGGTTTTTATATTTACATCCTTATCTCGCTTAAAATGTTGGATTCGGTTCGATTGTTTTCTTCCTTTCGTTATTTTAGTATTTTCTTAGTTATGGTCTGTGTTTGAAGTAGGATTTTGCACGTGTGGTTTTATTTTGTGTTCCATTGTTTTCTTCCTTTCTTCATTGTTGTATTTGCTTTGTTATTCATTATGTTTGAAATATGAGTTTTGTTGTCTTTTTATTTTATGTTTTGTCGAAGATTTATTTATTTATTTATTTATTTTGCTCAGATTAGGGTGGTTGGTTAGCAATTTATTCTTTCATAAAAATAGGAGAAAAATATTAGATTTTGCATAGAAACAAGGAGGGAGAAGAATGCTCACGTGTCTTCCACATACTTAGAAGCACCACTATATTTGTTATGAGGAGCCTATGCACATTTTTGGTATTGATCCTAAACCCAGGATTGTTGTGACAAAACCTGTCAATATAAAATATGTTATACTTAGTATACATAAGAACAATGTAAAAATAATGGCTCCACCAAAAAAGTATGAAAAATAATACTAACAATTATTTATAACGTTTTTAAAATATTCTTGATTGTTTCACATGGTATAATTCTTTTTCATTCACAATAAAAATTACTATCTAATACTAAGTATTGAATTCCAATTTGATTAAATAAATTTATTTGATCGTATCTTTTTTTTTCACTGTAATAATTAAAAAAATACCATGTAAAATAAAATCCTAAAAAATGACAAATATATTATTCTCTAAGAAAATAGTCACGTAAATAAAAGCAATGCTTAAACACATGGAATAGCAAAATTTAAGACCCGTGCTATGCACCAGTAAACTTACTAGTCACACTAATTGTGAGTACTAATGAGTTAAATATAATAAAATAGCATTATAAAAAAAAGTATTTTTTTATATTTCCGAAAAAAAGAATAATGTGCGCTTGTGTTTATTTTTTTAATTATAGTAACCTATTACCAATTGTTAGCAAAATCCAAATATTATTAAAATAAAATATTAAGAAAAACACTTTTAGAAAATTGTTTAGAGAAATAAAAAATAATAATTTTATCATGAAATTTTTTAAAACAATATATATTTTCAGAATTAATTGATTCAAGTTTTTGATAAAAATTTTCTGAGTATTTTATATTCCTTGTCAAATGTAACACCAATTAGCTAGATCAATATTAATTAAATGTTTATTCTGATCATATTTATAAGTCATGTTCAATAAGATTTCTTTAATTTTGTTTATGAGTCATTTTATATTTTTTTATGAGATATTTAATTTTTTTATTGAGTTATTCTTAATCAAAGTCAATAATTTCAGTTCCTTATAAAAAGCCTTATGCAAGTAAAAAGGTAAAAATGTAAAATGATAGATTTTTTAAGAGAGAATTAACCAATTTCAATTATCACATTGTCTCGTGATTTAAATAAGTATGATTTATAATGAATAAAGAGAATATTATATATAGAATTTTGTTCATAGCATATCTTATAATTATTTAAATCAGTATGATTTAAATTTTGTATACTTGATTTACTTGATAATAACATATAATTCAACGGTTGGATAAACAAATTTCATAATATATAAAAAGTAATGTGAAGATGTAAGTGACAAAGTTTTATACCTGGTGTCACCGGATCCTAACTCTCTTTTTTAATCTAATTTTATATTTTTAGGCTCGTTTGGTGGACAGAGATAGAATGTGATAGTTTGTGCTATCTTATTACTATCCAAAGTTTGGTAAGATAGTATGATAGGATAATACTGTTATGTTGACATATATTATCATGTTTGTCTAGTGTATTTTCTATCTTATATAAGGATTCACATCTTCACATATTAACACTATTGCTTACTATTACCACCTCATCAATCTTATTGTTACCTAATATGCACCATACATTAACGCGATAAGAGCTATCATGCTCATATCCCATATCCCATTGCTCTTTACTTGCCTTGTTTTCTGTCATGTGTGATTCTTTGATGCACCTAATGTGTTTATTACTCATACACCATTTCATTTTTCTCTTTTTATAACCATGAGATTTATTAATAAAATAAATTAGCGGTAAAGATTAAAAGAAAGAAAAAATATAAAAAACTAAATGAATTATAAATTGACTTTATTACCCTTTTTATTATCCCTTCCAAACATCCACTACACCACCCAAATCTTAGCCACCCAACTCCTACCGGTACCAGTCATCTCACCATAGCTTCACCACCGTACCCTAACGGTGTCACCATCACCACAACCGAACTTCCTTTGGTTTCCTCACCATCCCTCACGAACTCACCTCGCCTTGAGTCGTGATCTCTACCACTTCTCATCACCATTATGCCTCACCACCACCAACAACCACAACAAATCACCACTTCATCTCAATTCCTTTTGGTTTACTCATCACCACCTCGACTTGTCTCTGTCACATTCATATGGTTACAAAGTTCGTACCTCGTGGTCACCGCTCACACTGTCTCATGACATCTATGCTTTTAACACCTAGCTGAACCATGACACCACCCCACATCATTGGTGGCGTCGCTGCTGTTGTTGGAATGAAAAGGACACGAAAGAGAGCATAGCAGAAAGAGCGAGGGTTGAAAAGGAGGTGGTGGTGGCGGTGGGGCTGCTACGAAGGACCGTAAAAAAATGGGTCAAAGGTAAGGGATGAGGATATAATAGGAACTTCACATATGAATTGATGAATTAATGCATCACAATAAAAACTCAACTTGGTGCATTAAAGAGGTTGTCCTCTGTCATATCCTGTTTGCTCTTTGTCATATGTTGTACTTATTCTATTTTGATCACCAAACGGATCATTAGTTCCTTAGCTACTTTTTAAGGGCAATATATATATATATATATATATATATATATATATATATAGAAACTTAATTATGCACAAGTTCTTGAAGTTTGGGGTAACTTCTGGATTTATCATATACTCCTACTACCAATTCTGGCCAATTTTGCTGACATGTAACATCGAAATCCTGGTCAAGCGCAAGAGGTTAGGCACGTGGTGCCCCGTGGGCAAAGATTTTTTTTAAAAAAAAAATTAAAAAACTAAAAAACTTAATATTTTTATATTTTTAGTTAAATAAAAAAAAAAAGATTGAAGAGAGAGGTTGTCTTCGCCCGTATAACATCACGCGGCACCGCTTGACCAATCTCATGAGTCTGACTAGGATTGTGATATTACATGTTAGCAAAATTAACCAAAACTGGTAGTAGGAGTATATGAACAACCCAAAAGTAACTTCGGGGAATCAAACATTGAAAAAAAAAGAATAAAAATATCTAACAAAAGTACCTCAAATTTCAAGGACTTATGATAATTAAGCCATATATATAGGGATGACAAAAAAACTCATACCTGCGAGTTTCCACTGGATACCGACTCGATTTTGGTGGGGAAAACCCGCTTTGATTGAGTTTGGAGAAACCCGAAACCGAAATCCTCTTTAAAAAGATGGAGGTGGGGTGAGTCTGGTATTTTAAGTACCCGCCCCGCCCTCGCTCCCAAACCCGCTTTGATATAAAATTTAAATAATTTTCATTATAATTGTAGTTAAATGGTAAAGTCAAATTAACATATTTAGCTAAAACCAGGATTTAATTCTTAAATTTTTAGATATTTTAAAAATTTGACGTTTATTATTATATATTATTTGAATTATAATCTACTTTACATGTGATTTTTGTTTAATACAATAAAAAATAAATTTAAAAAATAATTGGTTGAGTTATCCGCGGGTTTCCCGAACCCGACGAGATGGGTTTGGGTTTCACATTTTCATATCCGATCTTCTGAAACCCGCACCAGAATCCGCCCCGCTCTTGATGGATGCGGGTTAGTATTGTCAAAACTCATCCCAAACACGACCCGTTACCATGCCTAAATATATAGTATAATCCGTCAAATAAACTTAATTTATTCGATCTTTAATATATGAAAAAGAACATACCTATCTTGGTTTCAAATATAAGAAAAAAATAAGTAATTTTTTATTTTTAATTCAATAATTCTTAAAATATTCTTATAAAACGATTATCTCATTTAATTTTTGTTTCATTTTTAACGCAACTTTCATAACGTAATTTTATTTTTTATCAATTTAAAAATTAAATGCAATTAACTAACTTCCATACAAATGTGAAATTAGCTTATTCTTGTAATAGACTGGAGTAGTATTTTAGAGTAGTTGGTGAAAAATGTAAAAACATCATAACTATTTTTCAAAGGATATAATCTTAAATCTTCTGAATGCATAAGCTAAGCTAAATATTGACAAATGCTGATACCTCATCAATGTTGCTAATTAAAGCACAGGACCAAAAAGAGCCACAGCAATCTCCCTATCATGTGTAGCAATTTCAGAACATAACAAGCACACCAGACAAATAAAACGCACATTCTATTTTAATAAATAACTTATTTTTAAAGGCGACCAATGCTATAGAAAAGACATCATTCTCACCATTAACAAGAAAAACAGCTTCCAACCAGCCTATAGCCAAGATATAATAACTCTTATTAAACAAAAAAACACCATTGGAAATGAGGTCCAAAGACATGTACTTGGCCGGCCTAACCAGCTCATTCTATCAAGTATCAAAGGACATTGTCAATGTCACCCCTCAAACCATTGTGTTTTAATTAATTCCTTATGCTCATTACTTTACTACTCCCTTTCAACTCTCTCAAAATTCTTCATTCTCTCTATTTTTCATCTTCCAATTATGGCTCATAAAAGAGAATACTGCTATATTCTCATGCTATTCATGTTAGCCACTAATTTGTTGCCAACTTTTGGTGATACCACAACTCAAGCTCTAGTGAAGTTCAAAAGCTTCTTGTCCAATGCTGATGCCTTGAACAATTGGGAGGGCGGGATCATCGGTGTATGCAGTTGGACTGGTATATTATGCAAAAACCAAACATTATATGGTTTGAGGCTAGAAAATATGGGACTAAGTGGCAATATTAGCATAGAAACTCTTTTGGAGTTGCCAAATTTGTTGAGTTTTAGTGTCATTAACAACAACTTTGAGGGTCCAATGCCTGAATTCAAAAGGATCGCGAGTTTGAGAGCGTTGTTTCTAACCAATAACAAGTTCTCTGGTGATATTGCTGATGATGGTTTTGAAGGCATGAGAAGGTTGAGGAGGGTTTTCTTGGCAGAAAATGGTTTCACAGGTCACATTCCAACATCCCTTGCTAATTTGCCTAGACTTTTGGACGTGGACTTGCATGGAAATAGTTTTCAAGGCAACATACCAGAGTTTCAACAGAGGGATTTCAGAGTGTTTAATTTATCCAATAATCAATTGGAGGGTCCAATACCAGAAAGCTTAAGCAATGTGGATCCAAGTTCATATGCTGGTAAGATGACAAATAACAATCCTCTTAGTACTTTAATCATAGACTTGGTTTTTAATTTTTTTTTTCTTCCTCATTATATGAAATTCAAAAGAAACATCCAAGTTTATTGTTAAATTTGATAACACTCTCACTCCTTTACCAAAACTAAACCTTTTACCCTCGTTAGTTCCTGCTATATAGAATTATAGATCAGAGAAGTTTTCTTGTATATTTGAACATTTCTTTTACTATTGATTCTCAAGTTATTTCGAAAATAAATTTAAGTTAATCACTCCTTACACATATTAGACTAATTATATATGTCCAATTCCACCCTAAAAAGCTAGCTCAAAAGGGTAGGATTGTCCAAGTTATATAAGACTCAATACTTAACAATACATGTCTACAAGGTAGTAACATAATTTCTTCAAGTTCTTAGGTATTGGATGCACGTTTATGCTGAGTGTTTGACTGCAAAATCAAACAGCTATTGATAATCATTTTGGAAAATATTTCTTATACACTTGAACCCTACACCTTTAATTTATAGACGATGAGTAAATTATAATAAGTTGAGAGAATATTACTAATTTAGTCAGTTCCAAATTATTAACCAATAATTTGAAAATTGTACAATATTTTTCCCCTTCTTGGTAATACATGTTTTATCTAACATTTCTTGTGTAACAGGCAACAAGGATCTATGTGGAAAGCCTCTAGACCAACCCTGCATCAGGAGCACCAAACCAAACATCACCAATCCACATGAAGCAAAAGGAAAGAAGAACCAACGCATCGTTCTTACTGTTATTATAGTGGTAGCTGTGATTGTCTTGGCTTCGATACTCACTCTTCTCTTTGTCCATACCCGAAGAAGGCAACAACGAGCACAAGCCTTGTATGTCAAGGAAGCACAAGCACAAGCACAACCCAATCAGAGCATCAGTGCAGTTTCGAGTGAGTCCAAATCGGTTGTAGTCGCAGCTGGTGGATCCAAGAAGAGTGCTGAAGATGAAGACTTCATCTTTGTTAGGAAAGAGGGGGATGAGTTTGATTTGCAAGACTTGCTTAGGGCCTCAGCTGAGGTTCTTGGTAGTGGCAGTTTTGGATCTACCTATAAGGCAATGGTGTCGACTGGGTTAGTTGTGGTGGTGAAGAGGTTTAAGCACATGAGCAATGTTGGGAAACAACAGTTTTTTGAACACATGAAAAGGCTTGGAAGGTTGACACATCCTAATATACTCCCTCTTATTGCATTCTACTATGGAAAAGAAGAGAAGCTTTTGGTTTATGACTATGCCGAAAATGGCAGCTTGGCTAGTCATCTTCATGGTATGGCATGGCCTCATTTTATTTTGCAATGACAACTGCAATGAAAAATCTAACAATTTAGTTTATGGTTATAGACTATGCTTTGCTTTAATATATTAATGAGCTTAGCACAATCATGTATGCTTTTCTCACATTGATTTGCAGGTAAACATGGTTCTGAATTAGATTGGCCAACACGTTTGAAGATCATAAAAGGAGTAGCTAGGGGCTTGGCATACTTGTATGAAGAGTTCCCAAACGAGAAACTACCTCATGGCCATCTCAAATCCTCAAATGTAGTCCTAGACCGTTCATTCGAGCCGCGTTTAACGGAGTATGGACTAGTGAAAGTGGTGAACAAGAAGCATGCACAACAGTTCATGTGTTCCTCCAAGTCCCCAGAGATAAGCCAGTTTGATATGCCAAGTGAGAAAACTGATGTATGGTGCTTAGGGATACTGATACTGGAGCTGCTGACAGGGAGGTTTCCAGCAAATTATGTGAGGCATGGGAAGGGGGGGAGTGAGGAGTTGGAGACATGGGTGAGGACAATAGTGAGGGAAGGATGGAGTAGTGGTGGGGAAGTGATTGATAAGGAGCTTTTATTAGGAGGAAGGAGTGGTGGGGAGGGTGAGATGTTGAAGCTGTTGAGGATTGGGATGGGGTGTTGTGAGTGGAGTTTGGAGAGTAGGTGGGATTGGAGAGAGGCTGTGGCTAAGATTGAGGAGTTGAATGTGAGGGATCATGGTCTTGGTGAATATTCCTCTGCTGTTACTAGTGAAGAGGGTTTGAACTCAAGGAGTATTATTGATGAGAGTGATGATTTGTCTCTGTCAGTAAAGTAACTGGTTTATGATGATTTTGGGGTGCATGGATATTACTAAGTTATTTTTAATGGGGGGGATGGGATGACCATTGATATCTTATGGGTGTTGTTTTGGATATTACAAAATTTATTATTGTTATTATTATTTATCATGTGATTATGTATGTGATGATAGATCATTCATTTGAACATCTTGAATGTGTCATAAAGTTATACTGAAATAATAGATACCGTTAGTGTTAATTTTTTTTGGGCTATGGCCATGGCTATGTTAAAAGCAACATTGTTTGCAATTAGATGTCTAAATTATGTAAGTTGGCACATCTGAAAGTTCGTATTGTTAAAGTGAGCTAAATTGTCTCCAATGAGTGGATGATATTTGTAGAGTTGTAGTTAAAAAAAAGAGTGGACTAGTAAGAAAATATAAAAATATTGTGGTTCAGATTTAAATGGAATTTAATCTAATAACATTATATATCGCTCATATATAAATATATAACTAGAATGCAAAATTCTTTAAGAGAATCTTGCCGCTATTAATGTGACAACAATTTTTTTTTAATACTTTATATTTAAATTCATAGTTATACTTTATACTTATCCATACACAATTTTTTAATAGAATAGTGATTACTGATGAGTGTAGTTGGATGGCTGCATTAACTTGAACTGAAATCATTGAATCAACGGTGAACAAGGATTGTGTGAAATGAAAATAGATATATAACTAACTGACTAACTAACTCTAGTGTCAGTATCAAAATTCAATTACAGTTGAAGGCAGTTACAGAGTGATAGTGAGTTCCTTGTGAAACAAGCTAAGCAAGAGAAAGAGAAAGAGAAATGGAACCCATCTCCTCATCATCAGAGGATTCGAACGATCCTGTTGATGATGAGCCTTCGTAAGTTCAATTCATTATCCTTCTTTCACTTTCTTTCTCTGTTCCTTGTTCATCAATTCTAATCATAAATTCATAATCATCATGTTGTTGCTATTGTGATGATTCATCAGAAGCAACATTGTTATAATCAGAACCAATAAGGAACCCTCCTCTTCCTCCTCCTCCTCCTCCTCTTCAGAAGATGATCATGATGCTGATGTTTCGAGCGAGGAGGAGAATGAAGAAGATGAAGAAGAAAGCGAGGAGTTTCAAGTACCAGCTCAATTTGTTGTTGTGATGACTTTAAATAATGGTGATGATGATGATGATGATCATGTTTCCACTTCTAGCGAGGAGGAAGATGAACATGAAGTTCAAGTCATTAAGCAACAACACCAAAGGTAACTATATCTTCATTTTCTATGCTTCCCAAATCTTCTTGTTTTATTTGATTGATTCTTTTTTTTAAAAAAAAACTTCATTCTTTCTTTCCTTAATTTTCCTATGGTAATGATGTTAGTTGTTGTTGTGACTTGTGATCAACTTGTTATGTGAGAATTGAATCAGAAGGCAGGTGCTAGAAGAAAGCGAGGCGAATCAAGAAGCTGAAGCCTCTTCTAATGCTGAAAGTATCATAATGTAAGTAACCATCTTCGTTATGCTCCTTTCTCTTTCGATTCTCACTTTTCTTCTTGGTTATTTTCTACACTTTATTATTAGTTTATTACGTGTGTTTTAACAGCCCTCATACATATATTATTATTATTAAATGTTGAAGGAGGAAGGAGAAGAAGCTGCAAGAACAAGCCAAAGAAGAGATGATTCAACAAATACAATTTCAAAACCGCAAACGTGTATTCATCGACCACTCGTAAGTCCTAGCTAATCTTATTAACCTCATTTAATGAATGAATGAATGCCTATTATGCTTTATATTTATAATATATATGTTAAAATCATCATACTGTTCTGTATATCAGTTTTAGATAATGCTGTGATTGAACTATTTGTAACCTTATGCGTTTTGGTAGGATGTGATTGAATTGTATTGGTTTTTCTTGCTATTTTCTCTGGTTTATTGCCTTTATGCTGTCTCTGTATTGACAATGTATTGTGGAGAAGTATATCTTATGCTTCTCTTTTTGTTGGGAATGAAAATTTGTCTGATCCAAAAAAAGATAATGCTGCATGTCCCATTCTTTATCTTATTATACTAATAACAGTAATAATGTCTTTTTATCTTATCTTAGTCGCTCTATAATTAAAGCCATATCAAGAGCATGAATAACATGAAATTCCAAATATTGAACTGAAAGAGACGCGTTTTAAGAGAAAGCAATCCGCAGCACTTGGTATTATTGTGCTAGTTTCTCCTTAAATTTGTTTTGACTTGTTGCCCTGCCTTTTTTCTTTAGCATAATTAAAACTCTTGTCTCTCTATCTTAGATGTTTGAAAATTTCTTATTTTCTTTCCTCAGGGAGGGCGAACCATTCAGCACAAAGGCGCAAGAGGTAAAACAAGCTCTGGAGGAGGCAATTCCTGACGTCACTGTCATTGTGAACGTTAGAAAGGTATATTTTTCGTTTTCTTTTTTATTTTTGGTCATAAGGCATCATGAGATATATTCTTAAATTTAAAATGAAGAACGTTTTTATTGGTAATCTTTATATCCACATGACAAATTGAATGTGATTTATTTTTTAACAAAGGGTACTCTCACCAGTAATGTTTGAAGGCCACTGCATTTTGCATTTTAGAGAACTTAACAAGTTAGTACTTATTATTCTGTGGTACTTATACAGCTTATGACCAATTTAATTAAAAATTTTAAGCTTCTGCAATAATGCAATGTTTTTTAACCTTTTAAGTTTCATATGAAATGTTGTACTGTATTTGATTAGTGTAACTACTGTAATATTGATGGATGGACAGATTAATCCAACTTCATTTTTTTTTACATGAACAGCTAAACAAATTAGGTAGCTTTGAAATATCGGCAGGAGACACAACGTTCTGCAAGCTCTTGGTAAGTCCTAATTGGAAGTTGTCAAGTTAAATTATTATGGATATGTTTTAACTATTGACCTCCCTCAAAAGTTTTTAGTGTATTGTTTTGTTTAAATGAAGACATCTTTGTTATTATCATACACAACCTATGCATTTTCTTTACATCTTTTCCTCATAGTACATGCGTATTTGGTTTGCACCTTGTTACTATCATTCATTTGGGCTTTCTGATACCAAGACTCTCATACACCTAGCCTTCCGTTTCTCTAAGTTTCTGGCTTTCTGTTTTTGTTACTTGCTAATCTTCATGTAGCAAAGGAAAGGAACATAAAAAATGGGGTTTTATGGTGGTTGTTATGTTTTTGATACATAATGTTGCTGATCTATTTTCACTGTCAATATGCACTCAGCATATTCTAATACTAATACCATATTAAATACGTCATTTTCTATTTCAGCGAATGAAGCCTCCCTTTGAAAAATTGAACAATCTAGACGTGGAACAGGTCGTCAGAGATGTCATTGCCTCGATCAATTAACAAGGTATCAAGCAAGCATTACTAGATTTTAGCTATTCAGAAAGGAACTGTTTTCAGACAAGAGATTGTTTCTGGTGCTGGAAATCATACTGTCCAAACCTGCTGATAATTTCTTTGTTAGTTTGTCTTTCCTATTGTTAGTTTGTCATAGATGAAAGTGCATGAGATTTGAGACCTTCAATTTTTCTTAGTTAACTGCCTCTGATTAGTACCAATATATTTGGTTTGTTGGACCGGAGTTTACTGAGCTAGACTAATGCTTCAGTCACTTATATTCAGATCAAAACAAAAATCATGTTAACAGTTTTTAGTGCTTTCTTCAGTATTCCATTGCTTCTCTAATAAAGGATGGATTGGATGAATAGCCTATAATGAAAAGGTCAGAAACAATTCAATGATCCTTCTGTGGTTTTTACTATATACTCCTACTATTTACAATAGTATTTAGTAGCATCTAAATATTTGGTTGAGTATAGTCTATAAAATGACATATTTATCTTTCAAATATATAATAATCATCAAGTTAATCTTCTAAAAAAAATCGAGTTAGTTCTTGAAAATTGAAGTGACCATCGCTCAATGTAAATTTTAGCTCTTGAATGATCTATTTGGCCACCAAATAAGTTTCAAGAATGACCAATGTGCCCATGTCGTGGGTTTGTTTTTTAAGGACAAACTTGATAGACAATATATAATTAGAGATCCAAGTTGTATGTTTTACTACTATTTTTGCAAAATGGTTCATAATCTTGCTAAAAACTAAATTAGACTTGGTTCACATTTGCGACAAATTTTAGAATCGATTAACCGGTTAAAATAACATTTTTAAATCGAAACATTTTAAAACCGGTTTTAAACTTAATGATATCTAAAATCAGTTTTAAACTTAATCAAATTGTTTCAATCATGTTAGTTTCAGAACCAATTCAACTAAAATCGTTTTTTTTTTTTTATTTGTGTGAACCAAACTGTAACCAAACCATAACTGAACCTATAAAAACTAATTTTTTTATATTTGGATAAAAAACCAAACCGATTTTATAATATAAAATGGACCAGTTATTGGTTTTTATTATCCAATTAGCCCAATTTTAAAATGGATCGGAGGAAGAGAAAGAAGCTAAGCAATGTATTTGGTTCAAAAAATATGCAAGAAAGATCGTATTTTATAGTATTGGGGTGACATTGCATGCAAACTGGGCAACAAAATAATTTCTCCAAAATTAAAACTCTTCAAATCTCTTCCACAACCAAAACGCATTGGGTTTGGGCCTAATGGGCCGGGTCGGATAGCAAAAAAATATCCTCAACAACACAAGTCAAAAGGAAAAAAAAAATAAACGGGAAATGGCCTTTCGATTTCTGACACTCCCGCGCGCGGTAACAGCTACCACTCCTCTATCTCTATCACTACTTAGGGCTTCTCGATCCTTTTCTTGTTCTAAACCTTTTGTTATGGCGTCTTCGCCCGCACAAGAAACCCGGGTTCTCATCGCACCTGGTATCTATCTTCTTCACTTAATTCTCTTTCATATTCTTTTTCTTTTTCTTTTTTTTTCATTTCATTTCTGCGATTGTGCTGTCGTTTTTAGATTATGCTTTTAAAACTTTATTATGTACATTGTATGGATCGGATGCTTATGAATTAATAATGTTCTTGAATTATTATTGCAATTTTGTGAATTCCGATAGTGGACAACTTTGTAGTAGTAATACCTAAATATAAGGATTTGACTCTTCTGCTATATTGAGCTTCCTTCTAACGCCGGATTCTATGTCCTTAATATTATTAAGCACCGGTTTTATATTTTTTATATATACATTTATCTGTTTTTTTTTTGTTTTTTTGGTCCGTATTCCTTGCGGAGCACCATTATCCCCAAGCTGCGTGGCTGGCTCTCCCAGCGGGATGTTTTTAGTGGGAATCGAACACAGGACTACTAGCACCCGTGTCCCATTCCCAAGATTTCAGTTGGGGCCTTACACCAACTGAACCAAACCCCGTTGGTATCTGTTTTATCTATTGCATTAATTAATTTTTTTTCTACTCCTCCGGTCCTTATTATATATAAGTCACTTTAAACCGAATTGCAAAGAATAATAAAAATATTCAAGGTTGGTTAAGTGTCTTGATTTAAAATAATAATAATAAGAATGCAACTTTACATTTTTACCTCATATTGGAGTATTCCAAAATTGTTAGTATTGGAACTAACAAACTTTTATTTAATCTCATTGTCTAGGTATCTAATCTGTTGTTCTTTAATCAGTGACAAAAAAAAAAAAAAAAGCAGAGATAGTTAATAAGGGTGAATATTAGAGAAAAAAAAAAAACAGATGCTACTTAGAAATTGTAAAGTGACTTGTAAAAAGATCATCAAAACCTTCTGGAACGTGACTTATAGTAAGGATAGGAGGGAGTACTTTAAACCCATAAAAGTAATCAGTGGAAAGAAAATGTGCTTTGATAATCAAGGGCAATCTTGGAAATACACATGACCATTGATAAATTTAATACTACTATTACATATTATGTGTGCAAATCTCCAACTAGTGCTTATATTTAGGACCAGAGATAGTAGATGATTCAAGGGACTTACTATCCCATTTTAGAGGCTGGTCACTTTGAGGAGCTAAATCCTATCTATAAATGTACAATCAAAATTACTGACAAAGATACTCTTACTTTGAAATACATGAATAATCAATATAAAGTTATAAACTACATCTTTTCTTTGGGAAAACACATGCACACCACAAGAATACCAAACTTATATTCAACCAAAATTTGCTACTATTGTACTCCTATTAGTCTAGTTAAGTATTCCACCTCATTACTTAACAATCATGCATTAATACTTCTGTTAATTTTTTTTTCCTGCTAGTGCAGATCCTGGTACAAGTGGAAATGGTTTGGGACATACAATACTGCTTCGTCATCCCAAATCTGGTAATTCTGAGAATATCCATTATTTTTATGTTCTTCTTGTCTTGTTCTTGTTACATTTTTATATTTATGTATGATTTATTGTAATTTGTCTATCGCAATTTCTTAATGTGTTGATTAAAATTTCAATGCAGCTATGTTAGTTAATAATGTTATGCTGCTTTGCTAGTAATATTTCTTCAGGAATTGGACCTTCTCGATGCTTTTGAATGTTGTTCTGCCTCGACCCCTCTTGTCTGTTGGCTCTTTCACAGTTGTTTGCTTCTTTGACAGGGAATGCAACACAGTATCTCTTTGTAAACGGGGTGCTTCAAGAACTTCAATGGTTTAAGAACTTGTATGGATCGTGGTTTTTGGGAGATTATGTTAGTGAAGGTAGATATTTTATATGCAGAGTGTGCATTTTGCTTTGTTATTCATGTTCATATTGCATGAGGTACATTATTTTCTCTCTCTGATCTGATTAAATCATTTACTTCTGCCTTTCTTCAAATGAATCATGTTCTTCTACTTCTAACTGATAATTAGTTTTGAATAAAATAATCATCCCTTATTCTTAGCGGCAGTGAAAGCCTCACAATTTCTGTTATGTTTGTGGTCTCTAGTCTTCAATCTGGACGAAGAAACTCTAGTGAAACTATAGTTTTGGCTTATTCAGGATTTTTATCATCATTCTTTATTATTTTGTTCCCAAACAGATGGTCGGCTCTATTTATCCACACCAATTGATCCTGTTTTCATCATGTTGCCCACATTTGAGGAAGCTAGAATGAAGGTAATATTTTATATTTCTTTCCAACCATGGGAATCAGAAGACATTTCTTATTTCCGTGATTAAATCCTTCATCAACTACTGCTGATCAAACATAATAAAAGTTTTACTTGCACATCTGGCAGCTCATGTATAGAGCCCACCTCACTAATATAAAGTTTAACCATAGACGAACCCATGTAAAAAGTGAAAAATA
The DNA here is from genome assembly GCA_037953625.1 of Crotalaria pallida. Lineage (NCBI taxonomy): Eukaryota > Viridiplantae > Streptophyta > Magnoliopsida > Fabales > Fabaceae > Crotalaria > Crotalaria pallida. The sequence goes on from CM075650.1 coordinate 161,113,007, forward strand.
TGCCTTGTTTGTGAGGTCCACTAAACTTCCACTTTCTAAGATTGCAAATTGATTAATTAGGTTTACATTGCATTTTTTTTCTCCCAAAATAATTACATATGTGAATATTACTGGTTTCTTTGTAATGTATGCAGAAAGGGGATGATCCTGGGAAATTCAGGCAATTAGATGAGATCTTATTTGTTGATGGGTATCCTGGTTATCAGCAACTAACATCCATTGTGGAGAACTGTATGCAAATAGTTTGTGAAGTTAAAGGTAATCCAGTGCTTGTGAACCTTCCATTTACAACTTTAGTATGAAAATCTGCTAAATACCTTGTGATGTAAGTAATTTTTTGTTCGGATAATGTTGAAAGAAAATGATAAGTGTTGTTGAGTTTATCTCTTTAATATTGATGATGACAGCGAGGCATGGTGATCTCATCGTTAATAATTTATTAATTTTCTTTCTCGTTCCTAATTCTCCTAGCTCTCTGAATCAGCAGAAGAGGAGAATTGATTCTGATCTTCTAGGTAATAAGATAGATTCCCTGGGTAACGTTGCAATAATACTGTTTATAAGGTGAGGGCATGTGGCTGTTTGCTGGGAATACATACGAGAGAGATATTGCATTTACACTATGCTGATATAATATTTTCTTTATAGTTTATGGAAGTTGGAAGTTGCATGTTTTTTAAGAGATTAAATCTGTCCTTTTCTCTCTTTGTGCATATGCAGAAATGGGATCCTTAAAATTTTTTAGGCTTGATGACTCTAAGGTTCTACGTTGGCTGTGCTATAAGGTGGGTCTATGTTTCCTTTATTGTCAATTTAGTTTACATGAATATCTGAACTTGATGATGTTTTTCATGTAAATGGGACTAAGGTTGGTTGAAACAGGAGGTGACTCACCTATTTCATCATGCTATAAACTTTGCTTCACTAGAGATTCATATCCTGTCTCCAGAGCTGATTGTTGATATAATTATCCCTCTACAAAGTAGCCCCAGTGATTTCTAACTTGGGTTGCTTCATAGAGGGTTCACACTCTAACTTTTAATTTTCTTGGGATGTGGAGAAACTCTGATTTAGTTGCTAGAAAACTTTTCGCTTGTATTAATGTGTTATTTTGTTTTCTCTTATTTTAGGTTTGTCAGCTAAAACAAACACTGCCCAAATTGGACAAAAACTATGCTGCTCAAGAAGAGAAAGACACATGTAACATGTCTACTACTATTCTGTTCTGCTAACTCTTGGACAATTTTATTCTATTGATGTTAAAAGAGAATAGTATCTATGAGGTCCTTGAAATGTGTGTTTGTGCATCTGCTTCAATATTGAGGTTTTGTTTGTACTTGCACAATGGTGATGAAGGTATATTGGCAAATTGTGGAACTGAAGTTTTTTGTGTAAATGCTGGCTACAGCTTACTTTTTTTTTGGAAGATATTGGACACTACAATGCATTGAAACAAATAACCATATGTTGTTTGTGTTGTTAATTTGGAAAGTGGAAATAGGGTAGCTTAATTTATCCTTTTTCATAGGTTGTTTAACTCCTTTGTCTGGTCTATCTATATCTACATCACATTTTTATTGTTAATTAACATCCTGTTTTTACTGATGCAGTGGTTGATGCAGTCTCAATATTAGGAGAGTATTTGAAAGAGGAGCCTTGGTTGCGACTTTTGTGTAACCATCTTAAGTATGGCCTCTCTAAATGCCCTATTACAAAGATTTTACTTATACACTCCTTGTGCTAATATGAGAAACCAAAGTTGGGTTGGAAAGGAATTCTTTTTGTCATGACTTAAGTAGAATTTTGCTTTTACAGGTTAAATGTGCTTGAAGTTACTGGCAAAGCACAAGTAAGTGCTGATGGAAGTAACTCGGCTTTTTGTAATGAATTACAGGTATTTTACTGATACCCTTGGAGTCTTTGGATTTTGCCATTTTGGATTTTAATTGTTTGTTTCCTATTTAGTTTTATCAGGAAAAGAGTGATGATAAGAAGGCTGCAGTTGCAAAGAAGGGTAGACAGGCAAAGAAGGTAAAACTGGAGACAGAGTCACACAACATCAAAGATATGTTTTCCAGAGCCACCCGAAAGAAAAGATAAGACATTATCCATTGGAGATGAGTCGGTGTCGTATTGTATCGATTTCTAGACTTAGTTGTGGTCTTGTGGATAAGCACCGAGTCATATTCTGGTTTCTGTTGTAACTTGTAAGATTATTTATTGACACTCTTAGTTATCTATGACTTATCATTCAGAACTTTAATGTCTTTAAAAATGAGGGATGAAGATATCTAATAGTGAATGTCAATGGCAATATCTACATCTCCCGTCTTTATGTAATGAGTTTTGCTAACAAATACTTTGAGGTTAAGATTACTACTGTGTGTTTCGATTAGATGCAATTAATAGATGATTTCATTAACCGATGGCATGATCACTATTTTTTTAATCGATCATAATAGAATCGGTTTTATGTTTGTATTTGCTTGCTGAAAAGATATTTTAAGATAACTATTTGGATTATGTAACAAAATTGCTTTTATATAGTAGTGAATCAAAAAAGGGGTATAAAGTTGTTTTATATAGATTAATAGTAATAATAATCTTTTGGGTTATTTTTTTAATATTAAAAAACTTCAACCTTTAAATTTGTTTCCCATATAAAACAGCTTTCTTTTAATTTAATCAGGCTTCTCAAACATATCAGATTATACCCTAAACAACTTTTTAAAGAAAAAAGATCCGTTTTAGCATAGACTTAATCTGTGTACCAAGCATGCTCCAGTCACCTACATGACATGCTAACATTGTTGCAGGCACCTGTATCTGAACTAGCTGATTCTTCACACTCTAACTCACAGATGTATACAACACTCTTAATGATGCAAAAGACACACTGTTTTGACTAAGAATGGCAAGTTCACGGTCTCATTTGGTGTTAGGTCTTTCCATTTATGGGATTGTAGATAGGGGTGGAAGTGGAACCAAGTCAGGTCTACCCATCAAAACCTATTACTAAGCCTATAAAAAAAATCAGGCCAAACTTTGTTACTCACTCCGTTTGATTATATAACCACTAGATAATGAAAATGTCATGATTCTATTTAGGCTTATTTACTATTTTGGTTTTTAAAAGTGTTTCGCTAGCTACATCAACAAATAACGGATTTTTCTTAATTGAGGGGACCGATGCCAAACCAAAATGTTTGGAAAATTAAAGACTAGTCCGGTCAAAATAACTTTTAATAACTAAAACCAAAATACGCTAAACTTTTAGGACCAAAGACATAAATAAACCTTCTTTTTACAAGTATTTTATCTAATTTTTAATGACATTAATTACTTTATTTTCATAAACACCCTTATTTACTTAATATTTTTTAATCCCAATAATTATTAATATAAGAGTAATTTTGAAAAATATAATAAATGTTATTAATTCCAATGTTACCGATTAATTTAGTGAAATTAAAATATTTAACTTTTCCACCCAAAAAAAAAAAGAAATGCATCTAAAGAAATTGAACCAACTTATGAATGATAAAATAAATGTTAATAAATGTTAATGGATGAAACTTTTAAAGTTAAATTAAATTTCTCCAATGTTTAATACTCCTACTTTCATAATTTATGTCTTTTTAGACTCTTGCATATAGATTAAAAATAAGGTAATTGCTAACAAGGTGCCCTTAGGGCAAAAATGTGTTTTTTTAGATTTTCGAGAGATAAAGTATGGTGGACTTAAGATTAAATTTTCTTTTCTAGGTAATCTTAACAAGTGCCTGAAAAACACTTGTTAGAAAGACCTTAAAAATAATTAATCCCTCATTTAAAAATTAATCATTCTTTTATGTAAAAATAATTAATCCCTTATTGACTAATTAATCCCTCATTTAATAAGTTACTCCCTCATTTAAAAGTAACTTATTGACTAATTTTACCCTCATTTAATAATTAATCCCTTATTTAATAATTATTTTTTCCTAATTCATGCAAATAATTAATCCCTCATTTAATCTCTTATTGACTAAATTATTCTCATTTAATACTAAATGTATATAGATTATTATATTGAAGAGAGATTGAGAAATAAGTGGTGAAAAAGATAATGTAATAAATAAATGTATATTTGGAAAAAGAAGTATAAATGAGTATTGAATTTAAAAAAAAAAACATAATTTGTGAAACAAAATAAAATGTCTAAATAAACATAACTCATAAAAGAGAGGGAGTAGTACATTTATTTCCTATGTATAGTGAAGTACTGAATTAAGGGTATGTACAATGTATTAAGGGGCACTAGTTTCTATATAAGAAGAAATGCATCTTGCTGGTTACTATCTACCATCAAATTGTTTATCATGGCTTTATTACTAGGAAAGAATATGGTGTTACCATCATGGTTTATTATGTTGGTAACAATATTTGTTATATTGCAGATGTCGATTGTAAGCGTGGAGTCATTTTCATTTATCAACAGATATTCGGTTACAATCACCAACAACATGACAGACCCGCTCACGATTCATTGCAAAGATAAGAATAAAGATGATGGATTTCATACTTTAAACTTTCGTGAAAGTCATACTTTTAAGTTTCTCCCTGGTGGTATTATTCTTCGTAACACTTTATGGTTCTGCAGCTTTAGGTTTGCAGGACAATTTCACTATTATGACATTTATATTGAAAAAAGAGATGATTGTAAACATTGCTTTTGGGAAATATTTAAGTCAGGGCCATGCTATGCTAATGATCCTTATATATGCTTTAGTTGGAAGGATTAGCAGTGAAGTGAAGAATAATGCTCCTAGTCAATAAAAATATGTAAGCTTTATAGCAAACTTTGATGTAAGAGCGTTTAAAATAATTTAATAAAATACTAAGATTTGTCCTTTGTCTGAAACATTTATGAGATCTTTATGTAAATTTTGTTCCCTCGTTTATAAGATCTTATTACATTTTTCAATAGAATTTAATTATTTTTTTCATAAACATTTTTATTTATTTAATTTTTTTAGAATTTCAATAATAATTATAAAAAATAGTTTTTGAAAAAGTATATCAAATATTTACAATTTAAATACTATTAATTTTTTTAATATATGTGAATCTTGAAAAAAAAATTAAAGTATCGTTTTCTTGACTTATTACTTATTACTAGTAGATAAGTACCGAATTTGGTTTGTGTTGTATGAAGTAACTTGTTAGATTATTTATTTACGCTCTTAATTATTTCTTCCATTCTAAAATACTAAAAGTTTGAAAAGTAGTGTTTAATTTATATGCATTGATGTTGCAATATTTTTTTTTTTAAGGTTCAACCAAAGTTTTTTTACATTATCGGTATATTATTTACTGTTTATTTACGTATTTTTATTTAGTAGTAATTGATAATGAACTCATGAATGATGAATAATGCGTTGATAGTGCAAAAAATCTTTATACTGTTAATGCACAACCTCTTTTCTCAAAAAAAAAAAAAAAAAAGATAACATGTTTTTAATGCATAGTTTCCGAGATCAAATAATTATAAACGCTGAGGCGCATGTGAATGAAGCAAGCCTTACTGGGAGCATCGCCCCCGAAAGGGCCCAACCGTGATGCGAGGGATTAGTCACCCAGTTGCGCGGGTGGATACCCTGGTTCATCCAAACAATAATTATCAACGCAAATATGTAATACATGTTTCCTTAGTTAATCAATTATAAAATATTACTCCATCTCCTCTCATGTATAAGATTTTTTTGGAAAAAAAAAATTGGTCCTATTTATAAGAACACATTCTAAAAACACCTTTATTAAGTCAATCTTTTTTATAATCTCAATAACAATAATATGAGTAATCTGAAAAAGTATATTAAATGTTTACATTTTCAATGTCATTAACAACATCCATTTTTTTTGTAGACATAAATTTTTCCAAAAGAATCTTACATATTTTATACTATTTACTACTTTAACTTTAATTTGGGACAATTTTTTTTATTTTTTACTAACATTTTAGGACGGAAGGAATATCTACTGTATCACTTATCATTCAGAATTTTAATGTCTTTAAAAATGAGGGATAAAGATATTCCTTTAGATCATACATGTAAGTCACATTTGGAGATTTTTTTTATTTAATATAAATCTTATTTTCAATTTTTAATGATATTAATTTTTTTTCACAAATACTCATAATCACTCGCCATTTTTTAAAATCCTAAGAATAACAGATAGTTTAAAAAAATATACCTAATATTAATATTTTCAATATATCCCTCTCAAAAACCCCAAAAAAAAAATCAAAATCCCAAAAATATTAACTAACTTTCTTAAAAATTATAATTTTTTGATAAAATAAAAACTTAAATATAGTATGGAGGTAATATTTAATAGTGAATCTAATGACAATATCTGCATGTCCTGTCTTTTTACAAGTTTTGCTAACAAATACTTTAATTTGATGAATTATAGAAAATGGATAAATATATCAAAAATCCACGCTATTTCTTTTCTTAATAACCTATAAAAACCTTAAAAAAATATACATTACACGAGTCCCATAAGTTATGAAATTTTGATTATTTTGTCTTATTTTATATAGGTCTTTTTATGGTTTTAGTCCCTGAAAGTTGGGAGTGTTTTGATTTTGGTCCCTGAAAGTTTTTTTGACATTGACTCATCCTTAATTGTTTTGAAAATTTGGTTTTAGTCTATGCCGTTAGGAAAAATTTGTTAATTGCTGATGTGGTTAACGAAACGCCACATCAGCATACACATGTGCAAGTGTTGCATGTCACTGGTAGTATGACGTGGATGATCTCGACCCGTAGGAGCAAAAGGGTCATGGCCCAACCAAAATGTGTTTGTGGATTGAGCTTTGACCCTTTTGCTTTTGTAGGTCTGGATCATTCACGTCATCATACCGATGACATTCCATACTTGCACACGTGTATGTTGATGTGGCGTTTCGTTAGCCAAGTTAGTAGTTAACGGATTTTTCCTAACAACAAGGGTTAAAACCAAATTTTCATAGCAATTAAGGATGAGTCAAGGTCAAAAAACTTTCAGGGACCAAAACAAAAACACCCCCAACTTTCAGGGACTAAAGACATAAATAAATCTTTTATATATTATATAGTTTTAGAAAATCAATATTCATTTATATTTCTTTAGCTTTTCCAATCATATATACTCTAATTTATCACACACTACTAAAAAAGTCTGATTTAGAAATGATTTTAGAGACGGAATTTGAGACGAAATTTTACAATTAGAGACGGAAATCGCAAAAAAAATTCAACCTGTTAATTATAAAAATTAGAGACGGATAAATCCAACATTAGAGTCTCTGCTTTTTCTGTCTCTGAAACCGTCTCTAAAATTTCATTTAACCAGTGGGAACAAAGATAGAGACGGAAGAGGTTCGTCTCTTACTGAAACTCATTTTCGCTTCTCAAATTTCTTATTTGAGCTTCGACAAATTATATCAAGCTTCTTTCGATTGTGAGCTTATATAGTTTGATTACTATAAGTTTATGTTTTGCAAATTCAAACTTGATTGCTTCAGTAAATTTCAGTATGCTAACGTATTAATGGTAACTCTTGATTTTTTATATCAGCGTATTGATAGTAACTCTTTATATACATTTTCACACTTATCAGTTTTGTAACATTTCGGTGTTTGTTTATGTGCACTTGTCCGGTTATGATAGGGACTGACAATTGGTATCTATTTCCGTGTAGATATCAAATACCTACCTTCAGTCTGTGATAGCACCTGGTGCCAAAATTTAATTTGATTTTGTTAAGGAAATGCCCAAATACCAAGTATAGGATTGATATAGCTTCTCTAATGGGTGGTCTGTTCTTTACATGGGTCATCCTGCAACTTTTTCCTGTAAGTGTAGAAATATATGAAGCTATGAATTGAGTCAAGTGAAACAAGAGAAGTTAACAGAACTGAGAGGACAATAATGACGTTATATTGCACAATGGTTTGCTATTGGTTAATTTTAATTTTAGAAACATGGCTATATCATCTTTATATGGGAACACGGTAGAACATATTTTCTAGTATATTTAATTGTTCAACTTGAATAGCTTCTGCATGTGTTTTATGTTGGTTGAGTATTCAAGTGTGAGATGAAGTCTCACATTGGATAGGATGAGATGGTTGAGAAGGTTTATAAGTGGTAAGACCCATAGAACCATTGCCTTAAGGTTTTGGTTCAGGATGTGGTGTCTCACTTATTAGTGTCTCCCATGATCCTGGACTCCCCGGTGGTTGGACCACCCCGGTAGCCTCCCCGGTCCCAACATTTCTCGATCCATGAACCTCTTAGTTTTATTGGTTTGTTTCAGGCTGCCTTGTTTTTGGATTTTCTGTTTAGTTATTGTTTCCTTGAAATGTAGAGTGGTTTTGCCTCTGTTGTGAGATTGAGTGATATTTGATTGCCTTAAACTGTTTGATAAAATGACTGAACAATAATCTTACTTTCTCTTTATTTGTTTTGTTCATTTCGTATATGAAGATTTAAAATCAAGGTTTCTGTTGATCTCACTTTAATTGTACTACTTGTTACACAAAAAGAAAAATAAAATCATTCTTGCTTCCTTCTTTCATAGTAATAATGTGGCTTCTTTTTTTCATTTTCCCGTTTTCACCATTTATCCAGATTTCACCATCAAAGAGTTCCATTAATAATCCTTGTCTGCGGAACTGCTTGTGTTGGGAAGTCTACTATTGCCACCCAGCTTGCACAGAGGCTAAACTTGCCAAATGTCTTGCAGGTAGGCATTGGACATGTCTCTGCTCTCTAATACAGTATAATTGCATCTTTGTATCATGTAGAATTAGGGCAGTTTCAATTAGGGTTACATAATTTGTTTTGAAGGGTTACATAATTTCGATTTTCTTCGATCTCTGCTTTTAGGGTTACATAATTTGTGTTCAAGAGATGTACATTATCTATTTTCTATTTTTTCCCTTGATTTAATGACATGAAGTTGAGTTCTCTACTCTGTATTACAAAGATGTCTCCTCGTGCTCTTTTTATTATGCAACTTTTGTTTTTGTTTTTGCTTCTATTCTTGATTTGTTCTGAAAGTGTGGAAATAAGTAATAAGAGATAAATAATGGTTGTTAGTCTAACATGCTATATGTTTGTTGGTCTATCATCACAGTTTAAGCCATATGTTATTCAATTTGATAATTTACTTACATATGGAGTTCAGGCCCAGCAATTAAACAAGAAGATATTTGAGACTATATACTATCATGCTATAAAATCTTCTTCTAAATTGACTGCCAAAGAAGGTCACTATGAAACACGTAGTGGCAGTCATATTAGCAGCGTGCATCAATGTGAAAGGCCTTTTTTGTCACCCTTATTTCTATGTCTTAGGAAAAAATAAGCTATACATCAAGTTTTTTTTTAATGTATATCAACATAGATGCTCTTTTACAGAAATATTTTGACAATGATGGTTTGTTTTTACCTGAATTAGAAGGAAATATTTTGTTTTTACCCTGTGCTAACTTTTGAAATTATTGATGTACTAGACCTTCTTTATTTTGTCACCATAAAGGGAATGAGTATAGGCTTTTGGTTATTTGTCTTTGTCTCTGTTCCTCAATAATACTTCTTACTATTAAATACTAAAAGTTTATAGTGTTTGCCTCAATAATACTTTCTTCATACTTGCCTGGTTTATTTATAAAATATTATATGCTTTCTCTTGAGTTTCATAAGCTATGGTCTCTTATTAAATTTTTGATGCTATAGGACTTGTAATCTCATATCTTAGTCATTACATGACTCCTTAATTGGATGACAAAATGCACAGCTTTAGCAGAGAAATGTATAACTTAGCTTAGTGTTACCTTAACTGTGCATAGCAGGTTATATAGTGGGTCTTCCTCTCTACTGGGACCTTGTTGAAGCCTTTGCTACTGCTTCTTCATCATCTTCTTCTTCTTGTGCTCATTGCCTCTGTGATTGTTCTTCCTAACCTCTTCTTTCTATCCCTCAAGGTACTACTACTACTTCACTTCCTTTTCTTCTTCTTATATCTGATTTAGTTTGAACACTTGCTCAATTATTGTTGCTGTATGAGTAATTTGAAGAGTTCCTCTTATGGATAAGGTGCATTGGCTTGTTTTTATTAGTTATTAAATCTTTAATTTAACATAATTTTTCCAAGGTGCTACCAAATTTCTTAATTCATTGGACCCAAGATTAGTCTCATTAGCTTTAATAATGTTGATTTGTTAGATATTCAATCATATGGTAGTAAATAGGGAGCAGTTAAGTATTTGTCTTTTCTGGTTATTATTATTTTGACTTTGATCAGGACTAGATCTAAGGAATTAGAGACGGAAGGAAAGGAAATATATTCCGTCTCTTATTAGAGATGGATTTGGCCCATCAGAGACGGATTTTGCATTTGGAAATTAGAGACGGAACAAAACGAAACTTTGTTCCGTCTCAGATTAGAGCTGAGATGGATTTTTTTCTTGTTAGAGACGGAATCTTCCGTCATTGTTAGAGACGGATTTGATTTTATTACTAGAGACGGAATTTTAATTGTTAGAGACGGATATTTCCATCTCAAAATAGAAACGGAATTGTTTTTCCGTCTCTAATTTTTTTCAATTAGGGACGGACTAAACTCCGTCTCTAATTCCGTGACGGAATTTCCTTTATTTAGAGACGGAATTTGTTCCGTCTCTAAATCTGAAATTTCTAGTAATGTACATTTTCTTTTTCAACATTCATTCATTCATCTTTTTTCAATATAGTCTTTATACATTTATTAGTATCCTCTTTCCAATTATTAAATGAAGATACTTTATATTTTAGTCAAAATATATTAAATTCTCACATCATTTAATTATTCCTTAATATGTGTGCACAATCTTAAATCGTTTAACACATGGGACGGAGGGAGTATTTTACAACAAATTTTCACTAAACTTTGGTTCCCATATGGGGTTGATGTCTACCAAGTGCCGGAAAGTCAAGAAAGTTGGTGACCTGTTACAGGCAAGCCGACAATCGAAGCATCGGTGAACAGTAGCTATAACCATAATAGTCCTAAAGTAGCGAAATTCCTTGTCGGGTAAGCTTCGGCCAGCCCGAAAGGCGTAATGATATGGGCATTGTCTCATAGAGAGGCTTAGTGAAATATACATGCATGTGAAAATGCGGATTACCGGTAGCTATAAAGAAAGACTACCCTATGAAGCTTCACTGTTCCTGGGATTGGCGTTGGGCTTTTCTTGCGCGACTTAGGTGGAAAGCATTTGCCTTTCAAAATTTTAGGTCTAAATATGTTTTTTTTTTTTTAAAAAAAAAAAAACTTGATGATTTTTAGATTTAGTTTATAAAAAGAATTTCGTTAGTTTTGATTTTGGCCTTTCCAATAATGATATGGATGACTCCAACATATGACACGTGTCTTAATAATTGCCTATATGACCCATTCATAGTGTTGATATATTATTCATAAAGATTAAAATCAAAATTTTGGAATATATAAGAACCAAAAGTAATAAAAAGAATTGTAAAATTAAAACCAAAACTTATTGGAGTAAGTTTTGTGGAAAAAAGTATATTTAAGCCGAATTCTATTTCACACGTGGTATCTATTATCTAGTTTATTATCCTTAACTTTTTCGGCCCTATCTCACATGTGGTGTATCTCATTTTAAAGATGATAGTACCATTTTATCTCCTATCACTTTCTCACTCTATATTCTTTTCGTCCTTTTTATGGGGTTAGAATACACATTCAAAGTAAAGGTGCTGGACAACATCCCAAAAAACATGTGACAAGTAGTGATATACCAGCAATATTAGGTGATCGGATCACATGATTCGAGATAATCACCATCATCTATTATTTATTTTTTGAATTTTTTTAACGAAAAATAAATTATGAACGACTGAGATGTGTTGTGGGTCACATGGTCTTTCCATGATATACCGTCTAGAGAATATTTCAAGTAATACCTCGATTCCTAAATAACTACTTAAAAAATATTTTTATTTAACTGATATTTTAGAAACTTAATAATGTAATATTAATTATTATTTTTACAATTTTATCTTTATCTAATTAATAAGAGAAATAATAAGTAAAAAAATATTACTAAATTATTAATTATTATTTTTACAATTTTATCTTTATTAATTAATAAGAGAAATAATAAGTTAAAAAAAATTACTAAAAGAAGATAAATAGATGATAAAACAAATATTGATTTATTAAAAAAAACCTTATTAAGTATATTTTTTTTCATCCACTCGCAATATCCTTAAACAACATTAGAAAGGAATGAAGCTAGTATATACTCCCTCCGTCCAAAAAAATTAATAAATTTTTTAAAATTCAACAAAAATAAGGGAACATGTTATTAAATGCATTGTCCCTCCAAATTAACCTATTAACAAAGCAAGTATTTAATGCATGTTTCCTTAATTAACCAATCATAGAATATACAATGCAATTTCGAAATTTTTTATTCACTATTTAACTTTAATTTGGGATAAAAAATTTATATGTTTTTTACTAGCTAATTTTATGGGACGGAGGGAGTACCTTTTTTTGAAAGTAAGTATTCATTACTCCCTCCATTTCTTAATTTTTGGCCTTGTAGGCTTTAGCACACATATTAAAAAAATGTTGATTATTGTAAGTTTTTTTATATATTTTGTCTAAAATGTCTCTATTTAATTCTTATTGAAAATTGTAATAATATTTAATTTTTATTATGATGTGTGTCATTTAATTAATGTATAATGGTTTAGAGATGAGAGAAGATAAAAATAGAATTAATGAAAAAAAAGAGAAATATGATTGAATGAAGGGTTAAAGTTGAAAAGAAAAATATGTTTATGCATTAGAATCGTAAAATAACAAAAGATAAGAATTTAAAAAAAAAGCCTAAAAAAAATCAAAAGTTAAGGAATGAATGGAGTATATTTTAAGAGAAATATTATTGTACATATGGGCTTGATTTTATTTGTGTATTATTCTCTTTGGTTCTATTTATATGTTGTATTTAACTATATTATACGAATTAAGGAGAGTAATTACATTTTTTAAAAAAATTAAAAAATAATTTAACATTAATTACAATTTTATTTTATTTTATTAACTTATGTTAAAAATTTCACAATGTTATTTTCTATTATAGACAAAAGACAAATAATAAATAATTCTTAAAAAATATAAAATAATTTATAAATAAAATAAAAAATTCTTCTACAATACGGCTAAGATCGATCAAAAACAAAGAGTTAGGGCAAAGAGAGTTACACAGAAGAGTTTGGTAGGGATAATTGGTGATAAGTTTTGACTTTCGACCCACCAACCCCTCTCTTCCTTCGTTGGGTTGAAATATACTCCCTCTCATTAAAATTTTTTTTATTTATTTATGGGTTATTTTAATGAAAAATGCAAAGAGGACGAATTAGTAAGTTAAATAGAGTAAAAATTTATTGAAAAGTGTAATTTTTTACTTTTAAAAAGAAGAATAATTGAAACTTATAATGTTTTTTTATTCATAAAAATGTTAACAAGTATCCGATTTGTTAGCAAGACAAATATTTAATTATATTATTATGGATTTTTTATCTTATACTCCCTCCGGTCCTATTTATAAGACCCTTTTGGGATTTTTCACTCCCACCAAGGAGAGTAGATAAATTTGTTAGTGGCATTGGAAATGTGAAAATTTGATATACTTTTTTAAAACTACCCCTATAATTATTATTGGAACTCTAAAAAGTGTTGACTTTATAGGGGTGTTAGTGGAAAGAAGTAATTAAATGTTATTGAAAATTGGAAAGAGGTCTTATAAATAGGACCAAAATAAAAACCCCAAAAGGGTCTTATAAATAGGACCAGAGGGAGTACATTCCATGCATATGAAAAGGGCATAAATAGTAAAATTGTATTGGAAAATTAAATAATTACTTTTTTAATTCATTAAATGTTTCAATTTTCAACAAACATTTATTTTCTAAGATGTGATTAACCTATACACCAAATGCATAGAATAGAAAAACCTTTAATTTATGTTAAAATTCAGACAAATAAAATATAAAAAAAGAAATATTTACTAAAAATACGACATAACTTATAAATAAGAGCCGAGCTAATACAACTTTTAACAACGTGAATCATCTGGGACGAGAAAATAATCCCAATAATGATAAAATAAATTAAAGTTATTTATTTAAAGAAACCAGACTTAATTTTTTGTTTTTTTTAAGGGAATTTTTTTTTTATACAAGATAAATTTTGATAACGACCAATCCTGTCAGCATATCCGGTCTTTTCTTTTTTTTTTTTTTTTAATGATCAGCATATCCGTTTTATCAGTGGAGCATATGCCCAAACTAGCGAACATCACCTCCAATTTAATATTATTTTTTTAGTATTTAGATTTTTTAAAAAATAAAATTATAATATTCTTTTTTTAAAGTAAAAAGAAAACATTGTTTTAATTTTATTTTATATCAGTCTCGTTAATTTAACATTAGAAAAATAATTTATCCTCTTAATAAATTAGTCTAACAATCTTCATAGTCACATATATAGGTGATATGTGTATCATTCGATGATACAAATTATGCGTGCTATAAGATAATTTTACACTAATTTTTATAAAAAAAAAATATATATATTCTTTTCTCTTTTTTATATGTACTAAGGATATTTTTTAGTAAACAGCCGAAAACTAACCTCCTCTGTGGCGTAGAAATTATTGAGGTGGATTTTGCCTCTATCAACAAAGTTTTTTCATACTCACGGCAGGGATCAAACCACAGTCAATAGCCTAAGACTAATCCCCTTCGAGACATAAAGACCATCGAAGTAAGTTTTGCCTTTATCAAGAAAGCATTTTTCATACCCACGAGTAGAATCGAACCAATTACATTATACTTAAGAAATCCAATCATTTATCAATTATGTTGAATGTTGTTGATTTTTCTCTTTGATACGGCTTGTTTTATTGTTTTTGGTGTACACCAATCGATTCCCGGATCTGGTTTATCCAGAATCCGACTCATCCAGTCCGATCCAACTGAGCTCGCACTAAGCGGTAGAGGTCTCCCAACGAGAGTTGCTCCACATCCAAGGTTCGAACTCGAAATCAGTTGGTTAAGGGATCAAGTGAGCTACCACTTCATGAACCCGACCTTGCTATACGGCATGTTTTAAAGTGGGAAGAATGTCATACTCTTATTACATTCAATCCTATATTCTTTTTATATTGGTAGGGTATCAATCAAATTCGGGAATGATGGTAATCCTAGATAAGCTCAAATGCTTGCACGAGAGAGCTTTATAGCAAATGAAAGTTTTATGTGAAAAATGTGTGAAATGTGACGCATAAACGTAATATATACTATAATTTTAATTGAAAAAGCAAATTACTAAAACTAATATTTAAATTGAATAAAAAAAATTTAAAAATCATATCTTTATTGATAGTTGATAGATTAAAATCAATTTTGGCTGTTATTAAAAAAAATCCAAACATATACTCCGTTAAAATTCAATTTTTTTTACTAGGTGATAAGCTTAATTCAATTTTTTTTTTATAAAAGTCAATACATAAATGTTTTTTTAACACACTTATATTTATTACACTCTTTTTTTTATTTATAATATCTTCCTCTATTCAATAATAATTATATAAAGGTATTATAATTAAAAGATTTGCATAACCTCAGCCCTTAGAAGAGTCCAAAAGTAATTAATTTTTATAGGAAATAATGTATTTAGGAGATAAACATTTTTATTTTTTATAAAAAATAAGTTTAAATTAAAATGCTCAGGACCGATGATAAGAAAATCCATAATTAAAATATTTTAAATACTTGTATCGTTTAATCACTTCTTTGAATAATTTTAACATATATTAGGTCTTTGGACATAGTGTTGCGTGGGCAACTGGTGTTTATCCAATTGGTGATTCTGATGGGTGATGCCATTGTGAGTCATATGACCATGCATGTCACAATCATATTATTAATAGCTCTTCATTTTCCCACCGCACTCTTCCATCGTCATCATCATCATCATCATCAATCTTTGGCCTAGGAAACTCAACCTCTTCTTTCTATTTCAGACTCTGCCTGTGTTCTTCTTTAACTGTATCTCCAAGGTAAAGTACTTTAATAGTAGTTGAAACCATGCCAACAAGTTTCCCCCTGCTATATTGCTTTTGCACTAGTTTTATGTTTTTTTTTTAAATTATTTTTTTTTTATTTGTGTGTGTTTTTGAAGTGAAGTGATGCTTAGGTGCATGAGCTGTTGAGTGTGTTTGATGAAGTTGAATGCATAAAAACATGTTATTCTCTAAAGAATAGTTTCCTCCGTTCCACTTTATATGTCACTTTATAACTTTTTTAACTTGTTCTAAATTATTTGTCGCTTTAGAAATTTGAGAATGTATTAATTGATTTTTTCCAACTTTAACCTTACATTTAATGTGTTGAAATATGTGAAATGGATGATAATTAATATACTTTAAAGGTATTATAGTAAGTTATCTAATGATTCTCTTGAAAATTGAAGAATTAAATGACTTTCTTAATCTGTGTGAAATTTCTAAAGTGACAGTTAAATTGTAACTGAATAAGCCAAATTAAAATATCTTACTCTTACTTTTATTTGAGTTTTTCTTTTTTTTTTTTGGTTTACATGGGAGGTCTGGGACTAGAACCCATGACCTGGGGGAAATCCTAAGTGTCCCTGCAGCCACCAACTGGGCAAGATGTCTCTTTTTGTCCATCAAATTCCAATTCAATACAAAAAATTGCCAAATTAATTACTCCTATTAATTTGAAATTAAATCATTGATCGTTACAGCTATTGCATGATGATGTGATGATACTTTCAAGTGCCCAATTTGATTTTTTTTTAAAAGAACGTGATTCTGTTTCATTCCTCCAAGGGAATATAATATAGCATCAGTTTTTATTTGGTTCACATAGCTAAGCTAGCAGATTTTTCCACCCTTATTCCTTCCTATCTTCAAAGAATTTTTTTTTTTTGTGAAATTTGATGAAAAAGTAAACTATGTCCTTGCACAGAATCTGAACCACTTTTGTCTACAGGTCTGTTTGCCCTTTGCATATTAAACTACAATAGTACTATGAAAGTTAATGTATACAGTATACTAATTCACAAGGTATTATATCCTATTTTGGACATCAATTTCAAAACTCATTTTTCTGTTGATTATTTAGGTTTGCAAGGAAGCTTATACAGAAGAGAGTGGAGAATCATCTATTACTTTCTGCAATTCCGATGGCAGGGCTTGATTTTGAAGCCACATATGGTGACAACCATGATATTCTCAAGACATTAGCAGAGGAAGGTGTTGATTTCCTTTTATCTTGTGAAGGGAAGGTAGCTAAGTTTCTAAATTACCCTCCTTCTGTATTATGTGTTTTGTATGCTGATTATCTTTAATTGATTCAATTTGAGATCAACTAGCATTTAAAGAAATCCTGACATTTGTTTAGCTTGTGGTCTTGGTTATCGTATTGTACCTAATGCTTTCGATCTTCGAATCACGAGATTAGGTACCCTTGTTGGAATGCAAAGGGAAAATGATCTGCCTATTTTTCTCTGCACACTGGTGCAGACCTTGCAGAGGATTCATTCCTCATCTGGTTGAACTTTATGACACACTGAGAAAGAGAGGCATAAGTCTCGAGATCATCTTCGTCTCCTTTGATCGAGAGGAAGATGGATTTAAAGAACACTTGAAGAGTATGCCGTGGCTAGCCGTCCCTTTTGATGTAAACTTGCATAGAAGACTGATTGACAGATACCGAGTAGATCGAATCCCATCCTTTGTTCCATTATGTTCAGACGACGTGACTGTTGAAGCAGACTTGATTGGATGCATTGAGGATTATGGTGCCAATGCATTTCCTTTCACAAAGAAGAGACACGAGGAATTGAAAGCCATAGATAAAAGGAAACGTGAAGAAGCAAATTTAGAAGAATTGTTGGCACAAGAAGGATGCAACTTTCTCTTCTCTGGAGATGATAGAAAGGTATCTGTGGTTGTCGTTTTTTGTTGTCTAGTGTTTACTATATTGTGCAGTGCGTTTGGATTAGAAGCAAAATATAGTCTATCTCAATTATCGATTTTATGCATGATCCATTATTGTTTTAATTGATTATAATAGAATCGGTTTTACGTTCGGATGCTTTTTGCTAAAATGCGATTTTAAGATAATCCATTTCTTTTGGATTGTGTAAAAAAATCGAATTTCTAAATAAGTTTGAAACTTCCGGCTTCTCTAAATCGCTTATTCCTCCCACAAATACAATTTATTTGTAATTTAACCAGACATGCTAAATATATAAGATTATATACGAAACAACCCTTTTTTTTTTTTAAAAAAAAAAAGAAGGCTGTTTTAGTACATAATTAATTTGTACCGAACATGTATGACAGACATGTTATATTGTTGCAGGTACCAATATCTGAACTCGCTGGTAAAACTATAGGCTTATACTTTTCTGCTTACTGGTCTCCGCCTTGCCGATCCTTCACACGCCAACTCACAGATGTATACAACACTCTTAATGATGCAAAAGACAGTCACTGCTTTGAGATTGTTTTAGTCTCAACAGATAGAGACCTTAAGGAGTTCAATGTCAACAGAAGTAGCATGCCATGGCTTGCAATCCCATATGAGGATAGAACAAGGCATGATCTTTGTAGAATCTTCGATATAAAAGGAATTCCGGCTTTGGTTCTCATTGGACCAGACGGCAAAGTCATTAGTGAGAATGGTAAGTTCACGGTCTCCTCATATGGTGCTGAGGCTTTTCCATTTACGGAATCGCGGATAAGGGAACTTGAAGCAACTCTGAGAAAGCAAGGAGAGGCTTTGTCTCAACAGGTTGAGGATGTGAAGCATGAACATGTGCTGAAATTGGACATGGCCAAAGCATATGTGTGTGATTCCTGTAAAAAGCAAGGCAAGTTCTGGGCTTTCTCTTGTGATGTTTGTAACTATGACCTTCATCCAAGTTGTGTAGAAAAGGTTGAAAAAGACTAAAGCTGGTAGAAAATACAAACACAGGAAGTTTGCGACAAGATATATGCACTAGCTACTTTTGTAGTGATGGAATTTAAGTTGTAAAACATGAGAAACTTATATACTACCAGTTCTTCACTCCTAACTGTGGTGAGAACTCACTATTTGAAATTAAGAGTGTTAATTCTTGTCAGGGAAAGGTATTAGTAGAATTACCTTGTTGAGAAAGTTTAGTTATGCAACTTTTTTGATGATGTATGGCTTATTATTTAGAACTACTATGAGATTCCATGTGAATGCCTGTATAATCATTTTGATCATTTGTTGCCTTTTTTATACATATCCACAAGTAAACTTAATGGCAAAAAATTTGAAGAGAGTTCCTGTAATAGGATATATGGTGATGCAGAATCTATATTTTCAACAAAAGTATTTACTGCTGATACAAAAACCAGTGTTTTGTTACAAATTATGTTCTTAAAAAGTTCATTTAGTTCTAAGTGATGTGTTCTTAATGGTTTCTTATCAGAATTTTCAATGGTCTTTTTCTCACACGGTGAAATCACATAAGGTGAGATTCTACTATCTTCTTGTTAGTGTTGTCCTCACTTTTTTACTGCATTCATATTTTATTTAATCTTGACATGTATGTATACTCATTCAATGTGATATTGTTGGTTCCCTAGTGTCCAACATTAGTACCATGAAGCATCACGAATAAATAGCTTGTGTATATGAAATTTTCTCCTACCAAGACTACTAAATTTTCTTTAATGGCATCGTAGTTTAACAACATTAGGGACATCTTTTTTACTTTTATTCAAGCACTTTCAAAGACAATTAAGAGGATTTTCAAATGCAATTATTTTCACTGCTAAAAGAAGGTTTAACCTGTCATTAGGTTTTTCTATATAAATTTTCCATGATGATAAGTTATAGAAAAACCGAATGATTAAGAAACAATGAGATTACCCTCAAAAAAAAAAAAAAAAAAGAAAAAAGAAAAAAAGAAACAATGAGATTAAATAAAATGACAGAACCAGTGCAGGCTGACACAAGTGGAAGGGGCTTGTGTCCCTTAAGCATGTGGTCGCGGGTTCGAGTCGTACCCGAGGCGCATGTGAATGGAGCAAGCCTTACTGGGAGCATCGCCCCCGAAAGGGCCCGACCGTGGTGCGAGGGATTAGTCACCCAGTTGCTCGAGTGAATACCCTGGTTCATTCATCCAAAAAATAAAATGACAGAATTGAAGTTAAATTATGACTTCGTTGATAAAAATAAAATAAAGAAAAAGCATAGGAGTTAACAGAAATACATATAAATGGAATAAACAAAACAACGGAAGTTAATTTTTTTTCTAAGCCTTGACCCATTTCTTGAGGCCTAATTTGAGGGATCTTTAATGAGGTCTTTGGATGGTCATCTATGCCCTAATAGACCCTGGGTAAGATGGAGATAGGATAAGGAAAATTGGGAAGAAGAACATTGCCAAAGTCAAACTCCACACCAAGAGATTTTATCTTAATGTAACGTCTTTGTCATGTGAAAAAAATAAGAAGATCCATTCTCGAAATAAACTTATATTAAATCAATTTTATTATTGCTTAACTTTAATTGATTTATTATTTTTTTTTTTGGTGAACAACTTTAATTGATTTAATTCAAATGAATCCAAGGCATATAAATATAGTTGTATATCAGAAATATACAACATACCATATACACTTGTAACATTACTTACATGCAAAATTCATAATAATGATTACTAATACTTAATAAATGGGTGCACCAATGTGCCATGGTTTGTTCTTGTCAACTGCCAAGTGCTATGAAAATGATTACATACAATACAACACAATACTGCATACAATACAAGATGTATTATTCCGTTTGGATAGATAGAAGGACGAAGTCAAAGATTGCCTGCTAAGTTTGGTTATTCTATTCTGGAAGAGAGTGGAACAATCTGTGTGTTTGTTACATTTGGGACAAAAGCCCCAAATGGTCAAAATAATACCCAAAATTGGATGCTAATTAGATAAGCAGGACTTGTTAATAGCTAATCTTTTCTTGTTTCAACACCAAAACAAAGAAACAGCAATAACAGATACAAAGTAAGCAAATTAAATTAAACACGTATGCCTCAAAGACCTTTTTGCCTCTAATAACTGCTGAGGAAGGGACAGATGGTTTTCAAAAAATAAACCAAGTTAACAAAAAGAGTTGCATGTTCATTGTTTCATCAATAGGCAATTCCAGGATTTAATTGGAACAACATTACAAAAACCAGAAAGGAAACTTAAAAGTAAGGCCAGAAAGAAAAAAAGAAGGAACTTTGGATGGTCACTTTCAAAAGGAAGAAGGTGCAAAAATAAGAGAGGATAGAAGACTTCCTGTTTCGTTTTTTGTTTATTGAATAGAGCAGAAGAAAATTTTGAAGATTGCAAAGAGTTGTGGAAGGAAAATTAAAGTAGAGGAGAAGTATGTGGTTACCAAAGAATAATCACGACCCAAAGGATGGTGTGAATGGATTAGTAGCAGTGGCTATAGACAAAGAAAAAGGGAGTCAAAATGCACTCAAATGGGCCATTGATCATCTCCTCAGTAGAAGTTCAACTGTGTTTCTCATCTATGTCAGGCTTAAGCCAGGCTCTCTTTCTCCATCGCCTTCTCTTTTCGGCACAAGTGAGTATAATGTTCAATATATAAAACCATTCATGTGTCTTTGTGTAAAGTTTTCGAAAAAAAAATTGGTTCATGATGGTATACCTTGTACATTGCCATATGAAATTGGCATTAACAATTGCATCAATGCCTCTATTGAGCACTGGTTTATTGGTTTTATTTTTACTTTTTTTCGTATGCCTTGTTAACCTTCAGGCCATTCTGCCAAGAGAAAAAAGGGGGAAAAAAGAAGCAAATGAAAGAAGAGTTTTTGTTAGGAGCCAATGAGCCATAGGCATAGCCTTTTGACTTGTACTTTAATAGTTTAATGGCTACAAGATTGATTTCTAACTTTGCTGTGTTGCAGAATTCAATGATGAGAGTTCATTGGCAAGATCAGAAGATGCCCATAACAAAAATATTTTCCTCCCATATCGTGTCTTCTGCACAAGGAAAGAAGTAAGTTCTTTTTCTTTCCAAGGAAAAAGGTTATTGCTAAGTTTTTCCACAGCAAAATTAACCAAAACATAATAGTGGAAATGATGAAAACAAACATTTTTTGGCAATGTTTTCAGTTTAGAATTCTGGACATTATTTAAGAATGTTATCATTGCTTATCTTTCGATTTTTGCCTTGTTTTGGTGGTGATCGACGGATGGACCATAGATACAATGCAAGGACGTGCTTCTAGAAGATGTAGATGTACCCAAAGCTTTGATTGAATATGTTTCTAAAACGGGAATTGAGCATCTGATTCTTGGCTCTTCAACCAAAAATGGTTTGCTTAAGTATGTGTCTGTTTCTGAGTCACAATATCAGTTTTCAATTATACTTCTAATCTAAGTCTTCTTCTACTTTCCATTCCGAGAAGAGAAGCAATATTCGATATGTAAATTAAGGATTCCATAATATCACAAGATACATAAAGCTTCTGCATAGCATCAAATAAAATATGGATTTCAAATAGAATGAAAAAGAAAAGACACTTTTTTTCATTTACAGTAGTTTGTATCATATTCCACATTATACACATAATTTTCACTATGTGATTATATTCAACTTTTATTTAGAAGAAGATTAGCGAGACGTTGATGTCATGTCGTGAACCAACTCTATTAAGTTTATGTTGTTCGGTGAAGGCATGTGAATAACTTTAGGCTTAATTATGTCACAGGTTTTTGAAGTTTGGGGTACTTTTGTCAAATACTCTTATTCTTTTTTTTTTTTTCAATGTTTGACTCCCATGTGCCTAACCTCCTGCGTCTGAGCAGGATTCTGATGTTACATGTTAGCAAAATTGGCCAAAATTGATAATAGGGGTATATGACAAATCCAGAAGTAACTTCGGGAAGTCAAACATTGAAAAAAAAAATAAAGGTATCCATAACTTTATTAAAAGTACCCCAAATTTCAAGGACCTGTGACATAATTAAGCCATAACTTTATTATATTTTTAGCACACCCCTTGGGCAAAAGTCTTTTTGGCTCCAAGCGTGGGCAAGGATCGAATTCTTAATAACACTTACTTTTGTTCAATCCTTACTTCTGTTCTAAAACCAAACCTTATCAGATGAAGGGGGATGGCAAGGATCGAATTCTAAATAACTTGGTCATAGAGGTTTTGATATCATGCCATGAACATAGTCATAGTCTCTAAAAAACTAAGTTTCTTAGGTGAAGGCATTTTCAAATCACAAATAAACGGGAATAAGTCATTTTCCAACAATTTTACACTGATGTTCACTGTTTAAGTAATTGGTGATCAGCTTGTAGTATGTGTGGTGATTGGAGATGGTGTGAACGATTACATGTAATATGTGGTAATCAATGGAAAAGTAGTGTGCAAATTTTGATACATGAATAAAAAAAATCTGAACTGTCTGAGTTTCAAGCCTGGATATATGAATATGTAATAGGCTAAGGGAACTTTTTTCTCAGGAGATTCAAGGTATCCGATATTCCAGGAACAGTGTCAAAAGGGGCACCAGATTTTTGTACAGTCTACATAGTTGCTAAAGGAAAGATTCACACAATACGATCTGCTACTCGTCCTGCTCCACATACTCTTGCCATGCATAGCCAGGTCAACCAAGCCAGTCCAAGGTCTAACTCATCAGAGCCATATGTGCCAGAGCCGGTGGCTCCTAGTGTGAAAGGTTAGATTTCTCTCTTCAAGAACCGCACATTTATCCATTGGGCAAAATTTAAGTACAATTGTTTACGTGTATCTGATGTTGTTTTCTAATAAAAACATAACATGTGTAACATCTCTCATACATGTTTAAGTTATTACAAATGTTATGATTTTATTGGAAAACATCATCACAAGAGACCAAAGAACTGTGCCCAAGT
This sequence comes from Crotalaria pallida, assembly GCA_037953625.1. NCBI lineage: Eukaryota > Viridiplantae > Streptophyta > Magnoliopsida > Fabales > Fabaceae > Crotalaria > Crotalaria pallida. Next base: position 161,137,096 of record CM075650.1, read on the forward strand.
TTTTACTTACATGTATGTATATATGTATTGTCAGCATGTAGCTAACTGAAAAATGTGGTTTTCACTAGAACATGAAAGTCGATTCATGGATTTTTCACCACAAAAATCACATGAAGTTACAGATTCATTCAGGTGAGTTGCATAATGTAATACTAAGCGTATGCTTTATTCTTGGTGTACCAACTTGTTCTTTGAATGGTTAAATACTAAATAGCATTTGCTATATCATATATTAACTAAATGCTATTGGAAGCAGGTCACCATTCACTAGGAAAGGTTACAGTGGCAGGACGTTTGGGCAAATTCCAGCTAAAGATAGTGAGTTATCCTTTGCAAGCTCTGCAAGGCCTAGTATGAAGTGCATTTTCCCTTCGGTATTCACCAATTCAGTTTCAGTCAAGGCCAATCCTTGGCCACCACATAGCTCGGACACAGATGGAATCCACAGCTTCGAGTCAATGGATCATGGAAGGAAGTCTGTGGAAGCTGGCACTCCTCCTGAATTCTCATCTCTCTCATTTGAAAGCGATGGAACTTCATCTTCTACATCACAAGCCGTGGTAAGGACACTCATGCAGTGTACATTTGTAGTTTCTGCACTACATGTGCATGCCATGTTTTTGTAGTTCCGACACTTATAAGGTCTCCAAAGCAGTTTCATAATTTAAATACATTTTTGACAATAAAATTAAAAAGGAACACATGCCAGATTTTCTTGTTTGAAGGTAAAGCTTTCAAGATGATGCTGAGGCCACATATCCTGCAATCTTTATGCAATATGATGACATCATTTAGTTTTGTAGTAACTTTAATAGAACATGTTTTAGCATATAGCCATAAACTTCTAAATTCTAATAGACCACTTTCCATTTTTAAGGAAGAGAAAATCTTTGGTTATTCGTGATTGTTATTTCCAAGTGAGTAATCTTGTGCTGTAATTATAGGATGATGTTGAGGCTGAAATGAAAAGATTGAAGTTAGAGCTCAAGCAAACAATGGAAATGTATAACACAGCATGTAAAGAAGCACTCACAGCACAGCAGAAGGTATGAACTAATAATATCTGGTTCATATCTGAAAACTCAAGAATATCTGAGACATGTTTTGCATAACAGGCAATAGAACTTCAACGGTGGAAAATAGAGGAAGAGAAAAGATTGGAAGAGGCAAGGCTAGCTGAGGAAGCTGCATTGGCTATTGCAGAAAAGGAGAGGGCCAAATCTAAAGCGGCCATTGAGGCTGCGGAAGCACAAAAGAGGATTGCAGAACTTGAAGCACAGAAGAGACTTAATGCAGAAATGAAAGCACTTAAAGAAGCAGAAGAGAAAAGAAGAGCACTTGATGCTTTAGGAAACATAGATGTCAGGTATAGAAGGTATTCAATAGAGGAGATTGAAGCTGCGACAGAGTTTTTCGCAGAGTCCCTGAAGATTGGAGAAGGAGGTTATGGTCCAGTTTTCAAGTGCTGTCTAGATCATACATCTGTTGCAGTGAAGGTTTTACGTCCTGATGCAGCACATGGAAGGTCACAGTTTCAACGAGAGGTAAGCAGAGAAACAAAACTCTAAATGCAACACTGAAAAGTAAACTTAATGTGCTGAAAATTTTGGTTTCCAAAGTGCGCAAGTCATGCTACCCAGAAATGAGTAATGCTACATAGCTAGATTTATTTACTGGAATTCACAAGGATTCAAGGAAGGTGGCTAGTAAATTAATAGGGACCATTTTTCTATTCAAAGGTTTAAAAAAGAAAAGGACTTTTTCTAAAGTATTTGCAGTGTTGCTTTCTCCAGTAAGAATATAGTAATAGCTCATCAATGAAAATATTGCATGTGTAACATGCACCATAGATATTTTATTGGGAAAACAATAAAGAATAGAACCTAAGTTTTGCCAAAAATCAATGCCAAATCATTCTCTGTCAAAAAATTTATGGATATCTAGTATTTTCCAGAAGGAAGGGCCGTGATGATTGTATGCCATGTTACAGGTTGAGGTACTAAGCTGCATACGGCATCCAAACATGGTTCTCCTCCTAGGAGCCTGTCCAGAATATGGATGCCTTGTGTATGAGTACATGGGTAATGGAAGCTTGGATGATCGCCTATTTCGTCGAGGCAACACTCCTCCACTTCCTTGGCAGATCAGGTTCAAAATTGCAGCTGAAATCGGCACCGGCTTGCTGTTCCTTCACCAGACAAAACCAGAACCACTGGTACACAGGGACTTGAAACCAGCCAACATCTTGCTTGACGGCAACTATGTGGCCAAGATCAGTGATGTAGGCTTGGCACGGTTAGTTCCACCATCTGTAGCCGACAGCCCGACACAATATCGCATGACATCAACTGCCGGAACCTTTTGCTATATAGATCCTGAGTACCAGCAGACAGGAATGCTAGGTGTAAAATCAGACATATACTCCCTTGGGATCATATTCTTGCAACTTTTGACAGCAAGACCTCCGATGGGATTGGCATGTCATGTTGAAAGAGCCATTCAAAAGGGAACTTTTAGTGAGATGCTTGATCCAACAGTGCCTGATTGGCCAGAAGAGGATACCTTCAAATTTGCACAGATGGCGGTGCAGTGTGCCGAGTTAAGGCGGCGGGACAGACCTGATCTTGGCAAGGTCGTCCTGCCGGAACTCAACAGGCTAAAAGAACTTGCTGAAAATAGTAATCTACATTCAGTGTTGGATGGCTGTGAAAATGTGTCCCATGAGAGCCAAGTTTCTTTGCAGTTTGTGAGTTTCTTAATCCTGTTTCTTCTATATGTTGAAAACTTACTTCCTTTGATAGAGAAATTCTTTCATAAACATGGAATGCTTAAGTTAGATGCACAAAGTCTAAGACATCATTAGTTAAAATAGAATATAGTAACAAACTGTTAGATTCTAGCAATAATAATGTGAATGGTCTAAGTTTATATAAGAAATTTTATTTACCTGCATGCACCATCATAGCAAGTTAACATAAATGTTGGATGCCATTTTTGTAGGATGGAAGCAGCTCACCCCATCCTAACTCTGATTCCACTGGAAGATACACATCAAGTGGTGTCTGACAAGTCAAAACAAGGTCCTATTGACCTAAAAAAAAAAGATAAATTTGTTCAATGGATTGATCAACGGGATTAGGTGTAAATTAGTTAGATTTTTTTTTTTTTTATAAGAATCTAATCTAATCCTATTGGGATAGATTTTTTTTTTTAGCGAATGAATGACTTTGCTTTTTGCCTAAACACATATACTTCTACTAACAATTTAATTGTTACTTCAATACCAATTTTTCTGTAAGTTTATATGCTTACTCTAAGCATATGTTGTCCAAGCTGAGCACTGGAGATGCTCTAACCTCAAGGAAAAAGAGAAGTTAACTATCATAGTGAGAGAGTATCTTACACCCTATGAAGCACCGATATTTCAATTTGCCTCACGTATCCGTATCCGATACTTATCCAATATAGATACTTTTCAATACTTCACCTATACGTATATATGAAGTATCGAAATCAATTTTTTTAAAAAAATAAATAAATATTAATCCAATATTCTTAAAATACCTTTCGATACTTTAGCGGACACTTGCGTATTGCATATGGAAGAGAGAATAAAAAATGCATATGCATAAGAAACATAACATGTATTCCTTTCTTAGATTGATAAAAATATTAAATTGATTTATAAAACATGTATTCCCATTTGTATGCAATAGGCATCGATTTCTAATGACAATGTAATTTTCGTTTTGTACTTAGTAATCTCTAAAAAATATGTTTTTGACTTGAAACTTTGGAACAACAATTATATATTTAATATGTTTTATAAACTTTTTGTTCAAATTTTAAATGCATATCATAAACATATCATATCCTCTATTTTTGAGAATTGACGTATCGTCGTGTCGGATACTATCAGTATTGTATCGGTGCATCCTCTATTATTTCTCACCATATGGATTTTATGTTATATCACAACTTTATTTTATATCAAACTTTGTTTCACAGCACACATTATCTTATCACAATCACAACTTTATTCAATCACACATTGTAGATATGGAAAAATCTCATGTGATGATCTCTTGAATTTTGATCAAGAGGAAAATTGTCCTAATGTCATTCTTCATAATCTACACTTCAAAGTCTACACATCCCAGAGGCAGTGTATCACGAAGGAAGCCTTGTCTTTTCTACGTGGATCTTTTCTTCCAATGGAAGTTCGATTACTTCAACATCTGTATTTTGGGACATAAATAAAGGAAAATTCTAATTGTACCCAAAATGTGCTATCTGTAATCGGAGCAATTAATAGCTTTGGCATGAACAACCGAATATACCCTTGGTTATATATACTCAGCCCATTTTTATCCTACACATTTATCTCATTTTCATTATCCACACCCATTTAATTTTTTATTTTTTTATATGGGAGGTCTGAGACTAGAACCCATTTAATTTTTAGTTAGACTCACTCATTCACCATCTTCCTTTCTCACTCACAACTCTCACTCATTCGTCTCCTCTGCCTCTTTCTCCTTCTTCTTTTTCACTCCTCCACCATCCACCACCATCACATTTTTTTCGAAAGGACGTTTCAGAAATAAAGAAGAAACATCATTGGACATAAACACATTGCTTACCTCTATTTTAGTATTTGATCTATGCATTCATTCTTTTTTTAGCATAAACATAACTATCGGAAGGGCCCTTCCGAATGAAATCACCTTCTAATTGGAATGTTCTTTCGATTTATGTGATAATATTCCTTTTCACTTGCTTTGTAGGAGTTTTATCACAGGCCTTGTAGTGCTTAAGAAGCTTGTTTTAGAGTGATTATGCACTTTCACAAGTTTGGCTTGTTATTTGGGTTTTCATTCTACTCCATAATAAAACTCTTACAAAGATAGTGAAAAGAAATACTGTCACATAAATCGGAATAATTTTCATTTGAAAAGGAGCTTATGCAGGAAAAAAAAATCGAACGCAGAAATCAGATACGAAAATAGAGGTAAGCAATGGATTTACCTCCAATGATATTTCTTCTTTTTTTTTTTCGGAAAGTCTTTCTCAAGAAGTGTGATAGTGATGGATGGTGGAGGAGTGATGAAGGAAGAGGAAGAGAAGATGAATGAGTGAGTTGTGAATAAAAAAGGTAAAGGGTGAATGAGTGTATAAGTAAAAATTAAATGGGTATAAATAGTAAAAATGGATTGGGGTCTGTAAGCAAAAGTATTTCCGTAATTTATACCAAAGTTCTTAACTGTCTCAAGTGCAAATAACACTTTGTGAATGCAATTAGAATTTTCCTATATATGTTATAAATTGTATTTTTCTTTTTAATTCTAATTTTTTGAGATTAAAATATTAATCATCGGAACTTCATCTAACGACTTAAAGTGTTGAAGTCACCAAAGTCATTTTTAATCAAAGATTGAACGATTTAAATTTTAATTTCAGCTAAACAAAAAATTGAATTTTCGATTAAACATATCAAATTCGATGAATTTACCGAAGTTGCCAATTGTTAAAGTACCAACTCCAAATCTTAGACGTAGCTAGCTACCCATAAAAGTTACAAGTAGGGGATTTATCAAAGGCCAGTTTTCAGTTAGCATGGAGGTATTTCCTAAGTTGGAATTCCTGAGATAGCAAGGATCCAGCTTTGCTTTGCTTTCAAACTCTGTGTCAGATACAGAGGTGGATTCAAGGAATCAAAGGGAGGTGGTAATTCTGTTGGGATTTTTGGGAGCTGGCGGTGCTATAGTTTGTAGCTTTCGGAGGGACTCTGATTGTACCCTGATTGTACCGAAGCAAAAATAAGGTGGAAATATTTTATACTGTTTTGCGAAGAATAAATGTTCTGAAGAGATTATATATTGTTGAAAAGTGCTGCATTGAAAAAATCAAATCATTTTGGATATGGTTTTTTTAGAAAAAATGATTTTTTAGGACTAAATTAAGAAAATCCATTTTTTTTACAAAAAAAAAAAAAAGAACCATACCCATGTTTGATTTTGTGAATTTGAATGAGAAAATATTGAACATGGCGCGAGATACATAGACGTGTTTGCTTTTGGTCCTCGATCACTGTAAGCGTATCGTGTTTAATAGTGAACCCACAAACTCTTAGTACAATTACCTCAAACACAATGCAATTGCAAGCTAAGCATTTGTGGAGAAAGATAGATTTGTTACTTCGAGCAAAAGCTAATATTTCACCGAAGGATGCATAAAAATCTCGTTGACGGGGGAAACTAACTTTCATTAACCTCGTACCAACTACCAAGTCTTAACACCGCACAAATTTTCCCAAAAATTACAATTTTTTTTTTCTAACGTAACACCCACATCAATTTTGATTTGATTCATGAAAGAAAGCCTTTCACGGAAAGGAGGGAAAACAAGAAACATAGAATTATTAACATAAACTTATGCCAACACTTTATAATATACAATACCATTAATGAAAAACTACCCAAACATGAAAGCTTCCCTTCCTAACAAAACCCATGAAAATAAATATCCCTTCTTTTCAAGTCATAAAAACCCTCATATAGATCAACAGTAAAAGTTACAACACAAGATAAAAATTTAACATAGTATAAATATCAAGCCACAATACCTCAAGGTCCAGTTTGAAAAGGACATGCTGTGAGGAAGCAAGAGAAACGTGATGCATTAATGCCCCCAGATGGCAACAATGCAACTGTGAATCTACACTGGCCAGTGTCTCAACGGTAGTACATAAGCTGCTGTCTTGATGAATTACTGTTATATCCATCGTACATGGCCTGAGATCCCCCGGAGTTTATGCCCATCGAAGCAGGAGCTAGGCCATGTTGTCCAGTCATTTGCAGAAGGGCTTGACCTGAAAGGCCAGATACAGCAGCTTGGCTCAATGCCAGTTGGCGCTGATAAGCCAACACCTCAGCGGGAGAATAGCCCTGGTTCATCCCAGCAGTGGGAAGTATTTGATATGGTTGAACAGGAGCAGGAGGAGGTAGGGGATTTGAAGCTGTTCCCGGAGGAGTAGGCTTGCTACCCCATGAACACTGCATGAATCAATTAAATACAAATTATTTACTAACAAGACATGAAAACATGCTCAGCCTTTAAAAATAATTGTGCCATGGTGCTTAGAGGTACAACATAGTGTTATACTGTTATACACTGTTATACACATTCTTAGTATTCAATTTAAACTTCAAAAGTATTTAAACTTTCCAACAATATAAAACAGGGTCCATCAATCCATAACATGCGTGGAGGAATGCTGTAAAAGAATGGCCTTCTTAAGGGTGGGGACTGGGGTGGGGTTATGGTCTTATGGATAGGTGTATGCATGTCTGTGTCTCTACACGAGAAACATGGCCATATATTGGCAGGAAAAAAAAGACTACCATCCCTACTCTGCAAAAATGACTTACTACAGACACAAAAAAGCGTAGGCAACAATATAGGGGCGTAGAAGAAGTTGAGCAGAGATAAGCAACAAGTGAAAGCATTCTCACCTTCATATTTTTCCCACGTACTATTCTTCCATTAGCCATCTGAATGGCCAGTGCTGCTTCCTCATGAGTGTTGTATCTGACAAATCCAAAACCTTTATCCCTCTGAACTCGGACCTCCTCAATAACCCCAGCACCCAGTGCATGGAATTGGCAATGGAGTTCAGCTTGAGTTACCTGTTATCTCAAACCAGAATTGCAGAGAAATGGTAAGTTGCGTATCAAGAAGTTTGTGAATTAAATTCGTAATTTTCAAAGTGGAAGACTGCCTGACAATCAGACCAATATATAATGTCATGCAGCCGAAGACTTGACATGCATTCATCAATTTAAGCAGCACCAATAATGTATAGGACACATTGACACTGTAAATTAAGTTCAGAATCAATCCTATACCAATGAATAAATTTTAATACTTTTTGGAACAGATATTTTACAATTCCCACCTCCAACTACTGACTAAAAGAATGCATCATGCTCAAAATGAAATAAAATGGAGCACAAACACACTTAGATGAGACTGCTCAAGCTTTCAATCAACCCCAAGTATAAATTCTGCTTGAATTTTAAATAACTAATCCGAGGTCAAGTCAACTATATAACACTTGACAAGCCTAGGCATGACTGTATCCCTAACTACATGTAACTGGGAACTCATACTGCATGAAAGACTGCAGCGGAAAATTATCTTTCATATGCTATGGAATTTTTCTGGGAGTTTCACTTAATTGATGCCAAGCAGACAGTGACGTAGAAAAACCAGAAATACAAGGGATACTTAGATATACGCCATTAAAAAATATGCATGCCTTAAAAAAAATTCCGAAAGTTATGTTTAAAGACAATTTTAACAAACCAACCCAATCCCAACTAATACTTAAATACTTTTCCATATTTGTGGTCAAAGAAATGAATTTTAAATTTTGTACATATGTATGTAGAAACAATCTTACATCATGGGGAAGGTTGCCGACATAAACAGTGGTGTATGCAGGATTGTTTTCAGGAGCATCCTCATTGTTAATATCTTGACCTCCATCTGTATAAAACAGTCACACAAAAGAAGCAACATTAGTCAACAATCCTCAAGTTCCCAACCAGTTTACACTTTACAGAACTGCATAATAAACAGAAAAGCAAATGTAGCTATAGGGCTCAAGTGACATCCCAATCCTGAACTAATTCAAGTCACTGTAATCATTGATAGCTACTCCCTCCGTTTCACTTTAAGTGTCTTTTTGGACTTTTGCACATAGATTAAGAAAGTGTTGATTATGATGATTATTGTAAGTTTTATGTGTATTTTGTCAAAAATACCCCTATTTAATATTTTTATTTTGTCAATGCATCATTACTAGTATTACAAATTTCAAAACTAAAACAACATTAAATGTAAGGGTAAATAAGGAAAAACAATATTAAATGTTGCCTAGATTTGGTAGAAAGACACTTATTTTGAAACAAAATTTTGATGTTAAAAAGACACTTAAAGTGAAACGGAGGGAGTATAAACAAAAATACAAAAATATTACCCCAAAGAAGTAATGGATAATGCATGTTGCCAAATAATATTATAAGAGTCGCCATATATAAAGGAAAGGCTTACTTAAGTCCCACTCAAACAAAATTTTTTTGCATCTATCTTAACTCCCAACTATTCTACTCAACTTGTGTCCTTTGAACCCATACGATAGAAGTATATAATAACACAAGCTCAATATGTTAACCAAGTACAACCTATCCTTGCACATTAAACTGGTTTTCAACAAATCAAGCAATTAGAATTCCAGTAATATTTCCTGGAAGAAAGGTAAGGCTTATTTTTAACAATTGTGAGCTGAAAATACACATGCTACCAGAATAGAGTGGTCAGTCGTATATTTGTTTATTGACTTAGTATGACATCATTCAGCACAATGCATTATAGCAAATTTGAGCCCAGAAATAACCTAAATCTGGAGAAGAAAGGAAATGTAAACCAGAACTGTCATCTATATTTTCAAGGTTTAAAAAATATGGGGCCCTAGAAAGGTGTGACCTGAAGATCCATTTGTCAGCACAACAGCATTTTGGTTGTCATTGTTCTTCTCTTCACCAGAGCTGGAACCAGCACCCTTAGTTGCCCAATTGCATCGTATTTGCCTATTTCCCAGCCATTTACCTATAAGGAGCAGGAAACACCATTAAGTTGGTAGGAACAAAAGCAAACAAACAACATAAACCAGGAACAAACAACATGGCAGTAAACAACTAAATGCCTAACCTGTCATATCATTGATGGCAATTTGGGCATCCTGCAAATCAATGACATAGAGATATGTTATTTCACTAATTCAGCATATTAATTAGCATAGCTACACCAAACTAACTTTTGGTTGAGTTTAACTTGGAAGGTGTTATAAAAGTTCAGATTGCTCTTCAACAATTTAACAAAAAGCAGCAAAAAACAATTATAACAGCAATAGTAACGAGGTTTTGTATTCTAAGCAACATTGAGGTTTTATAACGAATAAATTTATTTTTGCTCGAGAGCAGCAGTAAAAATCTCCAACAGAAATAGATTTTTTATTTCTTCCTTCCGAGAAGGTTCATTTGTTGATCTCTCCAGTACATTCCAGTATACAGAATAAGCAATACCTGATGGTCACGGAAAGAAACAAAACCGTATCCTTTTGAGCGACCAGTTTTGTGATCCCACATAACCCTTGCGTCACTGCAATTAATAAGAGTGATGAAAAGTAAGTTCCATGCATCAACATATCTTACAAAGACTATTAGACTAAGTAACTCGTTGAGGAGTTTCCCCACATCAACTATCTTTCTTCAACTTGCCACCACTGTTGATAATGACGACGGTCACCATTAAAAAAAAAAACGGAATATACCTTGCTCTATTGACCACAAAAAATTGCAACAAGAAAAAAAAAAGCAATGAGGAACTCACGAACAACTAGGATAGACCGAGAAGCATGCAAATAAAGTTGCATCAGTGACCTCTGGACTCAAATCACCGACAAACACATTGAAGTGCCCTGATGATTTTAAAATAATAAGGAATGTACAATTGAAACGAAAAAGAAAAAGAATGTCCCCAAGAGTAAAATAATCAAAACCAACAACAAATGGAATGTGCTTAAAAGAACCTGAAGTATCCTCCCTACTGCTATTGGCATATGCCCAGTTCACCTTAAGTGCTTGACCATATCTGCAAATGGAAATAAAAAATAAAATAAATTAACACAATGTTGCTACAAATTAGAGAAAAACTCTGAGAAACCTGTTGAGATTCCATAGTTAAAGCAGCATCTATAGAGCCCTTACAATAATATTAACATTGCCAAATACATGATAAGTGATAAGCCCATTAATGAAGATGATGGTGAAAGTGAAAAATGATAATAACTCCTCTATAAACAGAAAAGCCATATGGAGAATGCTTCCATAGTTCACAACCTAAAATATGGCATAGAACCAGAACAACCATGTATAAAAAATATGCTTACAGCTGCCGTCCATGCAATGTCATTATAGCTAGGGCTGCAGATGCTCGATCATGGTAGTCCACGAAACCATAAGAGGACTGCAACAGTAGTGTGTCACAATTTAAAAAAGAAAAAGGCAAACAATTCAGAAGAAACCAGAAAGTAGAATTTAAAAAAGAAAAGGCAAACAATTCAGAAGAAAACAGAAAGTAGAGAGAAGAAATAATAGGGATAGAAGATATAGTATATGCAGATGCTAATCCAAAAGCAACCGTCGGGAAATTTTACTGTGCTCCACTGCTCCCAACGGCAAGACTGACGACTGCCAATTGACATATAACAGACAAAACAGGGCTTAAAGCAATCTAAGACCTTAGCTACTATATTTTCTCTTTCTCAATCTCTCGGTTTTCAGTGTATACAATTCCAAGTTAGAGAAACCCATCCTACACTGCCAAGGTTGGTAAACATCATAACAGATAAGTGGTAATAAATTAGGATGACAATGAGAAGGTACTGCCGTCCCATTCATCACAGCGAAAGAGGGTTCTAAAGAAGGAAGACAGTGGAAACTTTAAGTCTCTGCTATTAAAGACCGGCACAACCCAACAATTCTTGTACTAATATGATGCTTCTTTTTTCACAAAAATATGATGCAAATATTTTAGAAATCATTGAAATCTATTAAAAGTGCGTTTGGCAAGGCAATGAAGTGACATATATTGACCAAAAATAAGCTCTTTGTTTGTGTTTAGCAAAGTGGCTTATTGGATAAGTCATTAGCTGATAAGTCCATATTTGATAAGCTACTTGATACTGATTTATGACTTGTAAGCTAGGGGCTTATTTTATTATACACCTATCAGCTAGCTGATAAGCTAATCTTACCAAACAATTCTATTTAATCAGCTACCTTATAAGCTCCTAGATTTCCGCTCCTAACTAATATGCTTCCAGCTACCTTATAAGCTCCAGACTGACTTATATGCTTTCAGCTAGCTTATATGCTAGTTGTGCCAAATAGAACCTAACCTTATAGAAGGAAAAAAAAAATATTGAACAAAGAGTTCCCACAGAAAAATTCGGAGTCAAGTAACTTTAAATCCTTATGTGAAACGGACACTTTTAAAAATTAAATAATCTCACTCATCTTTACTTAGAACCAACATGTTCATGTTAGAAAGGAATGATATGAAAAATAACACAGTTCTTCACGTTTGTAAGAAAAAAGAGACAAGTTATGAGCAAATAACAATAATGTAATCATAAACAGAGACTATTAAGTGGAATACTGAATCAAACCTTTTCTTTTTTTATAAGCTTGCAACCAGCAAGAGGACCAGCACTCTGAAAAACTTCCGCGAGAAGTTTATCGGTGACATTTACATTAATATTTCCTACATAACTGAATGCACACAGGTTCAGATTAATTAAGTGTCAAAGCAGGAAAATTATACTAATTCATACCATATTAAACCTCAATAACATCAAATTTATCTCAGAAATTAAGATCAGTTAAAAACACCATTATCATTATGTAAAATAAGTTGCATCCGAAGTTAAAAATTACGTATTAAACTGAAAGCTGTCATTGTTGAACAAAAACATGAACTATGTACCACACACACACACACCAAAAAAAAAAAAAAAAAACCTCTAAAAGCAAGAGAAATCAACACTCACACACTACGACATGCGGAAGTGTCAAAACCAGGAGGCAGATTCCCACTTGGAACAGGATCCATCTGCAACAAATTTAAACCACCAAAATTAAACAATAGTTGAAAAGGAAAGAAACAAGCAACTATATAAGGAATGGAAGATAACCTAAATAGAATCAATGAGAAAAAAATAGAACTTAAATTTTTGATTGATAGTAAAAGGATGAATTATTTTACTATAGGCGAAACAATTGAGAAGGATATGGCAATCAATGCCTTATCAAAAGACATGATTTATGATAGGCCTTTATGGCGTCGTTTGATCCATGTAGCCGACCCCACCTAGTGGGACAAAGGCTTAGTTGTTGTTGTTGTTGTAGTAAAAGGATGAATTATTTCTCATTTGACTCTAACAAGTCTAATTATCGGACTAAAACAAATGGAAAACCAATCAACTGCATGAAACAATTTTAGTTCATGTCGGAATTTTGAAAATAATTCTTTAATAATTCACCCATTGAACGAGACAACTCTCTGTATGCTTGATGCATCTGTGTGATAAACATTGAACAAGCTCAAATACAAAAAAGGAATTTTAGCAATCATTAGGTTCTTCCTATTACTTATTACAGACCTAAAAGTTTGAATCAGAATCAAAAACAGTTACAAACCAAAGAAGTACATACTCACTGGTCAGTAATATAAGAAACCATGGTTGTCAAATCGCAATTCAAATCGTGAATCGTTAAACTAAATTTTGAATCGTAAATCATATCGAATCCTAAGATTCATAATCATTTAAAAAAAGGTCTAAAACATATCATTTCAATGGTATATCATTATGTGTGTGCTATAAATAGGAAAAAAAATAGTAATAGGGGTTTAACGCTCATATATGATTTAGATATTTAAAAATAATTAGGATTTCCCATTTAAAAAAATAATAATACTAATAAGAATTTCAAAAATTTCTCGAGAATAGTCTAACTTTATTACTCTATTACTCTTAATAGTCTAACTTTAATATCTTGAGAAATTTCCAGAGTATCTAACTTTATTACTCTTAATGACTGACAAAAAAACCACCGTTTTCATTTCAAAACACACATAAAGAGGCACCTTTCAGACTTTGACTATTTGACTAAGAAAAAAATAAAATGAAAGGTCTTCTTCTTCCCTGGCCTTCTTCTTATTCCCCAATCTTCTTCTTCCTTGGTCCGCATCTTATCATCTATAATGAAGTGTCTTTATCTTTCTATGCCATGTGAGACCCATTTCAGACCATAAAACATGAATCTGTTTCTAGATCCGATACACGATTCACCACCGAATCATCCGATTAATACAAGTCAGTGATAAAATGAAACGTATCGGTGGGTTGAATCGAGACTTGCCCTGAATCGCCGCATCGAATCGTGCGATTTCTACAACAGTGTAAGAAACCATTATATTAAATTGACCGCTTGAAGATCAGCTCTCTTGCAAGATTTTTATCTCTTTTTTTTTTTAAGAACACTAGCAAGATTGTTATCATTACATGATCATATGGGGAAATAACGGCAACAGCCAAGTGTTTTCCCACTAGGTTAGATCGGTTACATGGATCAAACAACATCTAAATGTTCCATTGTAAATCATGACTACAGACAAACCATTGATATCTTTAGATTGATTCTACATGGCTATCTATCAAGTGGCACAAGAGGCCCCAACATAAGTCCACCGAGAAACCGAAAAGTGAAAACATTATAAAATCACAGGCAGCGTTTGGTAAACATGTTAGAACAGGACAAAACATAACGTTAAACATGTTAGAACAGGACAAAACATAACGGTAAACATGTTTTATGCCCCATGGTATGCTATAAATAGAATGGAATAAGACCTGTAAGTTAAAAAGTGAGACATTTTGATTCCGCTGAAAGAGTATAAGTAAAACCAACAAAAACAGAACATAAAAGGTTACTATTTCACTCGGATTATTCTGTCCGCCTGTCAAACGCTAACATATACACCGTGGCTGACTGAAGCAGAGAAAAACAACTAGTTATATAATAAGAACAATGACAAGGCCATGGGATTATGGGAACCTAATTACATCAATAATAACAAGGCAAATGAAAAATGCACAAATTTAACCAAAAAAAACAAAACAAATCACAAACCTAACTTAACTATAATTGAATAACGGATTACTAATAATATGATTAGTGGTAAAAAGGAAAACAAGGGGAAAATGGTGGAACCTGAGACATGGCGGCGGCGGCAATCATGCCAGGGTGATACATCTGCTGTTGTTGGAGCAAAGCTTGTTGCATCAGAGCTTGTTGTTGCTGTTGTTGTTGTTGCTGTTGTAGCTTCAGCCTCTGTTGCATATTACGATTAATCGAGATTGATTTCTGATCCTGAGAAGAAACAAGTCAAATAACAAAAATTCAAAGCGTCAATTTATTCGTAATTGAAATTGAAATAGAAATAGAAATAATGATAATAAGAATGATGATTGTGAATCGGGGATTCAAATCTTAGATTGGAAATGAAATCTGACCGTGGATGAATCAGAGAAAACGAGCGAGGATGGAGGCTCCTCTCTCTCTCTCTCTCTCTCTCTCTCGCGAGTGTGTGTGAATGATCTTTGATCTTGGAAGTTGCGCACTTTTGTTTTGTTTGTTTCGATGTTTGTTTGTTGGTGTTTCACTCGTTCAATAGATAGACAATAATCAATAATCAATCCCCCAATCAATCTCCATCCACTTTCCACTGTAACTCTCTAACCGGGCTATTCGGATCTTATTCTCGGGTCGGTTTTTTTTTGGCTTAATTGCACTTTTGGTCCCTCAATTATCACAAATTAGCGATTTTGGTCCTCCCGTTTTTAATTTGGCGATTTTGGTCCCCACGTTTTGATAAGTTGCAATTTTGGTCCCTCCGTCAGCCACGTCAGCAAGGTTAACGGAATAGTTGGTGGAGGGACCAAAATCGCAACTTATCAAAACGTGGGGGACCAAAATCGCTAAATTATGATAATTGAGGGATCAAAAGTGCAATTTAAGAACAAAAGAACAGGGGTATCTGACAAAAGAGACCCAAACTACAGGGACCCCTGACATATTTTAACAGTTCAAATTGCACTATATTTATTAGATATATGTTCTAAAGTTCTTTTTTTAGTGTTGTCAATATTTTTCATTATTAATATTGCGTTATCACATGTAAATAATAAAATTTGTTGTAAAAGTTTTTTTGAACTTAAAAGTTACAATTTTCAATATATTTAAATTACATATATCTTTTTTATAAGTTCCGTTGGGACATTTGTTCGTATTTTTTTCATTACATATAATCTTGTTACTATATGAATAAAACCATCTTAAAAGACAATTAAAACCATCTCATTTATTCTAGAACATCTCATTTAAGTTGGTTTATGCTAGAAATAAATGAGTTGGCCCATGAATAAACGAGACAAAGAATTCATGAATAACTACTAAAATACAATCAATTTAACAATCCATCAATTTTTATTTTATTTTTGGTCAAGAAAAGCAATTTTTTTTTCAAATTTCATAGAACCAGTGACACTCTTAGAATTAAGTGCACAACTAAAAACAGAGGAAAAAACGTTACATAGTATAATTACAAATGGATGCACTACTAAGAGATAACATTAATATCAAGGTTTAATTGCACTTTTTGTCCCCCAATTATCACAATTTAGTGATTTTGATCCCCCGTTTTTAATTTGGCGATTTTGGTCCCCCACGTTTTGATAAGTTGCGATTTTGGTCCCTCCGCCAACTATTCCGTTAACCTTGCTGACGTGGCTGACGGAGGGACCAAAATTGCAACTTATCAAAACGTGGGGGACCAAAATCGCCAAATTAAAAACGGGAAGACCAAAATCGCTAAATTGTGATGATTGAGGGACCAAAAGTGCAATTAAGCCCTTTTTTTTAACACAAACGAGTAAAATATTCGATGCATAATCCTTTCTTCCTATTCATTTGTCTCATGGAAAATAATACACTTATATATCACATGTGAATGCCAAAATTGTTCATTTGAATCTTGTTTATTTATATTTATTTATAATTTATAAAATTTGAAATTATATTATCGTACTTATATTTTAGTTTTTTCTTTTAGAAAATATCGTATCTTGTATCCGACAATTTCATACATGTATTGATGTTATATTGTCGACAACAAAATATGTGTTTTTTTTAAAACGTATGATTCATTAGAGTGGGATATCGAACCTCTAACATGTTCTTAAGAAAAGCAACAATTTCTCCCCAACCGTTGTTAAATTTATTTTTAGACAATATATGACAATTTCCTTTATATATATATATATATATATATATATATATATGTATATATATATATGCAAAATAAGAAAGGTGGGAAAATTGCATAAATTCGAGGTATCAAATTCAAGTGTTCGCATTTATGTCTCACGACTTTATCAATTTAGTTAATCATTGCGAACAAGATGACAAATTCTTTGATCGAAGATTCATGTGTGGACTACTCTATTTAAGAGTAAATAGAGTTGAAAATATAATTAAATCGAGATGCCATGATTTTGTAAACTTAAACATGACTTGAAGATTCTTCTTGAAGAAGAGTTTGCTTCAACTGTTGTGTAGTGTCCTGGAACACTAGATGTCCTTAACCCTCCAAATGCTCAAGACTATGGAATCGGGAGCCCTAGAGAGGATCAAGAGTTAATGTGTGACTTATGGTATTTCTGCAGTTCCAGTTGGGAAAAGCAGGTTCTCCCTAGTCAACATGTGTGCAGAGTGTCAACTTAGGGATGAGAGTACGTACCTGAAACCCTAGCTGTAGTGAGCTATTTATAGGGTTTGGAGGAGGCTGATATGGGCCGTCTGGGCCCTGTATCAGGGTTGAGCTGAACCAGGATTCTGAGAGATAATATCGGAGGATTATGCTCTTAGAATCTGGATAGGATCAGCTGAAGATCTCATGTCTAGGCTGTTGCGAGAATCTAGGAGTGATTTGCGGAAGGGATAAGAAGCCTCGGTGGGTCTGAGCTTATCCGCTAGCCGACGGTATGTCTCGACCTAGAGTCTCAACCCTGATGGATTGAGGACCGATGATGAGGCTCGGTTCCATCAAGTCCGAGCCTGGTCCTTTGGGTATACTCGGAGTCTATGAGTCCGAGCGAGGGACGTTCATGTTAAGTGAACCGAGGGAAGTGCCCTTAGAGAATCCCTTTGACAAGGCTTGAATCCGTGTCTGGTCGGCAGACCCTACATGTTGGTTCCTTCCCAGGTTATCTCGATTTTGTGTGATATGTTGCCTCCCTTCGTGAATAATGGCTCAGATATTAGACTTTGGCCAGGTACAAGACTTGGTGATTTCTCCATCTCCTCGGCTTATATGCATCTTTGTGGTTTTGGCTCAATTGATAATGATCCACTATGGAAAAAAATCTGGAAATTGGAGTCTGTTGGTTTTCTGGCAAGTGTACCAGATCGTACAAGTAATATAGACAATGAAGTCCGAGTATCGTACCCAAAGGAGTGACTATTTAATTAATTCCACCTAATTAATATTACTTAGTGAACGAGACAAAGGATTTATGAATTTGTAAATAAAAATAGAAATTAAAGTAAAGGACTCTTTGACAAGGGAAAAATCGGGATGTAGTTTCGATGAAGGTTCCTAAAACGTTTAACAACGAATTGATTTGTTTTCCTAAATTCTGAATTTGTTTTGTAAAGATAGAAAACGCCTAATGTCTTAGCACGTTTCCGTATTTTAGGTATTAATCTCCCAATGATGTCTCAAGAGAGCCTTAAAAACCTAACCCTTAATTACGTTCAATCAAAACTTGTAAAAATTATCCAATTCATAGGAAAACATGTCTGTGCCTATGCAATTGAACTGTTTGATTATTAGGCTAAATCCTAAATTCATATGTCTATTCATAAAGGATTTCCAAAAGTCATGAAACAGCTTTTTTCATGAGAAACAAATTAGAACATAATCAAACACAAAATTCAATAACGGAAAACAAGATTAATTTATTACTAGAAATATTGAAAAGGTTCCATACATCTACTCCTACATTCCAAGGATGGAATTAGTTCATACTTACAAGAGAAAACACAATAAACATGATAAAAATAATTACCATGAATCCTTGCGCTAACTTCGTGTTCTTCACAAAAACCTCCAATCCTTGTTCCTTCTCCAAGTCTCAAATCCTAATCTACTATTATTCTCTGGAGTTGTATGAGTGTCTCCCTCCCTGGAATGAATCCTATTCCTCTTATTATATAAATAAAAACTAACCTAATTTTCAATCTAATGTGATAAGATTTTTATTTTAATAAAACTAATCCTAAATCTGAATATAATATGATAAGATCCTATTAAAATAAACTAATCTCTAATAATCTGGAGAAGATATGATTAAATCCACCAATGCTTGACGACGTGCGCTTGGGCGGGATCGACGTGCGCCTGGACGTGATGGCCTGCGCTTGGGCGCACGACGCTAATTTCACCATACTCTTGCTTTTGCTCTTTTGACCCCATTTCCTGGTCTTGTGCACCCATTCTTGAATGTGCATAGCATCTTAACCGTCAAACTCGCCTTCTCAGTTCCAACTTCAAGGTTTTATTACTTGCTTCTTTTTTCCTTTTTCCAATTTCAACAAATTAAGCTCCAAAACCTGAAATTAAGATCCAAAAAGGGTACAAAATCCACAAAGATCTCGTTCCTCGTCGTTAGTAGATAAAATCAATCTTTTCCTAACAATTACTTGAGAAACAAGCCAAAATCACTAAGAAAGAGGGTAAATTATCACTCAAAAACATCATATTTCTGGCTCCAATCACTCCCCCAAACTTAACATTTTGCATGTCCCAGGCAAAAGTAAAACAAAAATTCAGAGCCTCAAATCCTCCCCAATCAAGACATAGCTACTCAATCATGAACTCCGACTCACCTACCCATGATTCCTCTCTTCACTAGCAGATCACCTGAATGAAAACCAATTGATAAGACAACCTCAAAGTGAATAAAAGATTAGTGACCACATCATCTCACAACATCTCTCATGTGTAAGGGTAATATTTATCAATTCACTCAAGTTCAAACAATGAAAGCATGTTACCATAAGCTTGACTATGGACCTATATCTCCACTGAATTATTGACAGCACGCACAAATCAAAAGGTCTTTAATTTGGTTGTAATGGGGTCATGGCTAAAAGTGTCAGGTGGGATAAAAGAAGCAAAGGATAACACAAAGGACTTATTTTAATAAAATCACGAATCTTCCCTTTTGAATCATGAAATGAGCAACGAAAGTGGTTACACAAACACAGCTCAACTCATTTGTCTCCCTTTTTCTTCTTTTTTTTCTTCCTTCCTATTCTCTTCTTCTTCTTTTTTTCTTTTTCACTTTTTCAGCACATTTTTATTATGCTTTTTTTTCGAAGAGAGATAGAAATACATTTGTCAACATTTAACACTTTCACCATTTTTATGTAACATTCCACTCAATTGCTCATTCAAAAATTCAAAGGTACTTCATAAAAATATTTCAATTAATGTTGGGTACCAAAGAAAATCATATCTCATCAAGCTCAAAGTGGGCAACTAAAGGAACATTATTTCTCAAAAGTTGTTGAAGGCCTCAAAAACACAAACCTAAGTGCCTTAATCATGTTCATACGTGCAATCAATTGTCAATTTTGAAAAGGTCACAAGTCAAGTTCTAGAACAAACAAACAAAGCGAACAACACTCATGAAAGAAATAGGAGTTTCATCACAATATTCATTAAACATTACTCCTTCAAGTGTATAGGCTCAAAATCTCACTGGTTAAGGTCAATTCACTAATCAATCATTCACAACAAGTTTGCCAAACAACTAATTTTCAAAAAATTTCAAAGCTAAATCCAATTAGTATCTAGGTAAAACAAGTCGAAAATCACAATCAAGCATTTGCACCTATCAAAGGGACAACTCTAACACCTAGAATCAGTGCCTACTCATGCCAAGACACAAACCAACACAAAGCCAGGGGAAAAATCAAGTTCAGACCCTCCCCCAAACTTAGAATGTGGCTTGTCCTCAAGCAACAAATCTATCCTAAACTACAAAATAAAAATCAAAAACTAAAAACAAAAGCAAGGAGTTAGAGACTTCCCTTTGTAGCACAGCATTCTCTCTTGATGCACCATGGAGGAGACTCCCCCAAACTTATTCACCTGTGTCACATGAACAACTAAAAATAGTGCTTGAAGCACCCCATTAGCAGTTACATATAGAAAACTCTAAACTCTTTATTCAATCTCCTAATTAAAAATTTAAATCCTACACTACTACAAAACTAAAGAGAATCCACCAGGATCCCAAATTCTATAGCACAACTTCCATGTTATGCAGCAGTAACAAGTTATTCCTGGATCCCATGGAAATATGCACGGATGATGTTGGAGCAAATGTTTAAAAATAGTTTCAAACCCTCCCGGGTCAAATGGTGCATTTTTCACTCCAAGCATCATCACATGGTGCTTGTCTTTCCATCATGCATGGAGTCTATGAAAGTATAAATTCCATGGCTTAGCAAGGTTGCCTTTTCAGGCTCTGAAAAGGAGAGCAATGGCTTATCATCATCATGAGCATCAGGGAAGTCATAAAAAATTAAGGGGTAAATTGAAGGAAATTTTTTTGAGGGTTCCACATATTCATGCAATCCAATACATTTAGCAAGAGCAGAAAATTCATCATGCAAAGTGGACCCTAATTCAACCCCTAGACTCATCCCATTATTCAATTTATCTTGTTTCACTTCCTCAATCTTATCATGCACAATTTTTTCTTTTTCTATGGATTTAGAAAATGAAGCACTTTGGTCTTCCATAATAGAAGATTTTTGTACCACCTCCTCTAAAAGACCATCAAAAACTTTAATCTTATCAAAAACATTTTGTGCAAAACATGATGGAATAGGTGACGACAAAATAAAATTGATACATTCTATGTCATCATGAGAATAAGCCATGTTACATAAAAAAAATAAAAATATATACCCAAGTTACACTAAGTAAAATTAAATTAGTACCAAAATTAATTAAAACAGAATCACTCCCCGGCAACGGCGCCAAAAACTTGTTGGTTTTCTGGCAAGTGTACCAGATCGTACAAGTAATATAGACAATGAAGTCCGAGTATCGTACCCAAGGGAGTGACTATTTAATTAATTCCACCTAATTAATATTACTTAGTGAACGAGACAAAGGATTTATGAATTTGTAAATAAAAATAGAAATTAAAATAAAGGACTCTTTGACAAGGGAAAAATCGGAATGTAGTTTCGATGAAGGTTCCTAAAACGTTTAACAACGAATTGATTTGTTTTCCTAAATTCTGAATTTGTTTTGCAAAGATAGAAAACGCCTAATGTCTTAGCACGTTTCCGTATTTTAGGTATTAATCTCCCAATGATGTCTCAAGAGAGCCTTAAAAACCTAACCCTTAATTACGTTCAATCAAAACTTGTAAAAATTATCCAATTCATAGAAAACATGTCTGTGCCTATGCAATTGAACTGTTTGATTATTAGGCTAAATCCTAAATTCATATGTCTATTCATAAAGGATTTCCAAAAGTCATGAAACAGCTTCTTTCATGAGAAACAAATTAGAACATAATCAAACACAAAATTCAATAACGGAAAACAAGATTAATTTATTACTAGAAATATTGAAAAGGTTCCATACATCTACTCCTACATCCCAAGGATGGAATTAGTTCATACTTACAAGAGAAAACACAATAAACATGATAAAAATAATTACCATGAATCCTTGCGCTAACTTCGTGTTCTTCACAAAAACCTTCAATCCTTGTTCCTTCTCCAAGTCTCAAATCCTAATCTACTATTATTCTCTGGAGTTGTATGAGTGTCTCCCCTCCCTGGAATGAATCCTATTCCTCTTATTATATAGATAAAAATTAACCTAATTTCCAATCTAATGTGATAAGATTTTTATTTTAATAAAACTAATCCTAAATCTGAATATAATATGACAAGATCCTATTAAAATAAACTAATCTCTAATAATCTGGAGAAGATATGATTAAATCCACCCATGCTTGACGACGTGCGCTTGGGCGGGATCGACGTGCGCCTGGACGTGATGGCCTGCGCTTGGGCGCACAAAGCTGCGCTTGGGCGCACGACGCTAATTTCACCATACTCTTGCTTTTGCTCTTTTGACCCCATTTCCTGGTCTTGTGCACCCATTCTTGAATGTGCATAGCATCTTAACCGTCAAACTCGCCTTCTCAGTTCCAACTTCAAGGTTTTATTACTTGCTTCTTTTTTTCCTTTTTCCAATTTCAACAAATTAAGCTCCAAAACCTGAAATTAAGATCCAAAAAGGGTACAAAATCCACAAAGATCTCGTTCCTCGTCGTTAGTAGATAAAATCAATCTTTTCCTAACAATTACTTGAGAAACAAGCCAAAATCACTAAGAAAGAGGGTAAATTATCACTCAAAAACATCATATTTCTGGCTCCAATCAGAGTCATCGGAACGAGTGAGATGCTTTGCCTGGAGAGTTGCTCATGGCAAGCTCCTTACTAACGAAAAAAGGTTCAAGTGGGGATTAGGCTCGTCTAATTGCCCCCAATGTAATGATCACGTTGAATCAGTTTTGCATGCGCTTCGTGATTGCCTGTTTGCTAGCTCAATGTGGATTCATTTGGTGGAATCGCGTTTTGTTTCTGATTTTTTCACTACTGATCTTCGTTCTTGGGTCCGAAATAACATTTTTGGTGACTTTGGGAAGGACAAGTCGGTTAGTTGGAGTGCTACTTGGGCTTAGGGGTGTTTGCTTCTCTGGCAATGGCGAAATGAGAGGATCTTTAGGGATGATTGTGTTCTTCCTCACCAACCTTGGAACATAGTCACTGAAATGGTCGCAACTTACAAGCAGGTTGTCTTTAATCCTTTGATTGCAATCTCATTTCAGAAGGTTGAGAAATTTATTTCTTGGAAGGCTCCTCCTTATGGGTGGGTGTGCCTCAACACGGATGAAGCTGCTAAAGCTAAGCATGGTGGTGCTGGTTGTGGTGGTGTGATCAGAAATGTTGATGGAGGTTGGCTGGGAGGTTTTGCAGTAAATCTTGGTGAGTGCACTGCGTATATAGCGGAGTTATGGGGGGTTTTTCATGGTCTTAAAATTGCTCGAAGTAAAGGCTTCACTGATGTTGAATTGCAAATTGACTCCAATTGTGTGGCTTGTACCTTGCAAGGTGATCTTTGTGGAAGTTCCTTGGGTTTTTCTCTTGTGCAGCAAATTCGGAGTATGTTATCGTGAAGCACATTTATAGTGAAGCAAATAAAGCTGCTGATGTTATGGCTAATCTTGGGTGTTCTTTAGATTATGGGCTCTCTTATTTTGATGTTCCCCCTCCCCAAGTAGCTCCTATGATGCTCTTTGATGTAATGCGGGATTTTACCCCTAGACAAATCTTAGTTTAATCTTTTTCTTGGGGCTTTGCCCCCTTTATTTACCAAAAAAAAAAAAAGACTTGAAGATTAAAGGATTACAAACTCCTTTTTTTTTTCCTCAAACCTCATCTCATTTTCTTGGTCTCTTACCTTATTTTTTGATATCAAATTGTTTCCTCGCTCTTTTTTTTTTGTATTGTATTGGTCTCTTACATTTCTATCAATTTGGTCCATGAGTTATTGTTCATCTTACGTGAAACAATAAGATAAACACATGTGACATTTCTCTATTCACTTTTTTGGTAAACATAAATTTTCTAAAAAAAACTTACACATAAAGCCATAAAGAATATTATGTTTATTACATCGAAAAACATAAAATTTTGGTTTTTTTTTAATAAAAGCACTTTTTTTTATTCTTGGTTTGCATATATCTTTTTCTTATAAGAATTTTGTATATTAGAAATGTTTTCCTACCAATTTCTCTACCTCTTTTCAACTTACTATCCATAAATTTATTACTGAAACATCTACTATACTTATATAAAAACATCCCTTTTCGAGGCACTACGTTTATCGGAGAAATTTTCGAGGCACTACGTTTGTTCGCTTAAGGAATACTCGCACCAAAGCATTTGTAGGTAGATAATATCGCCTTTAATCAAAATTATAATTTAAAATCAATAAATTATTTGTTCAAAATTAATATTTAAAATTAAATAAATTATCTATACGTGGAATATGTTGAATCATTATCCTCATTTTGTTAAAAAAATTCATTATCCTCAAAAAGATCGATAATCACAAAGAGATGATGCTTGAACATTATCTGTATCTGAAATCATTATCCTCGGTTTGATGAAAAAAGAAGTAATCATTATCCTAAAAAAAAATTTTAAAAAAATATCACTATATATAACATGGTCTCACCTTCATTCTTTACCTTTGTTTCACCTTCAAATCTCTCTACTTCCAAGAATTCTCTAATTTTATTATTTCATAATTTTTCTCATTCTGACACTGTCACAATCACTCGCATCCAACTCTGATCTTCCTATTTTCATGCTTAGTCTCGACAGACCCAACCAAGATCATATCGTAGCTATCTATGATATCCGTGATCCGAATTTTCAAACCCGTTTTGGAGGCCAAAACATAAACCCATTTGAGGTTTGGATTTTTCACTCTGAATCTACTATAGCTTTGATATTCATTTTGTAAACTTTAACTGCTATTTTTCATTTTTATTTTCCAATGCCCTGCTCATCTGAAATATTTCTGTATCACTTATCAACCTCTACCTCTCCCTGCACCTATCAAAAGAAGTAAAAACACTGGATTAAATTCATTTACACGATCTATGCTATGTAATATGCTGGATGGGATGTAAGCATGGGGGGCATGATTTATTTTAGATTTAATTGTTTATTGAATCATATATAATACCGCCTCTAGCCTCTAGGTCTGTGTTATAAGATTAGAACATGGAGCATGACTACCATGGGATTTTATTTTATAATAACACATACCTTCTATCTATCTACTATGGCATAAACTTAAACTCCAAATTCCCTTCTTTCCCTTAAACATCAAAACAAGGGAAATTATTTACTTTTTACATTGGCGAAATATTTGGCCCATCAGGAACTCATCCAAGTAAAATAAAATGATAATAACATTAGTAAAAATTTGAGGGATATAAGCTTAACCATTGAACAGTTGGTATAAATGCAATGCAATAAATGCATTTTGGAATACTGAAATGCATAATCAATTCATTTATGATAGCGCTGTTCAATTTGGCCATGTATATGAAAAAAATTAAGTGAAATAGATTATTAAAATTTTTCACATCATTCTTCCAACAACATTAAAATATCATCATTAATTTTATTTAATAATTAAATTAAAATTAAAATCCTATAAATAAGTCTCATAATATATTAAAAGATAACAATAACATTAAAAAAACAGGATACAAACTACAGACCCAAAAATTTTGGGGAAGTTTGACACACAAAATTGTATATTAAAATAAAAAACATTATAAAAAAACATTATCTAAATTTATATTAAAAGATAACAACAAGATACAAACTACAGACCCAAAGATAAAAACAAATAAATTCAATCTAAATCTCTTCCTACTTTTTTTGTAACCATTTTATCTAAATGTATTATCGAGATAAATTTATTTGTTTTTTATCACAATAACTATGAAAAAATAATAATTAATATAAAAAGTGTTATATTAAAAAACTGAGGGATTAATCTATAAAAAAAAAACTTATGGGTTATTTGGTTAGGATATTCGGGAATAAAATTTTTTGATGCTATCCACAAATTACAAAAAGGAGATAAACATAATTCATTATTTTTAAAATTTAAATGATAATTATAATAAAAAATATAATAAAGGTAGATTATATCTTATAAAAATGACAATTTTTTTTATACATAATTTTATATTATTTATTATTATGAGCTCATTTTTTAATTTTACCTGAAACAATTTTTAAACCAAACAATATTTTATCAGTATTGAAATATCGAAATTGAGAATATTTCAATATTTTTTTAAAAAGTAAAACAAATTAAATACTAATAAAGTATAGATTTTTTTCAATCATTACAAATAATATGGATATATGATTAAATATAATGATTATCATTTTGTAAAAAGTTTTCAATGGATAAATATTTTAGTTGTTATAATCTCTATAAAAAAATTGTAACAGATTAAAAAAAAAGGTACATACATTTCAAAAATTTAAAAAAAAAATTAAAGATGATTAGAACAATTAGGATAAAGATTTTTTAGGATCAAATCTTATGATTAATTTGGGATAAGATAAACGATGAAAAATATCAAAATATTTAAATATGAATAATAATAATAATAATAAATGTGATAATCATATTAAAAAAATAATAATTTATATTCAAAAAATACTAAATTATCATGTCCCATGAAATAGGAAATATTTTGATTTATCCTTAAATATACTCATAATATCATCAAACAAAAAAAATATTAAAAACATTCTTTAATAAATAAGGAAGGATGATAAAAATAAATAAATAAGGAACATATCAGATATAAAGTGTTACTTTTTATTTATACAAGAAAGTACAATATTTCTTAACAAAATCATTTAAATTAATTTTTTTTAAGTGTAGTGTTTGATTTAAGTCTCTGTCTTTTTGTATAATTTTTTTTATTGTTGTGTAATAATAATCTTTACTTTAAAATAAAAACAATCTTTACTTTAAAATATTTATTATAAAAAATTAAATTATCAATAACCCATGCATTGCACGGGGTGAGAGTTAGTAATATCAATAAATTTATCACTCATCTCTCATTAACAATCAAACAATGATAAAAAAAAGCGCAAATATTTACTAATTTACTCGTTTCATTTCTAAATGATTATCATTTTATCAAAATTATTTTGTTCCTAATGTCAATCTGCAAAATTGAGATAACATTAATTGTTATTTTTATAATTTTACATTCATTTAATTAATAAGAGAGATAATAAGTGAGTGAAAATGATCAATTACTTTTGATAAATAATAAAACAAGTATTGATTCACACAACAAAAAAAAAAATCGAATATACTTATGGCAAAATTACTCATTTGACCCCTTATGTTATTTATTTATTCCAAAGTGATCTCTCAAGTTTTTTTTTCGTTTGAAAGTGATCCTCTAGTTAATTTCTGTTTGCATTGTTAGTCTTTATCGTCAATTTTCTGTTAATTTTAATAAAATAATAATATTTTCTCTTTCTTCTTCCTCCTTCTATATTTTTGACTAGGTTTTTGGGCACCCTTGTTTGTTTTTTTTTTTCAATGAGGTCTTCTCTCTCTCTCTCTATATCTCTTCGTATAATCAGATTTGGTCTCCTCGTCAACTTCAACAACGTGGTGAAACTTGATGATGTAGGTGTTATCTAAAAAAATGAGTTATTGCCGGAAAATATTGGAGCTCGTCAGAGAAGATAACCGGAGGGAGAAGATAACAAAAAAATTGACTAAGAATGACTTAATAAAATTTGAGAGACCGCTTTCAATCTTTTTTTTTTTTTAAAGATAGTTTGCCTATACTTATTAATTCATGCAACTTTGAACGAAGATTATTTAAAAATGGATGGAGCATATACATGACCTCAAACAATACTTTATTCCCTCCTAAAGTCTTGACCATACGAAAAATGCACGAGTTTTAAGAAATTGTTAAATGATGTATTCCCTCTGTTTCATATGTATTGTGTTTTACGGTTATGTACGAGTTTTAAGAAATTGTTAAATGATGTAAATTTTTTGTATTTTGACTATAATGCCCTTATATAATCATTATTGAAGAGAGAAAAAAGTATTAGAAGTGAAAAAGAGAGTGTGATAAATAAGGGTGTATTTGGAAAAATAGCATTGATTATGTATTCGATTTATAAAAGAACAAAACTTATAAAACATGATACAAATGCTAAAATAACACTATTTATGAAACGGAGGGAGAGAATTTGAGGTAATTTAACTACAATACTCTTTTGTAATCATTAATTATTAAGGAGAAAAAAAATTGGAGGTGAGAAAAAGGTGGATATAAATAATGATATAATTGAAAAAATAGGATAATTTTGTATTGAATTTATAAACGGTCAACATATATAAATAAAAAAACTATATGATCAATATTTTTCAATTAGATGAATAAATAATATTCCATCATGTCCTATATACATGCCTCCTTCTGAATACTTTTTTTTTTCTTTAATACAAGTTTCATTTTCAATTTTCAATAACATCAATTATTTTTTTTCATTTACACCCTTATTTACTCAACACTTTTTAGATTTTCAATCATAATTATAGGGGTGATTTTGAAAAAATATATATCAAATATTTATATTTCTAATATAACTAATAATATTATCTAACTTTTTAAAAGGGTCGAAAAATCAATGTTGCACCAATACGAATACGATATTAAATGCTACTTCCTCCGGTCCTATATATAGGTCACATTCTAGAAAGTTTTCTTGGTCCTAATTATAAGTCACTTTATATTTTCTATGCATCATTTATTGATTTTTCTCTTTTTTGCCCTTATTAAATGCTTTGACTATCTATGTGTTTTTTGTTGTTCATTAATGAGTGCGAATTTTCCAAGAAAAGTTAAGGGGATAAAATTGTAATGTTACAATATATTCTCATAGAATTCATAAAACCAACCACTTTCCTTGGTATGTGTAATTCGGTTAAGTATGCCCTATAATAATGATCGGAGGGAGTAATACAGTACCACTGTACCAGATATATAGTACGACATTTTTAAAAAACCGGATATGAGTATGATAATATAAATTCAAATTTTTATAAATAAATATATATAAATTAAATGCAAATAAAAGATTTTTACATTGAAATACTCCCTCCGTTCCAATTTAACTGTCACTTTAGCAATTTCACACATATTAAGAAAGTCATTTAATATTTCAATTTTCAAGAGAATTATTAAATAACTTTACTATAATACCCTCAAAGTACATTAATTATCACCCATTTCACATATTTCAACACATTAAATGCAAGGTTAAAGGTGGAAAAAATCAATTAATACATCCTCGAATTTCTAAAGCAACAAATAATTTGGAACAAGCTAAAAATGCTAAAGTGATAGATAATATGGAACCGAGGGAGTAATAATGAATGCGTGGGAGTACACCATCCGTAATAAGGAGGAGAGAGAGAGAGAGTAATTTTGGTGGCAAACATAGAAAGCAGGAAGATTCGTAGAAATAGAGAGAGGGAAAAGTGGTGGGATGATACCGGGGAACAAACGATAACCATAACATACAGTAACCTCTCCTCCTATTCCGAATTCCAACACTGTGAATCTGTGATGGTGAATGTGAATGTGACGACAATGCCCTTCTCATCATCATCATCATCATCATGTCGATTCCGCCCTCTCCCTCCCACGCCAACTGTATCCGTTTCACTTCCACCTACTCCCTTTTCCCTTTTTTCTATACTATTTTTTTTATTATTTTATTACTATTATTATTGCCCAAATTCCAATCCCTCATTATATTATTCCTTCCTCCTCCTTCTTTCACGCTTTCGCAAATCTAATCTCAAATCTATCTATCTCACTCCTCTCCCCCGGCCTCTTCCACCTCCACCCTTCATAAACTACCCATAACCATAAGCCATGTAATGTAAAGTTGTAAACCCACCCCCTTTCCTTTCATTACCAGGTAGTAGTAGTAAATAGTAATTTAACTAACTAACTAACTAACTAACACTTTCCTTTTATTTATTTATTTTATTTAAATTATTGATTAATGTCCGTACACTATATAGTACTATAGTAGTAGTATCTTATTGATTATGGTTGTTGACGTTGTAATAGTAGTACTAATTTATTGTGACTTTTAATTAATGGATGCTACATATAACTTGGTTTGATCTTATTTGATTTGATTATCGGGACTTGGCTTTATTTATTAGGTGAGCGTGGTCATTATCGGGATTCAATTGGATCGGATCTCATTTTCTTCATTCATTCATTCATTGGCCATGGACATCCGTGGCGATGCTGATACTGGTTCCTTTTCCAGGTTTTCCACCTGCTCATCCTTGAATTGAATTGGATGTTTTCATTTCCCCAATTTCTTGTTCAATTTTCAACATTCCTAATTGAACCATGTCTTAAAACACTTGTTTAATTACTCTCGTGTCTTTCTTCCGTGTGGAATGATCTTTGGTTCCGTTCGATCTCGGAACTCATTTGTTCGGAAAAGAAAAAAATAATAGTTGATAGGAGTCCTCATTTAGATAGGTGCAGTGTATGACTACAGACATCTAGTTAATTGCTTGATATTTACAATTAGAAATCATGAATAAATTCAAGCTTTTTTGTTTCCATACAGCTTGTTCGCAGCTGTGTCGTACGGAATTTCCTCGATGGCCATGGTTTTTATCAACAAGGCTGTTCTTATGCAGTATTCACACTCAATGACTCTCCTTACATTGCAGGTATCGCTAAATTCAAATAATGGATAACACTAAACTTTGTAGTGCTTTAATTCTTCTTAAGATTTATTGTTTTGGAATGTTGAATATTGAAACTGATAACGGTTTCTACCTTTCTTAGCAACTGGCGACCGCCTTGCTTATACACTTTGGTCGAAGAATGGGATACACAAAAGCAAGAGGAGTAGATATGGCAACTGCCAAGCGGCTTCTCCCAGTCTCAATTTTCTATAATGCCAATGTTGCTTTTGCTTTGGCAAGTTTGAAAGGAGTCAATATTCCAATGTATATTGCGATAAAGAGGCTTACACCACTTGCCGTACTTATTGCCGGGTTCTTCTATGGAAAGGGGAAACCTACTACGCAGGTAATTTTTCTTTTTTTCGAATAATTTATCGTTAATGCATTATTATATAGTCTGTCATAGTTTATGTAAGAGAAACGATAAAAATTCTTAGTTAAACTTTTATACACAATGATCAAATAGGGTTCTTAGATAAGCATTTGTGTCTTTTAAAGAAGGATAAGAACCATTTGTTGAACATTATCGTTGTTGATAACAAGAGGGTGTTGCAGTAAAAAGGAAGCTTTGATCTTATTGTGGAAAAATTAATCCCGAGTGTATTCTAAAATTCGAGAAAGAACCTTACACAACAGTTAACTGTGTCAAAATGTTATGTCCATTTTCTCATACATTGGCATAGAGAACACTGTTAAACTACAGTATGTGGGTTTAATGCCAACCTTGTCACTTTTTTGCTTTTAAGTGATATATTGGCCTTGGGTGTTTTCATTTCTCTCTTGACCTGTGAAAATGGTTTTCAATGTTAGACTTGTAGTCACTTGCTTTTAGTAGAGTTCACACTCAATAGAGCATGGTTACCTTTCTGTCAAATTTTAGGTGACTCTTTCAGTGATGTTGATTGCTGCTGGAGTTCTCATTGCTGCCCTTGGAGATTTTTCCTTTGACCTTTTTGGGTATAGCATGGCATTCATTTCTGTATTTTTCCAGGTGATATGCTGATATTTTGTTGTTCTTAATCTTATAATGGACTCTAATTATGCATGCTTTGCTCACAGTGTTACTTACTCATCTTTGCAGACCATGTACCTTGTGCTGGTTGAAAGATCTGGTGCTGAGGATGGACTTTCATCAGTGGAAATCATGTTCTATAATAGCTTTTTATCTCTTCCATTTTTGATGTTTCTAATCATAGCCACAGGGGAATTCCCGGATTCTTTATCAATTTTATTCGCAAAGGTCAGAGTCTTTCTTAACTTGTTTCTTTGTGTTGGAATTTGTCTGTGATCAAGCTTTCTTGGATTGAATGCTTCAAAGTTCAAACTCTCGGAAACTTCTTTCTTTCGATCTAAACAATCCAATGAATAGATTGATTTCAAATGGAATTTCGAAAGGCCTCAGAAATAGTTTGATGTAGCTACTATGAGGTTATTTCCAGCAGTAAATTATCTTCGGTATTCAGTCATGTCCTTTGATTGTCTGAGTTTTTGGATAATTCAAGAACTGTATTAGTACGAGTCTTCATTTCCTCTCTCAGATAATATCCATCAGGAAGTTTCATGCTACTTTCTGCTTGTCCTCTCTAGAAAATTACCCAGAATCTAACAGGTCCATTTCCCGCAAAACAAAACAATCTCCACCTTGTGGGATATAAAAGATATTTAGTTTGCTGAAACTGGGAATGAAACCAAAATCGCTTGATGTATTGCCTAGTAGTTATTTTGTGAGAATAAATCAAGTATCATAACTTAATATTTATGGTTAAGAACTGAAGCCATGGCTTGCAACATATTTTGGAAATGCTAACAAAATTGCATATATCTGATGCTATGCCATAACTGGGTCATAGTATTATATAGAGCCATATGATGGGAGCAGCTTTTGATTTTTGTGTGATAAGATGGGCCACTTTACAATAACTTGTTCTTTAATAATGTACTGGATGCTTTATATAATTAAAATTAACATTAATAGATAAGCCGGTCCACTTTCTTTAGTTCTTCTTAATTAAAGTAAAGTCCTAGCAAAGTGTACTATCTAGGAGTCATTTATGAAAATAAGTCAAGGATTATAAAAACTTAATAATGGTGTTTGACTACTGAAGCCATGGCTTGCAACATATTTTA
This sequence comes from Crotalaria pallida, assembly GCA_037953625.1. Taxonomy (NCBI): domain Eukaryota; kingdom Viridiplantae; phylum Streptophyta; class Magnoliopsida; order Fabales; family Fabaceae; genus Crotalaria; species Crotalaria pallida. Next base: position 161,170,454 of record CM075650.1, read on the forward strand.
GAAAAGCAAAAAATCTTCATAAATCTGACGATATGTCATAAGTAACAGTGTCTTATATTATATAGTAATGTATCTAATGCAAAATTTGTTTTCCTTTGCAGAGTTATTCATTTTCATTTTTGGTGATCCTTGTTATTTCATTGGTGATGGGCATTGTTCTCAACTTCACCATGTTCTTGTGTACTGTTGTTAATTCAGCTCTAACTACAACTATTGTTGGCGTTCTCAAAGGGGTTGGTTCTACGGTAAGCTAGGAGCGATCCTGTGTTTGCTATAAAAAATTTCTGTTTAAAGCACAGTATTGAATTTGGATCTATTCTCCTGGCAATGAGTATATTGATATGCATACGTTATCCATCATATTATGTTCTTTTATACATATTCTAATCGACTAAATAGATGCACACACGCCCTTTCTGTTAATTTATATCTAGTGTTAAATGAAAACACTAAATAGGTTTCTTGTTTCTTCTTTCAGACCCTTGGCTTTGTCTTACTGGGTGGTGTTCAAGTCCGTGCTTTGAATGTGACTGGATTGGTTATCAATACAGCGGGTGGTGTGTGGTATTCATATGCCAAATATCAGCAGAAAATAAGTAAGACGGTGAAGCAAATACCAGATGTGGAGGCTCATCGTAAATAGAAGTGGTGTTGATGAGTTGCGATGAAAGCTATTAGTTACTATATCATTGCTTCGTTACTTTGATTTACTATGATTTGTAAACACAGGAAGTTTTGTTTTGTTTTGTTTTTTTTTTTTTAAAAACGTTATCATAATTTAACAGTCATTACAGGCGCACATAGTCAGAGCTTCAGAGATAGTAATACTGACATGAAGATATTCAGAGATCAATAAAATTATTGTAGTTATATTGTGCACATATGGTATATCAGAATATCAAATGGCATCTCTCAACAGAGATTTAGAATTGTTGATATTTGATAGGGTTATGGTAAAGCTTGTTAGTAGTTACCAACAGGGGAGGCCTTAGTTATGGGCTTCTAGCCTCTGTAATCTTTATGCAGATTAGCATTCTTGTGCTGCATGCTGTTTGCACCTTGCCTCGCCCCTGCCCTTTCAATTTTGACAATTATGATGTGGTTTGTGATCCTCTGATTTTATGTGCTGGAATATTTGAACCCCAAATGTGGTTATTTGGCCCCCATTGTTTCATCCGTCTACTGAAAGACGGTAATTTCCGTATAGGGGGAAACGGGAAAATGAACCTCATTTAAGTGTCCCGTATAGAAGGAAACGGAAACTTCCGTCTTAGAAAAAACGGAATAAGGAATTTCGAATCCGTCTGCTGTAAGAAGCATGTAAAAATTGTAAAATGCCTTTTTTTTGTACTTTCGTGTACTTTAAAACGGATACTTCCGTTTTTTCGACGACGGTATTGTCCGTCTTCTGTAGAACGGGAAAGCGAATTTCACCAAATTGAGGTTCATTATTCCGTCTTTAACAAGACGTGTTTTCCCGTTCATTTAGAGACGGAAACATTTGGGGGCCAAATAACCACATTTGGGGTTCAAATATTCCAGCACTGATTTTATTTCTTTTGGAGTACAATTAGAGTTGCAAGTGGGTATGGAATTGAATAGGAAATCTAGGGGAGGACCATCATGGTCAACTCAATTCACCCAATTAAGACATGGGCCGGTACCAAATGAGCTTTAAGTTTGGTGGCCCTTTAAGCACTTAATAGTGGTTGAGGATTATTATCAACTTTTGAGAAAAAATTAATGTCACACTATCCTGTATAATTACATGTAGTGTCATGATTACAAAAGTTGTTTCAGGCTATATGTTATATCATATCTGTGCAATTTATATATACTTATATTTTATTTCAGTGAGAACATGAGATTTTAGTAAACACAACATACAAAAAAAATTGTTTAAGCAGTGGGAGCAAAAATAAAACATAAATATAATAAATAAGATAAAATAACTAAATAATTATCTTATACTATTAAAAAGAATTCAACCCTTTAATTCTTTATGTGAAATTTCTTTTTGGTCCTCATCTTCCACCTTCAACTTACTTTTTTTTTCTTATTTAAAGTAGTGTTTATACCAATTAATCAAATATCATAGTGTGCCGCCACTACTCCAATAGCATCGATATCCACCCCCACAATACCCCTTTACTTTTTCTCCACCAGCATCTCTATCACTGCCAAGCCCATCCTCGTAACAGTCATTTTCAAAAACCATCATTTTCAAAATTCAACGTGTTTAAGCTGATGGGTGTAAAAGGTAACGATGGTAGTGATTGTCGTAGTTTGAGATGGTGAGTGGAGGTGACAGCAACAATGGCAATGACTATAATATATCAATGATAACCAAAAAGATGAGCATAGAATTAAAAAACTCAAAGGAGAGCAATCAAGAATCACCCAACTATCTAACCTCACCATGAATGAAAAAGATCTAAGTATCTCGTGCGGATAAAAAATATTCCGGAATTTGATTGAGTCAACTCATTACCAGTGACTAGTGGATTGTTTTGGATTAATTGAAGCCCCCACATACACAAAGTAGTTTAACTTCATAAGCATTTTTTTTCTCATTGAGATGGTATCCTAATCCACGGTAAAAAGAATTAATCCATTTTAGACAAAAACATCATTGAAGTGAATGATACAATCCTTTTGCAATAAAATTCTTAATATAAAAAGTAAGCACACTTTAACCCAGAATTTTATTTCAATATATTTTTAAAAATGTAAAATAAAAAAACAACTAACCAACCTAAATCGGCTACAAATTTTTATTTTATTTTTAACTAACTTGATTGAAATTCATTTATAAAGCGTCTCTACCAAAAATCTGCATGGCCGTAACTTTTCCATTTACGTAAAAGTTGCTTCATAGTCATTCCTCTAAAATTTCTGAGATTCTCTACTTGATTTCTTCAAAATCTTTAAACGTGACACTTATTACACCTTGATTTGATAGTGTTGAAGAAGCAGGTTAATCCTTCCTATATAGTAATGTATTATTTAAATTTTTAGAAATGTAGTTAAGAATAATGAAATGCATGAGGGGTGGGACATATCCCGTGATGGCCACGAGGGAAAGTAGAGGGAGAAGGTTGGAGTACAGATAGAGGAGTGTAGCCAGATATCACTAAGACACTAACATTACATTACATGTAATTAAGGTTATGCCGTGTCATCTATACCTCTTCCTCGTGTGCTGTCTGTTGTTCTCTTCAATATCAATTATCAAAGCTGGCTATGTCTGTAATACCTTTTTTGATACTGACAATATTATTATTGCCTCAATATTAATTGAAATGGGGTTTGAGACAAGGAAAGAAAAAATTGAAATTGGTTCCAAAAAAAAAAAAAAAAAAGAAATTGGAGTTAAAAACATTTGGACCAATAAACTCTGTTACATATCCTTGCCATGTCCAAGATCTTACCAACATGGCATGTAAAAGTGTAAAATTACATAATGCGTAACACACCCTGATAATAAAATGAAAAATGGGTTTTCCATTTACACATGCACCCTAATAAAGTGTAAAATTGGTTATGCAAAAAAGTATCGTGCAATTCATCAAAGCCCAATTCTTCGTCTTCATTCTCCAAAAGCAACAAATGCCATTTCCATTTTGTAGGAAAAAAAAGTAATCGAAAACAAAATTTACTTTTAAATTATCAATTATACTTATCTCTAATCCTATTATCAATCAAAGCTAAGCTAACCGTGAGAAAGTGAATGTGTAATTATTTTTAGATCAGTCAGCGAATGGCGATTTTATGCATTATATTGGTTGAGTTTAATAAGAGTTTGGTCCACGCACCTAAGGGTCACTTTGATTTTTTGTTATGAAGAATGTTAAGTATTACTAGTACATGCGATTTAAAGATAATAACTTTGCATTAAAAAGTAATAAATATATTACTCTAAAATCTAGAATAATTTATAACAAAATTTCCATTCCTCAAATTCTTAAAACAATATCAAGACCCTTTTGTTATCAATGGTAGTAGCTCTTTGCGTGTGGGGTTAACTTATTTAGATTCTAACATAAGGCAAGGGGTGCAAAATAATTAGGTGTAAATCACTTCTCGATCAAATGCTTACATATAGCTGAATTAGAATGGAGACAATGAAGAAAAAATAATAAAGCAAGATAATTGGACATTAGAAATTATGTACTAAATATTTAAGACAATGAAAGTGGAAATGCGTGTAGAATTACTTGCTATGAACATACATAAGCGCAACAATTTTTCTTCTATTATTTTCTTTGATGGGCAGGGAATATTTTCTTTTCCCTTTTCCTTCAAGTGAAAGAGAAGAATTCTACAACAAAAAATCATCCTATACACTTTCCTCTTACCTCAAGATACGAATTACATCAAAGACAAATTATTCCATCTTTTCGAATTATTCAATTGTTGACGGTAAATTAAAAATAAACTATTACTATTAATTATTGCTTAGCAATAATATATTGTTGCTTATCTCTGCATACTATCATTTTTTAAATATTTTTTTTCTTATACTCCATTTGTTAGTACCTCTCATAGACATATATTTTTGCTGATCTTCCATGGTTACATTAGCAGATTACTAGTCATCTCTTATGTACGAGAATTTTAAGAATTTTTTAAGGTTTAAATATGTTTTATTCGTAGAGTTGCAGTGAGTTTTGATTTCGGTTTGTATATTTTTTCTTTAATTTTGTTCATTTTATTTTCCAAAATTTTGCTTTTAGTCCTTATGAATGACATGGTTAACACTTAACACCGACATGTAACATATATTACATTAATTGCTTACATAGTTAATTACGGTGCTAACATGCCATCGACCGAAAATAAAACCAAAATTTTTCGAAAAACGAAAGGATCAAAATCAATAGAAAAAGAGTACTAAGACCAAAATCGAAATCCACTATATTTAAAAGATGAAAACCAAGGAGGTGTGACACACCTGACTCGGGACTTTGTCTTTGATCCGCAAGGACATGGGTTCGAATCCCACATCGGCGGTATGAGCCTATAGAAAAACTCTTTTGTCCGCGTATGTCAGCCTAGTTGCTAGCTGCAGAGACAACTAGGTAGCTTAGGGTCCTGGGTTCTAGTTCTTTTTTTAATTAGTGTATGTTATGCTCTTTTGATTTGAGAATTTTACACTTTAAAACATTAAAGGGTGTGTTACATTTTTCAATTTCCATTTTTTTTTGGTTTACGAGGGAAATTTCATCGTCATTGTCGCACATTGACGACTCTATGGGCAACCTCGCCTCCAGGTCATAGCCTGCAAACTGTCTGGAGGAGAACAATCACTCTCGAAGGAGCGACAGACTCATACCTCCGAGGTATATCTTAGACGAAAAGTGTATTTGCCACCGATACCAAATTAACTTTCTTCTTCGTTTATCGAATTGTACTTTTTCTATCCTTAAATATAAATATTAGATAATGGAAGTATTTATTTTTTTATAAGCATTTATTTAATTTTTAATAACATTTTTCATTAATATTCTTATTTTTCAAAACATTTTAGAGTCTATAATTATAAGATTAGTTTTAAAAAGTATATCAAATATTATTAATTTTAATATCACTCATACTATTAATTAATTTTCTTAATTCATATGCAAATCTATTTCTAAAACTTCTATATTTAGAAGCGAAGAGAGTAGTAGTTGATTATGTACTAATAAAACTAAGATAAAAAAGTAGTAAGAGGCAAAGATTAACACATTTTCATTTTTTTCTTTTAAATCATTTGGAGTCCATATCACATGAATGTCTACTAATTTGAGCCTATGTTAAGCATGTAGATGATAGACAGTGCACTGATGATATAAATTTTTTTTTACACTTTTAGTGCACAAAATATTTTTTCATTTAAAAAAATAGTAATAAATAAATAAAACATAGAATTGAAGAGAGAGAATGAGAAATTGAGAATGGATCCTATACTTACTTACTGTATAATTTAGGCACAGCACAGTGCCACACATGGTCTATGCTGAGAATTAGGCACATACAAAGAGTAACAGATACCGATGAAGTGGCCAAACGCCCAAACCAATGAAACTGTCACACAGATACAGTTCCTCTCATTCACATACACACATTTGAGATCCAGCTCAGATAGTGTCTGTCAAGATTTTAGATTTTAGGTTGTTGGGGGCAATCTTCGTATCACATGTAGTGAAAGGCATATCTAAAATAAAGAGATTGATGGCACTCCTATAACAAGAGAGACATCATGTAATATTTCTTGTCCTTTTAATAAATTCAAACAATATCCTTCCAGAATAAAAAAAAAACAACATAAAATTAAATTTTTCTCTCCTTCCATTTTATCCTTTTCCTATCTTCCTCTCTTGAGTATGTTATGGGTCCATTTGACAACCCATTTAACATATGAAATTGAAATTTTAGTTTGGAACATTAATTCTAATTTCAATTCTTCAAAATTAAAATTGGTTCAATTTTGTATAGATTACACAAATAATTTTAAAACATAAAATTATAATTCTAAATTTAATTCCTTAAATTTGAGGTGATAGTAAAAATAAGGTGATGATGACAAAATTAGTGATAACAATGGCAATAACGAGATATCGGTGTCAACAATGACAAGGTGATAGCGATGACGGCTATGATGGATTGTTAAGATAAGGTTATGATGGAGTAGTTACTCTATTAACATGGTTTTCATAATACATGACGAAAAACCAAATTAATATTATATGTATTTTCTTGGGTAAGGCTATTTACATTTTTTTTAAATGTCTATTCATACTCTTCTTTGACTAATTATAATTTTGTAAATAAAAAAATTGTAGTTGTAACATTTAGCAATATCGATTCATTAAACAAATAAAATAAACAGGAAAATAATAAATTAATTAAATAAAGAAGATGAAAAGGAGATGATGAATACAAAAAGAAGAAGAGTTTATAGTCTAACATGTGTATAAATATACTGCTATTAAGAATTATTTCGCCTCACATAAAATCATATGCAAAATTTTCCCAAAATTTAATAGATTATTATGAAATAATACTTGAGTTCAACAACAACAAAAATTACATCAACTCTAATAATATAAGGCAAAATCTCTCTTTTTTTCACTCTATATGTTATATAAATTAAAAAAACTCTCAGGTAACTCTATATATTACATCATAAGAACAATAACATTTCAAGTCAAAATCTCTCGAATCTCTACCACCAAGAATGACACAAATTGTCTATGTCTCCAAGACCTAATGTCTTTTCATTTTTTTCAGTCCCGTGCCATAGAATTATATAGTATAAAGGTATGTGCGCAACGTAGAGGTTATAATACTATGCACTGCCATAGAATTATGATTGTTGAGGCTCATTCATACGTTACTGATACAGCAAGAATTTTAAGTCTCATTCGTATATACTCCCTCCGTTCCTATTTAACTGTCCGTTTTTGGAGAAGTTTTTTGTTTCTTTTTATCTGTCCTTTTGATTATTTTAAGGTATAATAAATACTACTTTCTATGTCTACCCCTATTTAATAGGGTATTGGTTTTCGAAAGTAGAGGAAGATAAGTAATGATCATAGAAAAAGAAAGGGTATAGTGGGTAAAAACATAATTAATGTATTGAAAATCTAAGTAATGATTGTATTTCTTAAAGGGTGTGTTTTGTTTGAAACAAGACAGATAAATAGGAACGGAGGGAATATTGCATTTGATTTAATGTTGCAATATCAATGCTTAAAACGGTTAAGAAAATCATGCTATAATGGTGTTCTTTTTCTGCACATGGAAATTGTGCATACCAGCTATGGACAAGGCAATAAAATCATTAAAGAGTAATAAAAGAAATTAAAACAATGATATATTTATTCTAACAAAATATTAAAAGATTATAAAATGATTTTTTAAACTTCCAATACTAAATTACTTTGAAATAAAATTTTCAACAATCTCTCGTCACATGACATAGATGGACGAATTTGTGTATCTTAAACATGTGGTCACGAATTCGATTTCTAACTCATGCGAATGGAAGGTATCTTGCACGCTAGTCATCCCAAAAGGGTTGGTCGGTGTGCAAATCTAGTTGTGTGGGGTTTAATTAGTTACTACATACGTACATTACCTGCTTAATGCTTATACTCGTAGTATGTTGTACTAAATGCATAGTGCAATAAATACTCGAATTATTTGGTAATCTGATACTGAATGCACTTAATTACATATACTCGGGTTAACAATAAATGAATTATTATTCCGGTAGCAACGAAATGTGGGCAATGCAACATATCCACACTTTAACCTCATCCATCCAGCCACCATCAAAGCTGTAAACTCCCTCATTAGTTTTCAGTTCCGCAAGGAACACAATGCATGTTACCAAAAGGATAAATCTATGGGTCTTGCTGGGCTTTCTAGAAGTAGAAAAAACATCACAAGTCTCAAGTCTTTCTTCTCTCGTAAACTTAAAAAACTTTAACTTTTAATGCTTATAAACCATATTTAGCTTTTTAACAAATGTCCTAAGGGCACTTGTTAGCATTTTCCTAAATCTATTGCCACAAAATGTTCCATTTTATGTATCACTGTATATCATCAATCCAAAATATAGTATAATGCATTATGCACGGGTTTTCTTAACTTCAACCCTTAGAAATAAGGATAAGAACCTGAAAGTATAAAGATTGAGGATAGAAAAAAGAAATAGAAATGTCGTGTATTTAAAAAATTAAAATTTTTATATGTTTAGTTTTTAAATAAACCATTTCCACTTTTATGTTCTTATCATTGATCCTAAGAGTCGAGAATAAAAAAAACCATTATATACGATATTTGGCTTAAATATATTTTTGTTCTCAAAAAGACAAAAATGTTGTGTTTTTCTTCCCTGTCCTTGTACTTCTTTTTCCTTTAATTTTGATTCTTCTATTTTTAAAAATTTTGGTTTCTAGTCTTTAATTATAGCGTGTCTAACACCGGTACATAACACGTGTTATTGATTACTAACGTGATTAATTGTGGTGCTGACAATCATTAATAAAGACTAAAACCAACATTTTAAAAAATAAAAGGGCTAAAATAAAAAAATTATAAAGACTAAAATTAAAAGTCATTATATTTTCAGATTAAAAAGATATTTAAGTCTATATATTTTAATAAACTAATTTGAAAAATTATGTTTTTAACAATATGGAGTAATTTATGAAATGATTTTGTACTTTTGCGTCAATTTGTTTTATCCCCATAGAAAACTAACATCATATTTTTAATTTTAATTTTTTTAGAGTGACAATACCAATTTTGTCTTTAATATTTTTGCAGTTTATTAATTTTGTTCTTGAAATTTTATAAATACAAGTTTAATTTTTTTTTAAGATTTTCGGATATATCAATTTAGTTTTTCAAGATTTTTAGATACATCAATTTTGTCTTTCAAGATTTTTCGGCTGTACCAACTTGGTTCCTCGAGATTTTCATGTTTCAAGAACCAAATTAACGTGATTAAAATCTTTAGAGATCAAATTATTACATCCAAAAATCTTAATAAATTAATTATGTATTTATAAATTTTCAAAGATTAAGTTTTATAGTAAAAAAAAATAAAAAACCAAATTAGTACTTCACCTTTATTTTCCCCAGTAACCAGAGCATCAAGGACTTGGACAGTGCTTATCCAACAGTGCTAGCCAGGTAAACATGGGCTTCTGTTGTGTTGCCGGGACCAGAGCTGGTGTGTGAGGTGTCTTAATAAAATAGTACTATTTTATTTTAAACTCCAGAGTCCAGATAATAATGTAAAACAAGGAAGGAATATTCCTCGTGAACCTTCCATTTCTCACCAAATAAAAATGTTGTCATTTACTGTATGTATAAAAAAAAGGGATTGCTTAACCTCAGCCCTTAGGGCTGAGGATAAGAGGTGAAAAAGTAGAAAAAATGTCTTGGAAAGCTAACCCACTAACTTTAAAGTCCTAAACATTTATTTTTTTCAATGTAAAGATACTTTTTATAGCTTTTTATCCTCAGCCCTAAGGGCTGAGGTTAAGAAAATCCTAAAAAAAAATGCTCCAATCCTCCAAGTGTCTTTCTCAAGCAATCATTAAAGTTAAGCTCTCGTATGTGTTGAAAGCTTTTGAGTGGATGGACTTTTTCCATGGTCACCGCTATCTTTTATTACCCTTTTACGGGGAGTTTTAATGTGGTGACGGCACCACCAGCAGAGCCGTATACTTACCTGCAATAACAGGTAAACAAGGATAGATTGCCGGTTAAAGATAAATTTGGGCTTTCCTAGGACTTTGGCTTCCATTACAGCCCAAATCAAATAAACTATTCTTTTTTTTTTTTTAATTTTCTTCTCCCGTATAACCAAATAAATTATTCTTTTCTTTTTTTCTTTTTAAAATTTTCTTCTTCCGTATACTTATGAATTTCTTTTGTTAACGATCTGCTCATAGATTTAAAATATTTTACACAATTTTATTCCATGACAAAAACAAAAATTAGTTGTTCGTTGTTATTATTATCATTATTATTAAGATTTACTACTCAATTTTTTATTTAACAATTCCATATAATAATTTTTTTTTTAAAAGTACTTAACTGAATAGCTTTAAAGTTTAAGTAAATGCATGAATTTTACATAAATATTATATAAAGAAATTTGTTCAAATAAAAAATTTCATGCGTTTTTTTTTCTATTTCTAATATTTTCTAGATTCTTGTTTATCAGTCTCATTTAAATAAAAAATTGTTCTTATTTATGTGCCTCTTTTAGTAATTTCAGAGTGTAATAATTGTCATGTTCCATATATACTAGTCGCTTCATTCTACTCCCTTCGTCTCTCTCTCTATATATATATATATAAGACCTTTTTGCTAAATTTCACGTCCATTAAAAAAGTTGGTTAATTTTTTTGTTTTACATGGGAGGTCTGAGACTAGAACCCATGACCTGGGGAGGGGGAAATCCTAAGTGTCCCTGCAGCCACCAACTGGGCTGTCTTACACGGACTAATATTGAAAATATGAATATTTAATATGTATTTTCAAAATTACCTCAACTAATAATATTGGAAATCTAAGAAGTATTAATTAAATAAAGGTGTTTATGAAAAGAAGTAATTGATTGTTATTGAAAATTGATATATGACCTTATAAAAAAGGAACAACATAAAAGTGTCAAAAATGTCTTATATTTAGGGATGAGGGTAGTATATTTTTTGGCCTTTCAGGCTAGTGCACGGATATTAAGAAAATGTTAATTATTGTAAGTTTTATAGTATGTATTTTGGCTAAAATGTCCATATTTAATCCTTATTGAAAATTGCAATAGTATTTAATTTTTATTAGAAAGTGTATCCATTAATTAATGGATTGTGATTTTGGGATGAGAGAAAGTATAAAAGTATAATTAATGAGAAATAAGATAAATAATTGAATCAATGATTAAAATTGAAAAAAAAAATGTTTATGCTTCGAATTGTAAAAGGACAAGAGTTATGAAATAAAAAAAAAAGATTATCTTAACTTCAACTAGGGCTGAGGATAAGAGGCTAAAAAATGTTATGTTTCATTGAGAAACTAAAGTTTAAATGTTTAAAAGATAATAAATTTAGAGTTCAAAGACTATGTTGTCACTTTTAAACCTCTTATACTCAGCCCTTAGGACTGAGGTTAAGCAATCCCATAAAAAAAAGGCATAGAAGGCTAAAAGATATGAAATGAAGGATTCATGCAAGTAGTAGAGAAAAATTAATGATTACATAAAAAATAGATATAAATAATTTAATGAAAATTAAACAATTATTGTATTTATTTGTATAATTTTTGTTTAATGAGAAAATAAACTGGCGCAAAGAAAGTATTTATCAATACATACTGCGGTGCTCCCAACTTTTCAGTATGTATAATGCATAATATAAAACCGGTTGAAAAGTTTACAAGTGATAATAAATGACCATTGATTACTCTTTCATGCAAAATCAATGGTTTAAGATCTTGGCATCACCGGCACCACATCAAACTTCACCCCCTTTTACACACTTCTCATCCCCACCTGGCTATTCTCATTATTATTATTGTATCATCATATACATATATATATATATATATATATATATATATATATATATATAAAAGTTGTCTATCATTCCATAACCTATGATTAATTTTGTGGAGGTTAAGAAGTTAACGAAATTAGTACGATTTTTTTTCTATGCAAATGATAAAAATCTAACTACTAATGCTATGTTCAAAAAAACCCATGATATTTATCAACTGAGTAAAATATATTGAAGTATATATTACATTAAAATGAATTTGAGTCTTTTAATTTTGTAATTTAGTATTTTTCTAATTTACAAATTTCAGTTATAGGATATTTTAAATAGTTTAAATTTAAAGTGATTTGATAATTGAAAAAACAGAATTATAGAAAGGAAAAAAAAAAGTTAGAGCAATCTAATAAGTTCATAATTCATAAATCACATAGTCCTCAGAATCTTCACTTCCTTAAAACAAGTGGGTCGACATAAGTTGATGGTCCTTTAATGTAATAATGTTAGTTATCTTAAAAGAAAAAAGATGTAAATTGTAATAGTAATCTTATATACAACCACTGTTTCCCTCAGGTGCATATCCAAATTAAGTTACTATAATACTATAGTAGATTACATTGCCAGATTATATGACCATAAACCATAGTGTTAGTATTATTTATTCATTATATTTAATTTTAATTTAATTTGTTATGAGTCAAATGAGGAAACAAGGCTAATGTGGAATTAATGAAGAGGAAACCCACTTGGAAGTTAGTGTCTCACTCACTGTTACTTACAGCTGCAGTTAGATAGCTAGATAGATTAGATACCTTCCCTCATAATGTGGCTTTCCCATGTTAGGTGCCCTTATATACACAGTACAAAAGGGCTTCACTCACTTCACGTTCTTAGCTTTAATTTTGTGTTGCATTTTTTTTTTGGTTTAATGCTGAACCTTCCAAAGGGTTCTTCTTGTTTCTATAGGAGCAACTAGAACTTTTTGTTATATATATGTGTGTGTGTTTTGTTTTTTTTTAGCTTTCATTGGATTTCAGATCTGAGTCTTATTACTTAAGTCCCTATCATGATGTGTACTTGTATTATTACTTGTGAAATTTGATGAAGTTGGTGTCTTTGTCATGAGTCCTATCTATATATGCACATAATTTACTTGTTTTATTGTGTGTGTGTGTGAAGTGTTAAGTGAGAATCTATATCCAAAAAAAATGGCACCAAGTTTGGATTTTACAAAGGACACACTGAAAGGAACACCTGTGGTGGTGAAAATGGAGAACCCCACATTTTCTGTTGTGGAGATTAATGGTGCAGATGCTGCATTCCGGCCAGTAGAGAAAAGCCGCGGCAAAAATGCGAAACAGGTCACATGGGTGTTGCTTCTCAAGGCACACCGGGCTGTTGGCTGTGTCACTTGGCTTGCCACAGTTTTGTGGACATTGCTTGGTGCCATCAAGAAGAGGGTGATTCATAAAAATGGAGAAGTTGGTGTTGTGGAGAGTGATGAGAGTGAGAGTGACAAGTTGGAAAAAGGGAGGTTGTTGTTTAGAGTAATTAGAGTGTTCCTTGTGACTTCATTGGTAGTTTTGGCCTTTGAGGTTGCTGCTTACCTACAAGGTTGGCATTTTAGGAATCCTAATCTGCACATTCCTAGAGCTTCTGATTTGGAAGGGTTGCTCCACATGGCATATGTTGCTTGGTTAAGTTTTAGAGCTGAGTACATTGCTCCACTGATTAAGGCACTTTCAAAGTTCTGTGTTGTTTTGTTTCTTATCCAATCCGCGGATCGTTTACTTCTTTGCTTGGGGTGCTTTTGGATCAAATTCAGGAATATCAAGCCAAGGATTGATGAAGATCCATTCAAAACTGATGATGTGGAAGGATCTGCATGCAATTACCCCATGGTTCTGGTTCAAATTCCGATGTGCAATGAGAGGGAGGTATGACTCCAAACTTTATGTATTCCATTTGTCACTTGTTTGGAAACCCAGGTTGTTTATAGTATTTAAGGTAGCAGCAAAGTTCAATAGTTTTAATTTTAGCTGGTTTTTTATTTAGTCGGGAAAAGGTTTGGTGAATGTCCTACTCATAAGAATATAAGGCTTAGAAGGTTCAGTTTACCTTATTTGCAAATAATGCTTTGGGAATTAGAAGAATGCACATGAGCCTAAAAGAATGAAAAGAGGAAGGAAGTACATGACACATGCATCTAATCATGTATTTCCCATCTAGGTTGACATATCATGGCTTTATGTTTATATCTAACTTGGGACTTATATAAAACCTTCTAGAATTAGAAGCATAATTACTTCGATGTAGTGCTAAAGCGTGAACATAAAAGTAGAGTTGAGTTCCCTATTTTTCAGTATCTGCAATACACATCACATCCCAATAATTGAGCAGACAAGTTTTATCTTTACAATAGAGGGAGCAGTCTCCTGATAATGTTACAAGAAATTAATGATAACATATAAAGTTTACTGGATAAAGTTTTAATTTTTTTTGGCTTTGTCTGTGCTGACTTTCTACAGGTGTATGAGCAGTCTATTTCTGCAGTCTGCCAAATTGATTGGCCGAGGGATCGATTACTGATTCAAGTACTTGATGATTCTGATGATGAGAGCATACGGTGGCTGATTAAGTCTGAGGTCTCTAAGTGGAGTCAAAAGGGAATCAACATAATCTATAGGCATCGCTTAATCAGGACAGGATACAAGGCCGGGAATCTCAATTCTGCAATGAACTGCGACTATGTGAAAGACTATGAGTTTGTTGCAATTTTCGATGCAGACTTTCAACCAAATCCAGATTTTCTTAAGCAAACTGTGCCACATTTCAAGGTTAAGAGAATAGCATAAAACGTATTCAATAATGATTGTCGGTAAAAGCTTGTTTAGCATATTTTGATATCTGTAAATGCTTTTTTTATTGCAGGACAATCCCGAACTAGGTTTGGTCCAAGCTAGATGGTCTTTTGTGAACAAGGATGAAAACTTGTTGACTCGACTCCAAAACATTAATCTATGCTTCCATTTTGAGGTAGAACAACAGGTCAATGGTGTATTTCTCAATTTTTTTGGCTTCAATGGAACTGCTGGTATTTGGAGAATCAAAGCACTAGAAGAGTCTGGGGGCTGGCTTGAGAGGACGACTGTAGAAGATATGGACATTGCTGTCCGAGCTCATCTCAATGGTTGGAAATTTATCTTCCTAAATGATGTAAAGGTGATGATGAATTACAGTTTTTTTTCCCCTCCATATCTCCATTCTTTTGCCGTGCATACTGTACTTGTAGAGTAATGTTCATATATATGCATGATATGACTAGTCATCGCAGCTTCACGGATTTGTACTCCTACATTCAAAACAGAAAACTGAAGAGTGCTCTTTTGAAGTCTTCAAATTTGTAAATTTTCAGGTACTTTGTGAAGTTCCAGAATCATATGAAGCTTTTAGGAAACAGCAACACCGCTGGCATTCAGGTCCTATGCAACTTTTCAGGTTGTGTCTTCCAGCAATAGTAAAATCTAAGGTATATCTGGCTTGAAGTAATAAATAGATTATTGATGAGAAAAAACAAATTCCGGTAACTTGCTAGCATTGCTTATCAATTATAATGTCCACTTCCTAAAGGGCCTTAAATTCTTTATAACTGCAGGTGTCACCGTGGAAGAAAGCCAACTTAATACTGCTATTTTTTCTGTTAAGGAAACTAATTCTTCCCTTTTACTCCTTCACCTTATTTTGCATAATTCTTCCTTTAACCATGTTTGTCCCAGAGGCAGATCTTCCATTATGGGTGATCTGCTATGTGCCTGTGCTTATGTCATTCCTTAACATTCTTCCAGCCCCAAAATCTTTCCCATTTCTTGTTCCCTACCTCCTCTTTGAAAATACAATGTCTGTCACCAAATTCAATGCAATGGTATCTGGACTCTTCCAGTTGGGAAGCTCTTATGAATGGGTTGTGACAAAGAAAGCTGGCAGATCATCAGAGTCTGACTTACTCGCTGCTGAAGAAAGAGAAGCAAAGTCAGTAGTAGAACAACAAAAGATCCATAGAGGAGCTTCTGACAGTGAACTTCTTGAGTCAAACCAAATTAAGGAACACAAAGAAGCAGCTTCAGTACCTGTTAAGAAAACTAATAAAATCTATAAGAAAGAACTGACTTTGGCCTTCCTCCTTCTCACAGCTTCGGTTAGGAGCCTGTTATCAGCGCAAGGAGTTCACTTCTACTTTCTGCTTTTCCAAGGTGTTACCTTCCTCCTTGTAGGCCTTGATTTAATTGGAGAGCAGATGAGCTAGTTCTCGTAAGTAAACAGCTAAGAAGAGAAGAATGGAAAACACCTACAGGGTTTATTTGCCTAGTTGCACTCCAGCCGCAAAGTGAGCAAAGCAGTAAAGGAAAGTTCAACCCTTTTATTTTTCTTCTATAATTCATAGTACGGATCTCTCTCTATCCATTTTTCATTCACACAATTCATCCCAAGTATTCCATATAGGGCAAAGGTCATTGTACTCATGCAGATATTGAGTTCTTGTTATCTGCTATATAGGTAGGTTAGATGTAGCAAAATCTTCAGTTTTTCTTGATTGTGTTCTTGGGTTGTATTTGGGATTGGGAGTTCTTATTTGAGTTTCCTGTTTTACCCTTCCAAATGTCTTAGTGGAGTGCATCATTGCTTGATACTACTTCTTGAGTTTTAGGTGCCTTCGTTAGGCAAATGGGGTATGTAAAATAGGACATCTTCCTGTACATTCATTGTTATCTAATATAAATAATAATTTTTTATTCCTTCAACTCTCTCCTTCACCCCTTTAGTTCTTTATGTTACTTGGGCAATCTACTTGTGTTTTGCATGCATGACTATGAATTCTGTTCAATAATAAAGAAGTGTCGGCAATCTAATACCTGAGACAAACACAAGTGGCTTTACCTGAATCTTTCAATGTGGTGCCTCTAATAGATTTTTGTTCCTGTAACTGATTTTCTTGCCAGTGGGCTTAACATCACTATCCCAACAGAATTGGGGGTTGAGGGGCTGTTGGGCACGTTGTTGAATATGCTTTATAATATTTAAAATCTGTTGATACCACACCTTACCATACTATCACTATGGTACTGAATTGGTGGTCCACTTCTTTCAATGGATAGTCGGTGGTGATATTGAACTGCCTCTAAATAAAGTATATAGAAAAATGAATGGCATACAATTCTAGCAGTGCAAGTAGTTTATTTGCCAATCACAACTGTATAAGTAGTTTAATCTAAATTTAGCATGCAAAAGTCCAAAATATCAAAGTAGTTTTTGAAGTTCCACCAAAAGAAATCATGTAGTACTTAACTTATGTGGGCCAAAATTATATGGCAAGGCATGAACAAATAGGAGACAACTAATTCACTAAATAATATACAAGCAATTTTAATTTTAATACAAGTGGTATGTCAAGGAATTCTAACATAATATACAAGAGGAAATTCCTTTTCTGAAGGAGATGCACTAAGCAGAGAAAGCAGTAAAGTACATGCTAAGAGACCACTTTGACAGCTTCTCCATAAAAAAAAACTGCCAATGCACACATGTCTTAATGTATGAGGAAAATAATAAAAGTTTAACTCTTGAAGATGGTATGGAACTCTAGACCTTGGCCCTAGGCAATAGAATTATATCAGTTACTTGATATTGCAGTTTAGAGTTAATCATCATCAGGCTCAACTGAGAAGTCTGGCTCTTCTGGCTTTTGCAACTTGAGCATCTCAACATCCTTGATCTTCTGAGCCCCTCTCCTTGTGTTTGCAGCAAACCTTGAAGCCAGTATAGTTACACCTAGGTTCTGTTTTACTTGTGTAGTGTTTGAAGTCACAGCACTGTGTTCCATTTGATCATCGACTTGTTCATCTTCATTAAAGGAGTGAAACTCCCTCAAGCTAAGGAGCTTTGCCAAAGCTCTCTTCTTGTACCGGCGCCATGCAGCCTGAATGAAGCAGGCAGCCCATGTCCTCCAATGGTGAGAGTAGAACCTGAAGGTATGCTGTAGCTTCTTGCTGTGGAGACGTCGAAATTGATTGGCCACGAATTTAAGATCTTGAGCTGTTAGTGCAAAAGCTTCCACTTCTACTAGTGCTATAACTGTTCTTGTAGAAGAAGGCAGGTTTTGAATAGATTTTGGAAGCAATGCCCAAGCGAGTAGCTCTTCTCCACAGAAATCACCAGGCCTTAAGGTAATAGAGTTAAAGAAACCAGTTCTTCCTCCATTTGTGGTCGAGCTTTCAAGTCTCCCTCTAATGATAAAAAGCATCTCCGTAACAGGATCTCCTTCCCTGACAATATATGTGCCTTGAGTACTCAATGATGATACCAATCGCTCGCATATTGCATCAAGTAGCTGATGGTCCATTTGTGAGAAAAATGGGACCTGTGAATGGAGAAATAAAATGCATGGTATCAAGAAACTAACTATTCTACTTCTAGTGCATCGAGAAGAAAAAAAACTACTGAACATTAATTTCATGCTTAGAGCAAAGTTTGATACAAGAATATGTGTTAGGGGGAACTTACACGTCTAACAAGGTCCAAGCAAAGGTGACGTTGGATATCTCTGCGAAGGTCTATAGGGAGGCCTCTTAAGATTGATTCTTCATCAACCCCCCTTGTCGCGAGCCATTTGTACTGAACAAATCTTCGGATACGCTCTTGGAGATGTTGCGGGAGCTGGCGATGATTCATCCACTCTTCGGTGTCACGTCGCTTGAGCCTCCACTCTTCGAGCCTCACAGTAATAGATTGCAAATATGTCTGCATGAAATTAAGCATGCTTAGGAGTTCCTCCATAACATGAAATTTTTACCATTATCAAGTTCCACCAAATAATATAGCAAGTTATGGCATGGTTCTATTCTATAATGCCAAATGATGCAAATTGTACAGGAATTATTTAGTTAAAAAATGGTTAACATCTAAGGAAGGTTATACAAATCAAGAGATTGAAATGTCTCATTGTGTAGAGCTGAGGTTGCTGATTTATCGGTAGATAAAATCACATGGAAGCTTGTTGTTGTAAATGAGAAACATTGTAATCTAACAATTTCTTTGATGTTGAAATCAACTGTTGTCTATGATGAAAGACAAACACAATAAGGTATTGCTACTGTTTCAGAATTTGTGTTGAAGGCAGAAGAAGAATTCACAGATGTCAGGGTTTTAGTAAATTAAACAGCAATTGGACTTGCAGCTTGAGGTTAAACTGTATTCAACCGTAACTAACTAGAGCAAGCAAATGAGAAACTTAAAAGCAACAGAACTTCTTATTGCGAATAACATTATTTTGAAATTAGAGATTAGAGGATTTTATCATCCCAATTTACCTGCATATTACCAATTAAGTGTGCAAACAAAACTAAACCCAGAATAGCAATGAGTATTGCAAATGCAGTTTCCCAAACAAATGTGCTTGTACTCAAACCCTGGCCATAGGAACTGAAGAAAAAGAAAAGAAGAGATTAATCAAATGTTAACAAATAAAGAATCAGTAAAGCTAGACAAGTGGTGTTCAGCTGACTTTCATACCAAGTTGTCATCTGCTAAGAAAGTCATTTTGCTTTTGCTTTCATAACAAATAAATAATGAAAGCTTTTGCTTCTAAAAGAAGCGAAAAAATAAATAAAACATGGGATGTGAAGAGTAAAACTATCATCTTCCACAGCAGACAAAGAACTCTTTCAGCCAAATCAGACAGAGAAAAATAACAAAGCCTAGAATCAAACCTCAAGTTCTGCAGGCCCCACCACAGACAATAGAGATACTTCTCTATAAACACAGATGAGATGACATTATTTTCCACTGCAAGTCCAAAAATTCCATAGTGGAAACTGGTGCTATTTTCTGGATTGCAGCTATCAAACACGGAAGTGGTGTTTAACCACTTCATGCGATCTTCATCGTCTAAACTGCTGCAATCCAAGTACTTAAGAACACATTTTATAGGAAGACTTTCACTTCTGCATTCAGATTTCCAGCAAGTAGCATGCCTTTCAATTGACAACAAGTACCATGATGCCCCTAAGACCTACAAGAATAAAGTTGGAGTAATCACTAATGTAAAATCAAAAATTGAGAGATAATAACCAAATTTAAATTACCAAATTCAATTTGTGAGTGGAGAAAATTCAACATACATGACTAGCTAGCATGTAAAGTAAAAGATTGTAAGCAGCTCCTGCCCAAGCTGTCTTTGTAACTACACCGGTTGCTTTAATAATCTGAGAGCTTAATGGGAAAATCAAATATAATCTAGGGATGTATTGAAGCAGAACAATCAGTACAAGAGCATTGTTGGTATGATCAGCATGGGAACTTCTAATTGCTGGCAAAATAAACCAAATCACAATCTGCAAACAAAGAAAGGAAACAATGTAATTTAACATCACTTTGAGACATTCTCAAACTTCCTAGGACAAAAATATAAAGACATAAAACATAACCAAGCTAAGAGACCAAAAGGTATATAAATCGATAATTGCATAAAAACTCTAGCCTATTCCAACCTTTAACAAGTAAACAAAATTGAGACCTGTGACTATGGATAAGTATACTAGTTATGGATGAAAAACTATATCAACTGGAAATGTTAACAAAAAAAACAAACCAAACCATCATAAAATTGCCGGTTTTCATTTACTTTTTTAATGCTTTGAACATAATGAAAATCAGTTTATTCAAGCAGCTGTGAAATGTGGTACCTGGGGAAGAGGCAGTGTAGCTACAAGATCTAGGAAAAACTCTGATCTCAAATACCTTCTAGCAATCAACCTAGGATCCATAACAAGCTCACCCCTCCCAAAAACCCTTGAACTTGGTGACACATAAGCAGTCCTAAACTTAATGACCATGTTCAGGAGATAGAAAACATCAGCAAATGTCCTGAAACATGTCACCACAATTCCTATGTTCAAATCAGTAGCCATACATGATGAATTCCCATAATTTGCCACTGATGGGAGGTAGAAAAACAGTGGATCAACAAACAGTGACATTATGCAAGAAAAGAGGAAGGCTCTATTCCAATCCAAAATTATATCACTGCCTGGATCAAGAATTCTCTTCTTCCATGCCTCATGTTTTTCTGGGAAAACCTTAAACTTTCCGAATGTCGGAATTTTGATGTAAGTTCTGTTCTTATCACCATCACTAATTTTTTCTTCAGGATTCATCTTGTATACTTGGTGAGCATCTCTCTTTTCCCAATAAAGCTCAAAGTTTGGTTGTTCATCATCGGAGAACCTGCAAAATTCGAAACTCACTTATCAAATCTATGCAAAGTTGCAATATGAATAGGAAAAAAAAAACATTGGATATGTTATGATAGAGAGATAGAGAATTTATTACCTTAATAGCTTCTCATTTTTCAGCTTCATTCTTGTGAACTATTGTAAAAGTTTAAAACTCAAATGCTCACATAGAAGCTGCTGCTAGAAGAGTACATTGCAAGTAACAAACAATTACACCTCAATGAAGAAAAAACAAACTCAATTAAATCTCCTGTTTTCTTTGAAACATGATCAACAAAGCGTGTGTTGCACTTCCACTGCAAACATGTCAAACAAAAATTACCTTCCTTTTGAAGAAAAGGGAAAATTGGCTTTTAGATTTGGATTAATAATATTTATATATGGGTTTGACTTAACTGAAAAATGAACCAACTAAACGGTCTCCCACTAACACAGCTCAGATAATCAAGTATATTATAATGTGCATTGGAGCTATTGGAGCTATAGCACTATTTCATGAACGTGGGAACCATGACTAGATATATATAAGATAGGAGTGTATCGCAACATAGCTTCAGTCAAGACAAAAACAGTTATAGCAGCAAAAACGTGGCTAGAGTTAGAATATGTTTTTCTTTTTAACTTCATTATATTTTGCAACATAGATAAGTTTTATTTGTTTATTTTTAGTAGGAATATTCTCCATAGATCTAGCAAGCTTAAGAACAACAAATGAATTTTAGACATAGCTCTTATAGAATCTATCTATACGTGGAGAAATTTAATTAGAATGTCATAAATTCGTATTTCTATGTTATCACTTATCATTGTACCAAAAGTACCAAAAACTAAATATAGATACAATTTTTTTTGCCTAGCCATTAAAAAATCCATTTTTTTAAATAAAAAAAAGATTTTAATGATTGGATTTTAAGAAAATACTAAAGTGAAAGAGAAAATAGGCAACTAAAATAACGTGTGTGCAAGTGGCAAGCACTAGAGGCAGAGAGGTTGACCAATCATAGGAACCAACACATAATTGAGAAATTCTTGGGCAGTAATTGATGCAAATTTGCAATTCCTCTTGTTAGAAAAAATAACTAAAGTTTTCATATAAAGTTGAGTGGGTCCTGAAATGATCTCCTGACTCCTCCTAATAGAAACTCTTTTTCCACTCAGCTTGTGCTGAACCTCAATCAACGGCAAGAATCTAACCAAAGTGCCAGCAAGAGACTAGACATACAACTAATCAACATAAATATCATTCTAATTGATGTAGTAGTACCCTGCAAAGCCAAATGAGTAACCTTTTCTCAATTTTTGTTTTATTGTCCAAGGAAGAAAAGGGGAGACGGGAAAGCGTAGGAAAGCATTTTCGAGAGGTTTGAAATTAGTTGATTGTAGTATTTGATTTTCTCAAATATATTAAATATGATGATATTTTAGGAAAATAAGTATTATTGAGAATGAAATAAAAATGAATTAAGATAATAATTTTTTAGATATACTTTACGAAAATAACATTGATAATAAAAAAAATCAAAACTGTTAGTTACTTTTATTTATATTTTTTTAAAAAATAATTTTTACTTATAGTATTTTAAACTGGAAAGTACCTTGGACCACATTAAAAAAAAAACTCATAGAAAACTATTTTGAGGATGAGGGAGAAGACTTGGAATCAGTGTACAATATAATGGTGATGATGAAAAGATTACTAGTCTTGTTAACGAGGAATCTTAAACATAACCCCGAGCGTGTGGTTCAGTGGTAGGGATTGATCCACGCTTAAGCAAGGTCAGATGTTCGAATGCATGCAGCAGCGTTAAATCTCGGGGCCAGTTGTCCCACCCATTAGAGGTGCCTACAAGCCAGCGAGGAGATTAGTCACTGCGATCGGCGGTGGACACTCAGGTCATTGACAAAAAAAAAAAAAACTTAAACATAGAAAAAGCACACAAATTATTAAAAAATGTCCTTGTTAATATTTTCCAAAGATTATAAAGTTGATGTTGTGGTAATAGCAATAATCCATTCGATAATTAATTCTCATAAATTTCACTATTGATATTTACAGTAACATATGATTATTATTTTTTGAAAAAGGCTAATAAGTATTTTAGGCCATTTGTTAAAAATCTACATGTATAAAAAAAATATTAAAAATATATTTCTTTTTTAAATTATGAAGATGCTCCCTCCGGTTTTATATATAAACACATTTTGAAGACTTTTTTTGTCTTTAATACTCTCTCCGTCCCTAATTATAACGCCCTCTTAACACTTTTATTTTGTCCCTATTTATAAGACTCTTTACCAATTTTCAATGAGCATTAATTATTTTTTTCCACAAACACCCCTATTTATTTAACACTTTTTAGATTCCCAATAATATTAATAGGGGTAATTTTGAAAATACATATCAAAAGTTCACATTTCCAATACAATTAACTAAATTATTCCACTTTCTTAATGGACGTGAAATCTTCCAAGAGGACCTTATAATTAGGGGCGGAGGTAGTATAAGCCCCATCTCCAATTTCCAATAACATTAATTACTTCTTTTCCACAAACACCCTTATTTACTCAACACTTTTTATATTTCCAATAATAATTATAGGGGTACTTTTGAAAATGTATAGCAAATATTTACATTTTCAATACCATTAACAATATTAACTAACTTTCTTAAAGGGAGTGAAATTGATCAAATGGTGCTTATATTAGGGAACGGAGGGAGTACAAAATACTACATACATTTATGATTATTTTTCTAATTTTAAGAACTTTATATTCAACAAATGTAATAAGACTATTTTTTTTTGTGTGAACCAAATATCATCACAAATTAACTATTGATACTTAATATATTTAATTGATCCTTAAACTATTGACGTAATTCTACAAAAATTATTTCAAATCATATTTAGTTTAATTTATAAATATTTTATCAATATAGTACAGCATTTTTTTTCTTCTTCAAATTACTAAATCGAAAAAATATATTAACTCTCTGGCAGGTCATGTAATCTACATATATTAAAATAGGTGAAGTTGAGGGGTATTTTTTACTTTCCCTCCATGATAGTTTTTCCCTCCAAATTTGTTTCTAATCCTAGCCATCCATTGCAAATAAATCACATCCGTTCATATCATTCCTAAATTTCATTCTAATCCTAGCCATCCATTGCAAGTAAATCACATCCGTCCATATATTTTTAATCTTTTCATTTTCCTTTCATTTTATGACTGCTTACAATTGAAACAGTTAGTATTTTTCATTATTTCCTTTCAATATGCGATGCAACAAATGCTATTCTGACCGCTTACAATTGATAGTCATGGAAAGCTTGAAAAGTGACAAGGTTATATTAAGCATATGAACAGTTAGTAATTTTTTTTTAATTGGTAGAAAGTCTTCCTTTCAATTAGTATTTTTTCCATTTTTTTTTGTATTTTTAAGTGTTTGAATTTTGCTCAAACATTTCTTAATACAGAGACTTGAGACTTGATGGTGCACAAAAGAAGATCAAAGAATGTGAAGAAGTAAGTGAAATTCTTTTTAATATTGCGTTGATCTTTAACACAATATTTCTTCTCAATATTTCTTTTTTTATAATATGTTGATCATGAAAGCCTTCCTTTCAATTTATCATTTAAATTTTTGTTTAAACATATTACCTTGATGATTTCAATGAAATTCACTTCTTTGATGACCAAACTTACAAGGTAGTCCATCATATTATTATGCAAATTTTTTATTTTATCAAAGCTACTATGTGCACCATCGTACATTTCCTACCCCTCTAGGCCTCTACAATCTGCATATATATATATATAAATGTTTGGTCATTTTGTTTTTTATTTAAAGCTTA
The DNA here is from genome assembly GCA_037953625.1 of Crotalaria pallida. Taxonomy (NCBI): domain Eukaryota; kingdom Viridiplantae; phylum Streptophyta; class Magnoliopsida; order Fabales; family Fabaceae; genus Crotalaria; species Crotalaria pallida. The sequence continues at coordinate 161,195,654 of CM075650.1, forward strand.
TTTGTTACCGGCCTTTCGTCTTTCAATGAGATTTTTTTTTTATTTTTGGTAACAAAATGCCACTTGCAAAAAAAAAAACGTATAAAGAAGGAAACCTTGGTTGTTTGAGCATATGAACAGTTAGTATTTTTTTTTATTTTTTATTTTTTAAATTGGTGGAAAGCCTTCATTTCAAATGAAATTATTTCCTTATTAAGTATATTTTATTTCCTTATTTGTCATAAACATTAAGCATATGAACAGTTAGTATTATTTTTTTTAATTGGTAGCTAGAAAGCTTTTTCATTTTTTTTTTGGTATTTTTAAGTGTTTGAATTTTGCTCAAACATTTCTTAATACAGGGACTTAAGACTTGATGGTGCACAAAAGAAGATCAAAGAATGTGAAGAAGTAAGTTAAATTCTTTTCAATATTGCGTTGATCTTTAACACAATATTTCTTCTCAATATTTATTTTTTTATAATATGTTGATCATGAAAGCCTTCCTTCCAATTTATCATTTAAATTTTTGATTAAACATATTACCTTGATGATTTCAATTATTATTATTATTTGTTTTTGGTATCAAAATGCTTCAAGTTGTCTCACAAAAGTTGTTGTAAGTTGTAACATGCAAGCTGTTGGCATTTTTAGCCAATTTTGGATGCTGACACGAATCTTCTTTCTTGCTTTAAATTATTCCTTTAATGCCCAAATAATTGTAAACGTGTGTGTATAATAATATTTCTTTTCAATATTGTGTTGATCTTTAACACAATATTTCTTCTCAATATTTCTTTTTTTATAATATGTTGATCATGAAAGCCTTCATTTCAATTTATTCAATCACATGTAAATAAAATTAATGTTTAATGTTTGAACAAATGGAAAACCCTTCAAAAAAAAGGAAGGATAACAAAATTTAAGACCCGTGCATCGCACGGGCAATTTTCCTAGTATCAACAAACCAGTACTCCCTCCCTCTTTTGATATAAGATTTTTTTTTTTTAAATTCACGTCTATTAATAGATTTAGTTAATATTTTTTTTTTATGGAGATTTAGTTAATATTGTTATTAGTATTAGAAAGGTAAATATTTGATATATTTTTTTCAAAATACTTTTATAATTATTATTGAGACTTTAAAAAGTGTTGAGTAAATATAAGTGTTTAAGTCCGCGTAAGACAGCTCAGTTGGTGGCTGCAGGGACATTTAGGATTTCCCCCTCCCCTAGGTCATGGATTCTAGTTCCAGACCTCCCATGTAAACAAAAATATAAGTGTTTAAGAAAAGAAATAATTAAAAATTATAATGAATCTTATAAATAGATATAAGAAGAAAAATAATTCAAAAAAAATCTTATATTAAGAAATGAAAACAGGTACACCAGAAAAAAAAAAGAAATGAAAACAGTTTTAAATAAAGCAAGTATTTAATGGAAAGGATTAGGTTTAATCCCATGCACTGCACAAGTATTATTACTATTATTATTATTATTATTATTATTTAAAGGAAAATGCTAAAGAGTGCCCTTAGGGCAATGGATAAGAAAGTAAAAGAGGTAGTTTTATCTTGGAAAAAGCTGAATTTAAAACATAAAGAACTAGTGGTAGATTTTCAATACAAGTTTTCTCCTAATGTATTTCTTAAACAATGCCCTTAGGGCACTTGTTAGCAATACCCACATTTTATTAATAAATATTATATATATATTAATATTTTTTTATTACTTTGAGAACATATAAATTTTATTTTATTTATATTTCATATTGAATTTTAAAGATAAAATTATAATGATAAACATTTATCATATGTATGTAATTCTTCATCTTATAATTATTTTTATGTATAATGAATATTACAAAATATATAATTATATGATAAAAGTTTAAAACTCTTGGATACCCGCGTGTACTCGTTACTCGCACAAATACCCGTATATACCCACGAGTATGAGCATGAGTATGCATTACCCGCGCCCGTGGGTACCCATACCCATCTCCTGACACAAAGCTCTTTGGATAGATCTGGATTTGGAGTTTGAGGTTTGAAAAAGCTAAAGACACTTTCCGTTTTTTTTTCATGGTATGGCGTAGTTCCAAACTAATTTGAGAAAATGGAGAATGCATCGATAGTGTAAAGGTTTTTTATACCATCAATGCATCATTTATCATTCATTCGTTTATGATCATTGACTTTTAGATTATAGTAATACAAACGAATGATGAATGATGGAATGATGATGTATGCATATCCATTAATCTCAACTAATTTTATGCAACCAAAAAATAACACTTTTCTAAAATCCATCACATTCTGGCAGGTCTGTCAACCCACTTTTGAAAGAGTTTTTCTTTTCAGCCCCCGCCCATTTCTCTTGAACCCCATTTTCTTCCGCCTCTTGAGAGACGAAAGTGTAAAATTAGTGGCTTTTCCGTCTTTCATGAGGTGGAAAACAAAAAAAATTACACTTCCGCCTCTTGAGAGGTGGAAGAAAATGAGGTTCAAGATAAATGAGTGGGGGCTGAAAAGAAAAACTCCTTTTGAAAAATGAAAAAGTTAAATGGGTGCATATTGATAATATAAAATATTTAATATTATTCATATCCAATATTTATTTGTATATTTTTATCCAAAAATCAATAATCACAAACACATTAATGATAAATAATACGCCCACGATCCGTCACTTATTTTATTATTTTTTTTTTTAAAACTCTGTGAGATGCCAAATTATTTTTATATTTTTAATAACATTTTAAAGTATGAGGTTATTTTGGGTATTTCAGAGAAGCGACAACCAAAGGCCATTATAATGTACTTCTCCCACCTCAACAGGGTTTTATGTTTTGTTGAAAGTTGAAACTCAGTCCCTTGGTAACGTACGTACTTGAAACCGTGTGAGCGAAGGAGGCTGCTAGGGTTTTTGTTTACCCTTTCCCACCACATTGCTTCAGGTTCTGATTTCTCTTCTATTCTCCCTTTCCCTTTCTTCTCCCAAATCGTACCCATTCAAATTACCAATCTTTTTTGGGTTTTTGTTGTTATTTCATCCTTGATTTTCTTTTCACCTGTTGGGTATTTTTTAACTTCAAAGCTGAATCCTTTATCTTTCCCCATTTTTTAAACTTTGATTTTGTTTTCTTCTTAGGATTTTGTTCCTGTTAATTTTAAATTTTATTCTCTCTTAAAAAAGATTCTTTGAGATTTTCTCTATGGATGAACAAATTGGTGTTTTCTATTTTGAATTACCTTTTAATTACTTTCAGATTGAAGTTCGTACGAATTGGAAGCTAATTTGTTTATTTTTTGTGTTGTCTGTGTTTTTTAGGTTACTGACCTTTGAATTTTTACTGAAAGGATGTCTCGCGTGTATGTTGGTAACCTGGATTCGCGAGTTACCGAGAGGGAACTTGAAGACGAGTTCCATGTTTTCGGAGTTATTCGAAGGTAGTCGAAGCATTACTTGATATTGTTGCAGTTTATTTACAAAATTGAAAAAAAAAGGATAATTATGAAAACGTCACAATCCATGTTAAATTGCTAATAATACCATGAATAGAATGTATGTTAATTTTTTATTTTTTTTTTATTTATTTTTAATTATGATGGCAACATTTTAGTTTTCCGTATGGTATTGGAGTCCATCAAGTATTGTTTGATGAATGGGAGTATTCTCTATGCGTCATAAAATATGAGAAAAGAAAGGTTATGTCTTGGACTCTAGGTCTATCTATAATGGAGAATAAAGAAAATAAAATAGTATTACGAATTCATTAGCAGTGTCTCATGATTATTTATATTTTATTTGTCTCATTACGTTAACTTTTTGACCTGTGCCTAAGCTTGATTTGCTAGAATGTATAAACTCATTTGTAGTTAACAGAGTTCAGTGTAGAACACTAGTTTGTTGAATCTCTATAGTTTCCAGAGAATAAGGTTTAGCTCTATAACTTCTGAGGCCTGAAATTGGCATCTCTGCATTACTGCAAATAAGGTCACAAAGCAGCATCATATGAATTTATATTCCATACTTGTTCTAATGTTCATCGAAAATTTGAATTTTATATTTCTGGACTCTTTGCATTGCACTGTCATATTTGTTTTATACCTATTTAGCTAATAATCTAGTTCCATGAATGTCATGTTTGCAGTGTGTGGGTTGCACGGAGACCACCTGGTTATGCTTTTATCGATTTTGACGACCGCAGAGATGCACAGGATGCTATCCGTGAGTTAGATGGTATGTTTTTGAAGCAATTATTTAAATTTATTGTAATGACATTGTTTATTTGCCACAATTTCCTCGTAATTGATTCTTCCTACTTGCTAATGTATCATTGTTTTTCTTCTCTCTCATCTGAGGAAGCCATAGGCCTACTGGCAAGCAGATTCTCCCTTTCTTCTACTTCTGCATAGTAAATCTCTTATGCAAGCACGCACGCCTGCACTGCTGTTATGGTTTTTTTGTTATGCGTCACCGAAGTCTGCTGCTTCGTACAGTTTGACTACATGTAAAGAGAATTAAGAATTTTTACAGAGAAAATGCACTGCTTTGGCGGGTTATGGCAAGCTACACATCTGTTGCTTAATGCCTTTGTTTTTATGAGATGTGTGCTACTGCAATTAACCTCTGGGCCATGTGAGTGTTGACTGTGTTCTGTATATGTTCCTATGAGCAATTTGTGCTCCTATAGACCATTTTTGATCATTGGTTAAATGAACTTAAAATAATACTGTTATTTGATTATTGTTGTTATTCAGAATGACGGATTTGTTCAACGTCATGTGCATATCATACTATTTTATCATCGTTAAATCATACCATGTGCTCATGCCTATAGTTTTCCTGTGTGTCTGTTTATATTGCACTGCATTTATCTTTGTTGCTTTTAAATAATAACTGGTGCACATTAGATAATTTAAATATCTTTTGATCTAAACTTGGCTTTCCGCTAACCATCCTATATTCTCCATTGGGTAAATGATCCATCTGAAAGTTGCTGTTTGACAGGGTTGTTGTTCCATGCTACCAATATTTGTTTTCTACTACCCGTGTGTTGTAAATTCATCTTCAATGTGATAATTTTTTCCCCCCAGGAGTGTTTTGTTTAAATTATCAGATCTGGTTCCCTAGTTTCTTTAAATTAATGGCAAGCCACATGGGCTGCTTATGTTTCCAATTTTTATTCACTGTACCTTTTTATTCTTCCATGGAGCAGGTAAGAATGGTTGGAGGGTAGAGCTTTCTCACAACTCTAGAGGTGGAGGTGGTGGTGGACGTGGAGGTGGCCGCGGACGCCCTGGTGGCGGTGGTTCTGATTTGAAATGTTACGAGTGTGGTGAACCTGGACATTTTGCTAGGGAGTGTCGCTCTCGTGGCGGTTCTGGAAGGCGCCTTAGTCGCAGTCCACCTCGATTCCGTAGGAGCCCGAGTTATGGGCGAAGGTGAGATTGCTATCTTTTTCTATCCCATTTGCGATTGGTTTGTTGCTTTTCCTCCCATGATTGCACAATTTAACTTATTATTAGTTGAGTCACCTGCTTTTGGTAACAGTAATTTTCATGTTTTAAAATTAGGTCTACATTAGTCTTTCAGATAATTTTGAAAAGTAGTGAAAAAGTTTAAAGTCTATGTTTCAATGATAATTGTTCAATGCATATTTAAGTGTTATAATTTCTTTGGTACGTTGTTTCACACCTTTAATTGTATGAAGCAGGAGTTACAGTCCTCATAGGCGGTCCCCTAGGCGCCGCAGCTTGTCTCCTCGTAGACGCAGCTATAGCAGGTCACCTCCTCCTTACCGTGGCCGTGAGGAGCTAAAATATGCTAATGGGTTAGGCTCCTTCTCTCAGCCTGAATTTATTTATTTGAATACTACTTTTGTGTGTGCCTGATATTCTAGCAGTTAGTTACGTTTTTAAGATGGTTTGCTTGAGCGTTAATCCAGTTTATTTTTAAATGGTTGATGCTGTTCTACATTGTGTAGCATTTTTTTCTGAGTTTATTTTTGTTAAAAGGAATTCCATTTGAACCTGATGACTGGAGTAGGTATTGGATTGGTTTATTCCCCTGTTCAATATGAAACCCTCGTACCAAATTGTCTTCTTTTGAGTTTTGCTATGCATTTGTGCTGACTTATGATGCTTCACCTTAATGTGCAGGAATGGTTTAAGGGACTGAGTATGAAGCGGAAGTTGATTTTTAAAAATTATTAGCTGTGATGTTATGAGGATAGTTAGATTTTGTTAATATAGTGTGCTTCGAATGCAGTATGCGACTGTTTTATTTTGCAATGCCCCTAGCTCATCCCTGGGGATGGATTCGATACTTTCTTGCTTTCACCGCTTGTGTTCATTTATGCTACAAATTTGTTAGAGTTCAGGATTTTGCGAAAATATATGCTTTTTCTTTGTGTTGAGGTACGTCCTGATACTGCTACATTGATTTTATGCGTCTATGCATTCACTTAGATATCGTCCTTCTGTGTTATTTCAATTTTGGATGGTTTTTGGTCCAATCTGGCTACATGTTATGTGCATTGAGTCTTACCACTTGTATGGTTGCAACTCAAACAACTCCAATGACCAATGGCATGTTTTTGTTAGCTTACAAATGGAAAAATCCTAGCAGCAAGTTTGAAAGGAAAAAAACCCTTTGGTAGGCACCAACGCTTTACCTTAACAAAGAAAAGAAGACAACATCATCTGAAATTTTGCGAAAACACTTCAGAAATAGCAAGCTTATACTCTTCCCTGATTTATTTATTTTTAAAATCGTTTGACAATTAAATCGGTTAATTCAATTTGTTCCACATAGCGATAATTCAATGCCTCTTTAAGTTTAGGATAACGCATATATCAATGTGTTTTGTAAGTACAAATAATGAATCATATCCTTTCTTCTTTTTTTTTTCCCATTCGATAATGATGGGGAACTATGGTTTGATTGAAAAGAGAGATGGCAACTATAGTTTGATTCAAAGGGGAAATGTCACGGGTGTACAAAAGGAATCATGAATTAAAAATTGGCTTTTTTATGTGTTTGGTCCTTATTTCAACTTGTTTTGTTTTTAGTAAGTTATTTTGACTGAAACTAATTCTTTGCTTTTCAAATATTTTGGTTTTGGTTTCCATCATTGAAAAAATTTGTCATTTACTAATGTGGCTAAAATCAAGATATTTAAAAATTAATCAAGATCAAAATAATTGTTATGAACTAAAATCAAAATATACTGAATTTTTCAGGAATAAAAACATAAACTAGCCTTAAAATTTGACTAAAGTTCACTTCTGTTGCAAAATAAATAAATAATATAAGATCACCAACCAAATTAACCACTTAATTCGTGGAAGGTAATTTTTCAAAAAAGAATATTGACAGGAGTGACTATAAACGTTGAGTTTTTCTTTTTGGTCCCCACCAATTACTCTTTGGCCTCCACCGATTGAAACAAGTCGGACGATTCTTTCCGTTTGAAACAAAGCGGAAACAAAATAAACCAATTTGGCCCCCATTTATCACTTTACGGAGGCGGATGATGATTTCCGATTTTCAGAAGGCGGAAACTATTTTATTTTTCTACCGATTTGCATAAGGCGGAAGAATTACCGTCTATTTAAAAGCGGAAATACTTTCGCTTTTAAAGGAGCGGAACAAATAAAATGTTGAAATCCCAGAAATGTCCCTACGCGAACCCTCCACCCCTTTTGTACGTGAATGAACGGAGGGACAATTTTGGTATTATAACAAATTTTTAATGTTTCCGCTTGATAAAAGGCGGAAATACTCTATTTTATTTATGATTTTGGAAAGGCGGAAGATAATACGATTTACATAAGACAGAAATTGTTTTATTTTATTTCCGCTTTATTTCGAGCGGAAAGAATCTTCCGACTTATTACATGCAATAATGTTAAAGTGTACAAGATGCTGAGTCATCTGACGCGTTCTCTGAAGAATATGCAGTTCTATGAAAACCCATGTGACTTGTGAAGGATAAAGAAAGAGACAGCCACTATATAATGGCAATAGCATATTGTCATGTACGTTGCCAACAACACTCACCACATAACACTCTTCACTCCCTCCCTTGTTACAGATAGATAGGAAAAAAAAAAAAACATGAATACTTCCACAGATGACCAGTTTGACGTCATAATCATCGGAGCCGGCGTCATGGGCAGCTCCACCGCTTACCACGCCGCCAAAACCGGCCTCAAAACCCTCTTACTCGAGCAATTCGACTTCCTCCACCACCGTGGCTCCTCCCACGGCGAGTCCCGCACCATAAGAGCCACCTACCTTCAACACCACTACTACCCTCTCGTCATGGAGTCCTACGAGCTATGGCAACAGGCCGAAGCCGAAGCCGGCTACAAGGTCTACTTCAAAGCCCATCACTTCGATATGGGCCCACATGACGACCCAACGATCCTCGCCATCATCAACAACTGCCGCAAACATGGCATCCCCCACCAGCTCCTCCGTCCTCGTGAAGCGGCCGAGAAATTCTCCGGCAGGTTCAACCTCCCAGAGGATTGGATCGGCCTCTCCAACGAGTTCGGAGGAGTCATCAAGCCCTCGAAGGCCGTCGCCATGTTTCAGGCGCTGGCCTTCAAGAATGGCGCTGTCTTGAAAGACAACGCGAAGGTTATTGACATGAAGAGAGAAAAAGATTACAAAGATAAAGGAATCGTGGTTTTCACCGCGGGTGGTGAAAAGTTCCGCGGTAAAAAATGCGTGGTGACTGCTGGCGCGTGGGTTAACAAGTTAGTTAAAACGGTTATTGGGATTGAGCTTCCTATACAACCTATAGAGACTCATGTTATGTATTGGAGGGTGAAGCAAGGGCATGAAGGTAAATTCAGCATTGGTGGTGATTTTCCAACATTTGCCAGCTTTGGTAAAAAAATTTATGTGTACGGAACACCAACGTTGGAGTACCCGGGTTTGGTTAAGGTGGCGGTGCATGGGGGAAACCCGTGTGACCCGGATAAGAGGCCATGGGGCTCCGGGGTGATGGTGGAGGAGTTGAGGGAGTGGGTGGAAGGGAGATTTTCAGGGATGGTTGATTCTAGTGGGCCAGTGGTGAAACAAGCATGCATGTATTCTATGACACCGGATGAGGATTTTGTGATTGATTTTTTGGGTGGGGAGTTTGGGAAAGATGTGGTGGTGGGTGGTGGGTTTTCGGGTCATGGGTTTAAGATGGCACCGGTTATTGGGAGGATATTGACTCAGCTTGTGGTTGATGGGGAGGCAAGTGGGGTGGACTTGAAGCACTTTAGGATTGGAAGGTTTAACACTACAACTTCTAAACTCTAATTAAGCATCTTTGTTTTTCTTATCTATATCTTGCCATCATGTCACATTGTGGTGTTGTATGTGTTTATTTGTGTCTACTCTATAGCGTCGTGACGTCGTGTAGTATCTATCCTGATGGGTAATAACCACGGGATTTTTAATTTGTGGTATAGTAGTTAATTAAAGAGTGTTGAAATTTGAATCCCATATTTTATCTCTAAATCCCAATTTTTTTATTTCAAAAATACCCTTAACCCTAAATTCTAAATCCTCTTTTTTCTCCCCTTTTTCCTTTGCATTTTTTCCTCCTCCTTGTTCTTCTTCTTTTTCTTCTTCCTCCCCCTATGTACGCTGCAAATCTGTAAATCCTCAATTAGTGTCGCGGCAAATCCACCTAAATTAGCATTCATGTCTAAAAGGTTACGATATCTTCCAGCATTTCCTAGTTGATTGTTCACGTTCTTATAGTAGGATACTTTTTTCTTCCATATGACTCGAACAAGTTTGCAAATATGTATAATTGAAAGTAACCAAAATAAATATATAAAACAAAAAGCAAAAAATATAACTAATAGAGTTCAATTTTGATTAATTGCAAATGCAGAGGAGAGAGGGGAGAAGAAAGAGGATTTGGAATTTAGGATGAGAGATATTTTTGAAATAAAAAATAAAAAATGGGGTTTGAGAATAAATTATGGGATTCGAATTTCATAACTCTTAATTAAATTGGTTTAGATTTAAACGCGTTTAAATACCCTCGCCCACAACAAATAATTGAACTAAAATAAAAGCGTGTTGTATCAATAATGATACAACTATCATCACATCATAATATTACACACCTTTTGTTTCATTTTCCTCTTTCAATTCATTAATTATTTCAATCAATATAGAAAATCATGCCAAATGAGTTGCCCAACATGTACTTCTTTTGGTCAATAATATAACTAAAAAAAACTAACTCACATATATTAAAGAAGTTTAAATTAGTTGAGTACATCTAATTTTCTTGAAATTATAAAAAAAATAGACTATTTTAATAAAATATGCATCAAGAATGAAACAAAAATTAAATGATATAACCATTTTATTGAAATGATTGTATTGGGATTAAAAAGTTATTTAAATTTTGATTATATTGAAGATCCTTAATATAATGTTTTTATTTAATTATATTTAAAATTGGAGGGAGTACTTGTTTGCTTTACACATAATCACGACCAGCCTTTCACAAATGATTTTTATTTATTTTTTTTAATTTTACATGACAATTTCTTTCTTAGAAAAAGAAAAACAGAGAAATTAGAGAGCATGCGATGCTCTCGTTTCTTTTCCTACATGATAAATCATCAAATTTTAGCCTTTTTTTCCTCAATTATTGATATGTAAATATATACGTGTAAGTCATGGTTTGTGTATGCAAAATTATTTCGCAAATAGCATTACTGTTGGAGTAGCAGGCTCTTCACATCCACGGCTCCCGAAATGTTGAGCCATCTGATTTTTTATGCTTTTCCTTTCATTGCTGCATGTTCTCTTTGCAGCTAGATGCATCTTTCATTTTAGTACAGATCATATATCATACATAACTGACTCACTATCACATATCTGAAACAAATACGTTGTTAAGATTTCGTCTAAAAATCAATTGATAATGATAACAGTAATCCAAACATATTTAAATCGTATCCGAAAGAATTCAAATGATGTGAGGATTCTAACTTGTCTCTCCAATAAAGCCTACCAAACCAAGTAACAAATTACCACAAAAAAGCATCTATTTTTTTTTATGAGACAGGGGGGCTAAAAGCCCAACAACAACAAAACACTAACTATCTCTAATGAAAAACGTCGCTGCACATTAGCGAGTAACGGAACAGAGATGAAACTAGGGGCAAATTCAAAAAGTTTAAAGTTGAAATCTATGCTGTGAGCATAATTGGCTAGAGCGTCTGCAAATTCAAAAAAGCATCTATTGATCACGAAATATCGGAAAAAGTTGTTATGATCGAGATATTATAAAAAAAAAAATATATCAATCCAAGTGTTACAATTTAATTGATATATGAGGTGGAAGTGGGACCTCTTGCACTTGGTTCCTAGATAGGCATTTTCTTTTTTCTTGATATCATCAATGATATTTTTTAGCCGATAATCGTAGTCTAATCTTTTTTTAAACGATCAAAATGATTTTTATTTCTGCCAACAAAATTTTTTCTATACACATGACAGAAATCAAATAACTACGAACTTCTTGAAGTACATCAATTACACAAATGAGAGCATAAATCCAATTAAAGCCTCTCATCTCAAACTAAAAAGAAAAGGCTCCAAGTGCATCAATGCCCATTGTATATAGAATTCCTTCCTATCATTAATGTAAAATCCTTTTAAAAAAGTTAAAATATATCTAAGAAAGTATTAATTGTATTGAAATTGTAAATATTTGATATATTATTTTGAAATTAGATATATATTAACAATTTTTTAACATAGTCATCATATGATGGAGCAAGTAGTAATATAAACCGAAAAAGACTAAACAACATAGCGAATCTTTTGAATTTGTAGTCCATACAGTAGTAGCCCAATGAAATAAATCAGCCATAGGCCATGACTAGGTAGTGTGTTTTTTTTTTTTCCCTGAAAAATGAACCAAGCAATGTGTGTCTTTGACTCCCAGAGCTTTAAATTTCAGCCCCATTACTTAGATTTCGGCCTCCATTTCGTATTTCCATTGACAAGATTGCTCTCAGTGCGTTTTAAATTTCCGTCTTCCAAGAAACAAAAATATTTCGTGATGTATGACATGAAAATATTCCGTCTACTCCGTGATAAAATTTTCCATCTTCAAAAAGACGAAAAAGCATAATTGGCTGATTTCAGTCCTCAGAGAGACGGAAAAACATAATTTGCTCAGCCACAACATAAAACCTATCATTACCAACATAAGAGATGAAGAGTACTTTTATCTTATTTGCAATTTTTGTTCTTGTTGTCATAACCACACACCTACCTTCAGCCATCGCTCAAGTAGAAGTGCTTGACATAGTGGCAAATCCACTTCTCAATGGTGGCATATGCTATATCTTGCCAGCTAATGTAAGATTTTAATATCTTAGTATGTCTCATATGATGTGCATGTGATATGTATTGATGTGTGTTCAGTAAATAAATGATTAAATATTAATGGGCTAAATCATATTTAGATAAGAAGAGGATTGTTTCTAAAGGCCCGTTAGCTCGATGGAAGCCAATGGATAATAGTTAGGGTTTTTACTCTTTATAAGAAACAGGTCCTGTTCCTGACCATAAGGTAATTCTCTCCAAAATTGAAAGTAATTTAAAAAAAAAGTGAATTTTGTTAGAGTACCCAATATTTTGTGAGTCTCTTTCTGGGACATTAATGAGTACCCTAACCCCATAAAGCTTGGTGATTCGTGTACTATTTATGAATGTATAATTAAAAGGAAAATTATTGCAGCAAGATTTAAGTTTAAGTCCTTAGGAATAGTTGTGGATGAGAACTTCTTAGTATAGTTTATGCTTGCTCATTACCGATTGAGTATTACTTGTTTTTGAATGAGCTATAACGCCATGAAAGATAATGGGTTGTGCAGTAAATTGCACAATATCTTAGTTTAAGAGGAAACAATACTTAAGAATATAAGAAATCTCTTTATCCAACTTTTAAGGACATTAAGGAGCTGGAAATAAATGTGTGAAGAAACATGATAAGGGCAAAGGATCGCTTAGAATTAATGAGGCATATGTGAAAAATCATATGAAAGAACCTCATTATCATAAATGTCATTTTGTGCAAAAATGTTGAATTCAGAAGAAGTGCACAAAATGAAAATTTTGATTCTATAAAAGATAAGTTTAAAGCTTATGTATGTTTGAGTCAAACTTAATCAAAGATCCAAATAAATTTGGTGGATTGATCCTGGATGAATCGGAATATGTTTCTAGCATAATGAATTTTGTTTAATCCATACCATAAACCCACATGTAAAGTACGTGTTTGTGAGAATAAAGTGAAGGTTCTAGTAGAACTTGTCAGGATTTAATGTTTAATCCTTGATATTGGGTATCACCTAGACTCATTGGAAACCTTTTAGGTACATAGTTTTCTAGGAGTTTGGTTTATTATCTAGGATTAATGTTACTAGATACTCTTTTATGTTTGGTTATGGATGTTTCAATTTATTTAAGTATAATTATCACATTAGTATTTGTATATTAGTGATAGTTATATAAATTGAATTTTAAATGATTTTTTGCTAATTTGTGGCATAAGTGTTTGGGTCATAAATCCAAGGAAAGAATGGAAAGCTTTATAAGGAACAAAATCTTTCCAGATTTGGATTTTATTGGCCTAATTATTTGTGCGGATTGTATTAAAGGAAAAAAAAACCAAAGACACAAAGAAAGGAGCCACAAGAAGGATCCGGCTTCTTGAAAATGTGTTCTTCAAAACTTATGGACCTTTGATGTTAACTTTCTTTTTAGAAAGGAAAAGGTATGTGATCATCTTTATTAATAATTATTCATGTTATAGTTATGTTTTGAAAATTTTTACTTGAATAAAGTAGAAAGTTAAGTACATATAGATGAATGTTATCAATTACGATAGAGATGATGACTAACATGAAAGAATTAATTAAAATGGGCAACATCTGTGACTGTTCGTTAAACTCCTCAAGAATTGAGTAATTTGTGTGTATGCCAGTTACACTGCAGCGAAATGGTGTATATAGGGCATAACAGAACAATAATGAATATGGTTAGGAGTATGATATCTAGTCTTTACCCGCATTTGTGAATGTATGTCTTGAAACTGCCATTTGTCTATTGAACAGGGTTCCTAGTAAGACAGTGCCAAAGACAATTTTGAACTGTGTTTATATGATACCCAATTTAAGGCACCTGCATGTTTAAGGTTGTCGGCAGAAATAAGGATTGCAATCCGCCAGAAAAGAAAATGGATATAAAACATTAGTGAGTATTTCACTGATTATCCATATAAATCAAAAGGTGATAAGTTCATAATTGCAGAAATTGTGAAAATAGACCTTATTGTTCTAACCATAGTATAAGAACCATTGAAATTGTGAATGACAAGTTTACTGAGAATTGTGAAATTAGTGGAAGTATAGTTCCACATAACGTGGAAATTAACGGAGTTAGGGTGCAAGTTCCTGTAATTTGTAATTTGTTCTTATACCTCAACAATAATTTCTTTTATTGTTGAATCGTATAACAATAAAGTACGAAATGAATTCACTATTCATAATGATTTTATTGTAGAAGAACCATGAGAAATAGTATTAAAAAAAAAGAAATTGCTATTTCGAATGTTTTAAGTGGTTTATCTACAAGAATGTAAATTTGACTTAGTCATTAATGATAACGATGTGTTGTTTTACAAGCCGTAAGTTGTGATAATATTGATAAATATTTTTATATATGAGACCCTGTAGAATTGCTTAAAGGTTACACGAGAGTTGGGGGGTAAGTGAGTCTTTGGACCAAATATAACTCTCGTGACAACCTTGAACGTTACAAGACCAAATTTGTTGTCAATGATTTCCCTCGCAAAGTTGGCATTGACCATTAATGACGTATTTTGACCAATTACCTGAAAGAATTTATTCAATATTATCATCATGGCATATGTAGTCCGTAATGATTTGGAACTCCAGTAGAAGAATGTGAAAACAACCTTTATGAATTTTAGAGGAGGATATTTATATGGATGACCCACTAATGTGGTTCTCAACTGAAAAGAATGAACACATAATGTGCAAATTTGAGGAAATTAATATACAAATTTAAACAAACATCCCACCAGTAGTATCTGAAAGATAGTCAAGGATACTATTGTTCTTTTTAGATTTAAGGAAACACAATTAACTTGTGTAAGTATCTGAAGGTCAGTGGGAGTGAGTTTATTATGTTGATTTTGTATGTTGATTATATCTTGCTTGCAACTTATTATCTTGGTCTTTTACACTAGACTAAGAAGTTTTTTTCTAGTAACTTTGAATGAAAGATATAGGTGAGTCAAGCCATGTGATTAGAAAATGAATATTCTAGAATATGTCACATGAATTGTTAGGCTTATCTCAGAAAGCATATATCATTAAAGTACTAAAATGATTTAGAATGAATAAAATTTACGTTAAGGAAGTATTAACTATACTCATAAAGTCTTGAGGTATTAGCATGGAACGAATAAATGCATGCTTACTTCTGTAATGAATGATCACATTGAGATGATTAGAATGTTGAATTTGTAACAAGTTTTGAGGTTACAATTCAAACTAATTGATTGCAAAATTTTATTTCGGGGCTTAGAATTGTCGACAATATTGCTTAGCCGCTGAAAACGTACTGTGGTGTTTTGCAGCAATGACAAGTACTATAAAGGTGCTAAAAGTATGTGAATGAAGTACTTTGTCTCTAAAGAATGAGATCAGAAACAAATATTGTCAATAGAGCATATTAGCACAAATCTTATGATTGTTAATCCCTTGAAAGAAGGGTTATTGCCTAAACATTTATTGAACATGTTGAAAGTATAGGCATTACTGTTGTTAAGTAAAATTGAATTTGATGTTGACATTCTTATGTATGATGTAATTGACACGCTGAGCTCATTTATGATATGTTTGATATGTTTCTGATTACCTGTTCTATAGAACGGCATGCATTATTGTATTAGAGTAATGTAAACAGGTATTGTCTTGAATAAAGACATTATGGACCAATTATGTATTTCCCAATTATAGATCGTGTTAAGGAAAAGACTATTTTGTGGTACATTAAAGGAATTATGTCAAACAAATGATGTACAACCGCCATGACCCGAATTAGTTCCTATCTTTAATCATGATTAATAGAGCATCTAAGTATAAAATAATTTAGCAATGTAAATGCGCATTAATTGTTTATTTAATTATTTTGTTTATTAGACCATAATGTTGACTTGTGTCACATGAGCCAAGTGGGAGAATGTAAGATTTTAATATCTTAGTATGTCTCATGTGATGTGCATGTGATATGTATTGATGTGTGTTTAGTAAATAAATGATTAAATATTAATGAGCTAAATCATATTTAGATAAGAAGGGGATTGTTTCTAAAGGCCCGTTAGCTTGATGGAAGCCAATGGATAATAGTTAGGGTTTTTACTCTTTATAAGAAACAGGTCCTGTTCCTGGCCATAAGGTATTCTTTTCTCTCCCCATCACAGAACGGCTAAACTAAACAAATAGCATAGAAAAGAATAGTAGAGGAGGCAAAGGAATAGAAACCGGGTTTCGTGGCTTTTGGTCAAAGGACATTTGGAGAACTTTCTTCCTTCTAACTCTAACAACTCTAGCAATGGATAGAGGTTAGTAATCGTATTCCTTCTCTCTCTATAATGTGTGAAAGTCATGTAATTTCAAGATCTTTATTATTGTAGTTGTAACGAATAAATTAAACTACAACTTATAGCTAACATCAACTATGGTCATGGCGGAATAGAACTAACCAAATCTAATAACATCGACTATGGTTGTGAAATTTGATGATGAAATCTGATGATGTTGATGAGTGATGACCCTTATCACCACACAGGCTTCCCATTAATTTTTTCATCTCCAACCAGTATCCCTCATATAACCATCGAACTTCCTTTGGAACTATCATTCACTGACACTAATCAACCCTCTTATATCCCACCTCCACCAAAGTGGATTGTTGTCAAGGATGAAGTTCTATTAAAGTTATTGAGGACCACTTCAATAGTTTTATATACTTTTCCTTCTCTTTGAAGACGAAAAACTTTCGTCTTCTTGCAAATGGAAAAGTTTCATCATGGAGTAGACGGAATATTTTCCTGTCATACATCACGGAATATTTTCGTCTCTTGAAAGACGGAAATTTAAAATGCACCGAAAACAATTTCGTCCATGAAAATATGAAATGGGGCCAAAATTTCAGTAATGGAATTCGAAAATTAAAGTTCTAACTCGAAACTAGTATATTGAATGTATGGGCCACCCAATCCTATATAGAACTTTTTCTCCATGACCTTGCGGGGGATTTTTTTTTAGTAATTATTCCACTACCAGACAAGACACTTCATTTTTACTTCCTCCGTTTTACTTTAAGTGTCTTTTTGGACTTTTGCACGTAGATTAAGAAAGTGTTGATTATGATGATTATTGTAAGTTTTATGTGTATTTTATCAAAAATACCCCTATTTAATATTTTTATTTTGTCAATGCATCATTACTAGTATTACAAATTTCAAAACTAAAACAACATTAAATGTAAGGGTAAATAAGGAAAAGCAGTATTAAATGTTGCCTAGATTTGGTAGAAAGACACTTATTTTGAAACAAAATTTTGATGTTAAAAAGACACTTAAAGTGAAACAGAGGGAGTACCTTTTTTTACACCAACCGGTACCCAGATCTGGTTTACACAGAATCCGACTCATCCGGTCCGACCCAACTGAGTTCGCACTAAGCGGTAGGGGCCTCCCAGCGGGGATTGATCCATACCCAAAGCTCGAACTCGAAACCAGTTGATTAAAGGACCTAGTGAACTACCACTTGATTCAATCTCACTTTGCTACTTCTTCATTTTTACCTCGACCATAAGTTAAGTCATAACTATTAAAAAAATATTTATGATTTACAAACTGTGAAATCGTTTTCGTTGGATGGCAATATCAAGTGACAAGCAGTGATTGGCAAAATAATTTCACTCATTTTTTACTTAGACTTTTAGGGGAAGAGAGTTTGAGGAAGAGAAAATATGGGTTTTTTCTTGCTTGGTGGATGGAAGAAAATGAGGGAAGAGAGAAAAATGGATGGAACCCACTAAAAAATTTCCCCCTTAAGGGAAGAGATTTTGGAGAGAAAGGAGAAGGTGATACTGATACATTTCACATAGAAAGAAGGAAAACTTAAAAGAAAATGTTTTTTTTCTTTTCATTTTCTCTACAACCAAACAAAAGGAAGGAAAACTCAACTTTTCTTTCTTCCCTATTTTTCACATTTATCTCTCATACCATATATTAAACAAGCACATGAATTCAGCTCAAGCAGCTCAAGCAGCAGCATGTTCAGATATTGATGCAGCAGGAGTTACTTAGTTCAATTAATAATCGATTGTAAATTAATAGTTAATCGGTTAGCTTTAGAGTTAGTTTTAGAGTTAGTTAGGAAAGTAGAATTTGGCGCCAACTTGATTGGTTGCTAGCTGGTTAGTACCAGCCGTGTATATATACTCATTTTTGCCTTGTGGCCAATAATATCACAATCTATTTTCTTACAATCAGATTCTCTTTTCTCTCTCCATGACCGTTTTCGGTTTGTTCTCATTCTCTCATATTCTAGATTCTTCTCTGGTTCATCTTTCAGATTCAGCACTTGCTGAATCAATTCATCATCATAATCAAATTCTGATATGGTATCCTTATTTGAGCTCTGCTACGCGTATCAATCGCTTCTATTTCAGATCTAAGCATCATTGAGCAATCGCAGAATCCAACCTCTAAATTCTATATTCATCCTTCAGAAAATCCAAGCACAGTGCTTGTTTCACCTCCACTGATTGGAGAAAATTATCATCAATGGAGTCGTGCTATGCGAATGAGTTTAATCTCTAAGAATAAACTCGGTTTTGTTGATGGAACAATTTCAGCACCACGAAGAGAAGATCCAACATTTGCGGTTTGGCACAGAGCAAATAACTTGGTTATTTCATGGATCTTACGATCAATTTCAAATCAAATCGCACAGAGTATCATTTGGATCGATAATGCAGCAGAAGTATGGAAAGAGTTACGAAATTGATTTGCATATGGTGATAAGTTCATAATTGCAGAAATTCAAGAACAAATTTCATCACTAAAGCAAGGAGAACTCTCTGTTACAGGTTATTTTACACAATTGAAAATATTATGGGATAAGATAGATAATTTCAGACCTCTTCTCAAGTGTAATTGTGAATTGAAGTGTGGTTGTGATGCATTGGAAAGAGCTGAGCAGTATATTTTAGAATATAGAGTAATCAGATTCTTAAGAAGATTGAATGATTGCTATAGTACTGTGAGAACACAATTGATGCTCATGGATCCATTACCTGTTCTAAGTAAAGCCTATTCTCTTGTAACTCAACAAGAGAGACAAATTTTTGGTTCTAATAATGAATCAAAGGCTAATGTTGTGTATAATAGAGGAGGTGGTTATAATGGAAGAGTTTCATATGGAAGAGATCAGAATACATCTCAATCCAAGGGAGTTTCAGGAAAAGGTGTTGGATCTAATTCAGGATTTGGATCTGGATCTGGTGCAGGCTTCAAATCAAATTACTATAGTAAAGAGTGCACATACTGTGGAAGAATTGGCCACACAGTGGATGTTTGTTACAAGAAGCATGGATATCCTTCCAATTGGAAATCCACTAGGCAAGCTAATCTTGCTGATACTGAACAAGAAGATGTTGAAGAACAGTTTGATTCTGAATTGAAACCTGAAGGCAGCATTAAGAACGAGGAACAATTCTTTGGTTTCTCAAAGGAGTAGTATCAAGGTCTTATGCAAATGATGCAAGATGTTGTCAAAACTCATGGTTCCACAGTAAATCAAGTCACAACTAATTCAGGTTCAGGCAACAATCATGCTGTGGCTAATCTGGATTCTCAGTCAGGTAAAACACTTATGAGCTCATACAGTTTCTGGATTTTGGATAGTGGAGCCACTGATCACATATGTTCTTCACTTACATCATTTGATTCTTACCATAGAATTAAACCTATTCATGTTAAACTACCAAATGGTTCGAAAGTGATTGCTGAATACTCAGGAACAATCACTCTCAGTCCAACTTTTCTCATAACTGATGTCCTGTATATACCTTCGTTTTCTTTGAATCTGATATCAATCACCAAATTAACAACTACTATGTCATGCATTGTTTCTTTTAACTCTGATAAATGTCTCATACAGGACATGACTACATCCAAGATGATTGGTACAGTTGACCTTGTTGCAGGCCTTTATCTTCTAAAACTACCTATTGATAGTAGAAATAAACTCTCATGTCATAATAATTGTAGTTCTGTGAACCAGTTGTTTAATTCTAGTCTTTGGCATTTTCGTTTAGCTCATCCATCTAATGATTGTATGAAAGCTATTAAGTCTGTTTTTCCTATCACATTGTGTAATGACACTATCTGTGACATTTGTCATTTGGCTAAACAGAAACGATTGCCCTTTCCTATAAGTCTTACTCATAGTTTACACTGTTTTGACTTGATTCATATAGACATATGGGGTCCCTATCCAATTCCTTATGTACATGGCCATAAGTATTTTTTGACTGTTGTTGATGATTGCTCTAGATATTGTTGGATATACATGATGAAATCTAAATCTGAAGCATCTGCTTTAGTGCAAAATTTTGTGAAAATGGTTGAAACACAGTTTGACAAGAAAGTTAAGGCAATCAGAAGTGACAATAATGGGCCAGAATTTTTGATGCCTAACTTCTATGCTCAAACTGGAATTTTGCACCAAACAAGTTGCATTTATACTCCTCAGTAGAATGCTATTGTTGAGAGAAAGCATCAGCATATATTAAACATGGCTAGGTCCCTAATGCTGCAGAGTCAATTACCTAAATTGTATTGGAACTATGCCATTACTCATGTTGTTCATATCATTAATTTACTGCCTAGTCCTTTGCTGAATGGTTCTACTCCTCATTACCAATTATACAAGCAGCAGCCAGACTACACACATTTGAAGGTTTTTGGTTCATTATGTTTTACCAGCACTTTATCATTGCATAGAACCAAATTAGATCCTAGAGCTGTTAAATGTGTATTTCTGGGATATAAGGCAGGTACAAAAGGGTTTGTGGTTCTGAATCTAACCAGTAGGGAATTAATGGTTTCAAGAAATGTTATATTTCATGAACTCATTTTTCCTTTCACTGAGACTACTCAACCAATTCCCTCTTCTCAAAGTTCTGCTCCTGTGCTTCCTATTGGAGAGTCTCAGCCTTTGATTTATGATAATGTATTTCCTGAGACTTTAGCACAGAGATCAAGTCAAGTAGTTAATCCAGAATTGGTTACTACTCCAACAGTACATGCTCCTTCTTCATCACTTACACAATCTCCTGAGCCTGCTACTGTTAGAAGATCTGAAAGGCATCATAAAGCTCCTGCATATTTTCAAGATTATCATTGTAATCTGTTACATTGCTCTGTTGTTCCTTCAGAGACTTGCAAATACCCCCTTTCATCTGTACTATCTTATGATCATTTGGCTTCTGATTACAAACATTTTTTACTCTCTGCATCCACTCATGTTGAACCAACCACATATCAGGAAGCTGCAAAGCATGAATGCTGGATTCAAGCCATGAATGTTGAGCTTGAAGCCTTGAAACTCAATCACACTTGGGTTCTCATAGATCTTCCTCATGGCAAGGTTCCTATTGGATGTAAGTTGGTCTACAAAATCAAGTATAAGGCTACTGGATTGATAGAAAGATATAAAGCACGGCTTGTAGCTAAAGGGTATACACAAAAGGAAGGGGTTGATTATCTTGAAACCTTTTCTCCTATTGCTAAAATGTCTACAGTCAGAATGCTCTTAGCTCTTGCTGCCATTAAGGGCTGGTTTTTACAGCAGTTGGATGTCAATAATGCCTTTCTACATGGGGATCTTCATGAGGAAGTTTATATGACATTACCTCCTGGTCTTCCTAAATCCAATCCTAGGCAGGTTTGCAAATTGCAAAGATCACTTTATGGCCTTAAGCAAGCAAGTAGGCAATGGTTTGCCAGACTTTCTACATTTCTGGTTGACCTAGGTTATCATCAGTCTCAACATGATTACTCACTTTTCACCAAGTATTCTGATGACAACTTCACTGCTTTGCTTGTTTATGTGGATGATATCTTGCTTACTGGCACTAGTTTATCTGAGATAACAGCAGTTAAGCAAGCACTAGATGATACTTTTAAAATCAAGGATCTTGGTGATTTGCGATATTTCCTTGGTTTTGAGGTAGCAAGGAGAAAATCTGGCATCATTATGAATCAACGAAAGTATGCCTTGAAACTTATTTCTGATGCTGGTTTGTTAGCTTCCAAATCAATTAGCACACCTATGGATTGCAATATTCATCTTAGTGCTAGCTCTGGTTCAGTCTTATCTGATCCTACATCATATAGAAGGTTGGTTGGTAGACTTCTATATCTTACTAACACTAGGCCGGATATCATGTTTGCTGTGCAGCAGCTAGCCCAGTTCATGCAAGCTCCCACTGATGTGCATCTTCATGCTGCATTTCGTGTGTTAAAATTTGTTAAGGGCAATCCTTCTCTTGGTCTGTCTTTTTCAGCATCATCTTCTTTGACCTTGAAAGGGTATTGTGATAGTGACTGGGCTGCCTGTCCTGATACACGTCAATCCATCACTGGTTATTGCATGTTTTTGGGTAATTCATTGATTTCTTGGAAGACAAAGAAACAGAAGACAGTTTCTAGAAGTTCCTGTGAGGCTGAATATCGTGCTATGTCTCATGCTACCCATGAGATTCAGTGGCTTACATTTCTTTTGCAGGAATTTCGTATTGTTCTTCCTGTTCCTGCTGTGCTTTATTGTGACAATCAAGCAGCTTTTCATATTGCTGCTAATCCTGTCTTTCATGAGAGGACTAAGCACATTGAAATTGATTGTCACATTGTTCGTGATAAAACTCAGCAAGGCTTACTCAAACTTTTGCCTATTCCCACTTCTCTGCAGATTGCGGATATCTTTACTAAAGCATTGAGTCCTAAGCTTTTTGCTAGTTTTGATCTCAAGCTGGGTTTGATTGGCATCTGCTCTCCAGCTTGCGGGGGGTATTAAACAAGCACATGAATTCAGCTCAAGCAGCAGCATGTTCAGATATTGATGCAGCAAGAGTTACTTAGTTCAATTAATAATCGATTGTAAATTAATAGTTAATCGATTAGCTTTAGAGTTAGTTTTAGAGTTAGTTATGAAAGTAGAATTTGGCGCCAACTTGATTGGTTGCTAGCTGGTTAGTACCAGCCGTGTATATATACTCATTTTTGCCTTGTGGCCAATAATATCACAATCTATTTTCTTACAATCAGATTCTCTTTTCTCTCTCCATAACCGTTTTCGGTTTGTTCTCATTCTCTCATATTCTAGATTCTTCTCTGGTTCATCTTTCAGATTCAACACTTGCTGAATCAATTCATCATCATAATCAAATTCTGATACCATACAACCAAAAAATCTACTCATTTTCTTACTATAATCTCTCTTCCCTACTTTCTTATTTCTCTTTTCCCAAATTCTTTTGTGAAACCAAACAAAGTGTTAATGTTTTGATAAAATTGGGCTTTCTCTTCTTATTATATTAACCCAATTTGACTTTTTTCTTTTTTTGGTTTTAGTTTTAGTTTTCAACTTCCATTCTTTGGTTTCCAAATTCTATTTTTCGATGATATTAGGTTGGAAATTTTTTTCAATATTTTTGTGTTGGATTTTTTTTTATTGAACCTTCATTAAAAAAATACATTTTTCCAACTCAATTTTTTTTTTTTTAAAAAAAAAATCAACCGAACCCCGTCGGAAAACAAAATGGGTTCGGGAACTATTACTCCATTTTTTCACAGTGAGCTTGATCATTTGGGTAAAGATGCAACTATCAATTAAATTATATCTCAACAATTACAAAGATTTAAACTTTGATACTCCCCTTGAAAGTGTGCCTCTGCAACAAGTAAAGAGTTTTTTTTTAAAAAAAAAAAAATTGTTTGTAATTTTGAAGTATAATTTCAATTCCTTGGTAAAAATAAAAGCATATAATTGCGACTCTTAATTGAATTAATTATCTGAAATTGGAAATAACAGGATGCCTATGATAGTGGTGATGTTAACGATGACTCATATTTTTGGATTTCTCATATATCATTATTTTTAGAGTCAAATTTTGTTAACATGTCACACTTAAATTTTAATCAGACACATAAGGTTAATTACGTGATGTTACGTGGACAAAGATTTTTTTTTTAAAAAAAATAGAAAACCTTAAAAAATTAATATTTTTTATTTTTCTTTTTAAAAAATTAATATTTTTATTTTTCTTTTTAAAAAATTTAAAAAAAATGAAGAGTAAAGTCGTCTTCGACCACATGATATTATGATATTACGTGGCTAACCTCTTCATCTGACTATGATGCTTGTATGATATGTCAGCAAAATTTAGCCGAAATTGATAACAAAGGTGTATGCATAACAAACCTAAAAATAATTTCGAAAAAAGAAACATTTAAAAAAATAATAATAAAAACAGCGACAAAACAACTCCAAATATCAAGTACGGACACATAATCAAGCATAAAATCAAGTAATCAACCAACATTTTTAAACGTGACTATTTTGGTGGGAGGGACATGGGCTCAAGCTTGGCCACCTCAAGTCCGTCTTTGGAGGTGGTAGCGGCTACTGTGGGTTTTGACAATGGGTTTTAGTTTATTAACCCCCGATTAAATCACTTGATTTTTTTTTTGCTAAAATCCAAAATTGTCTTTTTTTTTTCTGGGTTTATAACATATTCGTTATAGCTCGCTGACCCCTCAGCGAGCTCTTTTTTTTCTTTCCCTTTTTTCTACTTCTCGCTAAGGCCCAAGCGAGAGTATGAATTTTGTGCAACTCGTTGGTACCTCAGCGAGCTCATATACATACATGTGCCAATTTTTTTGAATTGAACGCAAATAGCTTGGATGCACAAGTTACATTTTTGACTTTCTAGCAACATGATGAATTTGTCATGAAAACTTAACTTTTGTGTCAATACATTCAGGTCCCATTACGGTGATGGGAAATAGCTCTCCACTCTATCTATTCTTTCGTGTACCTTCTTTTTCCTTAAGGAGCAAGACGCACAGGACCAAAATCTGCAACCTTTGCCCTCATATCATCTCCAAGGAGAATGTTCGAAGGTTTCAAGTCCCTGTGTATGAAGCTTTGATTGGCCAAGCCATGAAGGTACTCAACACCTCTGGCTACATCTAAAGCAATGGTCAATTTTCTATTCTACTCTAGTGGTTTCAGCCCTTCTTCTGACCAGTTAAAAAGGTGCCTACTTAACGTTCCTTAAGACATGCCATTCTACATTCTTTTCACTGCAATTCTTGTACCATCATACACTCTCGCTTGTGCCTAAGCGAGAAGTAGAGGAAAAAATAAATAAAAGCTGAGGTGCCAGCGAGAGGCACAAAATTCACACTCTCGCTTCGCCTTAGTGAGAAGTAGAAAAAAGAGAAAAAAAAAAGGCTCACTGAGGGATCAGCGAGCTATGTACGCTGACCCCTCAGCGAGCTGTTTTTTTTTTTTTAATTCTCGTTCAGGTCTCAGCAAGTGTGTTATAAATCCAAAAAAAAAAGGCAATTTTGAGTTTTCTTTTTTTAAAAAAAAGGATCAAGTGATTAAATTGAGAGATTGATAAACTAAAACCCTTGAAAATTGCGTTGGGTTGTTTTGCTTGTGCTGTTCCTATGTGCATATTGAATGTGCCTCGAATTATGGAATTTCAACTCTTAAGATTGAGTTAAGAATTGAGAGTATAATTTATGTTCATTACTGCTCATTCTATTCTTATTTATTAATCACACTTAATTGAACCACACAAATTAAGGTGGTAGTTAATTCAGTTACGTTAAAAAAATTATCAGTTTTACACTTTTATCTATTTGACTTGCAGTATTTTTATTTTTATTTTTTTTGAGAAATTGAACTTATTTGATTAATCTTTTTTTTGGTTACAGAGGAACAAGAAACAAAGAAAGCAGCAAAAGAGGAAAAATAAGACAGAACTAGCGAACGTGGACAACGTGCATTGCATCATTCAGAAGCTCAAGCTGCATGAAGGAAGGTGGCGTCTCCCAAACAACACAAGCAGAATCATTACTAGCTCCCCATTTGGCTAATGCGTCAGCTGAGAAATTAGCCTCCCTTATAATATGCGACACCGAAACTTCCCAAGCCCTGCTGCACAATTGATTGATGTCGCCTATGACAGCCCCAAACAAGTGAAAGCCAGCTTGTATGGGACGGTTAACAAGCCTCACGGCTTCAGCTGAATCAGATTCCAGCGCCACACGCCGAACACCCTTTTTCCATGCTAACAAAAGACCATCCCTAATGCCAATTAATTCAGCTAGCAAGATGTCTCCAGTACCTACTTATTTGATTAATCTCATTTAATAAGAATGGTTTTGAAAAAATTAAATACCTCTTAAAAAAATATAAAGTAATCTATATATAGGAACATACAATTTTTTTAAAAATATAACACAAGGGAATATAATTTTATAGAATAATTTATCCTTAGAAACACGATTAAAATTCCAAATGGACTTTCAAATTAAATATGCTAATTAAAATTTCAGTGCCCAATTCTAATTCCAAGATCAAATCTATATCCAATTTCGGGCTTTCTCCTCCATCCTTAAATATACTCTCTCCGTTCCAATTTAACTGTCACTTTAGCAATTTCACATATATTAAGAAAGTCATTTAATATTTCAATTTTCAAGAGAAATATTAAATAACTTTACTATAATACCCTCAAAGTACATTAATTATCACTCATTTCACATATTTCAACACATTAAATGCAAGGTTAAAGTGGAAAAAATCAATTAATACATCCTCGAATTCCTAAAGCGACAAATAATTTGGAACAAGTTAAAAATGCTAAAGTGACAGATAATATGGAACGGAGGGAGTAAGATCATTTTGAGATTTTTATTTTGTTCATATTTATAAGATCTTATACCAATTTTCAATAATAATTAATTATTTATTTTCACAAATATCCTTATTTACTTAACACTTTTTAGATTCCTATTACTATTAATAGAGGTAGTTTTGAAAATACATATGCAATATTCACATATTCAATATCATTAACTAAATTAACCAACTTTTTTAATAAACGTAAAATCTATCAAGATGATCTTATATATAGGAACATAGGAAGTACTAAAATATTGTGGATTCAAAGTAATTAATGAATTTTGAATGTACTCAAACGCAATACAAACTTAAACCGTGAGTATGTTCTAGGGAACACGTTAAAAAATTTATATTAACTAAGTTTGTATTAAAAATCGGTGTAACTAATAATGCACACAAATTTTATAAATGTGTCAATTTTAATATTAACTTACCAAATACTCCTTTAATAATTCCGTTTGACTATATATATATATATATATATATATATATATATATATATATATATATATATATATATATATATATATATCCCAAGAAGACTCAACATAATTACTCAATTTTCCAAAAACGGTGTAAGGAATTCAAGCTTTGCTATGTATTAAAAAAGGAATTATTGATAAAGCAAAGCTTAGTTCGATTATACATGCTTCTTGAATAGAATTAGTGTTTAGGATCTATCATAAACTATGCCTCACTCTCCCAAATGAATAGTATTATTTTTAAAATATGGGTGGATGTGCGGTTGTTAATCAGCAAGCTAAGCTTAATAGTTTTTAATCCTTGATTTTCAGAAGGGCAAAATGTAGTTATCTATTACGTATAGTACATGACTCCAAAACAGTCTTCATACTAACTTTTGCATGCACAATGAAAAAAATATGCCATCGCCAAAGCAGTTGATACCCACCAGCCAAACATTCACACCACCCATAAGAATTATATCTCCAAGCTTAAGACAAAGTAACATTCAAGGCATCTTCTACTGATAAATGGCCTACCACAATCAATTAAGAACTTGTAATTAGAACCGTTAAAAGGCCAATAACATTGGCTAAACAAAATAATTTACTAATTTTGTTGGACAAATTGACAGCGAGTGACTTAAACAAACACATTGAGTGGCTATTCAAGTCATTAACAATCGCAAACATAAATAATTTATTACTACTGCATTAATCAATTTCTATTTGTTTAACCTAAAAGCTGTATTCACACAAGAGTTCACCAATTTGATTTAAAAAAAATAATATTAAAAACAACGGATGTGCATGGGAATCTTTATTATGGAATTGCAACTTGCGGAAGGTCCAATACCTCTTTCCCTAGTGCACAACACACAGTACTCCTCGGTTATTTAAGAATCATTTAGGTCAAGGTGTTAGAATAATCTCAAATATGTAATAAGATATACTTTTATGTTGACGGTGGACAAAAGAGCATTACACAATGGGATGCCAAATTGATTAATAAATAATAAATAAATGAATCAAAGTTAGACTTTGTGCTTGAGATTCTGATGTGCTTTTTTTAAGAATATTATATTGAAAACATCATAGATTAAGTAAGAAATGGCATTAAAGTATAAGGGTCCTCTCAAACACGAGAGAGAATGTGATAATTGTTTTATGAGTTAGAATTTGTTGATATCAGGTATAAAATTTGGTCACTTACATTTTCACAAAATTTTTTATATATTATGAAATTTGTCAATCCAATCGTTGAATTATATATCATTATTAAGTAGATCAAGTCTACAAAAATTTCATATATAAAAATTATTTGATATTTCATATGACTATTCTCTTTTAATGGATAATACGTTATTTAGAATATAAGTTAATATGCATTGTTAGATTACATACCTATGAATCTTCGAATGATCTGAAATTTGGTATGTATGATCGTCATGATAATAACACATAATTTAATGGTTGGTTGACAAATTTCGTAATATATAAAAAGTTATGTAAAGTGTAAGTGACCGAGTTTTAAACGCATCCTAACTCTTGTTTTATTGGCTAAATTATAATGACTAGGAATCAAATCCTTAGCCATATCCTTTTAGAATGTTATTTATTGTCATGAATTAACCGAAAAGCAATCAAGCCTTCTGATCATATTGGTTTTTTATAATCGAGGTTAAACAATTTGAGCTATTTTTAATTTGAATCAGTAACAAACAATTAAACAATTGGGAAGTGTTTGTACAATTCAAAAAAATAGTGAAGTGTTTATACGTGAAAAAAGGAAGATTTTTCGTAAGTTTGGGTCATAATCTTCGTATTACTGTATATTTTTATCTTAAATTGTAAGTTTTCAATCAAATATTTCATAATATTTTGTACGATTTTTTTTATTAAATATTTTGTACGATTTTTGTTAACCTCAACCAAGCAACTGAAAATTATATCTATGTCATATTAGAAAACGCAACATAATTTGAAAAACTTTGAAAAGTAGTAGTCAACGTACCCTTTCAAAGCATTTTTTACTTCTTTTTTTTTTTGTTTACTTTTATAAACGTTTATTTACTTTTTTGATAAACGTTGAGGTTAAACAAATTCTGTTTTCAATGATATGAAGCATTTTATTCCTGTAGAACTAGCTAGAAAGAATGATTACCTTCCAACATAAACACATCAAATTAAGGCAACTACCATACGCTGCATTTTTCTAGTACGACGGAGTAGTAATCAACAAAGGAAGACAGAAGTTGATTCCTATAATCCTATCTAGAACTAACTATTCACGAGAAGGCACATCAATGTTGACATTTGTTCTTTATTAACCAATTTGATTCATGTTAATATTCATCTGATAAAAATTAAGCATCCGAATTTAAATAAAATACTAACATGTATATATTACATAGAAGTGATAGAACAAGCTTTACGATAAGGATAGCTTATTTTATTTGGCTAACAGCCCCTCAGAACGCGTGGCGTTTTTGATACCAATTAATAAACAGTGGATTTCATCACAAAGACAAACCATGTCCGACTAATAAATTTAGATTTGAAATAAGTGGTATGAATAAAATACAGTGTACTCTAAGATATACAGATCATAAAAGGCTGATTGGTGAGATTTGCAAGATTTTTTCTCCTACCAAGATTGTTCACAGGCTTAAAGTCAAACTTCATTGGGCAATATAATAAAGTTTTTCTTATTTATGCATTTATATGTATATGATAAATAAAAATAAAAGGTACTCCATACAATTATAATGAAAAACAAAAATTCTATTTTTAGTTTACTAAATACATTATTTTTTCATTAAAACTTACTTTTTAAATTTTTTTTATCTCATTATATGGTGAATAAGATAGAAAAAAATAATATAAAACAATAATTATATATCATTTTATTTGTCTGCTCCCATTTGGACCCATAAGTAGAGTTGAAATGCCACCAACACCCATATACACAATAAATAACTCGAATAAATTTAATAGAAAGAGAGGAATGAAAAAGTATTCTTCTAGAAATACAACATGAGAAAAATTCTTTTTGGCCATTTGGTTATACAATTTTTAAGTAACTGAAATAGTGATTAGCTAGCATAAGTTATTTTAACATATCATTTTAAATCTTCTTATCTTGAAGAAGAGGTTAATAATCAATAAATTATTAGAAAATAAAATTGGGTTGTTTAAGTTTTTAGTCCCTAAACTTGTGTTCTTTTTTGGAATTGGTCATCAAACTTTTTTTCGATGCTTTGAGTCCCTAAACTTTGTTCAAATTTTGGAAATGGTTCTTTCATCACTTAAGTGGTGAAATGAATGAGGATATGTCACGTCACATTCGCCACATCGATAGGTAACGTGCCAAATGATGCCATGTGATTTTTTTTAAAATTAAAAAAAAATCAAATTTATTAAAAATAATTAAAAATTGTATTTTTTTTTAAAGAAAATCAAATCTTTTAATAAATTAAAGAAATTATTTTTTTAATGCAAAAAATCGTGTAGTGTCCCGTGACTCTACATAACATGTCACTCATTGATATTGTAAAAGTGAAGTGACATGTCGTTGGCTATATCATCACTTAAGTGACGAAAAGACTATTTCCAAAAATTAAACAAAGTTCAAGGATCCAAAGCATCGAAAAAAAGTTAAAGAACTAATTTCAAAAGAGCATGTAAATTCAGAGACTAAAATGTTAAATAAGTCGATAAAATTTTATTTGTGTGCAAACAATTTAACGTGAGTTCCGAAATTGCATAAACTTGTCTAGTCAAACTGAAGATGTGAAGCTCATATTAGATTTGGGGAAAAGAATTGTCTAAATTAGAACCATTTATTCAAACAAAACTATTTAAAAAGTCCAGTTTAACTAGTTTAAAATATGAAATTTGAGTTTGAGCTATTTAGCTTATTCCCTCCGGCTCGAATTATAAGCAACAAAAAACATATTTCTCTTCGTTTAAAATATAAACAAAATTAACTAACTTTATTAAATTTTGTTTCATTCCCAATGCCACTTTCCTAAAACATCTCTAAAAAATTGTAATCTTAATTAATTTTTGTTTCATTCCCAATACTACTTTCCTAAAATACCTCTATTTTTTATAAATTTGAGAAAATTAAATACAATCAACTAACCTCTTTAATAAGCGTAAAAGTTGTTAGATTTGCTTATAATTTGAGCCGGAGGGAGTATTTTATTTATCACTTAATGGGAAGAATAGCCGTCGGATTAGTGGAAAGATATCAACGGCTCTTAAAATTATCTCCCCAACGGTGCATTACCGGCTGCAGCAGGTAGGATTATTAATGTGTTTGTGGTCGCCGAATAAATGAACAAGGCCCTATTCAGCAGCACGAATCAGGAGTTTTTTTTAGCTAATTAGGAGTTTTCAGTCAATAAGTTATTAGTCCTATTCGGTGAGCACAAATAAAATTAAGGAAAAAGAGTTTATAGTTTTTGAAAGTTAGCTTTTAGAAAGCTATTTCAAGTAGCTTTCAAGAAACCAAACTAGCTTTCAATAATTCATATACCAAATATACCCTCAAACAAATTTAATAATTATTTATCTACCCTTAAATAAAACACAAGAGATATACAGTAATAGAAGTAAAAAAACAAATTGTACCGTTCCTTTTCACAAACCCTATCAAGTGCAATACTCAGCCTCTTTCTTCCTCCTCTGCTCTACTGCTCTACTGCTGTAACATTTTTCTCCTTCAAGATTTGTCCTCTTTATTTTTCATATTATTTTTTTTATTTTCTGATATTCATTGGCTTATCATTTCATGTACCTTTTATTCTATTATTCATTGGCTTAAATTAAAAAAAAAATCGCATCATAAAAAGCAATCAAATTTTTGTTTTATTCTTTAGTTATTGAGACAAATGATGTACAGAGGGCTTGCCTTTTAATAATTCGGAGTCTTTAATTATTTGGTACAATAATAATTTGGTTGCATGTAATTTGGTTCCGTATAACTTATACCATGGTAGAATAATTTGGCTCCATATTTTTATTATTTAGAGTTTTGTGAGCAAATTAAAATACCCTGATGATGATTTATTTTTTAATTAATTATTTATTTAATTAATTATTAATTATAATTTAAAATTTTTGTTATAATAAATTAATTAACTACGTAATTAATAAATCAAGAACATAAACTAATTTAATCATTTATACACATAATTAATTAATTAATTAATTATCTATTTAATAAAGAAAGAAAAAATTTAAAAAATTAAAATATAAATAATATAATGTAATATGTTCTTTTTGCTTATTTAATAACTTTAAGCTACATCAAAAACTAGTTTTGTCGAACAACACTATTTCAAATAGTCAGCTAAACAGCTACAAGCTCACAGCTCTTAGTTAGCTTAACAGCTACAAGCTACAAACTCACAGCTACAAACTAGTTTTGCCGAACAGATCCTAGATCATTACTCTCTCCGTTTCACAATGTTTGGCCTTTTAGACTTTTTTCCTTGTTTCATAATATTTGGCCTTTTAAATTTTCAATACACAAACATATTTTTTTTCCAATATTAACCTTTCATTCAATCATTTCTCTTACTCCTCATTAATTCTACTTTTATCATCTCTCTATCTCTAAACCACTATACATTAATTAATGGACACACTTAATAATAAAAATTAAATACTATTACAATTTTCAATAAGGATTAAATAAGGGCATTTTAGACAAACTATACATAATACTTACAATAATTAACACTTTCTTAATCTGTGTGCTCAGACCTAAAAGGCCAAACATTGTGAAATGGAGGGAGTATTACATTACGGCATAAAAATAACTCAAACACCAACAAAGTCCAGCACAGGTGGTAGATGACTGAGTTCCTTAAACATGATGTCAGGTGTTCGATCCGTGCCGTGAGTATAGAAAATAAAAAAAAAAAAAGTTTGGTCAAACATTTCGTAAATTTGGTACTCGTTCTCCGATCTCCATGTGATCCCTACTTTGGTCACCTTTCTTTCGTGCTTCATAGTATTCCTTTTTTCTTTAAAAGGTTTTGGTGTTTCATATCTTTAACGTCTTTGTTTTAACATATAATTCTTGTACAACATATAATTTCGGATGGCACAGGTTTGAATTTTTATCGGATAAGAATTAATCTTC
Source organism: Crotalaria pallida (assembly GCA_037953625.1). Taxonomy (NCBI): domain Eukaryota; kingdom Viridiplantae; phylum Streptophyta; class Magnoliopsida; order Fabales; family Fabaceae; genus Crotalaria; species Crotalaria pallida. Next base: position 161,229,396 of record CM075650.1, read on the forward strand.
TATTTAAGTAATATGGTGAAAATAAATCCTATACAATAAAATGATTTATTCTAATCTCCTAATTAAACCAGTCCCGCAAGGAATGGACGGAGTCCTCTAACAGAGACGAACACGTGGTGCAGCTTGGTCCTTGATTGAGCAAGGCCTCTCACGAACCTAGTACTCCCTCCGGCTCGAATAATAAGTAAAACCAATTAATTTTACGCTCATGTTGATTGTATTTAATTTCCTCAAATCTGTAAAAGAATAGAGATATTTTAGGAAAGTTGCATTGAGAATAAAATACTCCCTTCATCCCTAATTATAAGGCTCTCTTAACACTTTTATTTTGTCCCTATTTATAAGGTCCTTTAACAATTTTCAAAGAACATTAATTATTTTTTTCACAAACACCCATATTTATTTAACATTTTTTAGATTCCCAATAATATTAATAGGAGTAATTTTGAAAATACATATCAAAAGTTCACATCTCCAATACAATTAACTAAATTATTCCACTTTCTTAATGGACGTGAAATCTCCCAAGAAGGCCTTATAATTAGGGACGGAAGTAGTAAAATTTAAGAAAGTTGATTAGTTTTGCTAATATTTTAAACCAAGAGAGGTGTGTTTTTTGTTGCTTACTCCCTCCGGTCTCATATATAAGCCAAAATAAATAATTTTGCAAGTATTAAGAAAGTTAGTTGAGTGTATTTAATTTTTTTGAGTTCACCAAAGAAATAGAGCATTTTAGAAAAGATGTATTAGGAATGAAACAAAAATTAAATGATACAATCACTTTGTTAATATATTTTAGGAATAATTGTATTGGAAATAGAAAGTTAGTTAATTTTTGCTTATATTTAAGACCATAAATAAGATGTTTTTATTTACTTATATTCGAGACCAGAGGGAGTATATTTCAAGCCGGAGGAAATAGTATTTTGTATCGTGTAATGTGTTATTATTCATTTATTCTTATTATTACACACGTGGATTTAATTAGCAGCATATGCAAAGCTTTGAATTATCAATATTTGTGAGAGATAAAACAAAAAGAACTGAATTAGTAATTCAATCAAAGGAAGTCAACAAAATGGGAATTATATTCCCATTCTTCAAAGTCTATTTGTTGTGACGCACTTTATTTTTGCACACATGGTCATCAACATAGACATGAATGTTTAAATTTAGGTTTTTATTTATAAAAACTAAACAAATATCCTATGTTGTCCTTTGTTTGAATAATGAATTCCCTTCAAAAAAAAAAAAGAATAATGAATTAGGAGCCTAAAAAATTATGAATTTAAAATGTTTTTAGTATTTAAAAACTTGATGATATTTGGTTGCAATTCATAATATATATATATATATATATATATATATATATATATATATATGTCCGTTTGGATCTTTAAATATGGTTAATGGTTTTAGTATTTGATGAAGGAGTGAATAACTTTCGTGTGACAAGTTTTGCAACAATTATTGACCCGCCAATTGGGACATTGACATACTATCGGCAGAGAATTATAAAGACTAAAAACAAAAATTGCTGAATTTCCGATGATAAAAACATATTTAAACTAAAATTATGTATAAAAATTATGGGTAACGATATTTTCACATTCTATTTTCTTATATCTTCTTCTGCACTTTATCTTTTTGAATTTTTTTTGGTATCATAATATTAATCACTTTTCTATCTTTTTTCCGTTATATCTCTTATACTCAAAATAAAGTGTATAAGTATTATTTTTCTAAAAACATTAAGCTGTTTTGAACGTGATTGTTATTGTAAACGTGGTCGATGCCATTTTGCAATTGGTTAACCTACATGTCCAACACTCCAACCAACGATAAATCCATTCCATCATACTCGATGGAGACTGCAACGACATCCTGTGCATGGTCCAAATAACCTCAAAATGGGTCATCTAATGTGCAATCATTGACATCTAATGACATCTTAAACAACAGATAGTAAAATATAAGGGAGGGACATAACCAAAAAAAAGAAATATAAGGGAGTGAGTGCTTTGTTGTGTTTGGATATTGAGGAAAAGTGAACTGCTAGTGATTGCGAATTTGTGATGCTCGAAATCATTAAGTATGTAACACTGGTTGCATGCGAATATACTCCTTTGGTTTTAAAATATAAGAAAAAATATATATATTGTTTCACTTATTTTGATTTAAAATATAAGGAAAAATTAACTAATACTATATTTTTAAATTTTATTTCATTTCTAATGCTATTTTAATTTCCTAAAACTTCAATTGAAAATGGTTATCTCATGTAATTTTTGTTTCATTTTCAATATTACTTTTCTAAAATACCTCTATTTTTTTTTATAAATTTGAGAAGATTAAATAAATGAACTAAATTCCTTAATAAGATTAAATACTTTTAACAAAATTGCTCAGATGTCGACACATGTTTTTCAATTAGACACAGACTGACTGAAATCGTCTCAAATTGGCAATTGAATAACTAAATTAGCCAAATTAAAAATAGGGGACTAAATTTGTCGAATTAAAAAAATTGGGAACTAAAAATGCAATTAAGTCTAAAAAATATCAAATATTCATATTTTCAGTGCAATTAATGAAATTAATCAACTATTTTTTTAACACAAATTTAAAAACAAAAAATCTTATATTTTTTCTTAGATTAATTTAAGATTTTATATAGGTGATTTAGGTTATTCTCTCTCTCTTTTTTTTTTTAAAAAAAAAATAGGTGGAGCATAAAGGTTTTATAGATAGGACAAATTCTAAGTTCATCATGTGCAAGGAAGGATACACATTTTTCATCTTACCCTTCCATCTCTGGTGCTGGATCTACGGTTCGTATCCTTACGAATCATGACAGGGTTCGCAACTTAAAAACTCCCATTTTAAAAAATTTGAAACAACAAACTTTGGAAGGCCTTTCACTTTTTTTCACGAGTTCAGCATTTGTGTCAGACTGACTAGTCAACATTAACAATGATGATGGCTGATGGCATAGTAGTAACTGTTTAGAGAGGTTCGTTTTTCTCACTTTTGAATTAATAATAATAATAAATAAATAAAAAAAAACCAAGAACAGAAAAGAGACATAGTAAAAACAAAAGAAACCGAAGAACAAGTCTATTAGAAGTCTCCGATGGATTTTCTCCCTTTTGTTGTTTTTCAATTCCACCCTTTGAAATTAGGACCGTGGACCATCATCTATACGGCTATACCAGCTTCAAGCCTTCAACGTTCAATTTCCTCCGTGTACACCGTGAGTTACCATTCAGAAACAACACAAAATATTTGTTTCTTTTTTCTTTTTCTATTTATAAACGTTACTAACAAAAATAACATACAAAAAATAATTAATAGGCTTAATTATAACAGAAGTCTCTGAAATTTGGGGTACTTTTGCCAGATACCCTTATTCTTATTTTTTTAATGTCTGACTCCCCGAAGTTACTTCTGGGTTTGTCATATACCTCCACTATCAATTCTGTGAATTCTGACTAATTTTGCTAACACTTAACATGGGAATCCTGGTCAGAGGCACGAGGTTGATCATGTGGTGCGCATGATGTCACATGGGCGAAGACGACCTCTCTCTTCAATCATTTCATTTCTTTTTTTATTTAACTAAAAATATAAAAATATTAAGTTTTTTGGTTTTTTAATTTAAAAAAAAATGATCTTTGCCCACGGGGCACCACGTGTCTAACCTCCTGCATCTGACCAGGATTTCGATATTACATGTCAGCAAAATTGGTCAGAATTGGTAGTAGGGGTATATGACAAACCCATAAGTAACTTCAGGAAGTCAGACATTGAAAAAATAAGAATAAGGGTATCTGACAAAAGTACTCCAAATTTCAGGGACTTATGACATAATTAAGCCTAATTAATATTACCATAATTCTTATTCGAAAAATATATTATCTCACTGCAAAAATAATTTTCGATATAAAAAGTTTTATTTTCTTAATTTTAAATAACCTGTTAGCGATACTAATGACTTATCTGTAATCAACAAATAAAAATGGCGCTGTGAAAGTTTTCTTCATTGAATCAGTCTTTACAACCTTTACTCAAATAGCCTAGCTAAGTTTAAAGTGATATATGGATATACCGTTAAGTGGAAGAAGTTGAACTCACTCTTTAGCATATAGTATTATGTTTGATTCCCACTTAAAAAAGAGGTTTGATTCCCGGATTAATAATTAATACTACTTATGAAAGCTAAAGAAGATTAATCTAGATGTTGGTTTTATAAAAAATTGACTCATATAATTCATAGGATTATAAGTTCAAATTCGGATGCCAACGTGAGAGATCAATAATGAGCAATCCGTAAATACATATGTAAATATTTATTGAACCGTGAGACCTAATATTCACCACAAAAAAAAAAAAAAAAAACAAAAAAACTGGGAGACCTAATATTAAGAAATTGAATCATTGAGACTTACTTCACCCAAATTTTAAATTAATAAAAAAATAATACAAACCATAAAACAATAATAACATTTGGATTTGCTTAACCTTCATCTTTGTAAAAAATAAAAGTCATGCTTTTAATAAGGTATTTATTAAGATAATTACAATTGTAAAAATAATCATAATCACACATATTTTTTTATGTTCTTCGATTTTTCGAAAGAGATTAATGGATGTACACTGACGGTGTAACATTTTGTACAGTATCAGTCCATCATCTACCATTCATTTATATTACTTTTATTTGAAAGTCAAAAACCATAAATACGTGAATGATGAATGATACAATGATGATGTAAAAAACTTTTACTCTGTCGATGTTATTTTCTCTTTTCGAAAATACACAATTTTTTTTAATGATATCTTACTTTATTTGACTAATTAACAAATACTGTCGGGTTCGAGTCGTACCCGAGGCGCATGTGAATGGAGCAAGCCTTACTGGGAGCATCGCCCCCGAAAGGGCCCGACCGTGGTGCGAGGGATTAGTCACCCAGTTGTGCGGGTGGATACCTTGGTTCATCCAAAAACAAATACTGTAAAATAATTGAAAAACTAAATTCATTATCTCAAAAATATTAAACTTGTTATTTTCATCATAAAAATGTTATTATTAATCTCAAATAACTGAGCCGTATAACAATATAGCAAAAGATATAAAACTCATTTTTGATTGTTAAAACGTGAAAAGGACCACTCTTCAAAGACATAAAAACTTGATAAAAAATTTGCTGGATTCCGCCCCCAGCCGGTTATACTAAGCTCAATGTGGATGGGTCTCTATACAGTGATTCGGGCTCCACTGCGTGTGGGGGATTGCTGCGAGATGAGAATGGACAAAGTTATTATTGAGTTGGATTCCAAAATTGCTATTACTCTGGTGGAGGGTTAGTATCCGATTACTCATCATTATTATAGCTTGATTAGAAGGATTAAAAGTCTCCTCTTACAACAATAGCATGTTACTATTCGCCATGTTTTTTTATGTGGAGCAAATAAGAGTGCTGATTTTTTGGCCAATCTTGATCACTATTATAGTTTTGATGTGCATTACTTTCTTATCCCTCTTATTGCCATGCTTTCTGTCTTGAGGGAGGACAATTGGGGGGTTTCCCTCCCTAGATTCATTTCTATTACGTAATTGTTTGTTTGGGCTCTCTTGCCTCGTTTTTAATAATAAAAAAAAATTGATAAAAAATTAAAAATTGAACAACTTTTATACTCATAAAGAAATTTTCAACCTTTTTATGGATAAAACCGAATAAAATTTGGAACTGGCTAATAAATCAACAATAGAATAAATTATCTTGTAGAAACAAACACATAACACTTAACTATATATTTATTATTAAACAATATATATATTTAAAAAATTGCATTTGTTAACATTTTCTATTTAATTTGCTTTATCCGATTTGTAATATAAGAAAAGCATTATTTTTTTTATTAAAAATATTAAAAAAAAGTTAACTAATTTTAGTAATTTTTGTTACATTCTCAATGTTACAATACTTTCCTAAAATATATCTATAAAATGACTTTTTTTCTTTTAATTTTTGATTCATTCTCAATAGTCATTTTTTAAAGAGAATAAAGTTTCCCCTTATATCAAAAGATAACTTACTATAAACTAACTTTCTTAATAAACATAATTTTAATTTTTTTTTCTTACTTCCTCCATTTCATATTTTTTGATCATTTAGGTTTTGTTTTCCATTAAATAAATTTTTTGTCTATTTACAATTTCAATACATAACCATGTTTCTTTTTACAATTTCAACCTATTGTTCATTCATTTCTTTTAATTTTCATTAATTCTACACTTATCTTCTTGCACATTCTTAAATTACTACATTATATATTAATTAATTAATTACTCCCTCTGTTCCTTTTTATCTGTCATATTTCAAAAAAAAACACGCCCCTTAAGAAAATCAATCATTACTTAGATTTCCAATACATTAATTATGTTTTTTTCCACTATACCCTTTCTCTTTCTATAATCATTAATTTTTCTCCGCTACTTACGTAACCAATACTTATTAAATAGGGGCAAACATGAAAAATAGCATTTATTACACTCTTGAATTTATCAATATGACAGATAAAAAGAAACAAAATAACTCTCCAAAAAATGACACTTAAAAAGGAACGAAGGGAGTAATTAATACACTTCTTGATAAAAATTTAAAACTATTACTATAAGATTTAAATAATGACATTTTAAGTGAAACGCATGTCAAATTTATAATAATTATTAGGACCTTTTATCCTAAGCAACTGGGTTAATAAAACCTTAAATAAAGTATTTTTTTAAAATTGATACACTTAAAATGAATTAAAAAATAATTATTTAATTTTTCAATACAATTTTATGATTAATATTTTCTTATCATTTAACCTGCATCTAAATTAAAAGGTCAAAAGATATTTAATGTAAGGAGTAGTATACCGGAGGGAGTTACCCTCTCTCCAATTAGGGAAAGCAAATTTTAAAAAAAAAAAAATTAAAAAATTCCAAATTTGAGTCAAACCTTGTTCTATCTTACCCGGTCATCCAGTCACCCCCAGCCCCCTTATATCCCCCTCCCTTCCTTCTCTATTCTTCCTTCCCAAACTCACTTTCTCTCATGACATTTTGACCCCAATCCCCTTTTTTCATACCCCACCCCCAACACCATTCTCCTCCACTCCATCATCAAAAAATTATCAACCTTACAACTAAAACAAATCATCAAATGGCGGTGGAGTTGATGGGATTCGCCAAACTAGACGAACAAAAAGCGATTCAAGAAGCAGCCTCCGAGGGCATTAAGGGAATGGAGCATCTCATCACTCTCCTCTCTCACCAACCCTCTCACCTTCAATCTGACGTCACCCACTTAACCGTTTCCAAGTTCAAGAAACTCATCTCTTTGCTCAACCGCACCGGCCACGCCCGCTTCCGCCGCGCTCCTCTCCCCCCCAACCCATCCCCTTCCACCTCCCTCCCTCCGCCACCACCACCACCCGTCGTTGTTCATCACGCGCCGGTTAGCTTTGCACCTTCTCAGTCTCAGAGTTTAACTCTCGATTTTACTAAGCCTAACAACAACATCTTAACATCTAATAACGCTAAGTCCATGGAGCTCGAGTTTTCGAAAGACGCTGCTACTGCGACTTTCAGCGTTTCTTCAACCTCGTCTTTCATGTCCTCCGCCATCACCGGCGACGGCAGCGTTTCCAACGGGAAGCAAGGATCTTCGCTTTTCCTGACTCCGGCGGCTCCTGCTGTCTCCGGCGGGAAACCGCCGCTCTCAGCCGCTCCGTTCAAGAAGAGGTGCCATGATCACCACCGGGATCACTCCGATGACTTCTCCGGCAAGATCTCTGGGTCTGGCAGCAAGTGCCACTGCATCAAGAGAAGGTACGTTGTTGTCGTTATTGTTACGTTACATAAACTTTGTTGACCCTGCGTCGCAGCGGATAATTTCTCATCATTAATGTTTTTCGTTACGGTTACGAGTTGAAAAAGAAAAAGGCGAGTGAGTTGAGTGGGTTTTCTGAAAGTCAACGATTTCGGTAGTGGTGCAGTTAAAGGCATTAAATGTGACACACCACGCGTGATAGGGACTGCATAGCATAGGGTTCTTTGTCTTGTGCCGCGTTTGTCAATAATCGAATTCTCACTACTCACTAACTAGTCTTTGCAAAAAAGCAATAATTAAAAAAACGGAACTTCCCCAAATTGAACCCACCCCACTTTGTCGTTATTGTCTTTTTTGACCGCTGACCATTTCCACCCGGCACATGTTAGCAAAAACAGCGCATCATACTGTAGTACGGAGTTGATTATTTCCATTTCAATTTTTGGAAATTTTAAACCTAACTTAAATTAAATTAAGTATACTTTCCTGATTAACCAAACAAAATTAATCACTCCATAGGACTGGACAAAATTAATCACTCCAAAATTCTTAAAAAGGTCTTTTATATATATATATATATATATATATATATATATATACACACATTTATACATAGGACTGGAGGAGTATCCTTTATTGATTATCCAATTATACACCATAGATCATAGTACTCTCTTTGATTTTATACGTCACTTTTTTTTTCTTTCGGAAAGTCACATTTTATACGAAAAAAGTGAATTAATACTGTTAATAATATTGAAAATGTAGATAAAACTTAATTTTTTTCATAATAAAATCTTATATACAGAATAAGAGGGAATAACATTCAATATCTAAAATAATTTTTATTTCTTGTTGTGATTTTTTTCCATTTTTTGGAAAGGGATGATTATATTTGTTTTTTCGAGGTATTGGAGAATTAGCTTCATTTCATTATATTGTAGTTAGAACAAAATAATTAATTATTATTTTTCATTTATTTACAGGAAAAATCGGGTGAAGAAGACGGTTAGAGTTCCGGCCATCAGTTCAAAGATCGCTGATATTCCGCCGGATGAGTACTCGTGGAGGAAGTACGGTCAGAAACCGATCAAGGGATCACCGTATCCACGGTGAGTTTTGTGATTCATTTTTGGCCGTTGATTATGTTTGACTTTTTTAGTCGATCGAATATTGTGTTTCTTAACGTTGATTTTGTATTTTTCTTTTATGCTCAGGGGTTATTACAAGTGCAGTACAGTAAGAGGGTGCCCAGCGAGGAAACACGTGGAGCGTGCCACAGACGATCCAGCCATGCTGATAGTGACGTACGAAGGGGAGCACCGTCACGCCATTCAAGCCGCGATGCAGGAGAACATTTCTGGGGGAGTGGGTTTGGTATTCGAGTCAACGTAGAGGCTGGGGAAAACAATTTCAAAAAGTCGTACTTGGTGCTTTTCTTTTTTTATTTTTGGTAGTGGAAAAAAAAATTAAAATATGGATGGGAATATTTAGTTGGGGGTTGTAATGTAAATTTGTTATGGTTGAAAAGATTATTATATTGAAGATAGTTTGAAAATTGGAATCTCAATCTTCCTGCCACTCAAGTCTTACCTATTATTTTATTGGTTGATTATTTTATAATTATTTTATATTATAGTACTGCAATATATCAAAGTGGGTTGAGGAATGAGGACGATGCTTGATTGTCAAAATTTGTGGGAATTTTCTAATTGGAAGGAAGTGGAATCCAAGGGAAGGCCACTTGATGACTCAATCGGCACTGGCTTAAAAAAAATGGTAGAGTCTCGATCTAAATAAGATGCTTTGCATTGGGGAAATGAAATGACATCTCAACTCTATTTTATGTCATGTTATGTTCTTTGTGATCCAGATCATGAGCGTAAATAGTTTTAGTTTTGTCAAATTTATACGTAGCAATTTGTATATCTAAAACTTAAAAATTGATTATTAGCTTTTGGAACTTCCAACATTCACGTAATAATTTACAGAGAGAGAGATAGGTTTAGTTAGAAAGAAATTTATTCAAACATCATATGGTTTGAATTTTGTTGTTAACTCTAAAATCTTGTTTGTAAGCACTTTATTGTTAACTCTAAAATCTCGTCTTTAAGTAGTCATGAGATCTGTTTTAGTCTTAAAGAACTCATAAAATCAACTCACTCAAACTTTTTGTCATTAAAAAAAAATTACCTTCTACTATTTTCAGTGTAGATGGTTTCTAAGTTCTAATCATGAACTCGCTTTTTTAAGTTTAACAAGGGTATCTTTTAACTTTAACGGTAAAAATTCAATCTTTTTTAAAGTACATAATTGTTCTTCCAAGCAATCATCATTTCCAGGAAACTAGTACTAGTAACTTTTAGTATTTGGTCACGTATAATACCCATAGATTCAAAAGGATTTTACACCACTAAACAACTCCTTATGGTGAATCAAGGGTCGTTTGACTTGAAGAAATGTTTTCAACTTGTAAAATTTCTGGACAAAATATATTACTTCCACCGCTACATATGTTTTTTATTTAAAGTTGTACTACACACGTATTAATAAATGATTAAACACCGTAAAACATACGTATAATAAAACGCGGGGAGGAGTGTGGAACTTTGTTTATGATTTTCATGTGACTTGCGGAGTTTTTAACTAATACTGTAAATGCCGATCCTATTTATATAAGATCATTTTGTGATTTTTCTTTAACCAAGGAAGATAGTTAAACTTATCAGTGACATTGAAAATGTGAAAATTTAATATGCTTTTTCAAAACTAACCCTATAATTATTACTGAGACTCTAAAAAGTGTTGATTTATTAGGGGTGTTTGTAGAAAAAAAAGTAATAAAATGGTATTGAAAATTGAAATGAGGTCTTATATATAGAACCAAAGGAAGTAGTTAATTTTACTTATATTTAAATATACATATATATATATATATATATGTTTTTTTTATTTTTTTATTTTCAAACGTGAAGGATTACTCATCAACAAACTACTACTACTACTACATGACACCATCTCTACTATATCAACTAAAGAAGAATTCATTGTTTACTTTTTCCACAAGTTGGAAAAGGGTTTACAAACTACTCCTATGTTATAAGTTAATTCAAAGTTATATGCAAAGGGCAGAAGCAAAAAAAAGCTCTAGTTCTGCTAATTACCTTTGTAACTTAAAACTTTATGCGTGAAGGAAAATTTTTCCGTGTCACCCCCAAACATTTACCCGAGATAATTCTGCTCAATTTGGACAAAACTAATATAGGTGGTAAAACATTTTTTAACAAATACTCCTATTTAACATAGCTGCTATCATAGAAATTAATTACCATACAAAAAAAAATTATTTTATTTCTATTTATAAGATTCTATATTAATTTTTAATGATAATCAATTACTGTATTTTTTATTTTTATTTTTTTGAACAAAAGGGGCTCAATTACTGTATTCTTTTGCTTATAAAAAAATCAAAAATAAAAGTTTTGAAAAATATTGTATTAAAGACGGACGGAGACATGGAGTAACAAACAGGTTTAAAGAAACAAAGTCAGCTATTTGTTCATTTTCAGAAGTGGTTGACAATTAAAGCTTCTTCCCACCTCATGATACTTCAATAAATAAAGATGACCAAAACGTGCGTCCAAATTAAAGTAATTTCACCTTATTTTCTTGGCCTACAAGCGTGTCACAATTTCTAAATGTACTCAGTTTGGTCAATCCTTCACTTATTTTGTTTATGCAGCATTTTCACAAACCATAGCTAACAAATTACTCATCCGTATACTACAGTACAACCACATATTACTAATATCAGCATTTCCCCAATACCTGGTCATTGTTGTCATTGAAACCCACTCATTCTTTCCATAGTATATTTATGATACTCCCTCTGTTCACAGGTAATCCCTCCGATCCTATATATAGGTCACATTCTAGAAAGTTTTCTTGGTCCTAATTATAAGTCACTTTATATTTTCTATGCATTATTTATTAACTTTTCTCTTTTTTGCCCTTATTAAATGCTTTGACTATCTATGCGTTTTTTGTTGTTAATTAATGAGTGTGAATTTTCCAAGAAAAGTTAAGGGGGTAAAATTGTAATGTTATAATATATTATCATAGAATTCATAAAACCAACCACTTTCCTTGGTATGTGTAATTCGGTTAAGTATGTCCTATAATAAGGACCGGATGAAGTATAATAAAATAGGGACAAACATTCTTTGTCTGTTAATATAAGAAAATTCATCTAATTTTTTCATTCCCAATATAACTTTTTCAAAAATGATTTTAGAAAGTAGTTATTTCATTTAATTTTTGTTTCATTCCCAATATAATTTTTCAAAAGTGGTCATGCTTTTTATGATTTTGAAAAAATTAAATATATTTAATCAACTTTCTTAAACTGTGTGAATCTAGTTACGGTGGACGGAGGGAGTAATTTGACTATGAATTCAATTGCTCATTTCAATATGTTGAACACTTTTTCCACGGTCAATAGTTTATGTGAAAAAAATTTCAAAACATTTATTTGTTCATGACATGTTAGACTTCAAAAGTCTAAGGTTAATTAGACCATAAATTTAGGTCCTAATATTCCCCCAAAATGTTTCTTAAACATGAACTCTATATATCATCTACCAACTAAAGTTGACACGGTTAATGTGGGGCTCTGTCACTTAAGCAAGTGATTGGGGTTTCGATCTCAAATTCTTACGAATGTAAATAATTTTAGTTGCGAGGGTCATCATCAAAAATGGTAAATTGTACTCGAAGTATTAGTAATCATGCTCACACTAGTAAGTGAATACCCGGAAGACAAAAAAAAAAAACAAAAACTCTATATATCATCTAAACTAATGAATAGTTGGTATATGTTAAAAGTCTCACATCGCATTCCTCATTCATTGTGGTGAGGTTTAAGTACATGTTGAGCTATTTCCTCTCATTGTCGATTGATTTTGAGATGAAAGCTTAACATGATACTAGAACCAAAGCTTAATTTCTTTTTGGTTGTCGTGGGCCAAGAGACTTCATCATTAATTGTGGTATGGTTCAAATACTCTGCGCTGATGTAAGATTTTGTGGAATCACCAAATATCTTTCAAAGTCAAAAATTGATGTTCATTTGGTAAAAAAAATATTTAGTGAGAGAGGCCATCACAAATTCCAAACAAAATTAATTTCTTGCTCAAAGAAAATCATGTGACAAAAATAGAGAAATATCAAGAGACAAAAACTTTAAAAAAAAAAGAAAAAGAAAAACTCTATGTCAAGTCTTAACAAAATAAGAAAAAGCAGACAAATAGCAAGAGACAAAAAACGTAGGGTGTCCTCTTTTGTATTTAATGAATTTGTCAAAATTTTGATGTACAAATTGTGAATATATTTGGACAGAAACAATTTATTTGCCAAGTCAGTATACAATAAAAAAAATTTAATAGCAGAAATCGAAACCAAAATTTTTGAACAATTGTTTGGTGATATTTTTTATTATTGAGCTTCTAATATGTCACAAACCTTAACCCCAATTTGACACCCAATTTGTGAAACCCCATTATTGAGCTTCCACTGGGTTGATGATGATGAGAACATACAATGATTATTCAATGGAAAGAAAGCATAAAGAAGCTGTTGCAATTGTAGCTGATGATGAAGAATGATGGATTTGGCTATGAAGATTGTTAGATTAGAAGATGAAGTGAAAACATTAAAGTGTTATTTATGTAAGTTGGTTATAATGGTGTTTATTTTTAATATGATGTGGGGATTGGTGTGGTTTGGAAATTAGTTGTAGCAGTGGCTATGTTGTGTATGTAGTTAGGAAACTAGTAGTTTAACGTGTGTTAATTATGTATGTTTGTTTAATTTGCAATTTAGTAGTCCATGGAATCTTATGTTCATTTCACAATTGTGTATATTTTTTTATAGCAATATAAACAAACCAATAATGCAACAACAATAAACACATTCAATAATAAGTAAACTAGAATTTATAACCAAAAAAAAAAAAAAAGAATTTATAACCAAAAGTCGTAACCAAAAGTACAGTCACATCATACAAAATGTTGATAACTAGTCTGAAATGGTGATTACAAAACAAAAGCACCAAGTATCAAATAGTGATTACATGGCCAAAAAGAACAACAAAAAATGAGCAAGACACAACAAAAAACAAGAACATAGCCGTAATTTCTTTATTCCTTAATTTCAAAAGTTGAGTCTCTAACTCCTTTAAAACCAAATGGGGGCATACACACGATTGTTGTTGGTGCATTAGATGGATGTGGAGGTTCCGGTGCTATGAATCTTGGGAGTGGATGTTCAGGTGCTGTTGATCTTTGTCTAATAGGTAGTTTAGTCCTAACACCATATGATGTAGCCACATCATTTTGGAGGTTCTAGTTGGAACCAATCTTGTGGTGACTGTGTTTATAACATATCTATCACATCTGGAGCAGTAGCTGCCTCTGTTTTCTTCCTTGCTTCCTTGCAATACATATACATATATATATATATATATATATATATATATATATATATAATTAATTCATTTTAGTCCTTGAAATACATAAAATTGGTTCATTTTAATCCCATAATTTTACTAAGTTATTTCAGTTTGATCCCAGAAATACAAATATCAGTATCAATATCAACATCAACATCACACTAACTTATTGCAACTACATAAATGAAGATGAAGTCTAGTATTACCTTTTGCATATCTGAGTTGAAGTTTCATCCATGGTCTTTGTAGTAGCCCAAATCAAGATGCATGGTGCTCCAAATATCATTTCCAATTATCTGTATTCTCCACATCTACAACAACATATGCAATAACCTATATATGAATATTTGTATCTTGGCCTATAGAGTCAACAACTGCCCTCCACAATATCCCTTCAAATGCGGGTTAGGGTTTACGACATACCAATGGAAGCTCAATAATGAAGAAGAGATCGCCAAACGATTCAAGAAGAAGAGGAATTTCGGGTCTTGATTTTGGGAATTAGGGATCCATACTTAAGGATTAGGGAAGAAGAGGTAGTCATTGGGGGTGATCATTAGGTGTGTTGAGTAGGATGCTACGGGTTCTAGAAACAAAGTCGTTTTAAGGCCTCCTAACTACCACATAATACATCTGTTAATGTCCCTTAATGGCTGTTAGCGTCAGGACTGACGTGAAAAACGATTTAGAAAGTCAGAGACCTAAAAGCAATTTCGTCAATTTCAAGAACTAAAGTGAATGTCTAGTGTAAATTAAGATAATAAAGTGACAATTTAGTCATTTACGATATACTTGTATAAACCAAACACAAATAAATGAAAATACTCCATTTTTTTGGAAAATTTACGTCCACCAATAAAAGAAAAAAGCTAGTTAGTATTATTAGTATTTTTAAAATATAAATATTTAATATTTCATCCATCTCAAAAAGATGGTGAAATTTTGAAAAAAAAAATAAGAAATATGTTTTTTAATGTTTTGTCCAACAAACTTACAAACCAACCAATCATGTAATTTAATAAATCACTTATTGATTATCCAATCACACTTAATAGTATATAATTACAAACATTTTTATTTATTATTTGGATTTTAATTAGCAACAATATTTTTTGATGTTTTCTCTTAAAAAATAGAATAATTTTGAAAATTCACACTTAAAATGATGTTTATAGATAAAATTGGGATTTAAATTCCAAATCTTTTCTCCAAATGGTGCTCTGGTTGACTGGTTCTAAACATGTGATGTGGACAGTGGACTCTCGAAGCTAGTCGTGGGCCTTGCATGGAGTTCAAGTATCGCGGGCCTCTTTGGCAATCAGGGAGGGCAATTAGTCCTCAAATCCCACTTTTATCTCCTAAATCCCACTTTTATCAATAAATAATATCAAAATTATCCTTCTTTAAATCCCCTATTATACTCCCTTCCTTTTCATTTCACAAACCTCAAACCCCACATACTAAAACGGTTTCAATTCCCTCATTCCTTCCTCACGTTCTGCTTCTTCCTCCTTCACATTCTCTCCTTCTTCACCGTTCAACTCCCACCGCTGTCGCCATCTCCTTCACTTTCCTCTTCTTCTTTTTTTCTTTTGGGTTTTTTCATGTAGGGTTTAGGTTAGATGATTCATAGGCTGTTTAAATTTGATTTTCATTTTTTAGTAATTTTTTTGTTCATTTGTTATATTTTAAATAAACCCATTTGTCTTCTCTTCGTTGTTAGTGTTTTTTTTTATTCTCGGCTATAAAATTCCGACGAACCAGTGTCGAAATTTTAAATTTCCGACACGGGGGTATCAGAAATTTACACAGTGTTTTATTTTTTTTTATTAGAAAAAATACCGACATATATATGTCAGAAAACTCTTTAAAAAAACTACCTAAAAATTTTCGACATACCCGTGTCGGAATATCAAAAAATTTTGACACTGGCTTGTCGGAATTTGCACAGTAACGTAAAAAAAAATTAAAAGACATGAATTTTACCTTCAACGTACAAGTATGTAACGTCCATTGGTACTCATTTTGAACTTGAAGGAGGAAAAAAACTTGTTTTTTTGGAGTTTTTTTTTTTGGGAGTGAAGGAGATTTGATGGTAGAAGAAGAATGAGAGGTTTGTGAGATGGTGAAGGGATGAGATTTGAGGTTTTGGATTATTGGGGTTTGAAGTTTGAGGTTTTGGTTTTTGGGGTTTCTTTTTTTTTTTTTAATAATAAAGGGCAATATGAACATTTCTCATTTAAAATAGGGTTTGGGTGATAAAAAGGAGGTTTGGGGACCTATTGCCATTAGAGAATACTCTGTAGTATATATGTATTAGTATGTACCAATAAAAACTCAAAATGAGAAGTTAGAAAATCAATTTTTTACCTTTTTTTTTTTGCCAAAGATTAAATAATCCGTAATAATCATCTATAGGTTCATACGTTATTAGAGGGAAGAATTCATTAGTGAAATTATACTTGTACTATCTCCGGTTTGAAATGTAAAAAAAAAATAATTTCATATTTATTAAGAAAATTAGTTAATTGTATTTAATTTTTTTAAAATATATGGAAAAAATAGAGAAATTTTAAGAAAATAGAATTAGAAATAAAACAAAAATTAAATAAGACAATCAATTTCTAAGGATGTTTTAGTAAATCAGCATTGAGAATAAAACAAAATTTAAGAAAATTAGTTACATTTTTCTTATATTCTTAAATGGAAAAAAGTATGATTTTTATCTGTTGCTTTGTAGCCGTGGGTTCTTTGAAATATGAAAGATTTTATGCAAATCAAGGAGTTAGAGTTTAGATTATCTGAATTGTATGTCATATATGAATAATGGCAGAAAGCATTAATTAAGGGAGTCTTAGACTCAGGAGATTAGGTTATTGTTTTGTCGGCCATATCTATGCATTGAATACATATATTTGAATTTTGAAAAATAATTTAGAGAACTACAAGCCAATAAATCTACGCATAAGATTATGACACTTGTTATTTTCAAGTTAAAAAAAATTAAATAAAAGAATTTAAATGACAAATATAAAGATCCTAATGTGTAGCCTTATAAATAGGTCTCTTTATATAAGTCTCTCAATTTACCGTGTAAGAATATTGTGGAGTGTTCAAATGTTAAGTGAACACAATGATAAATTGGTTATCTCACACGAATATATTGTTAAGAAAAAAAATAATTTTACGCTTATTAAGGAGGTTAGTTGATTGTATTTAATTTTCTCAAACTTATAAAAGGATAGAGATGTTTTAAGAAAGTTGTATTGGGAATGAAACAAAAATAAAATAAGATAACAATTTTTTGGGATGTTTTACGAAAATAGCATTAGGAATGAAATAAAATTAAAAAAGTTGGTTAATTTTTTTTAAATTTAAGAAAGTTGTTTTGTATATTTCAAGTCGGAGGAAGTACCTATGATGGCCAAAATTAAAAAGCAATGAGAACCTAATAGTCGATGTTGTGAGCTCGACTCTGCTAATCAACTTATATTCATTACAAACTTCATTCGGTTGTCTTCCTTATTTTAAGGTGAAAACTATTCTTCTATCTATTTTAGCATATGATTAGTGATGGCTTCTGTTTTTTCAACTGAGCTGTATTTTTTGACCGGTAGTAAGGAATAATTGGTTTGTGACGAATTTTGGAAAGCAATTTGAGATGTGAGCAACCACTGGCCTGCTAGAGCTGTGAAAATGGACCTAAGTTCCTGAGATAAGTATGAGTTGGGTTAGGAGAAATTCTAATCCGAACTTTTTTGTCCAATTTACTCCAATCCGATAATTCATTAGTCTAACATGGGCCAATCCTATATGAGCTGGGCCAACCCATTTGGCTCGAACATAAATTCTTTTTTTAAAATGTTATGATATTTTGCTATTGAATAAAATAGGGCAATAATAAAATTAACATGGAATAGAGCATTTTGTCTTTTCATTTATTATTTTCATGATTAATAATAACATCCTAATAAAAATGTTATAAAATTTTAATTTTGTTAAAATTAATTTTTTTTTATAGATAAAAAAGAAAATATTGGCTCATGGGCTGGACTAGTTAAATGGCTGGCCCAATATAAAATTGACCCAATCCAACCTAAAAAATCAATGATCTGAATCGGCTGAATTAGCCCGAATTGACTACTGACAAGTAATGGAGAACTCAGAAAGCCTAATTAGTGCATGGAAATGGATTCTCTCCAGTCACTTCAATGGCCGCATGAAATCTTATCCACTAAAAATATTTTTTATATATATTTAAATTTTGAAAAAAAGTATATACAATTTTAACCATTGGATTATTGACTACAGAAATGACTGCATCCATTATGAAGTAAAAAAAATCTAGGTCCTAGTACACAATTATGATGCCATATTTTTGGAGTTGCCGTTGAACATCATCTTTGAATTATTTAGTCATCTCAAATATTTTTTGAATTAGAGCTTCCGTGAAGAACCGAATTGAAGAACCGTTGGGCGTTGGAGGTAGTCTATGTGGCAGTGCTTGGGAAGCACGGTTGCTCCACCAAGCAACGGTGTGTGAGGGTTACAGTGGACCCAGCACCGTACGGAAGAGATGCAAAAAATTAAAAAAAAATTATTTTGCTTTCTTCGACCTCAACAAATCAAAGCAAACAAAAAAAAACTCAAAGCAAAGCCATTTCATAGCACCATTTATAGAGCAAAGCAAACAGAAAAAGAAAAAGAAAAAACAGATCACCAGAAACCGAAATAAGAAGGGGAAGAAGGAAAAGGGAAATTAAAAACCCTAAAGCCTTCAGATTCGAATATTGATGCTGGGAGTGATGAATCAACCACATGCAAAACCTTTGGTGACTGGATTTGAGGGGTGTGATGGCCAAAAGCTCGATTCCTTCTTAGATCTTGGCTAGAAGCGATCGCTGTACAGTGCTGAGGAACCAGGGAGGAAGAGAGTTGGGTGATGGATCGGGTTTTCGGTCGAGAAGAAGAGTGGTGAAGGTGTGAGGCTAAGGGCTTGGGCTGGCTCTGATGGTGTGAGGCTGAGGGCTTGGAGCTGCAGAGAAGAAGAAACGAAAAAGAAAAGGGGTAGTAGAAGGAAACGAAAATGAGGAGGTTGAGTAGAGATTTTTTTTTCAATTGATTAACTGTTAATTAACAATAATAGTAAAAGGTAGTAAAAGGATGTAGAATATTGGTATTATTGGTATTAATTGAATTACATTTTAATTTTTATTATACATGTAATATTTAAATAATGTAAAAAGAAATGTGGGATAAGATGTGGGGTTCACTCAAGAACCATGATTGGGTCCTTGGAGTTGGAGCAAAATTATGTTAGAGTTGCTTAAGATATGGGGAAGTGTGAGATAATATAAAAAATGTTGTGGGGACCACACAAGAACCAAAATTGGTGCTTAGGGTTGGAGATGCTCTTAAGTTATCTCAAATATTTAAGAAGGATCATGTTTAACTTTTTAATTGGAAATGGAATTATTTTTTTATGCAATTTTCTTTTGTAATTCTTTGAATCCTAACTGAAATATCTAAAAGCAATAACATTAGGATAGGACATACAAAATTTGAAGTACATCAACCCAAAACATTGAACTATGAGTTTTTTCCCCACGATAACAATTGAGTTTTAGTTCCCAAACTCCATTGTTTAGCCCCAACCCCCAATTTAATTGGGAAATGACAGAAATACCCCCTTCTTCTATTTTTTTCCACCAAACCCCAAACCCTTTCTTCTTCTTCTTCACCAATAGCCAACCAGAGCCGCCATAGCCAACCACTGCCGCATCTTCGCTGCCACCGGAGAGGAACGAAACGAACCAGAGAGGAGAACGGTGGAGAAGACGAAATCGAACCGGAGAGGCGAACGGCGGAGAACACGAAATCGAACCGGAGAAGACGAATGGAGAACGAACCGAAGCAGAGAAGACGAAAATCCGAAATGTGTTCGCCATTGCAACTGTGTTTTTTTTTCTGGGTCTGACAAATTTCCGAGAACCCCGTGTCGGAATTTTTCAGAATTCCGACACCGGTTCGTCGGAATTGTGGTAAAAAAAAAACCGTAATAAAACTCCGAGAACCCCGTGTCGGAATTCTGAAAAATTCCGACACTGGTTCGTCGGATTAGCGCAGAAGACAGAAAATAAAAAAATTTAGGGTGGTGGTGGTGGTGGCACCGGTGGGAATTGGGAGGGAGGCGAGGGGAGGGGCCAACGAAGGAGTGGGACCTGTTGTAGATCGCGTGAGGGGGGGCAGTGGCAGTGGTGGATGGAGAAGGAGAAGAAGGAGGTGGGTGGGGACCGAAGAGGTGGGTGGGCAGTGGTGCTCGCCGATGAAGGAGGTGGTTGTTGGATTGGTTTTGGCGGTGGTGGTAGGAAGGGTACTGTTCCATGGTGGTCACATGGACATGTTAGGTTGAAGAATGTATGGGGTTTGGGAAATGTATAAGGGTAATTTTGGGATTAAAAAAATTTTGGGGGCTGGAGGCTAAACAATGGGGTTTGGGAACTAACACTCATAACAATTATCTAAAGTCAATTTTAGCCCGCAACAATATCAAAAGTCTGCCTCCTATCCTAATCTCCATATCTATAAATTACCAAACATTTCCCCCACTCACTGAAAAATCTTGCCCATTTCCTCCCACCTTTTTTTTTTTTGACATTCCCCCCCCCCCCCCCACCCACTAAAAAATCTCGTACATTCCCTCCCACTTTTTTTTTTTTTAAACAATCACTCAACCCATTAAAAAATTCCGCCCATTTCCTCCTACCTTTTTTTGGTAAACTACTCTCTCCTATTTTGACTATCCCGTCCAAACAATACAAGAATGTTTCTACCATGCACCGATTTTAATTTAAACTTTTAGATACATCAATTGTCATCCAAAGTTACCGAATTAAATTTATGGAATGATAACCCCTAGCTCTACTATAATAATTACCTTATCTCTTAATAAATTCCAACAAATTAAAAAATGTGCTAAATAATTTTTTGGTAGCTTTACTCAAAGACAAAAGACTGATATCAAAGAATTGCCTCCAAATGCAATACCGACATTACCCTTGGTTCAATTTTGTGCTTCGCTGCTTTAATCTGGCACAGTGGAATACCAGGATGGCAATTGAATTTTAGCTTATTATCTTATCAATAATTTTCTTAATTTCTTCTTTTAAGCGTTTTATTTTTTTTATTCGTCTTTCATCCATGGCCATTATACATTTAATAATCGTGGCTTGGTGCGATGTAACCAGTTTCCCTAAAAAGCCCGTTACCTATTTATCTTATCTGATGGTTTCAAAGTTAGGCATCAGCCTCCATCTGAATGAATTGCCTTTCCTAGCAAGTATAGCAAAGACCAAGTCTTTTTTTTTTTTCACATTTGTTTGGGCTGCTTCTCAACGTTGACGCTTACTTTTAAGAAAAGCAAAGTGGAATGCCATTTACAACCGAATAGTACTTTAATAATACAATAACAAATAAAAATTATATATTTTCAAGAGAAAATAGAATGGATGTTGGTATCACTCTAATTTACTTTTATATATTGTCACTTTATATCTTCATTCATTATCAGGCACGCGACCCAGACTAATTCTTTATGTACTTAAGTAATACCTGAAGAATCGGAAGGACAACAAAAAAATGAAGGAAACACGCTTTTGAGCATGGGCAAGGGTGCGACCGCTCAGGATCCAACTTGAAAAAAGCCAAAAAAATTAATTTACGACCTATACTTTTTTAAATTTTATTGCATATCTAATTTTATGTTATAACTAATTTTATTACTACATTCGTCCTATATATAAGGTTCTTTTGATAAATTTAGAGTCCATCAAGAAAATTGGTTAATTTAGTTAATAGTATTGAAATCTAAAAGGTGTTAAGTAAATAAGGGTATTTGTGAAAAAAAAAAGTAATTAATTGTCATTGAAAATTGAAATATGATCTTATAAATCAGTACAAAATAAAAATCTCAAAATGATCTTATAAATAAGGACGGAGTGAATATTATTTATTGACATTGTTGTTATTTTAAAAATTGGATGCAAGTATTAATTTATATGCAATAATGTAACTTTTATAAATTAGGGGTTTTTTTTGGCCTTAAGGCTCCAAATATGTTAGGACCGAATCCTGTACTATCAGGGTTTTTTTTCTTTTTTTATGTATATTTATTTATTTATTTTTTTGTGATAGCCACATGCATTTAGATGAATGTGATGCACCGGTAAGTTCCCTTCCCTGTTCGATTAATCTTAGACTTTTATTTATTAACTGGTTTTCTTTTTATTAGACAGATGGGTTTAATAGACTTCTTACTTATTAATTTTAGGTATAAAAATGCGACTTCGTGTAAGATTAGTCTTAAAAGTTTTTTGGTATTGAAAGTGCTTTTGGGACACCTATGATACTGGCCAAAGAGTACTGACAAAAAAAAAAGGACAGATGGGTTTACTCTAACGGATTGACAATGGGTTTACTCCAAGGCATTATTATTGGAACAAGAACAAAATTCAAATAACACACACTCACGTGTTACAAACAAAGTAAAAGAGAGAAAATGTATCTTCTTCTTTATTCGGTTGAAAAAACACAATGACTCAACATGGTATTTATAACATACAAATAACTAAAAATAATAATCTTAAAACTAAAGAATAGCACCTGATAACTAGGAATAGGAAATGACATATTCAACTAATCCTAGTTTCTCTCTTATTCATTTATTTTATTATTGGTTTAGAATTATTTCTTAACAATTATATCCCTTTTATTATTTCATTTGAATAATGTCTGGTGTATGAGAACTTAGCATATCAGATGTGATAAAAAAAAATCAGAATACAGATATGTTTGCGTATCTTCTTTAGATATTTTGACATAAAATGTAAGGCTAAAGGGATATAATTATGAAATATTGAAGTCACGTAAAATCACTCTTAGTTAATCCCTTTTGAATAATTTATTTGGTTGATAGACGATGAATTGAATTTAAATTAATTTGACTGATATTGTGCTATAATATGCTTAGGATAATTATAATTTTTCCACGTAGCTATGAAACTACCATAAAATCATAATATATAGCTCGATTATTCTAGACCTATTTCCTTTGCGAAGTTGCAGATTGCATGTGCAATAACATAGGATTCTAATCTATGTAGCAAGTTTTCAGCTTTAATAAAATTGCTACCATTTCAAAAAAAAAAAAAAAAAAAAAGCTAGTAGTACTATTTTCTTTTCTTTTTAGTTGACCAGCGCATGGTTTGTTCTCGGGAAAAAAAATGTATTAGACCACTATGATAAAGGTAAGCATGTTAGTATACATGTTTGGGGAAATAATATTTTAAGTGAAACTATTATTTCTTTTTCAATTGTTAAACTGTATATCTCACTGATTTCTTTATTTAATTATTATAAATTATCTTGAACCTAAAATAAATAAATTCGAACATATTCTTGATTTATTTAATACAAACTTTCAACCTTGATAACATGCAATATTCTTGGATTTACATCTGAAACGAAAGCTCTTAAAACTAAAAAGAATGCAAGGCAAAGGAAATAGCTTGAATCCAAGGATGGACCCATGTTGGAGTTAATGGAGAATAGTTCTTACAAGCTTTTTTATTTTTTTTAAATATATATTTATACTTACGTTTGGGAGAGTAATAAAACTTTGGGAATTGCTTTTTGGCCCCCATATATATGACTTTTTGACCCCATATCAAATTTTGTTGGACCAAAATACCTTTAAGGGTGATAAATTTTCCGGTAACACCAAACCGGAACTATTCCGATTTTTCTAAACCGAAATAAATTTGGACCCCTTTCCGGTTTTTCTTAACCACAACGTTTCCGGTAACACATATCTGGAACTTTCTTTTGGGTGGGGTGGGGGTTCTAGAAACACGGACTAAAGAATACTATGGGCCATGGTTGTCAAATTCGAGAGTCTACGTAAACTCGTTTTGCCTAGGTAAACTCGAGTCGTAAACTCGTTTCGCAAACTCGTACGAGTTTACCTAGAAAATTACATCTATATTGTAATAACTTGTGACCTATTAATAATCAATATTTATAATTTCAAACTTAACATAATAACAAAATATGATAAGATATTATTCGTTGATACTAATAAGTAATATGAGATAATTTATCCATCAATATTCAAACTTCAAATTCAAAACATAATAAGATAACATATCTGATATATTTTTAATTTCAAACTCGACATAATAATGCTTAACAAAAAATAATGAAAATTAATTATCAATTTCTAAGCAGGTGCTCTTTAGTCAAAGTTACACTTAAAAACACTAACAAAGTAAATGAGTTTTGATTTATGGACCAATCTAAAAAAGTAACACTGAAAATTGAAAAACGAAGAATGCAGTTTTGCTTAAAAGTTAAAACTTAAAATGATTTCTATAAAGCCACTCATCTTTTCATAATTGTCAAAACTCATAATCAAGCATTCATCAGATTATCATACCAGCTTAATGAAGAAGAAAAAAGGGAAAATGAAAATAAAGGAATAAAGGCGAGCGGCAGAAGGAGAAGAACTGAAGATTGAAGAAGCTTTTGAACGAGAAAGAGAAGAAAAGACATATTTAAGGGTTTATTTACCCCTAAAGCACAACAAATATGACAAAAATGACCCAGAAGATTTTTTTTCTTTTAAAAAATTGAAAAACGATACAGGATTGGATGTTTATGGCTCAAGAATGCTAACTCGCTAATTCGGCCATAAACTCACGAGTTTACAAGAGTCTACCAGTATCCACCTGAGTCTATCCGAGTCACTTCACTCCGAATTTCCATTAGTTTCAACTCGTTTTTCATAAGTAGATTCATAGATTCGTAAGTTTCTAAGTATTAACACTAGTTTTTGACAACCATGCTATGGGCCTTGTAAGTTAGGTCGCAGAAGATTGCAGGACCACTGCAAAAACTTTCTGGTTATGTGAGAATAATATCAGTTGCAAGATTTAAAAAAAAAAAATAATAAAATGTAATCATAAAAGAAGCAGGTGGTCTTATATAATATTTAATGCATTTATTGATAATATATAACATGAGTCGATCATGAAAAAATAATACAAAACCGAAAGTTCAGCACTTGAATTCGCTACACGATGAGAGAATCCCATCACCTGCACTGAACCCTCTACATTCTTGGAGTAGTACATTACAATACTATAGAGTAAGCTTTATTCTCCCAAAGCTGCCTCGAAAAAGAATTTAGCCACTCCTACGAATTTGTCACACTACTGCTAGATTGTTTTGAATGGAATTTAATTTCATTCACTACGTTTTGATCTGGGTAGGCCCAATAGGAAATAAGGTGATGAGCTATAGTAAAGGGTTCAGGAACAAACATTGGAGCAAGTTCACCACTTTCCACTTTGAAATCTGCAGTCAAGCTTTGGTTCTTAAAAGTTCCGGTTATGTGTTACCGGAAACGTTCTGGTTAAGAAAAATCGGAAAGTGTTCCAAATGTATTTTGGTTTAGGAAAATCGGAATATTTTTGGTTTGGTGTTATCGGAAAATTTATCACCCTCAAAGATATTTTGGTCCAACGAGATTCGATATGGGGGCCAAAAAATCATATGCGGGGGCCAAAAAGCAATTCCCTAAAACCTTAATCTCGAGACCCCGTTCGAACTGAATTAGTCGGGCCGGATACCGAGGTGCAAACAAAAAAATTGCTTACGTATTAGTATACATTATACAACACTTAAAAAAAAAAAACATTATACTAAGCAAAGATTTGTAAGAAAAACTTTTTCTCAATGGTTGAAGCGAGGATGTCACAGGACTTGATTGTAAGGGAAAATACAAATCTACTGCAAAATTGCTAGTTTGATTGTGATATGATTTTAAACAAATATATTTATTGTAATATATTTGAGCTCAAGTTTCGACTTCTCAAATCATTTTTTTTTTACCAACCGAGTTGTTGGTGTAGGTTGTTGGTGTAGTGATGTCAGGGACTGCATTTGTTAGAGCGAATCACGGTTCGATCTTGCACAACAACGTTGGGAGAGAAATAAAACCATAACTCCGGACCCCCTCGAACTGGATTAGTCGGCCAAGTGGACCGAATACCAGGGTGAAAAAAAATCAATTTTTAAATTTTTTCATCATATGTATTATGAGTAGTTATTTTTAAGGTATAAATAAATTAGTAATTGAAAATGCAACAAAGAGAAAAATTATTAAAACACGTATCAAATATTTCTCTATTTAAAATTTTATTAATGTAAATATGTAATAATGTTATTATTATTTGAATTTTGGATATAATTATTGGTTAAGTTTTTTTTTTTTTGAAGGGAATTGGGTGTATCTTTATTTACACTAATAATTAAATAATCCTTTAAAAAATATTATATTTTTAATACTATGTATTTATGTGTGAATCATCTCACAACTAAAATTTGTTGGGTTTATTACTATTTTTTTTTTAATTTATAAACCACAAAATTGCTTAATTTCCTGTATGTAGCTGTGTATTGTTTCTATTAATCTCAATCTTCATGGGATCATATGAAGTTCTTTAAAGATCCTTGTAACCCTTGTGATCTGCACAATGACCGTGAATTGGACACAGATAATGTTATCCATCAAGTTAAAATATTATATCATTGCAGCTAAGCAAAGTTGATTTGTTTAGACATTTGTCAGAGTCTTCTTGCTGTTTAGACTTTAGATGGGTGACTTCTTAAAGATAGGGTTGTATCAAGTGTCTTTTCAATTTTTTTAAATTTATTTATTTTAATTTCTCTATTGATGATAATATTTTAATTTATTGAAAAATTACTTCCTCCTCCCGTTTAATATGTAAGTTTTCTTTTTAAGAATTTTTTATTTTGAATGTAACCCTATTTTTAATTTTTAATGACAGTAGTTATTTTTTCTTCATAGATACTTTTGTTTACTTTATATTTTTTTCAACTCCAATAATAATTATAAAAATAATTTTAAAAATATATATCAAATATTTATATTTTCAATGTTATTAACAATACTAACTAATTTTTTAAAAAAAATCATTTTTTAGTAAAAAATTTACATATAAGACTAGAGGAAATAAATCATGATGCATTACATTTTTGTGGGAAAAAATATTTTTTTAAAATACTTACAAATACTCTTAGAAAATCAAACGCTGTAAAAAAATTATGAAAAAAATGTACATGTTTTGAATTCTCATATAATAAATAACTTGAATTTATAATAAAAATATTTAAATTTTAACAAATACCCTTATATGTTAGATTACTTGTCGATAGACCCAATTTTTTAGTTTCTACTTCAATAAATGTAAATATGAAAAGATGTAATTAAATATTATTAAAAATTAATTTTTTTTATAAGATAAAAAAGAATTTAAGAAAATTTTATGCTTTCTAATCTTATTTTTAGGTCATATTCTAGAAAAATACTTTGATTTTATTTATATGTCATTTTGTATTTTTTAAGAAACATTATTGTTCTTTTCTCTTATATATCATCTATTTATTAATGTAAAATTTTCAATGTAAATTAAAAGAATGAAATTATAATATTAAAATATTTTTTAATATATAAGAAAATATAACTAATCTCATTAATCTACGTAATATAATTAAATACTCCCTCTGTCCATGAATATAAGACCCTTTGTCAATTTTCAATGATCATTAATTACTCTATTTTTTTCCACAAACACCCATATTTATTTAACATTTTTTAGATTCCCAATAATATTAACAGTAATAATTTTGAAAATACATACTAAATTAACTAAAAAGTTCAAAAATTCACATTCTAATACAATTAACTAAATTATTTCACTTTCTCAATAGACGTGAAATTCCCTAAAAGTGTTTTATATCTAGAGACGGAGAGAATATAACCTATAAAATGGATATGATTATCAAGTAGCTAAAGTAGTACAAGCTAAGTAGTACTTCCTCCGGTCTTAAATATAAGCAAATAAAAACATTTTATTAGTGGTTTCAAATATAAACAAAATTTAATTATCTCTATTTCCAATATAATTATTCCTAAAATATCTCAATAAAATGTTGTATCATTTAATTTTTTTTATTTTCAACGTATATTTCCTAAAGGAGCTAACTAACTTCTTAGTCAATAAGTGATTTTATTGGATGAGTGACTCTTTTCCACCAAATCTGGTGCCTTGATTAAATTACTCTATCTAAAGAGATAAGGTAGGCCTGCAATTTCATATCGAGCCACTAATTGCTCCTGACATTGCCATTGACCTAAATCCTAATTTCCTCCAATTATATTGATATCATCATCATCATCTCTGTATTTCTAACCATTTTGTTATACAATTCCCCTATTTTGGAATATCTGTCTGCCAATAAGGCAAAGTCCACCAAAATCAAGCTACGATATTCTTTAAGCAGTTTTTCCCTCTATGAAGGCTATCGTCTATAAGTCTTCATTAAAGTGATTAAACTAAACACCTTGTGTGTGCTAGCTTTTCTCTTTCATTCTCCATTTGTCTCTCTCCACGCATATACGAGTAAGTAATAATAATAAAAAAATGTTAAATAGTGTTATCAGGATATTGGTTTAAGAATAGATGCATGTAGTTATATTTTGAATAATATTAAATTTAAAAAATTAAGAAATTATAAACGTTGATTTTCAATGCAAATTTTCTTTTATTATTATAATTGTTAGCAAGATCTTTATTTTAATTATTTTTTTACACAAATTCACTAATCAAAAGTGATAAATGTAACGAATTTTTTATAAATTATTTATTTTGACATCTATATTTAATCTTTATTTCTCCATCAACTATTATAAATATTATTTCATTAAATATTTTTATTATTATTAACATTATTTCACCCAATAATTTTCAATTTTTAGAAGAATATTGTTTATCTTATTTACAATTTATTTTTTTATTTTAAAAAATTTATTATTTTATTTATTTATTTGTGTTCATTAATATGAAATAAGAGTGTAATATTTGTATACTGACAGTGTAAAGTTTTTTACACTGTCGATGCATCGTCCACCATCAATATGCATTACTTTTACATATAAGTCAACCATAGCTACTAATCAACGGTGAATAATATGTTGACAGTGTAAAAAATCTTTACACTATCAGTGTATACATTATTTTCTCATGAAATAATATATTATAAAATCTGTTATACCAATTAAGAAAACAAAATTATAATATTGAAGTATCTTTTCAAAATTTCGAAAAATCTAATCATCTTTTTTAATTTATATAATATAATTAAATTTAAATATAATATATAAATAGCGAGCATCAGAAATAGTAAAACGAAAAAGTACAAACTAGTCGGGACATTAACAACCGCAAAATTGATCTTAAAGACACTTAGCAGTTGCTTTTGATTATACTTCGTCAGATTTTTATTACACTTCATACTTTACTACTCCTATATATTGTAAAAAGACTAATAAAATTAGTTACACTTTTCTAAATTTTAAAAATTAAAAGTATTTTAATATCATAATTTTTAATTTTAACTTTTATTGAAAATTTTATAAATGTATTATTATTTTATATTAATGAACAAATGATAAATAAAAAATAATAAATATAAGTTAAAAAAATAAAAATATTTTATAAATAAAATAAAAAATTCTTTTAAAAATAACTTATAAATAAAATCAAAATTATTATGGATGATTATAAAAAAAAATTAATGTTTACGGATGATTCTAGTGTACACTCAAAATTAATTATTTTCAGACGTATAAATCACCAAATTACAAGTCAGTTTGAAAAAACTATTTTATAGTGAGCTTATAGCTTATAGTTGATAGTTGTTAGTTTATAACTGATAGTTGTTAACCTAGTTTATGGTTGTATAGTTAGCTTCAAAGATGTCAAGATAATTATAAAAAATTAAAAAATATATTTCTTAAATATTAAATATATTTTTGATTTTTTTTTTACTTTGAAATATTTATATATTATCTTTTGAGTAATAAATAGCAAAACACCAATAAAATTTCTACCTGCAATGCCGAAAATCTTTGTCCTCTCTTGAGCTGCAAGATACTCAATCTTATCTTATCCAAACAAGTCTGGAATGAGAGTTATCTGCATATGGTTATTGACATTTTCTGCAATTTAAAAAGAAGTAGGTACATTCTTATCTAGAGTCGTCGTAAATCTCTAATTGATGCTATTAATACTTACAAAAGAGATATTTCTGAGTTAGGTAGCATTAAAATAGCAATTTGTAATCTTGTTTCTCATTTTTATTTTTTTCAGTTTATATATATATATATATATATATATATATATATATATATATATGATAGATAATAGTGCTGCCCGTCCATCATTTAGTTAAATAGATGATGCATGTTTCTATTAATAAAATCAAGTTTTATATCGCTCTATCTTTATTAATGGGACTCTTTTATCTTGATATTGATTAATAAAGATAATTTTTAAAAAAATGTTTTTTTTTAATGGGAATGAGGAGGAAAATTTGTTCAACTTGTTTTTTAGGCTTTAAAAAAAAAGAAAACAAAGAACTATGTTATTATTTATACAAATGAAAAAACATTTATTACGAAACTAAATAAAATAAAAAATTTATTGAAATTTTTTATGTTTTTGTGTTTCCTATAGACGAAAAAAATTGTAAGCTTTATGTATATATATTTTTTAACCCATTATTTTATCATAAGTTTACATTTTTATCTATGTATTTTCATATATATATTTTGAGACCACAAAGTGTTTTCTTTGTATATAAATTCAATATATTTAAAATTTCAACAAAATTAAAGAAAGGAAAATCATTAAATCAAAATTGGTAAATAAGGAAGCATGGTCTTGGGGTGATCTAATATCAGGAAACACAAGGATAAGTGTGAGATGCGTTATGATGAACGTTAAACAAGCTACACGGACTTTTCTGGTTTATGTCTCTGCCATGTCATTTGAAACCCCACTCAAAAAAAAAAAAAAAAAAAAAAAAAAACTTTTGAATCGTTACCTTAAAAGATATTCCCTCCATCCGTAAATATAAGACCCTTTTGACACTTTTATCTTGTCTCTATTTATAATACATTTTTTCAATTTTCAATGATCATTAATTATTTTTTTCCATAAACACCCATATTTATTTACAATTTTTTAAATTCCCTATAATATTAATAGGGGTAATTTAGAAAATACATATCAAAAATTCACATTTTTAATACAATTAACTCAATTTTTCCACTTTCTTAATGGACGTGAAATCTTCCAAAGAGGTCTTATATTTAAGTACGGAGGGAGTAGTATATTCTCTCCTGTCATATACTCCCCCGTCTTAATTATAATAAAAAAGACACTTCATTAGTGGTCTTAAAAGTAAGCAAAAACAATTAAAAATATTGACCAACTTTGACTTTTCTCTCTTCTCTCTTGGAAACCCTAGGGTTTTCATAGCCACCATTAATGGCCAAGAAGAAAGGGAAGCCACCAAATCAAACACAAACGGGTTCACCAAGTACGATTAATGAGTCGATTGTAATTGATTTTTCAAAGTTAGATGAGATTGACTTAGATAGCTTGCCCGCTACACAAGTGAAAAAGGCCTTGGGGGTTCTTGAAGAAATTAAAGGGCGGCTAGAAGGAAGAGTGGTGTTGCAGGAGGGAGGAGATGGCGCGCAAAAAGCTGATGATGTGGCCAGAGTGGTGCGTGCTGGGGTGCAAGGTGCGGCGCAAGAGAAATATGGTGCGCTAGGGTCGGTGAGGAATGATGTTGTGCATGGTGCGTCAGGTGCTGCTGATGCGGTGCCTCTTAAGTCTGGCGCTGGTGCGGTTGGCATGACGGTGGGGATGCTGGCGCAGTTGCTGATGCGCATGCTGGGGTGCAAATTGATGCTGGTGTTGCGGCTGGACATGGAAGGCATGAATCCAGCCAAATTGGTGTGAATGGTGGATGTGACATGGCTGTTATTGGATCAAAATCAAGTACTAATGAAAAGGAAGGGAGGTTTCCATCAGTGTGGGACATTTTTGACATATCAAAGTTGCGTAATGCTGGGGAAATGCTCAAATTTTACAAGTCGGAGTTGAAGGAGGGAACTTCTTTCGGGAAGATTGAAGCTAGTGATGTTGAACAAGAAGTTCAGTATTGGCAGAATGCTATAGTATGTTATGTCCTTGGTTCGAGGCCCCCTTATGCAATGATCAATGGTTATATTAAGAAGGTGTGGGGTAGCTATGGAATAGACAAGGTCCTGATGAATAATGATGGGACGATTGTTGTGAGGTTCAATACTATAGAGGCCAGGAACACAGTGCTAGAGATTGGTGTTTTTCATTTTGATAAGAAACCTATGATCTTGGCCCCGTGGACTGGAAGACCTGTGACAAAGAGTTTTCTGGATTGTGTGTCCATATGGATACAATTTCCTAATCTGAATTTGAAGTTCTGGGGTGCTGCAGCATTGAGCAAGATTGCAAGTTTGGTTGGCACTCCGATTATGGTGGATCGGGTAACCCAGGAGAGGAATCGCATTAACTATGCAAGAGTGTTAATAGAGGTAAATCCTGCTGTCCTTCCTGATGAAATTTATTTTGAGGATGAGAAGGGGAATGTAATTAGTCAGAAGGTTGTGTATGAATGGAAGCCAATCCTTTGTACTAAGTGTTCTACTTATGGTCATGATGCAAAAATGTGTCGGAAAGGAACAAAGCAGCAGTGGGTGGTTAAAAATAAACCTACCCAAGAGGATGTGGATGCTTTGGTTGATAAGTTGAAACTCAAAGATAGCCTTGAGAAGGGTACTATTCCAGAGGAGAACATTGAGAAAGCAACGGAAGCTATTCAGGAGGTCCTGGAGCAAACACCCTCTAAAACAGACAAGGGGGAGGATGAGGGCAAGGAAATTTCTAATGCTGTCAGGGATAATGGGGAAGATGTGTACGAAGTTTCTAATGAAGAAGAAGGGTGGACGCCAGTCACATCACGAGGTAAAGGTAAATTAAAAAATTTGAGTTTGCAAAAGGGGGAAACCTCTAAGCAAATGTCTAATGGATAGGATTGCTGACTGGAATATTAGAGGGTTGAATCGCCCTCTAAAACAAAAAGTAGTAGTAGATTTTTATAATAAATATAATGTAGGTTTGTTAGGAATTTTGGAGAATAAGTTGAGAGCTGCCTCTTTTCAGTTTGTTCAGGATAGGATTGCATCTGGTTGGGGTTCTTTTTCTAACCATGACTTATGTCCGGTTGGTCGTATATGGCTGATTTGGAGGGTGGATATGTTTGATGTTGAGATTATTAGTTGGTCGACGCAGTATGTGCATTGTCGTGTCAAGATTAAGCAGTCTAGTATTGTTTTTCATGCTACTTTTGTCTATGCTTCTAATGACTATGACCACAGGAAGGAGTTATGGAATGTGTTGAAAGGGATGCATGGTTGCATTTAAATCCCTTGGATTGTGCTGGGGGATTTTAATACTTTTCTTTCTCATGATGATAAGTTTGGTGGTTTGCCAGTTGATGTTCAGATGCTGGGTGACTTTAATGACTGTGCGAGTACTTGCCAGTTATTGGATATGAGATATAAGGGGTGCTATTATACGTGGTGCAACAAGCAGGATCAACAAGACAGAATTTATTGTAAGCTTGATCGAGCTCTTGTGAATGATCATTGGTGTGTACAATGGCCGAATGCTGAAACTGAGTTCTTGGTGCCTGGGATTTCTGATCATTCTCATATCCTAGTTGATTGGGGGACTGGTTGTATGCCTAGGCGTTCCAGTTTTAAATTTTTCAATATGTGGGCTAAACATAGTGATTTTGAGAAGATTGTGGTAAATTGTGTCTATTGAGAAGGCCTCTTTCTAAGTTGAATAGGGAGGCATTCGCTCATATAGACAAGCAGGAGATTCAGTTCAGGGATAGGCTTCATTATGTGCAGACAGAGATGATTAATAGGCCATTTGATGTGGGATTGCAAGCTGAAGAAAAGGATCTTATAATTCGATATCAGGAAGTTAGTCAGGAAGCTTTCTCCTTCCTTAGGCAAAAGGCTAAGGTGGATTGGTTGAATGAGGGTGATCAGAATTCCAGACTATTTCATAATTCTATCAGGCAGAGACAATACAGGAATAGAGTTTTGAGTGTGGTGAATGAGCAGGGTGCCACTGTTACAAGCCAGGATGATATTTGTAATGCTTTTCAGGAGTACTACAAATTGTTATTTACAGCATCGCAGAGTAGTTGTGAGTGGGATCCTTATTTTATGAATGAGGGTGCCATTCTAGATAGTGGTCAGCAGCTGAGACTTATCAGGCCTATTTCAGATGATGAGATTAAGGAATCTTTGTTTGCTATTCACCATGACAAGTCACCTGGTCCTGATGGCTATGGTTCAGGATTTTTTAAGGAGGCATGGGAGATTGTTGGGGTTGATGTCTGTGCAGCGGTGAAGGATTTTTTTCTTACAGGCAGAATGCTATGGGAGATTAACCAAACTAATTTGGTTATGATTCCAAAAATTGATAATCCAGGCAATATTAAGGATTTTAGGCCCATTGCATGCTGTAACTCTATTTATAAATGCATCACTAAGATTATTTGTAATAGATTAAACTGTGTTTTGCCTAGCCTTGTACAGGATAATCAGACAGCTTTTGTGAAAGGTAGGAGCATTGTGCATAATGTTCTAATTACGCAGGACCTGTTAAGGCTGTATGGTAGGCGTAGAGTCTCTCCCAGATGCTTGATGAAGATTGATATCAGGAAGGCCTATGACACGTTGAGTTGGAGTTTTATTGAACATATGCTTGTGGCATTCAGGTTTCCTGGAAAATTTGTGGCTTGGATCATGGCATGTATCACAACGGTGACTTATTCAGTAGTTCTGAATGGTCAGCAGTCTATGTCCTTTACAGGTTCCAGAGGTATCAGGCAGGGTGATCCTTTCTCCCCCCTTATTTTTGTTTTGTCTATGGAGATTTTAACTAGAATATTACAGCATGCTACGCATCATAGGAATTTCAGGTTTCACCCCCTTTGTAAGGAGTTGAGGCTTGTGAATTTAGCATTTGCCGATGATTTGATGATTTTTTGTAAGGGCCATCCAGCTAGTGTTAATATCTTGATTCAAGCATTTAATAAATTCTCTTGTATGTCAGGGTTACATGCTAGTAATGAGAAGTCATCTATTTATATGGCTGGTATTTCTCAACTACGCCAAGACGAGCTTATTGAGATGACAGGTTTCCATAAGGGTGAATTCCCTTTCAGGTATCTTGGTCTTCCTTTGTCTGCTAGGAAGTGGTCTGTTTCTACTTGTCATTTACTAGTAGAAAAGGTGACCAAGAAGATTAATATTTGGAAATCCAGGAATTTGTCGTATCAGGGGAGGTGTTATCTCGTTAACTCTGTGTTATTGAGTTTGCACACTTATTGGGCCTGTATTTTTATAATTCCTAAATATGTTTTGAGAGATATTGAGAAGGTTTGCAGGGGCTTTCTTTGGGTGAGACAGGATACAGGTCACTATTCGGCTAATGTTGCATGGAGTGATGTGTGTAAAAGGAGGAAATTTGGAGGTTTAAACATAAAGGATAGTTGCATTTGGAACATTGCTGCAATTGGTAAGCAGGTTTGGGACATAGCTATGAAGAAAGACAATCTTTGGGTCAGATGGGTTCATTCAGTATACATTAAAGATCAGGATTTCTGGGATTGTAATGCATTTCAGGGAGCAGGCTGGCATTGGAAACAGGTACTTAAGGTCAGAGATAAGTTACGGACAGGTTTTCATAATGATAATTGGATTGGAACCCATGAAGGTGTGTATACTGTCAAGAGTGGGTACCTTTTTCTTACTAATCAGCAAGGACATTTTCCCATGTATAGAGTGGTTTGGAATAGTGTGAATGTCCAGAAGCACTGCTTTATAGTTTGGCTTGCTGCTCTTGGCAAGTTGCAGACTCTGGATAGGTTATCTTGTTTTATATTCATTACTAATCATTGTTGTCTCTGCTTAACAGCTGCTGAATGCAGGGACCATTTATTCTTTGAATGTAATTAGAGTCGTAGTCTCCTTGAGTGTTGTTGTATGTGGATTGGTATTGACAGGTGGCCTTACAAGTATCATAACTGGACAGGGTGGATTCGATCAGCCTTTCGTGACAGGACGAGACGCAAATGTGTGTTTGCCATGTTTACAGCGTTAATCTATCACATCTGGGAGGAGAGGAATGGTAGAACTTTCATGGATCGCACGAGGAGTATGCAATCTGTTTTTAGTATAATTAGAAGAGAGGTGGCTCATAGAAAAAGTTTTTGTTTTCCAAATTATGTACATTGGAATAATTATTCTTTGGTAGATAGGATCGGACAGGAACTTTAGTTTTTGTCCTTAGGTTATGGTTTGAACCCTTCATAGAAGGTGGCAAACTTTCCTAAGGATTGACATAGTCTTTAGCTTTGAACCCTTCCTAGAAGGTGGCAAGGTTATTGATTGTGGCCTTTTATTTTTGTTCATGAATTTTGCACGTTGGTAATGAATTATTCTTTTACCGAAAAAAAAGTAAGCAAAAACTAACTAACTTTTCATTCTCAATACAATCATTCCTAAAATATTCTTATAAAGTAGTTGAATAATTTAATTATTGTTTCATTTTCTATACAAGTTTATTAAACTAGTCTACCTTCTTATAAATTTGAAAAAATTAAATGCATCTAACTATTTTTCTTAATACTTGTGCCGGTAGTTATTTTTGCTAATAAACAAGATCGGAGAGAGTATATATATATATAATAGATATATTTATCTTGAACTCATATATGAGAAAAAGTAAAATATTTTTTTTTCATTCCTAATATAATTTTCTAAAATAACTATGTTTTTTTATAAATTTAAAAAAATTAAATACATTTTACTAATTTCTCAATGAGTATAATTATGGTTACCAGTTTTTTTTATAATAAAGGCCGGAAGGAGTATACTCCATCCTTTGATTATTATATGTTTTTTCTTGGATAATTTTTTTTCTTTTTATTTGTTATTTTGAGAATTTCAAGAGTGAAATAAATACTTTTTTTTTCATGTTTACACCCAATCAATAGATGTTGGTTTATATAAGTAGTAAAAAAAATTAATAATTATAGGAAGAGAAAGATTATAGTTGAAAAAACACAATTAATAATGTATTTAAAATTTACGCATTGTTTGTTTGAAATATGATAAATAAATAGGAACGAATGGAATAACTCCCACCCGTCTATCTTATAAGAAAAACAAATCATAATTACGTTTATTAAGGAGTCTAAATTATTATATTTAATTTTTTTCAAATTAAAAAAAAACATTGGTATTTTTAAAAAAGTAGTATTGGATATATTATAAAAATATATATAAAACAAAAATTAAATGACATAATTATTATATATGAATGTTTAGGGAAAATAACAAAGACAATGAAACAAAATTTAAGAAGGTTAGTCAACTTTTTTACCCTTCTTAAATTAAGAAAAATATTTATTTCTTATATTTCAAAACGGAGAGAGAGTATGCTCAAATGTTTAATAAAGTAATTTTATATTGAAAACTTATATTTTTCTTCCATTCTATAATTTTTTTTAATATTTAAGACATTTTTTATTTATAATTATGTCTTTTTAAAATTTTAGTGCATAATCATATTTTTTTTCAATTTTAACCCTGCTTTCAATCATTTATTTTACTCCTCATTCATTTTACTTTTATTCACTCTCTCATTTGTAAACTACTACTCCCTCAATTCCTTAACTTTTTAGTTTTTAAGGATGATCCACACATATTAAAAAAGTATTGATGGTTATAAATGTTATCAAACCCGAACTGAAGAAGGCAGTCGAACTGGTTGGACTGCTAACTGGTGACTATGACAACTTTTTATGTTGGCTAAACCGTTCCCGAGTTGAGATCGGAAAAAACCGTTGGGCAAGACTTTCAAACCGGGTTGAACCAGGTTAAACCGAGAAAACCGGACCCGGTACAACCAATTAAAAAAACATAATAAAACCTAAAGCAAAAGAAAAGGAACATCGTAAAAAAAGAAGAAACGCAGAAGCAGAAGAATAAAAGAAAAAGAAGAAGAAGACCGCGTGTGCAACCCCTCACCACCGTCGTCGCCTCATCGCCTCAATCACACAACATCAGATCAGTAAGAAAAAACCCCATTTCGATTTGCCTTTTTCAAAAACTATAAGTAGCTCTAGACTTCTAATATAAATTTTGCCCTTTAAATTTTAGTAGAAGAAGGTCAATATTACTGTTTTGTATTTTTCAGTAAGTTTTATATTTTGTTTTTGGCTTGCCCATTATTGCCCATTGGTTTTAGACTTTGTTTATTTATAAATAGAGAGTTTATTTGTTTAACAGATACTTTAAGATTTATGATTATAACTTATGAAAGACATGATGTGTTTACTTTTATCAATATATTATTATGGTGATATTTGATAAGGTATTATATTATATGTATAATACTTACATAAAATTTATAAAAAAAATTCGTAATTCGTAGATTTTGTAATGCATTTTTTAATATATATATAAATACCGATCTAACCTTTCGGCTTAACAAGTTAATACGGTTAAACTTTATATGGAGTTTTTTTCGGCTTGACCTCCTATTCGGTTCTGACAACATTGGCTTTTATCTACAATATAATTTTTATATTGATTTTTAATTTAATTATATTTTCCCTAATATAACACTTTCTTTTTTTTTTTTTTTGAACCAAGGGTGTCCTCCGGCCGACAGCCAAAGACTAATTCCTTTTGAGACGAAGAGATCACCGAAATGGGTATAGCCTCTCTCAGCAAAGCCTTTCCATACCCACGGTAGGAGTCGAACCCCTGACATCATGCTTAAGGAACCAGCTATCTACCAACTATGTTGGGTTTTGTTGGTTAATATAACACTTTCTATCCATAATCATTATAATTTTTTCTATTCTACTCATCTAAATCAAGATTTCTTTTAACAAGGTTCCATAAAAGAGTAATTATAATACTTTGGAATAGGAAAAAAAAATCTTAAATTGAGACAACTATTATCATTTATCACATAAAAATCCATATTTTATTGATGGGCCTTTACTCACCTAATCCATATTTTTCCATATATAAAACCCAGAAGCTTTCTTCAACTTTTCTATTCGTATATCCACACTCTCTCTCTCTCTCTCTCTCTCTCTCTATACCTTCTTTTCTTTTATTCCTCCCTCTTATTTAAGAGAAGTAGATAACAAAGATCATCCATAGATCATAAGAAAAAAAACAACCACATAAAAAGCTGTTGAATGGTTACATGTTCTTTTCTACATACCCTAATTCTGAATCTTCCTTCTTCTACAAGTTAGTTAGTTAGTTTCTGTAACTGTCTTGAGTCTTCTCTATTCACTTCAAATTGATGACAAACAAACCCATTTCTTGGAAACCCAAAAGGAAGAGAGGAAGAAGAAGAGAACAAGGCTAAAAACCCTATCCCGCATCGTTGTTTGTTTGTTTGTTTATTTCACTCTTTCATTTCATCACCAACCAACTTGAGGAAAAAAATAAAAATAAAAATGGAGTTTTTGGTGGGTCCCACTGCCCATACAGAAGAGAGTCTCTTTGGTGGGCCGGGCTTCCAGATCGCCGGCCCACCAAAGTTTTTCACCGGCGGTTCATCGGAGTCGGAGAACTCATCTTCGATCGGAACACCGGATGATAGTGATAACGAGGAAGATGAAGAAGATGAGGTGCAAAGCCAGTTTAAGAAGAAAACTGGGTTGGGTTCTTTAGATTCACTTGAAGACTCTCTTCCCATCAAGTTAGTTTCTTCTCTCTCTTTATGGTTTTTTTTTTTTTTTTTGTTAACTTGTTTTAGATCCTTTTTCTATTTTAAGTGGTAAATTTTTATTCTTTTTTGTGTGTAAATTATTGGGTTTTTGTCAAAACTTAATTTTTCATGTGTTTCTATGCTTTGATTTTGGTATCTAATATGGATGTGGGTTTATTTTGGTAATTTTTAATATTTTTAATGTAAATTATTGGGTTGTTGTCAAAGCATAATATTTCTGTATTTTTATTCTTTGATTTTGATTTTGGTATCTAATATGGATGTGCATGTAAGTTGCTAAATTTTTATTCTATTTTTGTTTGTAAGAACATAATTTTTAATGTGTTTTTTATGATTGGATTTTGATTTTGGTATCTAATATGGATTTTGGTTTTGGTTATGTTTTTTTTAGGAGGGGATTGTCAAGCCATTTTGAAGGGAAATCAAAGTCATTTACAGATCTATCCAAAGTGAGCACCTTGAAGGAATTGCAAAAGCAAGAGAGTCCTTTCAACAAGAGAAGAAGGGTTCTAATTGCATCAAAGTGGTCCAGAAGATCAACCTTTTACACATGGTCCAACCCTCAATCCATGCCCCTTTTGCCTGTGGATGAGGCTCGAGATGATGATGATGATTTTTATGAAGATGATGAAGGAGGAGAAAAAGCTAGAAAACTGCCCTTCACATCATCTTCTTCATCCTCTTCATCTTCTTTGGTAGAAGAAAAGAAACAAGATTATCAGCTTCATAATAGATTATCTGAATCTTATGCTACTGAGATGAGGCTTAGACTAAGGAGCTTCAAGTCTAGGAGCCTTTCTCTTGCTGATTTACAAGAGCATGATGATGAGGAGAAAGATGAAGATCATGATTAATTAATTAATTAATTAATTAATATCCTATTAATATCCTAACAATTAGTAATTAACATGGAGTTTTTAATTTTATTCTTTTGTTGTTCTTCTTGTTACTACTATATTATTATAAAATAAA
Organism: Crotalaria pallida; assembly: GCA_037953625.1. Lineage (NCBI taxonomy): Eukaryota > Viridiplantae > Streptophyta > Magnoliopsida > Fabales > Fabaceae > Crotalaria > Crotalaria pallida. Next base: position 161,270,639 of record CM075650.1, read on the forward strand.
AATAAAACTAGTAGTATTGAGTACTATAATCGAACTTATCTTTCTCTTTTATTTTTTTGGATATAACTTGGAAAATAATTTTTGTTGTTGAGGGAATATACCGTGCATATGCTGTGGGGTCTATGAATGAAAGTAATGAAAGCTTCATAGTTCATAAAATGACATGAGCTTTATTATTTTTGGGCATTTCTTTTTTCTGTGCTTCTAGAGTGGATATAGATATTGGAATTACATCCACACTACACACACCAAAAAAAAAAAAAAAAAAGAAAAGAAAAAGAAAGACAAACCACCAATTTGGTGGACACAATATAGTAAAGAGAACATGGCTATATCAAGATATCGAGTAGTTATCATACGTTTTAGCTTGAGTGTTTTATTCTTCACACTCGACGGGTAACGTTGAAAGCGATAGGTGGGGGGAATGGCCGAGAAACAATATTCACTAAGAACGTATCTTGAACAAATCTTATCCTATCGTGTTTAGATATATACATATGCAAGAAAAGTAAGACTTTATTTTATTTCTTCATTAATTTATTGTGACTTTGCAAGTTGTTGTCCTTCTTGTCTGTACTCTAAGTTTAAGAAACGAATTTGAAGGGTGCTGTGTACAGTCTTATCTACGTGGTAGGCATTTTCTACTTGGGTTGCTTGGTAATTGGTATCCGCTAATTTGACTTCGTAGCCTATTGGCTAAGCGGATAACATGGGTCGGGCTGACTTTTCAACTAACATATGTATAAGAGCATTCACACGGGATAAAAGTTTATCTTTATCCCTCCTTGAGTAAGCTTATCACTTGGGAACTACTTCTACGCAGTTTAATTTTGAGTTTGTTATGCAATTTTACGTTGGATCAATAATATTTTGTTATTTAATATGTAATTATCAAGTAATTATTTAAAAAGTCAAAATTGTATGATAGGTGATAAAGTATTATTGGTTCAATATAGGATTATATAGCAATAATTCAAAATTAGATTGCATGTTAGAAATATTTTACTTAATGTTTGTGAATGACAATTTTTGTTCTTATTTAGAAATTGTTTTTATTTAAGGATAATTTTTAGTCCGGATATAGAATTATTTTGATGATAAAAAGTTGGTTTATGGATAAAAATTTTTGCGAAATATAATAAAAATAATGTTTCACCAAAAAAAATAATGAATGAGATTCATTTAGGGATAAAAAAATTTGTTCATCGGTGTGGATGCTCTAAAGCTAAGTAGTATATGAAATTATAATTTTTTCCCAAAGTATCCACCTGCACAACTAGGTGATTAATCCTTTCGATATTGTTTGATCCTTTCGGGGGTAATCTCCCAGCAAAGCCTCTCACATTTGCAAGAATCGCGGATCGAACCCTCAACCACTTGTTTAAGTAGTAACATATCCCTTACCATCTGTGCTAACCTTTACTGATTTATAAAAAAAAAATTAACTTGCCTATTTGTACTTCTTATATAAATTAATCTAGTTTTATAAAATAAAAATATAAATATAAATCATTAAAAAAATAAGAATTTTCTCAACAAAAGATAAGAGACTTAAGAATAAACTTAATTTTTAATGTGTTTTTACTTTTTTTTAACTCTTATCCTCGAGTTGAGGTTCAATAAACTCAAAAAATAATATAAAATAGATAATTATAAGTATAGATAATAGTATAATAATATTTTGTTACAATTAAAATTCCATTCTATTTATTTTACTTTAAACTTTTTGGTAAATATTCTCTTCATTATTATATATAAGTCATACTTAATCGAAATATATAAACACAAACCAAGATGAATAGTTAAGTTCTTTTTATTTAAAGAAAAATCTATTATCAATTTTACCCTTTTACTTATTTTACTTGTATTATTCATTTTATGCGAATTGAACTTAGTTAATAAAAACATTTATTTAATAAGAATAATTTAAAAAAGAATTAAATATTTAATAAAAATATAAAATAATCTATATTAAAAAAATAATTCTACCAGAGTATAATTAATTTCCGTGTAATAACAATTGCATTTCAGTTTTAATATGATTGTTTTACATCCTTGATTGGGGTGAAGAAAGTAAATGAAATACAAACACGGTAAGAAGAGAGACATGGTCATATTTTTCAACACCAAATTTTTTGGTACCGTATCTCTTACTTTATTATATACTTCTTCTGTCCCTAAATATAAAGTCTGTTTGGAGAATTTCACGTCCATTAAGAAAGTTGAATAATTTAGTTAATTGTATTGGAAATGTGAACTTTTGATATGTAATTTCAAAATTACCCCTATTAATATTATTGGGAATCCAAAAAGTGTTAAATAAATAGGGGCGTTTGTGGAAAAAAGAAATTAATGATTATTAAAAATTGGTATGAGACTTTATAAATTGGAACAAAATAAAAGTGTCAAGAAGACTTTATATTTAGGGATGGAGGAAGTAGTACTATATTTTAAATTTTTTTTATTTAATTTTTTTTTTTAAAAATATGCACGAAGAGAATAATATAGACACATTGCATTGGTGTTCAACTGTTCATGCATCATTTTCTTTTATATAATTGATGTTGAATGGAAGCCAAAAATAAAAGGGATATAAAGTCAAAAAGGCGAGATTAAAGAAAAGTGATGGAAACAAAAATGTTTATTTAGTTTTGATGGCTCAAGGAGGAGAATGAGAAGGGAAAACCATACCATACCTGAATAGTAATCAAGCTTCACTTTTGAAGTGCGTTCAAGTGAAAGTGTTAAATAAAAGCTAAGGGAAAAGAGTGGAATTGAACCTGATGGACACAGTGTCAAGATTCCCACACACATGTTCATGAATCATGATAGATCTGAGTGGATAAGACTTTGACAAGATTTTGGTGGACGGGTTTGCATCCTGAGAATCAAACTAGTTGCTTTTGGAAGCCTCCAATATGATTTATCTCCACCAACTAACAACTCATTATGATTTATCTTTTATATTTTTATTTTCTTATGTATTAGTATGTATTATTAATACAAAATATTGAAATTTTTTGACTAATGGCTCATGTTTTTATAGTCTGGGGTTCTTAAAGGATTCTTTCTTCCTTAACCTAACAATTTTAAGAAATTAATTATAAACCAATCTAGTGTCTGGTTCTGTTTGTGCTGAGCATCGATTTGAAAGTAGAAAAATTATAAATCAATACACAAATCGATTTATAATGCAAGAAAGGAATACATACATATTATTTACAAATTAATTATTAATAAACAAATTCTTTTTTTAATAACATGTTACTCTTCAGATTGCTTTGCAAATTAATTTTGTATATTGATATTATATAATATTTCTCTTTTATATATTCTAACACAAAATGATAAAAATTAGATCATGAAATTGGTTCAGTTCGTTTAACCATTTTTTTTATTGAATTGATGTGTGAACCCTTAAATTGTATGGAAAGTTTGAAATAATCCCTGTATTTTCATTTTTTTAAAATATATGACAAAGTATTACAGGTATTCGTTGATTCATAATACAAATTTGGAAATTTCTAAAATGCAATCAAAAATTGGATGGTTGTTATGCAACTCATTCTTAAACCAATAAAACCTTGCTACCTAAGACATGTATGCCACATAATTACTTAAATTAATCAAAATTAAGTTTTGCAATTTAGTCCAACATAAAAACTAGATTATTGTAATTTAGTCCTTTTTGTACTTTTAGACAAATTATAAATTTTAATTTTTTTATATAAAAAAATCTTAAACCTAGAACTCATCTTCACTTCTCAAAACCCACCCCACCACCGCCGCCTGCGCCGGTGCCACCGGTGGTGGGTTTTGATGTGGCATACATGTCTTAGGTGACAAGGTCTTATTGGTTTAACAATGGGTTGCATAGCAACCATTCAATTTTTGTTTGCATGGTAGTAAGATCCTCCAAATTTTGCTTATAAAGACTAAAGAGAAAACAAAGTTTCTAAATGTCAAAGTTATATAAGGAGGGAATCGGTTATAAAATTTATTTTTATTATATAAGGAAAAAGAAAAACTATAGTGTTGATTCCTCGAGTATTTATTTGACTATTCAACGACAAACCCCCTGTCATTTGGAAAATGTGTTGAGGTAGGAAAAGAATAACAATATATAGTACACGATACGAAAATCTTTTGGTAAGAGTATACTAGTATATCGGTTTCCTCAGCAAATTGATTAGGTTAAAAGAAAGCTGCACGTTAGCTAATTTTCTTGCCAAATTGTATTGGAATGCACGGCAATTAGGGTTTTGAAATATGTTAAGAGTTGAATGGGTGTGCAATGACGGTGTAACATTTTTTTACACCATCATCCACCATTTATTTATATTATTTTTATTACTTTTATTTGAAAGTCAACGATCATAAACACATGAATGATGAATAAATGCTGTAAAAAAACCTTTACATTGTCGATACACCATCTATTTTATCAAATCTTAATTTGTTCCATTCTGAATTTTGCATTGAGCTATGCTATATCACACGAAACGAAACACACGAATTTATTGTAGCGGAGAAAACAGGAAAAGAAATACTGAGATCTGGAGAGAGAAAATTGAGAAACGGTTTAAACCTTGGCAAAATGCACCTTCGTGGAATTCCACGAATTACTTTTCGTGACATAAAAAAGGTTACTGATTATCAACTGCTGGTTGATTTAACTGATAAAGATTTGCTTTATTCGAAGCAAGAAAAAAAATATAATGGTAGGTAAGGAACTTTTTTTTTTAAAGTTTTTGAATTTATATTTTATATAAATAATTTTTCACTTTTTTTTTGGGTGTTAATCACTTAGGATCTGTTTGTTTTGCGAAAACATGCATTTCATGTTTTTAATTAAGTTTTTGTTAATTATAAATATGATCCCGCGTTTTTATTTTGACTATTTTGTATAAAAAATAATAAAAATAATAAAAAATTATTTTCACTATTTCCTCTATAAATATTTGAAAATAGGTAACACAACGAAAACACAGAGTCACATTCGTAATTAGTATAAATTATAAAGTAAATATTGAGTTATAATATAATTATCAATAAATTTTTAAAAATGAAAACAAAAACATTTTTGCAAAGCAAACAGACCCTTATTTTTTTTCATTTCTTTGTTATCAAATAAAGACTTCCTTGATTAATGTATGACTAATTTCCCCCTCGTTTTTTAGGTATAATACTATTGGTGCATGGATATTCCATTTTTTTTTCTCTTTTTATTTTATCGTATGATCATCAATTTTTTTAAACACAATTGAATTCAACATTTTAACATAAATAAAATTGCTTAAAAAGAAATACGGAAGTTATTCATATGACATGCAGATTAAATGGGTAGAAAAGGTAACTAACTCCCACGTTACTTACATCACTTATTCATGTATGTGTTCTGCTTGCTTAAAATTTTGATTTTTATTCATTTTATAATTTTATTCAACCTAAAAAATCAACCTACAAAACAATTTATATTACAAGAATGTGATATGTGTCACTTGTTAACCAATCAATATAAAACAAGTGACACGTGTCACTTTTTATATGGTGCAGGTTGATTTGTAGATCATTCAATCATTTTTCTTCCCATATTAGTATCACGTTAAAGATATCATAAATTAGGAGATGATTTTTTTTATGTGAAAGATGCAAAAGCCTGGAGTGGTGGAGTCCTCTTGAATTTTGTGAGATCCAATATTAAATATTTAATGATCATCTCCCTGTAAAAAATTCTCATAGAAAGATATGGCGCCTTAAATAATTAATCAAACGAGGAAACCATTAAACACTAAAGATTTGTTCCCATAAAAAATTATGCTAAGCGTTATTAAAGTAAACTAAACAACTATTAAGCAAATAAAATATATAATTGATGTACTAATACTTATTATTAAAATAAAGATGTTGAAGGACCTAACATCATTTTCTCCCAAAGAGATGCTCAAAGAAGATAAAACAAAAGAGAGGAGAAAAAAAAAAACATAATGCATTGGGGGAAAAATAAGACTAAGGGTGTGTTCGACTTGGCTTATTCTTGACTGAAAAGTCCTTTTGAGCTTATTTAGTTTCTAATAAGGGTAAAACGTGTAAGTGAGCAATTTTATGATTTGAAATTGATCAGGATTGTGTATCAGGATATATACAAACTTGTAAAATGACACAACCAATGTTTAATGTTTTAAGGGACATAAATGGTGAACCCTGAGCTTATTTATCTTCAAATATGCTTATTAAGCTTCTAACGAGTGTATAATATGGAAGTGGCTTGAAATGGAGTTCAAACTTGCGAAATGACAAAAACATTGTTTAGTGTCCCAAGAAATCATTATTAACATTATTTGTGATTAAAAAAATGCTTGTGATAGTTTTTCAATGTTGAGATACACAATATTATATTATTATTAGAAATGCAAACATAGTATTGAACTATTGGTCCTTGCATATAATTATTTCACTCAGTATACACAAGACGTTAATATTGTTGGAGACATGGAATACATTATTGATAGTGTTCAACCTATTTTGTAGAGCATTATTTTATTTGCGAAAATATCAAAATTTTAGTTCAAATATGAATTTCAATATAAACAAATTATCATATGAGAAAAACATATCTTTGAAACTTTCCTCTAGTTTTTGAAAATAGTCTTTACCAATATTATTTTAGTATAATGTCCATGATAATTTTGAGACCAAAACATGTGTTTTTACCTTTTTTTTTAATAACCCTTTATACTATTTTTCTGCCTAGAAGTCATATTTCATGTAGTCCAAAAAGAGCAGTAGTCTACAAACTCTAGTCTTTAGGTCTCAAACTCCGTTTTTTTTTACGGGGTTCTATCGCAATATTTTCTGATACCCTCGAGTCGGAAAAGTGCATTTTTCGACTTTAAAAATGAATTTTTTAATAAGAAAGTATTTGAAAAAAATACATTTTCCGACTCGGAGGTATCGAAAAATATTCCAACAGAATCCATAAAAAAAGTGTTTGGGACTAAAAAAAGGGTTTGAGGACTACTACTCGTCCAAAAACATGGCGAGTACTCTAGTTTCTTTGGGCTAAGAGATTTAGTCCCCAAACCCCAATTTTCTTAATATTCCAGTAATATCCCTCACCCTTCCACTCTTTTCTTCCCTTGTTCAAAATCAAATCCCAAACCCCACTCTTCCCCCCCTCTCTTTCTCTCTCTCCGTCTCTCTTTCTCTACCAGTCTGGGTTGGTGACGAAAGCCACTCATTTCCATCAGTGGAGCCGAACGCGTTCGGTGGTGGCGGATCCAAAAAGGATGACAACGGAGGCAAGGGGCGGCGAAAACGGGCATGGAAACATGGCAGATCTGAACCGGTGCAACTCAACTATTGAAAACGATCGGCGCAGCTGTTAACAACGGCAATGAGTGGTCCTCCCTTTAGAATGGCTTCGACACTTGTCCAGGCGCCGAGTTATTGAGCGAATCCGCTGTGAGTCGCGAACGAGTCCAGGTTTCGCTGTGAGTCGCGAACAATTGTTTAATAGTACAATCACTGGATCTGGAAAAAAAAAGATATTTTAAAAAAAAACTGATTTGAAGTTAAAATCAAAACAACAAGCAAAGAATTCTTACACTGATTTAGAAGCTGTGAAACAAGTGCCATCGATCATACCCTCACCAAGGTCATTAAAATGAACCAAAATTTTCAAAAAAAAAAAAAAACGAAGGTAATTAAATTATTCTGCTGGTGCAATTCTGAGCAATAAATTAGGATTGGGGTTTGGGACTAAACCTATTGGGGTTTGGGGTTTGATTTTTGGAAGGAAATTAATAAGTAAGGACATTTCTGACATTTCGCATTTAAATTGGGGTTTGGGCTAATTTGTGGGGTTTGGGACTAAAACTATTGGGCTAATTGCTCTATGGCCCAATTAAAACCCAAAAACAATTTTTATTTTTTTTGTTCGTTAAGAGCGCTCACTCATCACTAAAATTCCCATCGTTTAAGAATGGCCCGCAGCACCATCATCCCATTCCCATCGTTTCGCGTGTTCCTCACGCCCTCCGCTTCCTACTCCTCTTACCTTCCCTTCTGTTTCTCAACCTCAACTCCTAGAATTACTAATAGAATTAGAGTACGCGCGGCGAGTGGACTCAGCTCAAACTCAATGAGTCAACCGGCAACCGATCCCATCACTACGGAAACGGCGTCGTCGCAGCAGGGGAACGTTGATGTGGTGGTCCAGTACGTGGTGCTCCGGCGAGATCTGATCGACACGTGGCCTTTAGGTAGCGTGGTTACTCAAGGCTGCCACGCTTCTGTTTCCGCCGTTTGGAACAATAAAGAAGATCCTGTCACAATCGATTATTGCAGCCCTGATAAATTGGATTCTATGCACAAGGTAATCACAATTCTTTCTTTTTTCAATTTTTGAAAGAATACTGATATTATCGTATGATTACTTGAATCATGTGTATGAATTAGTAACTGCAAATTGTTTGTGTATGTTGATGAATGGAGATTTTTCCCATCACTCCTTACGATTTGCAATGCCTCGTGTTTTTTCGGTATCAATTTATTTCTGAAAATTTATAAATATATATTTAGTCTTTCAAAATTTTCAAATTCATCAATTTGATTCCCGGAAACTCTGGAAATGTACTCCCTCCGTTTCAGTGTCTTTTTGGACTTTTGCACATAGATTAAGAAAGTGTTGATTATGACGATTATGATAAGTTTTATGTGTATTTTGTCAAAAATACCCCTATTTAATATTTTTATTTTGTCAATGCATAATTACTAGTATTACAAATTTCAAAACTAAAACAACATTAAATGTAAGGATAAATAAGGAAAAACAGTATTAAATGTTGTCTAGATTTGGTAGAAAGACACTTATTTTGAAACAAAATTTTGATGTTAAAAAGAGACTTAAAGTGAAACGGAGGGAGTAATCATTATGAGGGCAACCACAACACTAAGAACCGTTACAGAGTCTTGGTGCATGTTTGATTCTGCGTTGAAATTAGAGCTGTCAAAATTGGCCGGGCCGACTGGTTTGGGTCAAAAAGCCCGAAAAAACGTAGGGTTTGGGCTGCACATATTGAGACATAAATTCAATCCGAGCTATTTAGCCCGGACCGGCCGAATTTAAAAAAAAGAACCGGGTTAAGGCCGGGCCGGATTCGGGCCACATAATTTTAGTTAATTTTCTGTATTGTTTTTTTTTTCCACTATTTTATGCAGAAAATTGCATTTTAAGTTTTTAGCTTCAGTGTCATTGCCAAGCGTGAAGCGCCTATGCTTGGACAGCAAAGCTCCATTATATATTTGAGAAAGAAAGTGTTTAGTTAACACAGTGCATATTTGAGAAGGGGTTTGGGTTCAATATTGTTGTAGTCAATTTGCAACCGGGCTTTTAAGCGCAAGCCCGGTTTAGCCCGAACCCGAAGCGGGCCGGCCCATTTTGACTGCTCTCATGAATTAGCGAAATGCGCTATTAACAGTTGTTTATACTTAAACGTGATTTTGGATCAGAATTAATTTTAGGACTCACAACCAAACATGTGGTTAATATCAGATTTCCTACTCGACTTTCTCAAGATTTTGATGATCTTCAAGGTACAGTGGAAAGTCTAAAATTGAGATTACACAATAAGAGACTCAACTCATGATTTTGGGACACCCAATTTTTTGTCTTTCTATCTTTTTCACTCTATCTTTTTACTTTATTCAAAAATTTACTACAGTAACTTTTAGGTCGGAGGGAGTATAAGGTAATAAGTTAATTTCTTTTATTTTTAGTAGATATTTACTTTCTAACAATCTTAGAGAGAATTTTTTTTTTAGTTTAAAGTAGTATTGCTTTTTATCAACACGTTTCCATGGTTTCTGAACTTCAACTATAGGTTACACTTGAGGTGAAGGGAGAATCCCAGATCAAAAACTTGTCTGAGAAGCTCACATCTGGTGGGATCATTCACAAACTGTGGATCGAACAACCTGAAAACATACCTACGTGCCTTGCCACGAAACCTTACCCTAAGTCAATTGTATCTTCATATTTTAAGAGGTTGAAACTCTGTAAGTGATCGAAGATTACTTTTTACCCTTAGGTAGAAAATGCACTGAACAATGTTGGGAAATTCTGAATTTTTTTCAACCTTCTTTGCCATATCCTGACTCCTAAAATATGCAAAAAAAAATTTATAATGGAGCGAAGTTGGTTATTAACATTCTAAAACCATGGGCGAATTCATATAATCCTTTTTTCTTTGACAAGGGGGAAGGTGGTCTGAATAAGTGCAATTTGTTAAGGTTCTTAAACTTAGAAAATTAATCGATAGAATAAAAAAAATGCATTTTTCAATAATTTTTTACTTCATTTGGCTTCTTAACGATGCACTTGTTAGCATTTGCCTTTAAGGATTCTAGGTTGGGAATTTTTTCTTGAACAAGTCTTGATATTTTTTTTGTTGTTGTTAGTTTATTCTCAATTTGGGACATCCAATTCAACAAAATAGAAAAAATATTGAGTAAAAGCATTGCTCTTTTTCCCATATTATTTGTATGTTTGGTTTCTGCAGTACGCTTAATAATGATTTGAATGCAAAGTGATAACGGGGGATCAAATTGTGGTGAAACGATCATCAATTCTAAGCCACAAAGGTAAGTTAACATTTGACTCCATCCACGAAAGTACATAATAAAGCCATTAAATTTACATAAACTGTAAATAATTAAAGGGAAAAAAAATGCTATTTTAAGATCTGCAAGTCATATATCATATAGTAGTACTATCTACTATCATCATATACATGGCGAAAAGCAAATAAAAATCCAAAAAAGAAATATGAGGATCATCTATTGTCTAGATACTCCACCGTGGTAGAATTACCATTACATATTTACATGGAGGTGGCTGTGTGATGATGATCCGATAAAACTACTGAACCACGAGTTTTCTGGTGCACAAGGTGCAATAGTACCTGCGCTTGGTCTTAAAACACAAGGGTAGGAAGCAGAACCTCCACTGGCTCTCTACATCCATAGCTTGGATCATCCCTCCACAATAAGGACACGCCCCTGGTGCTGGCTGTCTTGACACCACCCTTTCATCCTCGTCACACACAAACACCAAACACATCTTGTTTAATTTGTTGTTATATATATCTATCTCTATCTGGTGGTTATAGTTGCTTCTGTCTTGCTTGCTTAACTATGCTGGGAAAGAAAGATCTCTGTTGTTGTTGGTCGGAGGTTGGAAGGTACTATTATTGTATTTAAATTCTTGTTGTGATAAGAGCTAAGAAGGGCTTTCGAGGAAACTAGGAGAATCAAGGATAATGGAGAAGGAATATAAGGTGAAGGAGACAAGGGAGGGTCGAGAAGGGTCGAGAATAATCATACTCACAATCGAAGCGCGTACCGACGTATCCTACTTTTTTTGTTTTTTCGTTTTCTACTTTTCTTCACCGCGTCTCTCTCCTCGCTTGCGTGACCATGCACAATAATTTATTGGGCTTGCTCGGAACCCTATTAGATGAGAATGGTACGTACATGGACCAATAGATATTTGTTATGTGTTGTTTTTTGTCATGTCAGCGGGGTATATTTTTTATTTATAAATTTTGCAATTTGATCCCTAAAATATGTAATTAAAAATATAATATTTACCCAAAATAGCCCTGATGTAATATTAATTTTTATATACCCAAAATACATCATTTTGATATTATTTTTCATATACCTAAAATAACCTTATTTTAATATTAATTTTGAAGTACCTAAAATACCCTTAACTATTAATTACTTTTTCACTTGTATACCCTCCCATGACCCCATAGTGTTTCACACTACCCTACCTGTAGCAATGACCAAATACCCTTTCCCTCCCAACCCCACGAATTGCTATCATTTGTGAGTATCATCAATTCACTCTATGCCCATCTTCTTCTCATAATAATTTTCGAAACCTCTTCCATCGAATCTGTATCATATCATCATCATCGTTCTTCTTCTCGTTCTTCTTGTATACCGCTCGCTCTTCTTCTCCTTCTTCTTGCTGTTCCGCCGCCGCCACCCTCTTCCCCTTTCCAACCAACCCTAATCCGTCGTCACTCTCTTCCCCTTTCTAACCAACCCTAATCCGCGACCACCCTCTTCCCCTTTCCAACCAACCCTAATCCGTTGCCACCCTCTTCGAACCCTACTCCGTCGTCGCCGCCTGTAAAGGAAGCTTCTGAAGGTGCCATTCCTCTCCAGGTTCGTCCGATTTCGCCTTATTTTTTCAATGCACTATCTTATACTGCTTCAACTATTTTGCTAATTGTATGTATTGAGGTCGGTCTACTTTTTTATGGTCAATGAATTATGTAATAGTCCAAACATTGAAGAGTATTCCTGCAAGTTGTTCAATAACCAAATTGGTATTTGAAAAATATTGCATACACTACCGATTACAGAATTGTTTTTTTTTTTTGGGTTCAGCATAGGAAAACATATTATAAAATAACAGAGTATAAGCAATGGTTTGCCATAATACAACACACTGCATCTTCACCAGAAATTAGATTGTTTGAATTCCAATAGAATACATGGTGCAAAACCAGTTCAATGTCAAGCATGTTATGTTTGGTTTTTTTTAAAAAAAATTATTTTCCAAATTCTTTTGTTCATGTTATGTTTGCTTATATTATGAACTGCTAAATTATTTGTTTTTTTATTTATTTTCCAAATTCTTTTGTTCATGTTATGTTTGCTTATATTATGAACAAGATCGTCCTCATGGAAGGTTCCCATTTCTTGTGTCATCCAATAGATATCACACTTACTATCTGAAAGTTCTTCAAAATCCTGAAGAGGTGTGTTTTTGTGAATCATTAAAATTTTCTACCAACTTCTTATATCTGTTTTATGTGATATTGTGATTCAGATCTTGCTATCGTAAGAAATCTGTTGCACTTTACTACCTTATATCCTATAAGGTAGGGTAGAAGTTATAGGACATGTCACCATTATTGAATTCCTCATACCCTACCTCTTCACTCAAAACCATAAACTTAATTTGAATTTGATCGACAGAGTTCATCACCCTCTGCCTCTTCACTCAAAACCATAAACTTAATTTGAATTTGATCGACAGAGTTCATCAGCCTCTGCCTAGTTAGCAGTGATGTAATGTGCTTATTCTCTTTAGTCATTAGTTTATGTTTTTATTTTTGTCTATTATGCAGATTTGTTTGTATGTATGTGACATGCAAGTTAGCATTGATTAACTGGTCTTAGCTTATCATATGTGCATAATTTCTCATTGCATGTGTTTACATAAATGCCGAGGGTGCGTTTGGTTAAATGGCTTAATTGAGTATTTTTTCGATAAACACTTATAACACTACAGACTATGATCTTTTTATAAGCTATTTTTAGCTTATTTCATAAGTATATTGGAAATGAATTTATTGAAATAAATTAAAAAAAGAATTTATAGGAAGGTCATAAGCTATTCCAGACACATTTTTAAGTTCTTATATATATGATTAGATAAACCCAAATAAGCTCTTACAAACGCCCCCTAACCGTGTATTTATTTCGTACTTTGTTTTAGTTTTTTTTTTTTTTACACAAATTTTGCTACTTTCATGTTCACTGTGACTTTGGCTAAGGGCTGCATGGAAAATGTCATGTTGCATATGTGATAATACATATTTGAAAATAGTCTTGCCACATATCACGCTGGCTTGTGAATTGTTATGTGACCTTCTACTCATACTAGAAGTCCTAAGTTAAATAGTTTCACTTCACCTTCCTTCACTATCACTTAAATAAATTAAAGCACCAATCAATAATCATCATTCTTATAGAAGAATTATAATAACATTAATCGTGATGCCTAATTAACTCTTGTTTTCAGCTCCCTTTTCGGCGAAACTGTGCTCTGCTTATTTCCTCCCATCGAACCCTGATTCCCCCGCTTCTTCCGCCACCGCCTCCTGTAAGGGACGCTTATCAAGTACCATTGTTGTCCAGGTTTGTTCTTCATCGGTAAATTATTTCATGCATAATTCTATATGAATGTCGTGTTTTTGAATATGCACAATCCTTGTTTTTACTAACTAAACTTTTGGGTGCACAATTGTTCAACTATATGCTTGTTTTTTATTTTGGGTTAAAACAAATTAGCACAAGTATTGACGTGTTGATGTATTGTCCCTTTAACGTAGATGAATAATAATTATGAGACCTCAGATGTTAACCCTAATAAGGAAGACGAGAATCATGTTGGCGATGATAATGAGTATGAATTTGCAGAACTGACACCTGAGCAACAAAGTAAACTCTTAGGGTTCTCAGCGGAGGACATAAAAGGGATGGTTTTTCCAAGTGAACTTGTTGTTTATAATTTTTATAATGCTTATGCAAAGGTTCATGGTTTCTTCGTGAGGAAAGATGACATAGTAAGGGATGAGGAAGGTCGTATGTGTGCACGTCAATATTGCTGTAGCAAGGAGGGTTTTAGGAATACGAAGCGCTTAGTTGCGGATAAGAAAATAGGCCACCAACCTTTAGCTCGTGTGAATTGCAAGTCTAAGTTGAGGATACGCATAAACTATAGGACATCGAATTGGAAAGTTGTCTCCTTTGTCGAGACTCACAACCATAACTTATGTCCTAAGAACTTTGTGTCATTCATTCCAAAATATGGTGGTTTGAATGAAGCTGACAAAACCCAAGTGAATAACTTGTGTTCACAAGGTGTTAAAACTTGTCAGATACTGGGGTTCTTGATGGCCCAAAAAGGGATGCGATGGTCTTGGTTTTATCAAGAAGGATTTGTACAATCATATCGAGCGGGAGAAGCGTGCTATGATTATAGGCGGGGATTCAAAAGCCGCCTTAGATTATTTACAAGTCAAGGCAGGCAGTGACGCTATGTTTTATGCAAGGTACCTAGTCGAAGAGGATAATAAACTGAGGCACCTATTTTGGGGTGATGAAACCAATAGGGTACTAGGGTTGATTACCAATGTTTTGGAGATGTTGTTGCTTTTGATAGCACGTAAAAAAAAACAAATATAATCTCTCATTGGTAATCTTCTCTAGTAAAAACCACCATGTCGAAACTGTTATTTTTGCTTGTGCTATTGTGGGTGATTAAAGTATAGAGTCTTATAAGTGGGTTTTGGAAACGTTTTTGGATGCAATATGCAAAAAGATGCCATATCATTCCTGACGGATGGAGATTGTGCAATGCGGGAGGCAATAAAGGTGGTTTTTCTCAATGCATCGCATAGACTTTGTGGGCGACACTTGCATAAGAATGCATCTAAACACGTTCATAATGAAGAATTCTTAAAAGGTTTTAAGACGGCTATGTATGCTAAATTCACACCTGAACAATTTGAACACTATTGGTCGAATATGGTTGACAAACTTAATCTTAAAGAAAACATCTGAGTTGTTAATGTGTATAAAATTAAGGAATTGTGGGCTACCGCTTATAATCGTGAAAATTTTTTCGCTTCAATGAGGACTGCTTCACAATGCTAAAGCATCAATTCGTTGATAAGGTTTATATTAGAAGTAAAAATTCAATTACTGAGTTCTTAAATAATTTTGAGAACTCTTTAAGATATTATAGGCATAATGAGTTGTATTCTGATTTTCGGTGTTTTTATTATGAGTCGGTGCTTACTACTTGCCTTCCGAATATCGAACGTGAGGCGGCAAAGATTTTCACCGCTAATGTTTTCAAAGACGTTAGAAATGAGATCAGCAAGGCAGGGGCATCAAATGCGATTCAGAAGTGGTGTTCAGGGTGAATGAGTTTGGTCAGCCCCACCTTGAGCATCATGTTGCATATGATAAAGTTTCCTTTAGATTTATATGTGACTGTTCGCACTTTAAAACGGCTGGCATTCCCTGTTCCCATATAATTTGTGCCATGAGGCGTGACCATAACACATTTCTTGACTTGAGTCTTTGATTTCCAAACGTTGGGTGAAGGATGCGAAGAGTTTGTATGTTTCAGCTTCTTGCAAAGATGAGAGTGATAGTGATATGAGAGTGACAGTGATAGGATGTTTCTTTCACGTTTTGGATATTTAGTTGCTTATTGTAACATGCTGTGTAAAATTGCTGTAAAAAAGCTTGAACATTTTAATTTGGTAAAAGATGAAATATGGAAATTGTCTCAAATATTAAACAAACAAGGGGATCAACATACCCCAAAAGGTGGCTTCGTAGATGATGTCGGTGATCCTGATGTTATCAAGTCAAAGGGTACCCCGAAAAAGAAGTCCTCCGATAGGAACACTCGAAAGTGTTCCATTTGTAATACTATCGGGCACAATCGAACTACATGTCCGAAGAGGGCTTGTGCAGAAGATCAATCACTCATCTTCTTCATAATCCCTTGGAGATAGCAGCGAATACGACTATGTAATTTTCTAAATCTAATTCATTTTTTAATTTTAATTTTTCAATTTTTTAATAACACTAACAATACTAAGAGATATAAAATTTTTTATAGTTGCTATCTCCAATGTACCAAGCAACTATAACCACCAACATACCAAGCTAGATATATATATAAGCAATCATTGAAAATTTTTTATATCTCTTAGTAATGTTAGTGTTATTCAATTATTGAAAAATTAAATTAAAAAATGAATTAGATTTAGAAAATTACATAGCCGTATTCGCTGCTATCTCCAAGGGACTCTGAAGAAGATGGGTGATCATTACAAGCTGGTTGATCTTCTTTCGGAAATGTAGTTCGATTGTGCCCGACTGTATTGCGAATGGAATACTTTCGAGTGTTCCTGTTGGAGGACTTCTTTTTCAGGGCACCCTTTGACTTGATAACTTCAGGATCACCGACATCATCTACGCGTGATCATCTACGGAGCCATCTTTTGGGGTATGTTGATCCCCTTGTTTGTTTAATATTTGAGACAATTTCCGTATTTCATCTTTTACCAAATTAAAATGTTCAAGCTTTTTTGCAGCAATTTTACACAGCATGTTACAAGAAGCAACTAAATATCCAAAACGCGTGATCATCTACGGAGCCATCTTTTGGGGTATGTTGATCCCCTTGTTTGTTTAATATTTGAGACAATTTCCATATTTCATCTTTTACCAAATTAAAATGTTCAAGCTTTTTTGCAGCAATTTTACACAGCATGTTACAAGAAGCAACTAAATATCCAAAACGTGCAAGAAACATCCTATCATTTTCACTCTCATTATAAGCAGCTGAAACATACAAACTCTTCGCATCCTTCACCCAACGTTTGGAAATCAAAGACTTAGGAAATGTAAGGATATGCTCACGCCTCATGGCACAGATTATATGGGAACAGGGAATGCCAGCCGTGTCAAAGTGCGAACAGTCACGTATAAATCTAAAGGCAACTTTATCATATGCAACATAATGCTCAAGGTGGGGCTGACCAAACTCATTCACCCTGAACACCACACTATCCTCAATCTCTGTTCTCTAAATCACATTTGATGCCCCTGCCTTGCTGATCTCATTTCTAACGTCTTTGAAAACATTAGCGGTGAAAATCTTTGCCGCCTCACGTTCGATCTTTGGAAGGCAAGGCAAGTAGTAAGCACCGACTCATAATAAAAACACCGAAAATCAGAATACAACTCATTATGCCTATAATCTCTTAAAGAGTTCTCAAAATTATTTAAGAACTCAGTAATTGAATTTTTACTTCTAATATAAGACGTTATCAACGAATTGATGCTTTAGCATTGTGAAGTAGTACTCATTGAAGCGAAAAATTTTTCACGATTACAAGCGGTAGCCCACAGTTCCTTAATTTTATACACATTAACAACCCAGGTGTTTTCTTTAAGATTAAGTTTGTCAACCATATTCGACCAATAGTGTTCAAATTGTTCAGGTGTGAATTTAGCATACATGGTCGTCTTAAAGCTTTTTAAGAATTCTTCATTATGAACGTGTTTAGATGCATTCTTATGCACGTGTCACCCACAAAGTCTATGTGATGCATTGGGAAAAACTACCTTTATTGCCTCCAGCATTGCACCATCTCCATCCGTCAGGACTGATATGGGTATCTTTTTGCACATTGCATCCAAAAACGTTTCCAAAACCCACCTATACGACTTTATACTTTAATCACCCACAATAGCACAAGCAAAAATAACATTTTCGGCATGGTGGTTTTTACAAGAGAAGATTACCAATGGGAGATTATATTTGTTTTTTTGTACGTGCTATCAAAAGCAACAACATTTCCAAAACATTAGTAATCAACCCTACTGGTTTCATCACCCAAAATAGGTGCCTCAGTTTATTATCCTCTCCAACTAAGTACCTTGCATAAAACATAGCGTCACTGTCTGTCTTGCCTTGTAAATAATATAAGGCGACTTTTGAATCCCCCTTATAATCATAGCACGCTTCTCCCGCTCAATATGATTGTACAAATCCTTCTTGATGAAACCAAGACCACCACATCCCTTTTTGAGCCATCAAGAACCCCAGTATCTGACAAGTTTTAACACCTTGTGAACGCAGGTTATTCACTTGGGTTTTGTCAGCTTCACTCAAACCACGATATTTTGGAATGAATGACACAAAGTTCTCAGGACATAAGTTATGGTTGTGAGCCTCGACAAAGGACACAACTTTCCAATTCGATGTCTTATAGTCTATGCGTATCCTTAACTTAGCCTTGCAATTCACACGAGTTAAAGATCGGTGGCCTATTTTCTTATCCGCAATTAAGCACTTTGTTCCTAAAACCCTCCTTGCTACAGCAATATTGACGTGCACACATACGACCTTCCTCATCCTTTACTATGTCATCTTTCCTCGTTAAGGAGAAACCATGAACCTTTGCATAAGCATTATAAAAATTATAAGCAGCATGTTCACTTGGAAAAACCATCCCTTTTATGTCCTCCGCTGAGAACCCTAAGAGTTTACTTTGTTGCTCAGGTGTCAGTTCTGCAAATTCATCCTCATTATCATCGTGAACATGATTCTCGTCTTCCTTATTAGGGTTAACATCTGAGGTCTCACAATTATTATCCATCTACGTTAAAGGGACAATACATCAGCACATCAATACTTGTGCTAATTTGTTTTAACCCAAAATCAAAAATAAGCATATAGTTGAACAATTGTGCACCCGAAAGTTTAGTTAGTAAAAGCAAGAATTGTGCATATTCAAAAACACGACATTCATATAGAATTATGCATGAAATATTTCAACGATGAAGTTATGTACAATCTTTAAATGCTTATTACATTATTCAACCACTAAATGGTCATAAATAAATGACTTTAAAATTGTTGCAGAACTTCTTACCATATATGCAACAATTCCTTGTAAGATAAGGAGGGTATGCTAGGGTAGGAATGTCCCTCTAGGCTTTTAGCATGTTTGCCTCATTAACAATAAAAATGTTCTTTAAGATTATTTTTTCTCTCTGACCAACTTGTATTATGTTACAATAAAAATGTTCTTTAGGAATTGTAGGAACGAACCTGGACAACAATGGCACCTGAGAAGCGTCCCTTACAGGCGGCGGTGGCGGAAGAAGCGAGGGAATCAGGGTTCGACGGGAGGAAATAAGCAGAGAACAGTTTCGCCGAAAAAGGAGCTGAAAACAAGACTTAATTAGGCATCACATATGATTGATGTTATTATAATTCTTCTATAACAGTGATGGTTATTGATTGGTGCTTTAATTTATTTAAGTGATAGTGAAGGAAGGTGAAGTGAAATAGTCACATAACAATTCACAAGAGCAAAACGCTCGGGTGGTCCAGCGTGATATGTGGCAAGACTATCTTCAAATATGTATTATCACATATGCAACATGACATTTTCCATGCAGCCTTTAGCCAAAGTCATAGTGAACATAAAAGCAACAAAATCTGTGGTTAAAAAAAAACTAAAAGAAAGTATGAAATAAATACACAGTTAAGGGGCGTTTGTAAGAGCTTATTTGGGTTTATCTAATCATATATATAAGAACTTAAAAATGTGTCTGGAATAGCTTATGACCTTCCTATAAATTCTTTTTTAATTTATTTCAATAAATTCATTTCCAATATAATCTTATGAAATAAGCTAAAAATAGCTTATAAAAAGATCATAGTCTGTAGTGTTATAAGTGTTTATCGAAAAAATACTCAATCAAGCCATTTAACCAAACACACCCTTGGCATTTATGAAAACACATGCAATGAGAAATTATGCACATATGATAAGCTAAGACCAGTTAATCAGTGCTAACTTACATGTCACATACATACAAACAAATCTGCATAATAGACAAAAATAAAAACATAAACTAATGACTAACGAGAATAAGTAGCATTACATCACTGCTAACTAGGCAGAGGCTGATGAATTCTGTCGATCAAATTCAAATTATGTTTATGATTTTGAGTGAAGAGGTAGGGTATGAGGAATTCAATAATGATGACATGTCCTATAACTTCTACCCTACCTTATAGGATATAAGGTAGTAAAGTGCAATAGATTTCTTACGATTGCAAGATCTGAATCACAATATCACATAAAACAGATATAAGAAGTTGACAGAAAATTTTGATGATTCACAGAAACACACCTCTTCAGGATTTTGAAGAACTTTCAGATAGTATGATATCTATTGGATGGCACAAGAAATGGGAACCTTCCATGAGGACGATCCTGTTCATAATATAGGCAAACATAACATGAACAAAAGAATTTGAAAAATAAATAAAAAAAACAAATAATTTAGTAGTTCATAATATAAGCAAACATAACATGAACAAAAGAATTTGGAAAATAAATTTAAAAAAAAAACAAACATAACATGCTTGACATTGAACTGGTTTTGCACCATGTATTCTGTTGGAATTCAAACAATCTAATTTCTGGTGAAGATGCAATGTGTTGTATTATGGCAAACCATTGCTTATACTCTGTTATTTTATAGTATCTTTTTCTATGCTGAACCCAAAAAAAAAAAAAAACAATTCTGTAATCGGTAGTGTATGCAATATTTTTCAAATACCAATTTGGTTATTGAACAACTTGCAGGAATACTCCTCAATGTTTGGACTATTACATAATTCATTGACCATAAAAAAGTAGATCGACCTTAATACATACGATTAGCAAAATAATTGAAGCAATAAAAGATAGTGCAGTAAAAAAATAAGGCGAAATTGGACGAACTTAGAGAGAAATGGCACCTTCAGAAGCTTCCTTTACAGGCGGCGGCGGCGGAGTAGAATTCGAAGAGGGTGGCGGCGGATTAGGGTTGGTTGAAAAGGGGAAGAGGGTGGTGGCGGACTCGGGTTGGTTGGAAAGGGGAAGAGGGTGGCGGCGGCAGCGGAACAACAAGAAGAAGGAGAAGAAGAGCGAGCGGTATACAAGAAGAACGAGAAGAAAGAACGATGATGATGATATGATGCAGATTCGATGGAAGAGGTTTCGAAAATTATTATGAGAAGAAGAAGATGGGCATAGTGAGTGAACTGATGATACTCACATATGATAGCAATTCGTGGGGTAGGGAGGAGAAGGGTATTTGGTCATTGCTACACGTAGGGTAGTGTGAAACACTACGGGGTCGTGGGAGGGTATAAAGTGAAAAAGTAATTAATAGTTAAGGGCATTTTAGGTACTTCAAAATTAATATTAAAATAAGGTTATTTTAGGTATATGAAAAATAATATCAAAATGGGGTATTTCGGGTATATAAAAATTAATATTACATCAGGGCTATTTTGGGTAAATCAAATTACAAATAAATATAATATTTTTAATTAAATATTTAAGGGATCAAATTACAAAATTTATAAATAAAATATATACCCCGCTAACATGGCAAAGAACAACACATGGCAAATATCCATTGGTCCATGTCAAAAGGGTACCAAAACCCTCTCATCTCTTAGGGTTCAAAAGTAAAATCCTATTTTATTTTATTAATCTATTAACTATTTAATTAATTCTGTCTTACGTTCATTTTTTAAAACTCATTTGTTTTGATTTTAGCCATCACTATCATTTTTAATTATTTATTTTTAAAAGTGGGCATTACTATAAGTTAGAACTATATTTTGAATTTTATCCTTATAATATGTGTAGATGTTTTGGATTTGAACCTATCATATATTTTAGTTTTTGATTGATTTAATATTTATCACGCCAATATTTAACAGAGTTTGGAATAAGATATACAATTAAAGCAGGGACTTGGGTTATGTCTAAAGAGATGAAATTCCATGGATCATATCTCTGCTGGAAAGGAATACATGTTTAAAATATTTTTTGATTCCAATTCCATGGTTTCGAAATCCAAAATTCTTACTTCATTTAATAAGTACACACCAATTTGATATATAAATATTTTTGCGTGGCACAGTTTTAATCCCTAAAAAAATTAATTTTTGAAAGTGCTAGAGTACAAGACAATTTGATACCTAAAATAAGACTGTTCTTTCTACAAATTTCTTAAGATGTTTGAATTTTACTCAATTTAATTCAATTTTTTATTTACTTATAAGGAAGTTTTGTGATACCAAGTCATCCAAAGAAAAAAGACTTTATGTAATTTTTTGTGGACTTTCATTTTTGAAATATTTTTTTCAAAAATTAAATTGGGTCCAACAAATTTTTTTTCATTTTTATACTAAATTAGTACCACCATTGGTTCTCTTTAAACTTATTTTCTGCTTGTTTTCTTATAGCAAAGCTGGCTTTATTTGTTTTTTTTTTTCTTTACGGCAAAGCAAGCTTAATTTTCCGGTGTAAAGTTAGAAGAAAAGCATGTTTGACAATAATTTCTTTTAAAATAAGGATTTTTTTAACCTCAAAACCCAAAAGTGAAAATATTCTATGAAAGAATGTGTACCTAAAAAATTAAAAAATTGAAAATTAATTTTATGTTTAATTTTCCAAAAAAAAAAAAAAAAAAAAACTTGAAATATGCAGTAAGTAATCGTGCATCGCACCAGCCCAGTGAGCCCACCGACACAGTAATTTTTTTTTTTGGAAAGACTCGTACAACAATGACATTCATATTATTATTGTTAAAATAAAAGGTGTCTGTCGTCCGTTTGGATTAAAATGAAAAATTCCGTTGCCGGGACTTGAACCCGGGTCTTTCGGGTGAGAGCCGAATATCCTGACCAACTAGACTACAACGGATTTGTTGTTTCGTGTAGCTTAGTTTAAAATGAAATAAGCAATGCAAACTACCACGAAGTACATGCATAATACACGTGAATTGAGAAAAATAAAATTCTCAGTGAAATGATGAGAAATTCTACGCCCACTTTTGAAGTGCGCTAATCACGTGAAGCACATCAATTCTCTCCAATCGATTTTTGTCCTCTTACTTTCTTTTCCAATGCTTTGAACTTTTAATTTTTGAGGGAAAACACAATTTGCTCTCTCAAGTTTTTCGACTGAGACACTTTAATCCCTCGAGAATTATAAAAATATCATTTTAGTTCTTGTTTTTATTTCGTTAACTATTGTCAGTTTGGCATAAACTGTAACATTTCATTCCTAGGTGCTAATGGTCTCCCAGTAAATGTCCCTGGTGCTTCTGGAAACAGTGACAGTAGTTAACGGAATGAAAACAAGGACTAAAGTAATATTTTTTAAATTCTTTAGGGATTAAAAGTGAATTATAATTCTCTAGGGACTAAAGTGTCCTAATCAAAAAACTTGAGAGACCAAATTGGGCTTTCACTCTTAATTTTTTTAAGTATTGGCCTTCGAAGTGAGGTGTAGATTTTTTCAATCTTACTACAATAATAACGGATGCAGACAAGCATGGAATTCAATTTTAGTGTATCAATTCTTTTCATCCAGCAATTTTGCATTGCTTTCTCAAATCTCTAAACCTGGAATTCCCAAGATTTTTTAGATTGGAACCAATGAGGTTGGGATTGAAGATGGCATGATAATGCAAATCAACGAGGTTGGAAGTAAAAAAGAGCTTCAGGTTGTCATTAAAGTATAGGTCACCAAAGAACGAAGCTTCATCTAAAGACCAATAGTATAGAGGAGAGAGAAAACCGACAGTGATTGTGATGAGCAAAAATAATTAAGGGTTAAATACACTTTAGTACTTCCATGTAGTTTTCACCCTAATACTTTACCCTCATTAGGTTTGATTTAAAATCGCTTTGCTCCCTTGTGGTTTTGACTTCAATATATAGTAGTACCTTGTCCCTCGCATTTGCTTGTTTCGTTGTTAAATCTTCAATCAGCTTGCATTCAGGAAAATAAAAAAGAAACACAAGAAACCCAAAAAGTATACTAATTTAATAATTTTTATTCTATATTTTGCATTGGTATTGTTATTTTAGAGATGAATGCCTTTTTAGATCTATTGTGTTACTTTTTTATTTTCCTGAATGCAAGCTGATTGAAGATTTAACAACGAAACAAGCAAATGCGAGGTAATGTGTTAATAATTGAAACCACAAGGACACAAAGTATTAGAGTTAAAACTTAAAACCACTATGGACAAATTGATTTTGGACCAAACCATAAAGAGGCAACTGGTCTCGAGTTAGTACCGCTTAGTACGAGCTCAGTTGGGTCGGACCGGATGAGTCGGATTCCGGGTAAACCAGATCCGGGTACCGGTTGGTGGAAAAAAAAAAGACATTGATTTTTGGAACAAATCAAAGAGTGTAAATTGACTCTTAAAGAATCAAATTATTTTTTTCAAATAAGATTCAAATTTTTATCTTCTCTGAACCTTTTTTTCCCTCTATCAAAACCACTTTTCATAATTGATTAGAGATTTGGTGATCCTACCAAATTAAAATTGTAAACATTTTCTTTATCGGAAAATATTTTTCAAATAACATCTACTTAGAGTGAGAGTGGTGAGAACATGCATTCCACCATCAAGCTAAGCTTGAAGCATTTGCAATTTTAAAAGCCAAAGTATTGGCCTTCCAATTCTGAACAACTAACATAAACTTTTCAATCATAGCCTTACATGAGATACACACAATATATCTCTAATTTCATTCCCATTTTCCAGAGTGTAAGCATTGACATAAAGTAACTACATGCTCAAACTCCTTAATAAAAAAATGAGAATTAAGAAAATGAAAAATAAAAAAAAAACAAAATATATTCTCCACTCCACCCTGTATCACTAATGCTTAAAACTTGTCAAAATTCATGCATACATCACCTGGCAATTCCATGGTGACAATTCACTAAATGACTTTGGTGCTTCCAACACTTCCCACTTCACTCTCACTGTATTATTCTTGTTATTAGCTTCACAAACAACAACACTTCCAATTGCCACGTTTAACCCACAACTCACCACATAGATTCTCTCTTCCAACCCTCTAACAGCAAAGGGTCTTTTCATAACATCACTTGGAAACCTATCCCCTCCCACACACTGCCACGTGTCACTCTCTTCATCATACACCTTTAAATGACACTCACCATATTCTGTTATCACAAACACTCTTCCAACAACCGTTACACCAACCCCCGTCCACCCTTCCCTCATTCCCTTCTCCATCATCTGCCACGTGTCAAGATCACAGTCGTACACCCAACCTCTTGGACCAAACATAAACGGCCACCTCCACCCCTCGGTCACGTGAACTTTTCCCTTAACCGCCACTACCTCGTAACTTGCTAGCTCATCACCCAACCCAGCACCTACCCTCCACGTGTCACTCTCCGGGTCGTAGATTTCGGTCCCACTCCCTAATGTCACGATCTTTCCGTTCACACTTTCCGCCGCGAATAAGGATTTATTCGCGACGGCCATCGATTGTATCAGTGACCATTTATTGGTCACGGTGCAGTAAACTACGTTGTTATTGTTGTTGTTGCTCATTCCACCCATGATGAAGAGCTTCCCTTGGTGAGGCAGGGCGGCGCAGGCAAACTCCGGCGAGGACATGGCCGTGACGGGGAGGGGAGGGAGGAGGAACCAACGGGTGGAGGAAGGGTCTAGGGCTTGGAATTGGATAGTGTAGGTTGGTTTGTGAAGGGAAAAGACGAAGATGTAAGGGCGCAAGAGCGAGAGGGATTGCTTCGAGTTGATGAAAGATGGATTTGTGATCGCTTTGTTCCATGAAGATGAAACAGAGCGAACAAAAGAGTGGTATGGGTAAGGAAGATGAAGAAGACAAAACTCTGCTACTTCGTCTGGTAGTCCTGGAATCAATTGCTCACTCTCAATTTCTTTATCGCCGTTGTTGTTGTAGTTGTGTGCTTCTTCAACAAACGCCATTTTTAGAGTGAATGATGGGAGAGAGTGTTGTGGACTTGTGGTGTTGTTGTAGTAAGAAACTGAGTAGTATATATAGGAAAAGAATAAAGTGTGTAAGCTCAAAGTTTTAAACTGGGATTGTAGGCACTTCTAAAACTTTAACCTTTTGGACTTTTTGTTGGAAAATGGGAATGACTCAAATGCATGGAAATATGAAACATGCATCGGTGCATGTGAAAATTTTATTTTTGTTTTTTAATTTTTTTTAATATAGATTTATTCAGAATATTTTTTAACACAAGTTCGTATACAGATTTATCAGAATATGTAAGGGCGTATTCTGATAAATCTGTATACAAACTTGTGTTAAAAAATATTCTGAATAAATCTATATTAAAAAAATTTAAAAAGCAAAAATAAAATTATCACATCCACCGATGCATGTTTCATATTTCCATGCATTTGAGCCATTCCCTTGGAAAATGTGGTTAGTGTAGTGGCAATGTGATTCACATAGGTTTAAATATGTTTTTATATTTTTGTTTCTTGAAATCTCATTCATTTTTTTAGTTCCTATAATTTTTTTCTATAATTTTGTTTCTTAAGTCATCCAAAAATTTGATTTTATTCCCTTAACCTATGATTTGGATGATTCAAATATATGACACATGCATGTCATAATATTAATAATAATATGGTTGATTATGATAGCCCATTGACATATCATTTACGAAAATTAAAACCAAAATTTTGGAATATATAAAATTCAAAAATAATGAAAAGAAAAATTTACAATAACAGAAACCTAGATTTGCTAAGTTTTCAAGTATAAAAAATATATTTAAGCATTTCATATATTTAAAATTTTAAATCTTTGGTGTTGGGACTCAATTACCTTCACCAACTCAAATTTCAAATCTCAAGTTAATCTCGTGCTACTGTAATAACATTGTTGCTTTATGATCTAGATGATAAGATGTGTTTAGCTACCTATTGAAGGAGAATATAATATTGTGTGCTACCTTTTATAAAATGAAAAATACTAACAAGTGTTTTTAGTGCATCTATCAAGAATTTAAATAGAATAAAAATTTAATAAAAAATGTAATTTTTTATTTTTTATTTTTTTAAAAATATTAATTGATACTTGTTACTATATTTTCTCCATTCATATAAATATTAATAAATACCCTTAAAACATTTATCAACAACTTATAAAAAAGGAGAGTAAAAAGAAAACGACACGGAATTGCAAGGGATCGGGAAAAAAAAGTGAGGGCCCTTGGGAATTTGTAAAAGTTGGGGTAAGTAAGTTTAATATCACACGTGGGTTGTGGGAAAAGCCGGGAAATGAGGTTGTTAGACGAAAAAAGTTAAGTATAAACTATTCCCGGGAAATCCGCTATAAGAAAGACTAGGAATTAAACTACTAACAATAAAGGACATAATCGAAAGCAAAATGACGAGCAGATGAATGTTAAGCAAGGTGGTACAGTTGCTGCCTACTTCTCTTAAATTTAGAACATCAATGATACTTATACATCATACAATTCCTGGATATAAGACAAACAAATATACATTCAGATCTCAATTTTGGTATATATATAACACAACTCAAAAAGTTAGTTGAATTTATAATTATTATTATCCCTATAATAATTTAGGGAGTAGATGGATTAATCAAATGAGCGTCACACAGAGGACAGTGTGTGTACACAACAGGAGTGAGGATCCTTGAGCTCATTGCCAACACTAAAGTACCAATCATTGTTGCCAAGTTGAACCACCCGGATGGAGTTTTTTATATCCCAAATTCCCATAATAATTTAATCCTATTTTTTTTCTTCTTTTCGCATATGCAACCCCAATTGATTAATTGTGCGAGGTACACAAGTGGGGCTACTTTTTTTGGAAGAGTAGTAGATTAGTTTATGGCCACATTCGAATCCATGATTTTCTTTGGTTTTCAAAGCCACAATTGACACGCTACAACATATGTCTCCATCTCCATGCTCCTCCATATGAATTTAACGTTATATATATTGTAGCCGCAGCTTTTGTTGGTTGTGTCATAAAAACATGACATTGATCTATTTACATACAGCGATTGATGGAAATGGCCCAACTAAGGGGTAATAACTCCCGACAACTCCTTATGAACAGGGCCACCCTTGCCGTGCGCTTCAATTACTTAGCCTTCACCGAAAATGATATGTGAGCTACGGTGTGTTCGTGAGACGATAAATTGGGATGGATCAGTTAACCCCATATAATTCAAAGAGAATAATGTGAATCATTGTGATGGGTTAGAAAGACATGTAACATAATCTCGTCTCTATTTTCAAAAACATTAGCTTTCAAAGATAATTAGTCCCCAAACCCCTTTATATCTCCGAACACCATTTTAAATGAGAAATGTTTATATTGTCTTTTATTATTATTAAAAAAAAAAAGAAATCCCAAAAACCACAACCTCAAACCCTTAACCTCTGACCCCTAACTCCAATATCCAAAATCCCAAATATCATCCCTTCACCATCTCACAAACCCCTATTTCTTCTTCTACAATTAAACCTCCTTCACTCAAAAAAAAATAAAAAAAAAATAAATAATTCCAAAAAGACAAGTTTTTTTTTCCTCCTTCACATTCAAAAGGAGTACTAATGGATGTTCCATACTTATACGTTGAAAGTAAAATTCATGTCTTTTATTTTATTTTTTTTACACTACTGTGCAAATTCCGACAATCCAGTGTCGGAATTTTTTGATATTCCGACACGGGTATGTCGAAAATTTTTAGGTAGTTTTTTATAAACAGTTTTCCGACATATATATGTCGGAATTTTTTCTAATGAAAAAAAATATAACATTGTGTAAATTTCCGATACCCCCGTAAATTTCCGACACTGGTTCGTCGGAATTTTACAGTGCCAGAATAAAAAAAAACAAACAAACACTAACAACGAAGAGAAGACAAATGGGTTGGCTTAAAATATAACAAATGAACAAAAAAAATACTACTAAAAAAATGAAAATCTAACTTCAAACAGCCTATTAATCATCTAACCTAAACCCTAAACGAAAAAACCCAAAAGAAAAAAAAAAGAGGAAAGTGAAGGAGGTGGCGGCAACGGTGAGAAGAACGACGTTGGGAGTTGAGCGGGAGCGGTGGGGAAGGAGG
Organism: Crotalaria pallida; assembly: GCA_037953625.1. Classification (NCBI taxonomy): domain Eukaryota; kingdom Viridiplantae; phylum Streptophyta; class Magnoliopsida; order Fabales; family Fabaceae; genus Crotalaria; species Crotalaria pallida. The sequence continues at coordinate 161,300,067 of CM075650.1, forward strand.
GAATGTGAAGGAGGAGGAAGAAGAAGAAGAACGTGAGAAAGAAAGGAGGGAGTTGAAACGATTTTGGTATGTGGGGTGTGGGGTTTGCGAAATGAAAAGAAAGGGAGTATAATGGGAGGTTTAAAGGAAGGTAGTTTTGGTATTATTGATAAAAGTGGGGTTTGAGAGATAAAAGTGGAGTTTGAGGACTAATTGCTATCGTCAAAATGTGTTGAGTTTATTTGACCAGAATGGTGGGATGGGATAGGCCATACACACCTCTTATTTGAAAAGGAAGTTTCAAACTTTTTATTGTTTAAAACTTAAAAGTATACTAATTTTCTTTTTTCGGTTTATAATACAAGAAAAAAAATAAAATTACGTTTATTAAGATGATTAATTGATTGTATTTAATTTTTTTCAAATTTATAAAAAATAGAGATATTTTAAGAAAAAAAACTTTGTTGTTAAAGGCAAAATTCAATTCTTCGATGATCTCTACGTCTCGAAAGGGATTAGTTTTCGGCTATGAGTTGGAGGATACCTTTAGTGCACATGAAAATCATTGAGAATGATAAAAAAAATTAAATAAAATAACTACTTTCTAAATTTTTTTTAGGAAAATAGTATTGAACATGAAATAAAATTTAAGAATGCTATTAATTATTTTCTTATATTTTAAATTAAGAAAATATAAATTTTTTTCTTAGTATATAACTTTGTACGTATGTGTGAGAAATAACTAATAAATTAATTTAGCTAAATGATTCTTCAACATATTTATCATTTTCGATAAGATTATATATTTTACCAGAGTTTTGAAAAGGAAAAGAAAAAGAAAAGCAATGATACAGCACTTGCCATAACTTAGAATTAAACCTACACCCACCACCAGATAAAGTAGCAAATAGTTTACCGATTATCATCATACAATGAATATACCTAAGTTGATAATGGTTTATAACAATTTACTTTCTCCGGTTGGATATATAAGAAAAAAAAATCATACTTATTAAAAAGTAAATTAATTTTATTTAATTTTTTTCAAGTTTATTAAAAGGTAGAGACATTTTAGGAAAATAGTATTGAGAATAAAACAATAATTAGATGAGATCATTTTCTAGTGATGTTTAAAGAAGTATATTGAGAATGAAACAAAATTCAAAAAGATTAGTTAACTTTTTCTTGTATTCTAAATTATCTAGATAATTATATTTTTTTCTTATATTTCAAACTATATGGAATATTAATTAGTAAAACTTAGTTAAATACCAAAAAAAAAATTGGGGTCTCTTGTTATTGCAGTTGCCAGACCGTCACCCCTTAAGCTTACCCTCTAGACTGGACCTACGCTAATATGAATATTTTTTTTATATCAATATGGTGTTCCATGTTCTTTCATAAATTTTAAAAAAGATAAGAAAATAGTGAGAAATACATATAAATGAAAAGCAATATTTGATATAAAAAATTTAGTGATCAAATAATATAACGTTAAATTCTTTAGAAAATACATAACCCTAGCAAGATGGTACTTAATTATAATAATGACTTTGGAGGGGATACCTAATTGTGTGACGGGGAATTATTTGATGATTAATTAGGAATCAATTATTTTAACACATCAATATCAGGTTGGATTTAGAAATGATAGGATCACAAGTAATATTATATACTTGTGGATAACATATATTTTCAAAAAGTTTTTTTTTTATTAAAAATAAGTTATATATATATGTATATGTATATGTATACTGTATGTGTGTGTATATATATATATATATATATATATATATATATATATGTATATATATATGAAAGACCTGGGTCTTGGAATATCCTCTCAAATTTATGCCTTACATTATTATCCATTATTTATCTTATATATATTTTTAAAACAAAAAAAATCAATAACAAATCATAATGATGTATATAAGATTATTATTCCAGATTATCTAATACTTTTTTGGCGCGATAGCATCATGTTCGTTGCTGGTATCAATTCTGATTCGACAGCTAGATTGTATTTGTCTGGTCACAATTCACAAGCTCCTTTCATTTTTATTTAAGTAAGGTAGTTTTATAAATGATTTACAAAAATAGGGTAGTTTTGAAATTATATATGGATCAGTCAACAAAATTATTTACGAACACGAGGCAGTGAACAAAACTATCTACGAAAATGGAGCTGTCAAAGTCAAAATTACAAAAGTCAGACAAATCAACTCACATGACTTATTCTAAAAGTCAAACAAGTCATCCCACATGACTTATTCTTTTATTCCCTCGATTCCTACTTATATGTTATATTTCAAACAAAACACGTCATTTAAGAAATGAAATAATTACTTAGATATTCAATACATTAATTATGTTTTTTCTCACTGTACTCTTTCTCTTTATATAAATATTAGTTTTTCCACTACTTACAAAAACCAATACCCTATTAAATGAGGGTTAAACATGGAAATAGAATTTATTACACTCTTGAAATCATCAAAAAGACAGATAAAAAAATAAAAAACTTCTCAAAAAAAGGACAGTTAAATAGAGATGGAGAGAGTACTTTAAATCTTCATTTTAAACAAATTATTTGTCTATTATTTGAGGTAGTTTTTTTATATTTCATTTTCTTAATTACTTTATTTTTTATTTAAATTAAAATGTACATATTTATTTTATTTTTAATTTTGTGCTTTTATTTATTATTATAATGTTTAGGTCTAATTTTTTTATGTTTTATATTTCATTTACAAAATTTTTTTATTTTAATTTTTTATATATATTTAATTTATTTTTAATTTTTGCTTTTCATTTTTATTAATGTTTAGCTATTCTAATGCACTTATTTATTTATTTATGTTTAAGTTAGTTTATTATTATATTGCACTTATTAGTTAGATTTTTTATGTTTTATAATTTTATTTATTTATTTAAATTTGTCACAATATTTTTTTAATCTATTCATGTTAATATTTTTTCAATCTATTCATGTTATTCTTTATTTTTTTTAAATGTATTCATGTTAATATTTTTTTTTAAATTTTTTCATGTAGAAACCTGTAAATTATATAGTATGTTAAAAGTGAACCGGTATCACTGTGACAGAATTGTTTCCATGCATTTTCACTCCAAACTGAACCTATATCAAAACCGAATATCTTATAGAAGTCTAGGACCCAAACCACTACAACAATGGACATTGTCTTATTGATGTTTGTCATACATGTATATATTTATATTTTATAGGTTCTGAGAGGAAGCAGGTTCCAAGGTCCGTCACTGAGTGAGGTTGAGGGTTGGTGACTCGATATATGGTTCACACCAAAAGAAATAAACAACCTAAAATAAAGGAATTTGAAAATAAGATATGTGCTCCATGACTTTACTCCATTTCCAACCTTGCACTCATATACCATGGTTAGATTGATTTTTTAAGTTTTTTTTAGGTTACAAATTAGTTTTTAAAGTTTTTTTATTTTAAATATTGTTTGTAAATTGTTGTCATCTAACAAATTCATTTTTTCCTTTAATTTTTTTCGTTAAGTGACACGTGTGACACTCAACTAATGGTATCACGTGTTAAAAAAAGGTTTAATGATTTTTTTTTTGTTTTATAATGTTGTGTGTTACTTAACAGAGAAAATTAACGAAAATGACTTATTTGTTGGAGGACAACAACTTACATGACTTATTTGTAAAAAAAAAACTTAAAGAATTAATATCTAACCTAAAAATTACTTAAAAAAAACTAATATGATAATTTTGCCATGTTTTTTAATGCTGGAAGATTATTTTATGCTCCTTTTTTAAATGATATTTATGTACCTCTTTTAATTTTTTCATGAAATTATTTTTTTATCTTTAATTTGTTTTCAATATCAATTTTTATCCCCTTCAACCTATTATAAATAGTGCAACCATTCATAATTGTCATTATATATAAGATTACCTATGAAGATTGTTCTATCAACATAGCGGTATCTTGAACTCAACAATCTTTTAAAAAATGGTGATAAATTTTGTCATTTTCTACTAATTATCTTAAGGTCAATATTATTATTTATCATTATTTTAACTTTTAATCCCAATCATCAAAATTTTTAAGGGGGGGGCTTGATCCGGCTATTTTGGTAAACCGTAAACGTGATTTGAAACCAAATCAATAATATATCTAAACCAAATCGATTTCTGCACTACTTGAAAAGATTGGTGTTTGACTGATAGTTAAAAAAAAATGGTGGTGCATAAAAAAAATTATCAATATACGACCTTATTGTATCTGTAATGAAATAATTAATTAGCAATGTTTGATTAGATTTGTTTCTAGTGGGCCACATCCACACATGGCAGAGTCATGTTGTTATCCCGTTAGCCTAATGCAGCCATCTTATTTGGGAACAGACACGGAGATTATTCTCTTGTACACTCCTATTTTTTTTAATGGCATTACTTTCATGCAACCAAATTTTGGATGGTTGCAAAACAATTTCTTAGTAGACCAATGGTTGTTTGACAAATCAACTAATATGAGCTGTTACGGCTGTGATTTAAAATTTCATTAACTGACGTGTCAATCAACTATTGGTTTATTTAGGAGATTGTTGTGCAACCATCCAAAATTTGGTTACATGATAGAAATATTTTTTTTTTTTAATTGTAGAGATCCCTTTTTATTCTTAAAATCTGTCAATACGGATACGGAATTATTTTATTTTTTTCATTTACATTTACATGCTGTGTGGAGAAGTAATATAAGCTTAAAAACAAATATAAAAAACTTTTAATTTATATAAAAAGAGTCACAATTTTTTACTACATTCACTAATAAAACCTATGCATCTTTGTCTCTCGCATATATATATATATATATATATATATATATATATATATATATATATATCATGCAATAACACATTTCCAATTAACACAATCACAAAAGCGACACCCAACGTAACTGAACCGAATCTTTTGACAAATGTCGCTCTTTTTGGGTGGAAAATTTGGAGATGAATACAAACTCGTTTGTTGAGGTCAGTACCAAAGATTCATATCTTCTAGGTCTTTCTTAAGAATATACTAAAATTTGTTAATGGGGCTGCCATCATTTTCATGACTAATAGGGTAGGGTGCATCTCATATATGTAGTTATTCCTCTGTTCTTTACATTATTATGTCACACTTAACTAAAAAAACAATGAAAATAATTACTTTTTTGAAATTTAAAAAAAGTACTTTAATATTATAATTTAATTTTCTTAATTTTTATTGAAAATTTCGCATATATATTATTCACATTAATGAACAAAGGATAAATGAAAAAATAATAATAAACGTCTCTAAAAAATACAATATAATTAACTTATAAATATGATAAAAAATTCTTTTAGAATACGACCTATAAATAAAACTAGAAGAAGTATATAAACTCTCTTCTACATGAATGATATTAGAGATTAACATAATCATCACTTTTATTTTTGTGATGAATAGGCGGGGAAATAAAGGTGCAGATAGCATTAGATTAAAAACGTGTTACAAGGGGTAATGAAGCCTCAACATAATTATTAATCCCAAGACTAATAAGAAAATTAGGAGAATCGTTAAGCAAATGAAAACCAAGACCCTGATTTAAGTTCCAATTTGGAATCCAGTCTGCACAAATGTTTCCTTCCCGCAAAGTATATATGTTGAAAGGACTGCTTCCAATCTTTGTTGAGAAAGGCTCTTATATGACTAAGCAATCTACTTCTAGCTGGTTTATCTGACAGAATAATAGTAATCAAAGCCATAGAATCTGACTCTGCGAAGAGCTTTCTTACGCCCAGTTGCCACGCCAATTCCAATTAATCCTTTAAACATGCATTGCCCACATTTTAGCAGAATATACATAGCAAAAACAAAGGAATTTGATATTTGGCCCATGATCAAATTTTTGGCCCTCATTTTATATTTTTAATGATCAAAAGGACTTTATGTTTTCATTTTTTTCATTTTCGGGGTGTCGAAAGGTTTTTCTATCTCAAGTTTGTCCAAAGAAAAAAATATCTTTCCGTTAAGTGTGAGATAAAAAGGTATATTTTTTTCCATAAAAAATATAATACTAATCACACACACGCACACATATTTTTTTTCCTATTTAACAAATTAACCTAAAAATCATACTAATCACACACACGCGCATATGTGTGTGTGACAAATATCATGAGATGATAATTGAGTAATATATCTTATTGGTTCCTGATTTTGTTAGTTTCAATCAATTTAATTTATGAGATTTTCAAATTTCAAATTTACTTTTGTCATTAATGACAGTCAATGGTCCTTAACATGGACTAATGAAGTTGTTTTAGCCAAAAAATAAACAAAAACTATTGACTATCCGTTTAAATTAATCCCTACAATTGTAATCACCGATCAAATTAATCATTGAATTTGTGGATCGCTAATGGCAAGGACTAATATGATTTATATTTTGCTATCTCGTTCACTAATTTTTAATTTCAATAATATAGGAACTAATTTGATTGGTGTTCACAATGTTAAAAACTAATATGACATATTACTTGATGATTATTACATCAATGATTAATTGATTCACAAGTGATAAGTATTATATTTTTGTGATCAGTATAATATCTAAATTGATTTGTCAAGAAAATATATGATCATTTTTCTAACAAAGAAGGGAAACGAAGTAGAATATGAACGAAACATGTCAACGCATGTGATTGATTACTTTGCCTACAATGCCTCCGGCAATGGCACCCCATCAGTTGGTTCATTTCTATCAAATTCTCTCAATCTTGCTTTCTCAACTTCTATTATCCATCTTTTTTATTAGGGCAGCTCAGGCTCTGGAGTTGGCTGTTGAGTGAGGTTGATCATATCAATCTAAAATTCGTATAAGATTATATTTTACCAACTCAACTTGCTATTTTAATGACATATGTGAGTGATTGATCCATTTCACAGCTCTGGGCTCAACACTTGTGAATGTCATATAAAACAAGCCCATGAGCTTAAATGAATTTGGGCCCATTAACCTATTCACATAAGAGACAAAATTTTGTCACCATGCTTTGTATTCACCCCATTCCACAAAAAGAAAATGAAAAAGAAAAAAAGGCGACGTCATTTTACTCATGATCATGTAATTTCTTTTAATTGTTGTGATCCAACTCATAATTCAAAAGTTGTGAATTAGGTCACAGCCAAAACAATTTGTAAAAGGCTTAATTATGTCACAAGTCAGGTACTTTTGTCAGATGCCCTTATTCTTATTTTTTTTTTCAATGTCTGGCTCCCTAAAGTTATTTTTGAGTTTGTCATATACCCCTACTATTAATTCTAGCAAATTTTACTGACATGTAACATCGGAATCATGGTCAGACGCAGAAGGTTGCCCATTTGGTGCCACGTGATATCACACGGGCAAAGATGATCTCTCTCTTCAATCCTTTTTTTTCTTTAACTAAAAATATAAAAATATTAAGTTGTTTAGTTTTTCAATTTAAAAACAAAAAGATCTTCACCCACGTGACACCTCGTGTCTAACCTCCTGCGTCTAACTAGAATTCTGATGTTACATGTCAACAAAATTGGCTGGAATTAATAGTAGGGGTACATGACAAACTCAGATATAACTTCGGGGAGCCGGACATTGAAAAAATAAGAATAAGGGTATCTGACAAAAATACCCCAAACTTCAGGGACTTCTGACATAATTAAGCCTTTGTAAAATGACATGAATATGATGTAAGGTAATAACAAAAGAGAAAATAGATGGTGCACCAACAATGTAAAGATTTTATACACCATCATTGCATCATTTGTCATTCATGTATTTATTGTCGTTGACTTTCAAATAAAAGTAATACAAATGAATGATAGATAATGGATTGATGACGTAAAAAACGTTACACCGTCCGTGCATACTCATTAATCTCATAACAAAATTATCTATCCTCATATAAAATCACTTCAAATTAGATATAATTATCAAGCACATCTAAATCAATTTCATAACAACTCTTTGACCCCATGCAACAGCTTGTGTACTTTAATTTACGTTCTAAATTTATGTTCATATGCTTTGGATGATTTATCCCTTTATTGAATCATGTTAAAAAGTGCTCTGCCATGTTTAATAAAGAACTCAGTATTAAAAGATGTAACTTTAATTTTTTAATATATTAAATACATTATTATTAATGAAAACTTTTAACCTTTAAATTATTAAATAATGCCTTTAGGGTTAATGTCAACATTTCTCATTTTATGTTTGGTAGTCTTTTTGAAAATTGAATCATAAAAGCAAGTATCAATTCCATGGAGTTAGAATATACATTTTCTAGATTTTTTCCTTTCATTAAAAAAAATATTGTGTGTATTTAAGTATGAGTTGTGTATATGTAATTAGGAAGTTTTACATTGGAAAAATATGAATGAGTAAAAGAGTTTATAAATTGAAAGACCCAAATACCTAATACCTTAAGGTTTTAGATTAAAATGTGATGTTAAACTCACTTATATGTTTTCTTCACTTAGTCCATGAAAGAGTAATCTAGCCTATGCATGGCGATCTTCATAATACTATGGCTCTCCCATTTCTAACAAGTGTCAAGTGGTAGTGCCAGAGCTGATGTGGTGTCAAACCCGCTTATATGAAAAAATAGTTTAGCCCATGAATAAAAATCTTCCTAATACTTTGGACTCTCTTATTTCTAAAAACAATGTGGTTATTTATGAACATTTTTCTTACTATTCTAATTTAGAACGGACTTAATAAAATACCAAGTTAGACAATCAATTAATATTTCATGAATACTAATGAGGTTGATTCAAGTGAAACATATTTATTTTCTTTTAAACAAAAATTTGGTTCGAGTTCTACCAAAAGAAGAAATCCTTAGGAGAATTAGCCTCACTATATTGTGATTATTTTTAACTCATACAATATTACTTCCACGGATGCATCCAAAGGAGGGAAACCCTTGACTCAGGCTCTCCCTCTTCCATACATTATTGTGTATAATTACTTATATATATATGTCATATTTTTTAATGAATAAATTTTTAAAAATATTTACTATACATGTATCTATATTTGTACTGCATTTATTCTTATATGTAGGTCACTTTATGTTTTTTAAGTATTTAATTCCTTTTTTTCTAAACTACTCATATTAAATTAATGTTTTAATTAATTAAGTATTAGTTCCCCATAAAATGAGTAATACAAGTAGTATGAGTAAAAATGTAAAATTGATAGATTAAAAAAAATTAAAAAGTTGACTATTCATCTTGATCTCTGTGTTTTGATTAAGTGTGACTTATAAATAGGAACAAATAAGGTATATGCTTAAACTATTTTGTTTATATATATATGTGTGTGTGTGTGTGTTTGTGTGTGTGTGTGTGTCTATATATATATATATATATATATGAGATTTGCTAACATACGTAAAGTAGTTTTTTAGTTGGAACACTTTAGCAAAAAGTACCAAATTATATTAAACGAAAATATCTTTATCGATCTATTTTGTGAAAACAAGTAATAATGAGGAGGGTTATTTTAATAATTTGACTTTTTGAAATAAATAAAAAAATTGAAACCCAAACCCTTCCTTCTCCATCATTTAGAAAAAAACCTTTCTCGCTCTTATCCACTTCTCTCTCTCCCAATCCAAACCCAATCAACCCCCTTCCCCCATAACCTCTCTTCCATGGCCAACACCCCATAACCTCTCTGATTTCGCTTATTTGAGTCTATTGTTATGTACAAGCGAAGTGGTGCACTTACTCCCTTCGGCTCGAAATATAAGCAACAAAAAACATATCTCTTTTGGTTTAAAATATAAGCAAAATTAATCAACTTTCTTATATTTTATTTCATTCACAATGCCACTTTCCTAAAACATCCCTAGAAAATTGTTATCTCATTTAATTTTTGTTTCATTTCCAATACAACTTTCCTAAAATATCTATGTTCTTTTATAAATTTGAGAAAATTAAATACAATCAACTAATCTCCTTAATAAGCATAAAATTAGTTAGTTTTTAATTCGAGCCGGAGGGAGTATACAACAACAGTATATTTCACCATGGTAGGCATAAATTGATGTTTTTGCCCCCCAAAATATCTGAAGCAATAATAATTTATACCTATTATCCTACGTTAAAATAAAATATTATTTACATTTTCTCATATTATTATTTAGTTTAAAATAAAGTCTAAACAATAAAACTTGATTCTATGACATGTTATCTAGTCTATGAGTAATTAGTATACGGTTGATGTGTAACTCTGTTGTTATCATGAAAGTGTTGGCTATGGTTTACTGTTTTGTTTAGGCATTTGATTTCTCCTGCGAGTGATGAGATGTTGGACGAGGAGGAGAGGTTATGGGGAAGAGGGTTGATTGGGTTTGGATATGGAGAGAGAAGTAGATTAAGAGAGAGAAAGACTTTTTTCCATATGATGGAGAATGAAGTGTTTGGGGTTTCAGTTTTTTTTTATTTCAAAAAGTCAAATCATTAAAATAACCCTCCTCATTATTACTACTTGTTTTCACAAAATAGATAAGGATATTTTCATCTAATATAATTTGGTACACTATGCTAAAGTGTTCCAACTAAAAATTTACTTTACGTATGTTAGCAAATCCCTATATATATTATACAACTAGTTACGTTTATATATTATTTTTATAATTAAAAAAATTAAAAAATACTTGGCACATTCATGCATGTTAGAGTTTTTGCTTTAGGCCTCTCCTTCATTTGATTTTTATCCTTACTTGATTGTCTCTAGTAAAAAATACCTTTCGCTAGACAAAAAATAAATAATTCACAAAGAACATCCTCAAAAAATTAATATCTTCTCATGTAAGTATAAACAAAGTTACTATTCATGCATCTGTACAAAAAAAAAAGTTATTTTTCATACACCCAAAAGAAAAACTTATTTTTATGGCCTTTTAAACACCGCGGTAGGCAATAGCAGCCTTTCTCCTCAAAATGCACCACATAAATAGTTGAAACTTTCCCATACACCAATCGTTTCAATTTTTTTAAAGATATTAATTATATATTTTAATACATAATTTTAATGAACTTTTACTTTGTACTTCCATTTATGAAGCTTCTTTGTTTTCTCCCCTATATAAGCGCTACAAACATGTTCATCTATCAATTATCAAAACCAATCTATAAGATAGCTTTAAATCACTACAAAAATAAATGGATAAGTCAAAATCTTCTCAAGCTATTAGAAAATTACGAAGAGCCGTGAAGAAATTGAAATCTTTACTACATTGCTGGCGAGTGCATTCAAGTGTATCCTCTGAAAGCTCAAAAAAAAGTTTGAGCACGTTGTTCAATAACCAAATGGGCTTGCAAAACTTCGTCGAAGATGAAGAGATCAATAAGGATCACACAATGAAGTATATAGAAACGCCAAGTTATGCTGCTGAAGATGACATAGATAAAAGGGCAGAGATTTTCATTGCTAACTTTCGACGCCATCTATGGTTGGAGCGCCAAGCTTCTTTAGAGCGAAAGAGACGACTTTGAGCAATCTTATTAAATTCGGACCGATCATTGATTCGGTCAAGATACAAAGTTACTGGTGAAATGGTAGAATATATCTGTGTGTGTGTGGGTCTGGGGGGGGGGAATAACTCAAGTGAGAATAAGCGACAAGAAATGAAAACTCTTGATAATACTTCCTCTGGTCTTTATTATAAGCACTTTTTTTGTGAGAGAGAAAAGGGGCTTATAATAAAGACCGGAGGGAGTAGATGTTAAATCCAATATTAGTGACTTAGATAAAATCCTAACAAACAAATTTACTTGCTAATCATATATATATATATATATATATATATATGGAATAAATCAAGTGAGAACAAGTGATTGTTGCTACAAATGAGAACTCTCAATAAGAATTCTTAAGTAAATATTAGCGCAACTTCGATTAAATCCCTAACAAACAAATTTGTTGCTCTTGTTTCACCCAATCATGCACTTCTCCTAATGCTCTTCTCTTGCCGCCTCTCTCTTTCTATGCATTCACAATGGCTTCCATATTTAAGTTCCCTAATTCCCCATCTAGAATTTGATTATCGATGTTATTAATTTTGTGATGTGAAGACGGTGAAATTTTGATTGAAGAGATTTGTGTAATGTTTTGTCTCCAATATAGTAGAATGACAGTCTTGCAATTCTGCCCTCATCGTCTAGTGGTTTAGGACATCTCTCTTTCAAGGAGGCCGTAGGGATTCGACTTCCCTTGGGGTAGGGTATTACAAAAGGAAGTTGATCATGAATTATCAATAAAGATTTAAATTAATTTTTCTTTACTCTATGCCGACTTCATATATATAGTGTGAGATGAATCTTAAATTCATACCACTAATCTCTTGCTTGTTTTTTCTTTAATGTCGTATATGCCTTGATTCATACGGGGATAGCTAAATCACAATGATTTTTTTTTCTGGAAGTCAAGTGGTTTTGCATAACTCTCTTTCACTCTCAAAATTCAATATATCAAAAATATTATTCCTATGGATTCGATGTTGTGCATATTCGAAAGTGGAGAAGAAACGGGAAGGATTAGATGAAACAAGAGGACGTGATTGCATTGGTTAAGGATTTAATCTAAGCTGTTCATTTTGATGTAACAATTGCTACTAAGTGTTCTTATTTCTCACAATAGTCCCTTCATCTCACCCGAGTATCCACCCCCACCCCTCATCCTTTTCCCCTTTTCGTTTTAGTGGATTTCACTTGAGAGTTAGAGTTTGCTAACTAATTTGGGATAATTCATAATTTCAATTTCAATCATTTATGATTGCTCACGATGCAATTTGTTTTCAATTTAGGGATCAGATTAGGGTTTAGTAATTGGGCTTGGTTGTTAGCGTGTCAAATTTGATATATTTGGTCCAATAATATGTTATATGCTCAGTGACTTGTAGCAACAATGGGTTATTTTCACCGCTTTGTTCGTTTCATAATTTTGCTTTCTTGTATGACTCGTTGTGCTTATCCTTACTGTCTTGTTCCTTATATATTAGGGGGTTTGGGTAATTCTTATAATATGTTGTTTGATGTAGGTGGTCTATACACTATTACATGTTTCTAGCTGAAAGCATTACTTATACTTCTTAGCTATTTGGAATGAATTTTTCTTATAAAAAACACTCATGTTATAATAGACTTTATTTCCTAAGCTTGAAATTGGATTCACTTAATTATGCTTTGTGAATGTTTTGGTCATTGAAAATTTATTCAATGGAACCAACGTGGGGTTGGTCAAGTGACAGCTCGCTTGATCCCTTAACCAACTGGTCTCGAGTTCGAATCTTGGGTATGGAGCAATCCTCGCAACAAAAAAATTTATTCAGTGGAGTTGATGTTTGAAACTCCTCCTTATCGCTATTAATATGGCGAATGTATAGGGTACACTACAAGAAATGTTGCTATTTCCGACGGCCAAAATCTGTCGGAAATTTCACTTTTCCGACGGATTTTCCGACGGACGAAATCCGTCGTTAAAAGTGGCGTTGGAAAATTTTTTTGACAAATTATAAACCGTCGGAAATATCGACGGAAAATCCGTCGGAAAAGCCGTCGGAAAAAATATTTTGTGACGGAAAAGCCGTCGGACAAATCTGTCAGAAATTTTATTTTGTGACGGAAAATCCGTCGGAAATGGCGTCGGAAAAAGTATTTTGTGACAGAAAATCCGTTGGAAAAATCCGTCAGAAGCATTATTTTGTGACGGAAAATCCGTCGGAAATGCTGTCGGAAATGAACAATTTGTGACGAAATTTCTGTCAAAAGGGAAAGTGATGTACCGACGGATTAGCCATCAAAAATTCCGTCGCTAATAACAAATAAGAATTAATAGTTTTTTAGTAATTTTTCGTGGGTAATTTTTTAAAATTTCTTTTTATACTTTTGATAATACTGTAATTTTCTCTGTTGATAAATAATATTATAATTCCAATAATACTATAACTTTCTTACAATACTGTTTATCTATAAATGACCACTTAATAAAATTAAAATATCAATAAAATATAATTTCGAACACATTAAATCCAAATAACACTAGAATAAAAATAATTCATGTCATGCCTCAAAATCCAACTAATTCCTGACAATATATGGATCCAAAAACTCTAAATCCTTCTAATAACATTCAAATATAAATCCTAATAATTCTCATCATAACCATCATCTGATGTTCCCTCTTCATCCTGCTGCTGGGGTTGGGGGGTACTATCATGATATTGTTGTTGGTGGGGTGTATTTTGCTGCATCTCCTCATCTGTGGGCAGCATGTCTTCATCCGTGGGCAACACATCTGGTGGGATGCATCGCAAGAGAGCCTCGTACATTCTGTTATGTCGCATAGTGAGGTGTGCCAGCTCTTCTCTTACGCGATGTTGGTCTTCCTGACTGTACTCCAATAATGCTACTTTCTCCCTCAACTTTCGCTGTTCTTCTTGGCTGTCTTGCAATGCTTTCCTCATCTCAACAATATCTTCAAAGTTGGGTATTTGAGAAGTGTTAGGGGATGGCTAAGAAAGGGAATACCCCTTGACGATGTGAGGAGCGATTTTTGAAGCCCCATAAAGTCGACCCTTGTACTCTCTGCCTGCAGCTTCAATCCAACAAATAAGTCGAGCTCTATCTTCTTCAGGGGAACTCAAACTTGGACCTGAACCATCGTCAGATGGAGCATGCTGAGAATGGTGTTGAGAAAACTTTTCACGAAAATTCTCCTATTAAAGAAATTACACACATTAGTTAATAACGAGTAGCATATTCAATTGAATACCTATATATAATACAATATAGGAGGCCAAAATTACAATTAAGTAAGCAGCATTCCAGATTCGGGACTTCTTGACTAATAAAAAGAAATTATGACATGTATGTAATCATGATATTAATTTTCCATAAACAGAAGTCAGCATGAGTATGTATAAAAAAATGCATAACCCATGAAATTCCTTGTATAATGGAAGCACTTCCACCTTTAAGATGAGAATGGTGAAGAGCTAGCATGTTAAACAGAATCATGACCTCTATCATTTTAAAAATTACCTTGACTCTAGAGCTATAATACTCCATACTATTTAAGAATGCAATACTAGTACGAGACCTCTGAACTTACATTTTGCCAGTTTTTCTTCAACAGTGAAACAAGGAAATTGACACTGAGTTGTACATTCTGGAATATCTGCTTCTCCTCCATTGAGAGGTTTCCAACAGCAACACCCATGCAGAGAACTTTCTTAAGTTGAAACTTCACCATCACCTTTGTTTCATTAACTTTGGATTCCAAAGACTCCTGATGAGTCACCAATGTTGGAAACTTACCTGCATTCACGTGCTCATAAAGTCATATGCATAAAACACCATAATATCAAACCAAGATTATAAGACTGAAGTTTCAACACCATCGCGGCCTTGTTAACATTCAACCTATGTAACAAATGTCAAAGAAACGGAATAAAACAACCAGTCCATTTTAGCAAATATTCTGCAACTTAAGGACCGGCAATCACAAAATTTCTAATCAGTAACATAAAATTCTCCGCTTAAAACCAAATAGCTTAAAAAGAAAGAAAGATTTATTCGAGACTTTAGCAATCCTCGGTGTGATTACAATTAGTTATTACTGTTAGGGTAATGTTTTTTATACTCATGACGGAGATAATAAGATATCTCAATACATAGAATGTTAATCAATAAATTTTGCCTAAACTTCAATGCAAATCATAAAAGGCAGACAATAAAACCAAACAAACATCTTTTTCCAGACATGTATAGGAATAATTCGAGATCAAGCAGAAGCAAGTAGGAAACACTGAAACCATTGTAATAAAAAATACATTCAAGAGAACCAATATTCCAAGTGAAGCTACTTGCCTGACTTGTTTAAACCAGGGCCCAACAGACAAGGAATTTGCTTGATGACAGATTCAGAAGCTAGAAAAGCATGGTACTTCTTGGCAAGCTTCTTCACAAGTTTCTTGTTCTTATTAAGTTTTTTCAGTGCTTCCACATCCATGTAGTCCAGCCCTATTTTCTCAGCCTATGACATATATACACACAACATTAAGACAAAGAAAATCACAAAAACTCTCAACACTTCATTCTTATGGGATGATTTCATCAACATACTGATAAAGAAAGCCTAAATTAAAAAGTGTTCTTTTTAATTAATTACCCACAATTTGATAGGTAAATATGTGAATGCAACATATCATAGGGAAGCTATGGCCCATTTGCTTAAGCTTTCACATAAACAAAGCTTCGTATTTACATTTAAAAAAAGTTTTCAAACACAATATAACTTCGAATTTAAATAAAAGCTATACTAGAGTATTTTAAAATCACTTTTTTAAGCTAAAAGAAACGGGATGTAAATCATAACAGTTAATGGAGTGACATGTAGTAAAGATTTAAGGGACAAAGCATATAGTCATGAACCTCTTCAACATGCTTAGCATCACCAAGCATGCAGATCTTCATCTTGGGGCGAGGAATGTGAGGAAGCTTAACAGAACCGCTGAAACGCTTGTCTTTCTGAGGATCATAGTTCTTCAATCCAATCTGAAGCTCGATAGTTTCAGTGAAATTGCGCTTCTTCTCCTTAGAATTCATAACAATTTGACTATAGAAATTACAAACTATTAGCAATGACTATAAAATAAAATATAAATTGCGGTAAGCAGTCGCAACCAAGGTTTTAAATCTGGGACCCCAAACCAGTGGAGGCTGACATAGATGCACAGGGTCCGTGTCCCTTAAATATGTGGTCATAGGTTTGAACCCTGACCGCAACATTACGGTTTTGATAGTCTCTGCAACCGTAACATGACCAGAGTTGCGGTCGCATTTAATTTTACTGCAATTGTAATAAACGCAATCCATAATTTAAAATCACGAGACTATAAATGAAAAATTTTAAATTTGTAAATGAAACACTGGTTGAGAAAAGAAAAAATTGGATATGAATGTGTATGCTGATAAAGGAAAAGTAGTAGTAGTAGTAGTAGGTACCTCATGGTGAGAGAGTGAGGATTCGGTTTCATGAAAGAGCAATAACTTCAAACTTTCAAAACTTGAATCATTAGTTGCTCCTGAAAAACCAAAATGTTATTAAAATATCTGCTTAATACGTGATATTTTACTTACTTGATTTTCTTAAATAAAGTATCGACACTAAGCATTTTCTTAAATTTAATTAGTGTGGTGTGTTGTGATTGTGGTTCTTCCTGGTGGCGGATAACTCATCATGTATAGAGTCAAACTACTTACATAATGGGTGGACTTGTCAATATATATTGTTTAATTCTCGTATTTTTATAATGAATCGGTAGGTGAGTGATATTTGTCAAAATACACTTTCTTTTCTTTGAAAAACCAAAATGTCACACAATGGTAGTTGCTTCTGAGAAGAAAAACACAAATTTGAAAGTGTCACATTACAGAAAACGAGTAATGTGGGTTCAACAACATAACCTCTCTTTAAGGGTCAAACTACAAAAATGCAACAGAGAAACCATATACAATCACAAATCAACTATTGTTTAGCAACAGAGATAAACAAAAATTAGGTAACAAAAAATAAAAAAGAGGGACTGAGATTAGGGCACCAATTAGATAATAGAAATTAGGGCACCAATTAGATAAACAGAGAGGGACTCCGAATAAAAATATGATTTTTATTTAAAAAAACCAAAAAATCAAAAGGAATTACCGTGGACTCGTGGAGGTTGAAGGTGGAGGGCGTGGACTGTGGGGGCTAGCGGCTGCTGTCTCGCGGTGGTTTTGTGCCGGCGCTGCTACGGTGCGGTGCGTGGTGGCAACGAAGAAGGTGAGGTGGGCCGGCGCGGTGCTGTGGGCGCTATGTTGTGCGGTGGGCGGGGCGGAGAAGAGAGAGGAAGAGATGAGGATGCAGGAGAAGAGGAAGAGCGGCCGGCCACTGAGGAGTGAGGAAGAGTACCGAAGGAGTAGTTTCTTGTGTTTTCCTGTACCGAAGGCTGAGGGAAAGAGTAGAAGAAAGAGGCGCAGAAGAAGAAAGAGCTAGGTTGAGGGAGAGTAGTTTCTTTTCTATTTTTGTGAATACACTTTTCTTTATCAAGTTTTTTTCGAGGGTCGAAGAAAGAGGGACCACTTGGAGCCTTTTTTTTCAAGGCAGCGGGAAATATACATAGCCTTTTTTTTTAATTCAGATAAAAAAATGTAGTTTAATAGACAAAAAATGGACCTTAGTTTTGGCTTTTTTTTTTTAAGAATTTTAGATTCCAAACCTCATGAAGTATTCCCAACCCCAATTTTAATATAAAAATTATTAAATTGTCCTAATTAAAAAAATTGTTAGATTACAAACCCCTAAAAATATCCATGAACCTCATCCCAAAAACCTAACATAAATTATAACACCACAAACACTAGTTAGCAGCCGCTACAACCCTCCTAAATTAAATTAGTATAGATGGTTGGAGACGAAAAAGGCAAATGATAGCCTTGTTGCTGGCATGTTTGACCCCCATAAACACATAATCGCTTATATACTAATGGTTTTTATATTTTTGTTCAGCATATAACTTAGTTCTATGCTTAGTATATAGTAAAACTTGATCTTGTTATACTGCAAAGCTTGTGGAACCATTTAGGGGGGTATGAAGTTGTACAGTAAATTTTTTTTAAGAAGTGTATATCACCAATTATTAATATTATTTTATCTATAAAAAAATAAGTAATATTTGAGTTTTTCTAATGTGTGTCTTGTGACAAACGGTCGTGCGCGGGTTGAAGGAGGGTGGAGTTGTTTGGGTTGCTATTGCAGTGGAGAGAGAGAGAGGGCGATGATTGGGGAGGTTATTGTTGAGGAGGGAAAGGGGTCGTGGGGCTGAGGGGCTTGTGACGGTTCGCAAGGGCAATAGGTTTGTTAGGGTGAATAACTGTTCGGTCCGGTTGGGGCGGGCGGTAGTGGCGGTTGTCGTGGTGGTTGTGATGGCTCCGGTTTGGAGTGGGTTTAAAGTTAAGAAGAGAAGTAAAAAGAGGAGGAAGGCCCTTGTTGAAGAAGAAGAAGAAAAAGAAACAGTTGGGAGTGGGGTTTGTATTTGAGGGGTATTCCTAGAAATAAAATTAAAAATGGGGTTTGGGGATATTTTATGGGGTTTGGATTCTAAAACTCTTTTTTTTAAATGGCTTATGTTGTGGTTATTGTAAATAAAAAAAATTAATAAAATTATATATAAACTGGGCTTTCGGGCCCGACCCAAACCGGTTCGGGCTCGGGCTTTTGCGGGCTGGGCTAAAAAGGAACAATCCGGTGCGGGTACGAGCCCTAAAATAGAGTATCCGTACAACATAGGCAATAAGATAAGGATCATTTCCAATATAACTAATAATTATAAGGGTTTTTTTAAAGTTCTCTTAATGGGAAAAAACATCACAAATCCCTTTTTAATCTTTTCAAGAGTTTTTTTTACACCAATTTTAACTCTTTAAATTTTCGATAACATTACAAATCTCTAAGGGCACTTGTTAGCATCTTCGTAACTATAATAACTAATTAAAGAAAGATCAGAATTGAAACAACAAACATCAATGACAATAATCTCAATTAAATATTAAAACAATAATAAATGAAAACTAATGGATAAAATATAAAGAGAAAAAAATAAAATCAAGACATGTCTATCAACATCTAAATTCAATGCTTCTAAATTTATTTAATTGAATTAGAGACACTGAAGTGATGACAAGTCATCAATTCATATCCAACACAAAAGCTATAAGCTAAGAACATCAACCATTCATTCACTACCTATGAAGCCTAGTAACAATGCACCACATAATGCAGGCTCGTCAGTCCTGTTTTGGGCCCTTGGGTGAAAAAAAAATTGGACCCCCTAATTTATAATTTTTTTTATTAAAATTAAAGTTTTTTTAATGTTAATTTTTGGGGTTAAGGATAAATATAAAGTGTTTTGATTCTTTTAGTGCAACATTTTCTTATGGAATTTATTATTTTTTTGGGTTCTTATCTTTCACCTAAAAGTTGGGGTTAAGAAAATGATGAAAAATAAATCAATTGAAAAATGTGAATACATACATTTAATCAATTAAAACAATAACAATATAATCATTATTAATAAAACTAGTTATTAAAAAAATAAAGGTGAAATAAAATAACTTGATATAATGGTAGTTTGGCCCCTAGGCCGGGCCTGACAGAATGATCATCTTAAAAATGAACTTGATGAGATGTCTCCAAATGATCAAAAATCAAAGGGTATATGAAGAAGTTCAACTAACAAGCCAACAACCCTAGTAGATACTCAAACCACAAGATATAAGGAAATTCTTATTTATATTTATAGAGTAGTTACATGATTTAATCAAAACACAAACATGGTCTATAAAAATTATTTTGTTTTACCCAAATAATAATTAACTTATAAAATGCAGATAAGAAAATTATACCAGATTAACATATACAGAGTAGCAAGAACATAGAGAGAAAATTAAATGATTCATTTAAAATATTTGTAAAGTAAATAATATGTTCTTGTCTAGCCTAGTGGTTCATTGGTCCCTGAAAGTATTTTCAAAGGATCACTGTTGAATCCTGTCTACAACATGTTATTTAATTTTTTTTATTTTTAAAATTCTACTAAAGATTTATCATAATATTTTTTAGGGAAATAACTTTCCAACGGATAAATCCGTCAGTATTATTTTCTAAATTTTTCTCTTTTAAAATTAATGCATTATCGACGGACAAAATCCGTCGGAAAATAATAAATTTCTTTTCCATTTATTTTTTTAAACACCAAGCTTTCCGACGGATAATTCCGTCGGTAATATTTTCTAAATTTTTATATTTTAAAATTTATGCATTATCGACGGACAAATCCGTCGGAAAATCCATCGAGAAATCCGTCGGAAAATAATAAATTTCTTTTCCATTTATTTTTATTTAAATAACAAACCTTTCCAACGGATTTTTCGACGGAATTTTCCGTCGAAAAATAAAAAAAACATAACCGTCCGAACTGAAAATACCGACGTATATTTCCGTCGGAAACGGCATGAATAGCGACGGAAAAATTTCCGTCGGAAAAAATCCATCGGAAATCAGGGGTATTTCTTGTAGTGGTACTATGTAACAGAGGAACTACTAAAGGTAACAAGAGTTTTCACACTAATTAACTTAGGGTATACTTGTTATTTTATTTCCTAATATTACCCATCTTGGTTAATATACACTTGTACATGGCTAATTTGATTTCCTCTACTTTAATTGGTTCTTAGCATTATTTTGTTGGGAACTTTGTTGAATTTAGCTACTAGTTTTTAATCATGGATGAAGCTAAGTGCTTGTGACGAGTGATATGTATGAGCAAAATGGATGTTTAATGTTCTCTAAGTTTATGTATTTGTGTGCATTTGCTGCAAGCATGTAAAATGAAGTTTTTAAAGTTAGAAAGGTTTTAGTTTTTATTCCCTTGGGAAGGACATTGTTTAACGTAGATATTAATTTTTAAGGATGAGTGCTATGTATGTGCTAAATGACAGTTTAATCTGAGTTTCAGTATTTGTGTACATTTGTTGCAAACATGTAAAATGAAGTTTGTAAGGTTAGAAAGGTTTCAGTTTTTACTATCCTATGAAGGACATTGTTTGGGAAGGACATTGTTTAACGTAGCTATTGTTAATTTTTAAGGATGAGTGCTATATATGTCCCTCTTTGAATGGTATTCAATCCTACATACTTAGTGTCTTATATCTTATTGTCAATAACCAATGATTCTTGACCTTTGGGGGTGATGCATATTGCTTTGGCTATGGCATTTCTCATCTGGTTTTTATAAATATTTGTTTTCTGTTAACATGTTTTCATATTTTTCTTTGGTGCGGGAGAGATTGGTCATTCAAATAGCTAGGTTGCATGGGAGGTGCTTTTTTGCTGTCATAATAAGGGTCGATTGGAATTTGTAATGTGCTTTATTTTAGGTTTGTAACCTGCTCTGTTACTTATGGTTATGTCCAATATTTACATTGGTACACAAAAGTGAGGGAACACATTTTAATCTTTGGCGATTTGGAAAGAAGACTTTCATGCTTCCTTTTGGTCTCCTAGGTAGACTTGTTTTTGTGTTACATTTTTTGTGCATCATTATTTGTTTTAGAATTATAACTTCACTTCTTAGCTTCCTTGATTTCATAGTTTTTTCTTGAATGAACAACGCAAACATATAGTTTTGTTGGCTCATTTTCAATCCTAGTTTAACAATCGGTGATTATAGTTTGTAAAAAAAGCTTTGTAGCTTCATTGTTGGATTGTTAGTTTAGGTGTCATCTTAATATTTTTATTCTAAATCCTTACTTTCGATGACAAATCGCGTTTTGCAACTAGTTTATTGCGACCTCCACCTTTCAATCGAAAAACAATTTACGACCAAAAATGAGGATTTGGCGACCACTTTTGTCAATAGCAAACGAGCTCTTTTTTTTTTTTTTTTGTAGTGTAGGAACTGAACTCTACATTCCTTAGTTGGGATACAAACATGTGGCAAGGTGATAAACGAACAGTTGGGATCTAGGAATGAAAATAAATTAATTTCCAAATCAAATTTGTCCATTCCTCTAACTGCAAACCAATTTTTATTGCTAAAAACCAGTGCAGTTGTATAATTTGGTAGATGGTGAATGAAATTCATCTAGAGTTGTAATCAGCATTGCAACAAAGGGAATGGAGAGTCCTGTCTTTCCATGGGTCGGAGAGGATCCGAATTCGAGATTGTGGTATGAACTTTTAGTATTCAAGGTAGAAGTTTACCAACAATGTATGACAATGGTAATAGTTACATACACTTGATATATTATAATTAGTTATAAATATGTATCATTCGTACTTCAGTTCTCCACAATCTTCTCTATTCATTCTTCATCTTTATTCTAACTTTTTAATTATCATCGTTCTTCTTCGCCCATTTTGACTTTAAGGTAGCTAGTTGATGATGAGATGGTACTTTTGTGTTACATCCGTCCAATTTGATGTAAATCAATTGAGTTGTCGATTTTTTTAGGGCATTGACCAAGTTAAATAATATCATACCAAGTTTAATGTATATTTTATCCAACATTTCAATCTGATCATTCACTAGTCCAATTTAATTGTTCTGGTCTGACTTCTATAACATCAGATTTGATGGTGGTTAACTAGAAAGTGAAACTAGTTACTTTCCAAGTCCGTTACTTTGTTATTCATGAAAGAATAAGGTTTTCATTTACAACTATTTTTTAACATGAAAGACGTCGTTTCAGTTTTTCTTTGAAATTTGAAAAGGAGGTTATGTATCCAGAATTTGAAAGTACGAATTAGTCATTGATATTTTTTTTCCTGGGCTATGAGAAAATGAAATCATCAAATAATCTTAGAATATTTCTATTGGAAGACTTGAAATAAAATCTCCATACAGAGTTTTTCATGTAAAAGTTTTGGAGGTCAATTTGTTTCATGAAAATATTATATTTACACTAGTTGATGGTTTTATTTTCGCAATAACCAAATTGACCTAAAAATCATATCTTCAATAACTATTAAATTAGGAGTATCTTTTTTTAAACCAAACTAGGTCATGCAAAATAAAATTTATCGAGCAAAACAATTTTTTGCTCTATAAAATAAGATTATATAACAGGAGCATACTTACGTTAAAGTTGTCATGTTCAAAACTTCAGATAAAAAACCAATGTATATAATATTATTTTACCAAACCCAAAAAGGGTGAAGTTTCTTTTTACTACAACATTGGATATCAACATCTGAGAAATAAAGATAATTTTATCATATATCAATTATAATACAATATTTTAAAAAAGGATAAGATAATTTTATCATATATCAAGTAATGGGAGCGCAAGAAAAATTATATTTAAGCCCTCATATTTTTTTAAGAATAAATTATTTCTTTAATTTTTTGGCTTCTAAATTTTCAGCTTCTAGAATTGCAACCCATTTATTAATAAATAATAAGTAGCATGAACAATTAACTTATTTATAAAAAAAATTAAAAAACTTGAAAAAAAAGTTTTAAAATAACAAAAGAATATGTTATATTACATATAAGAAAAGGTAACAATCACTGAAATGGTATTAATTACACATGTTAATGAAAATCAGCTAGCTGAAAATTAAAGCAACAAATGTTGAGCATTGTTTTTTTTTTTAATCTATGCTTTGAGCTTTGATAGCAACACACCAGTAGCACCTCCTTCCAGGTTTGACTTTTCTACCAATCCTTCATTCCCTTTTTCATAAATTTCATTGTTTACATGAAATGTGGAATGTGTGTGAATGAAGTAGTTCTCTCGATATGTCTCAACAGCAGATGAAGCAGATGAAGCAAATGTGATTGGTGATTGGTTCATTTGGTTTGATAATCAATGACAGTTTGAAATGCACCAGCCAGTGCTCTAACCTTGTTCTTTCTTGCTTCCAAAAGCTTGCTTGCTGTCTCTTCGATTACATCATTAGATACTTGAGCCTCCTTCTTCCCATGTTGCACAACCACTTGCTGCTTTGCTTGTGTAGTTGTTGTTGACTCTTCAACCTTAACTTCTTCTTTGACTTCCTTCTCCACATTTTCTTGTTCTTTAACTTCCTTCTCCACATTTTCTTCTTGCTCTTCCTTCTTCAAATTAACCTCTTCACTTGTTTCTCCTTCATCAACGCCTTCTTTCTCTTCTTTCACTATTGCCTCTTCAACATTATTATTATTATTCTCATCACTTTTGTGATCCTCTTCTATTAGCTCCCCACCTTCTTTATCTTTATTCTCATCACTTTTGTGATCCTCTTCTATTACCTCCCCGACTTCTTTTTCTTCATTTTCTTTGATCTCAACTTCTTCTTCAACTGTAGAATTATTAATGTTGTTGCATTCATCATGGTTTATATTCTCATCCTCTTCTTCATGTTTCTCTTCTTTTGCAACTTCTTCTGCTGACACTATAGGTGTAGGAATAACATTTTCATCGTGATCAACTTGAGTATGATGAATCAGATCAGACTCCTCAACATCATCATGCTTATTATTTTCATTTTCATCATGTTCATGTTCAGACTCAACCTTATTTTCAACATCTTGTTCTTGAGTTTTCTCTTCTTTTTCTACCTCTTCAACCACCTCAACCTTTTCATTTATAGCCTCTTTAACTTCTGGCTCAGTCTCAACATTTGCTTCCTCTTCAATTTCAGCAATAGTAGTTGAAGCATTATTGGGCACCTTCTTAGTGGTTGTTGTTATTGAAGTAGAAGGACTAGGGCTTCTACTCTTCTTGTCACTCTTGGCAAACAGTTTTTGTTGTGTTGTTCTTCCTTCCTTAGGGGTCTTTATAAGCCTATGTGGAATGGGCTTGGATGGGTGAGTGCTTTTATTCGGCAATGAGGTTGATCTCTCATGTGAGCTAGCAGCATGGGACACACTACTAAGGCCCCTGTGTAGTTGTCTTGAAGGAGGTGGGGAAGGGTGGGATTGTTTTGGGGTTAGCCTTGAAGGTGATGGTGGCTTGTCAAAAGATCTTCTTCTACTTAAGATGGGCTTATTTTGGGAGGCATCACTCTTGTTGGGGAGTTTGAAGGAGTGTGACTCAACTAAGCGTGAACTTATAGTGGGCTTGAGGTAGTTTGGGATTTGTTTCTCGATGGGCTTTTCTGTTGGGCTTGTTGTTGTTGTGGATGGTTTGGTGGTCTTTTTGGTGGTTGTGATGGGAGAATTTGAAGATGGGGCCTTCTTCTCCTTCCCAACAACATTACTCTCTTTGGCTCTTGTTGCCATGTATATTGGTGTCTCAAGCTTTCAACTAAGAATTTCTTGTATAGACCCTGCATATTACCATAAATCAATCTCATTCAATGAAGGAGCTACATACAAAAGAAAGAGAGGTTTCTAGATGTGTTCAAACAAAGAGAAGGTTGGTTTTTCTTCTTTGAAGAGAACAAAAAGGGGAAAAAGAAATGAGGAAGGGTTGGAGCGTGTATTCGTGTGGTTGAGATTTGAACTCAATCACTCATACTTTATGTCACATTTTACATCTTGCAACTTAACGCACTTATTATTATTTTTTTGTCCATGATCGGAGTGTCCATCGCCGACCGCAGTGACTAATCTCTTCGCTGGCTTGTAGGCACCTCTAAAGGGTGTTATACATTTGCCTATGCTACTCGCTAAGGCCTAAGCCGATAACGTAAATGTACAATGATAAAATTAAATAAAATATTTCTTCCATCTCAAAAAGAAGGTAAAAAAATGTAATGAAAAGTATTCTAAAATGTAATGAAAATGCGTGAAAATTGTCTTTAGTGTGTGATTGAGTAATCAACGATGATGCATTAAATTACTGGATTGGATTGATGATTGATTGGTTTGTTAAACAAAATATTAAAAGCATGTTCTCTCTTTTTTTTTCTAACTTTTCAAATTGTTACCGTCTTTTTGAGATATGACTAATTGATGCATAGAAGTTGAAGTTGTGTTATTCACAAATCAGAACATATATACAGAACAACTCCAAACGTTGGGAGAAACCCATCCCGTTCAAGTTTTTAATGAAACATATTCAGAATTGTAATGTGCTATCAAGAGGTGAAAGGGTTATTAAATCACATCACATCTAATTGAAGATATGCGCATATATAATTGCATTTAACTAATTTCATAATGCTATCAAGAGGTGAAAGGGTTAATAAATCACATCACATCTAATTGAAGATATACACATAATTGCATTTAACTAATTTCAGCATCATTAAAAATGATCAATATTTCTGACATAAAATAACGGTGCAATTGCTCCATCTATTTCCCTTTTTTTTAATGAAACACAAGTACAGAATTATAGTGTGCTAGGTAGACAAATAGGCGGCAAAGTTTCTCAATCAAGGGGTGAAAGGGTTAAATCCAATTACATCTGGTCGGATAGATGATACACACATAAAAGCACATTTAATCAAACCAAAATGATATTAGATTAATAGTCAAATATTTTGTGACATAACATGGTGCAATCGCTGCATATACTAATTCCGAAGAACAAATGAGAGCATGATGGATTAACATGAAAAACCTATCCAACTTTTAACCGGAAAAATAAACCATCACAAGTCACAACTCCCTCAAAATATGTAAGGCTCATTATTCCGTGATGTGTATATATATATATATATATATATATATATATAAAATAAATAAATAAAAAAAAACAACAACAACAACAATAACAACAACAACAACAACAAGGAGAAAGAACATATGCCATTATGTAAGGCCCAAATAAATTTTTTTATAGGTAAAATTCCTTTTTTATGGAAACAAGAAAAAAGAAATTAAATCCACCCATAAACTATCAAAGTATCCAGGCCCAAATAAGGCCATCCCTATAATGGTATTCATTCTCCGGTGTTCTCCACGTTAATGTATTCAAGATTAACAAAAATGTCCCCGTTCATCACGATATTTCTTTGAACGAGTTTTCTTTATATAGAAGAATTTCTTTAAACGAGTTGTAAGACAAAAGCTATTAAAAGAGAATTTGTTGAATGAATAATAAATCATTGATATCTAAAGTATTATTTTTATTAGTCAAATTAACATTGTCAATCACGTATGAATACTCCTAACCAAAACGTATGTTCCTTAAAAAGCAAATAAGAAGAGAAGAAATAACAACCATGAACATGTGACACAATGATTGATAGCCCCTTTTTTTTAATGGGATATATATCATCAGGAGAAGCAACCAATATTCAAGGGATAACTTGATGCAAATTGAACTCGATATTGAAAAAAACAATGAAAAAACGAAAAGGAAGAGTAAGTTTGCAAGAAACAAATAGAGGGTTCAAGTAATAACGTACCTTGATAAAAGAAAGTGCATGGAAGAGTGGATTTGGGGGCACAAAGAAAATGAAATTGCTTTGAAAGATGAGAATATATGTATGAAGAAAGAGACAAAAAGGAAAACAAAAAATTGGTTGGAAGAGAAAAATCAGAAAGGTGTTTTGGAGGCTTAACAATATCATAAATGAAGCGCAAATTACGCACTAACTCACAGGTGTGGTGATGATGCAATTTTGTTCAAGGTGTTTGCATTGCAGGCCATTAAAACAAAACAATAATTTGTTTTTAATTTATATCGATTAGAGCTGTTAATAACCCGTACATAAGGGATGGGCAGTTGACCTTGTTACTCTTTCATTCAACGCGTCAGCAACTAAAGATGTTTCTATAACTCACATTTATTCTAATTTTAAGTTTTTTAAATGTTGGATCATTATAAAAATAAATCCTATATTAAAATGACAAAACATTACTCCCTCCTGTCCTTATTATAAGAAGTATTCTAGAAGGTTTCCTTGATCCTAATTATAAGAGGTGTTATATTTTCTATGCATTATTGATTGTTTTTTCTCTTTTTTGCCCTTATTAAATGCTTTGACTATTTATGTGTTTTTTGTTATTCATTAATAAGAGTGAATTTTCCAAGAAAAGTTGAGAGAGTAAAATTGTAATGTTACAATATATTCTCATAAAATTCATAAAAGTAATTACTTTCCTTGGTCCGGGCAATATGGTTAAGTACCTCTTATATTAAGGACCGGAGGGAGTATTAACAATTATTGTTATCCATTTTCTAATGGATAAATAGTGCTTAGTTTCAATTAAATAAAAGAAAATGAGGAAATAATAATTCATAATTATAGTTATTTGGGATTTTTGCAAGATTTTAGTAATAATAAAATAGCCACCATGTCGTCACATGGATAGATTAAAATTTTTTGAGAAATAGATTAAATAAAGATATAGATTTTGGATTCGATTGATAAAGATGGTTATGATAATATTTGGAGAAATTTTTTTATTATAATTAAATGTAAGAAAATGGAAGTTTAAGAAAATATAATGCAAAATGATGAAAGATTTTTTTTTTGTTTTCACCCTGGTATCCGGCCCATTAGGCCGACTAATCCAGTTCGAGGGGGTTCCGGGGTTAAGGTTTTATTCCTCTCCCAACGTTGTTGCGGGGATCGAACCGTGGTTCGCCCTACCAAGTGCAGCCCCTAGCACCACTGTACCAACAGCTTGTTGGTTGAGGAAAGATTTGAGATGAGGGAATAATAACTCTTAATCACAGTAATGCAGGATTTGTATGATTTTAGAATTAGTTTTATGAAGAAAAAAAATTAATTATTTGTATTTGATTTAGCGGGTATGGAGAAAACTCAATTTCTTCAATTTTTGTTGTGAGATTTTCATTGGCTGAGGAACTTTCTAGTGCAAGAATTTGATGTAAAAAGATATAATGTGTATTGAAAAACTACTTAGCATATTTAAAATCTTCTTTTGTTTTTATTTTTTTTAAATGGCCAACATGTCTTGTGATTAAAAAAAAACTTTAAGAAATATGTAGAATAAACAAATATATAAATTTTGGATTTGAATGATAAAAATAAGAAAATAATTTTTTGATTTTTATTAAATGTAAGAAAATGCCAGTTTGAGAAAGTAATAATAGAAAAGAAGAAAAAGATTTGAGAGCGGAGAATAATAATCATAATTATAGTAAATTAGGTTTTGCATAATTTTAGAATTTGTTTTAAGAAATTGTTTTTTTTTTTTTGCATCAAGGTATCCTTCAGCCAATAGCTGAAGATTAATCCCCTCTGAGGTGTAGAGATCACCTAAGTGGGTTTTACTTCTATCAACAAAACCTTCTCCATATCCACAGTAGGGATCGAACCCCTAACATCATAGTTAAAAAATCTAGCTATCTGCCAACTGTGCTGAGTCATGTTGGTAAATTGTTTTATTTTTTTAATTATTGACAAATATGACACCTGATATTATGGAGAAAAATGTCATTTTTCCAACATTTTTTATTAGAACTCCATTTAATAAAAGCCTCTATGATGTAAATATTCGATCTCAAGAATATATAATAGTTCTTGATTTTTGAGGTTGCAAAAATTATTAATTATTTGCTTTTAAATTTAGACAAATTCAAACCAATTTCGGCAAATTTTTTTACATTACATTGTTTTTTTTTTAAAATCAAAATGTGATAGTTTTATAAATAATTTATGAGAAATGATAGTTAAAAATATTTCTTTGTTATTAACGTCAAACATGGGTGATGGGCCGAACCAAACTGGAAATTATCTAATGAGAGCAGGTTAAGGCCGGAGGGATAAGGTAGCATTTGGCAGAACCACCAAATATATGTCGATGGAACACCAAAAAAAATATAAATGTTGTTGCCTTCGATCGAATACGTATAGTTTTCCATGTTTTTTTTCGATTAATTTTGTCGTTTATCTACACCATGACATATGTCATCGTATCTTAAATGTAGCGAAGAAAGGTCATTTTCAATTTAATATATGAAATATTGTTAGTTACTTGAAGAAATAAACTGGGGAAAAATTTATTAGTATCCTGTTGCTTTGCGAAAATTTTTCACGCTTTTATTTTCAAAACTTATTGATAACTATGATTATGATTTCATGTTTTTATTTAAGTTTTTGTTAATTATGAATATGATTATGTATTTACATTTCATTTCCTATTTTTAAATTATTGTATAAGAAATAATAAAACAATAAAAAGAATTCCCTATTTTCTATATAAATATTTGAAAACAGGAAATAAAATGAAAACACATAATAATATTCGTAATTAATAAAAAATTATATATAAAATAAATACGGAGTCATAATATAATTTTTTAAAATTAAAACAGAAAATATTTTTCCAAAACAAACAGACCTTAAGGTCCACTATATTAAAGGGTTATTTTATATTTTTATTCCTCATATCATTAATAAATTGAAATTTGACGGCTTGGAAAATAACATGACCTCACGCAACTTATTAATTTTATGGTCAGAAGGTTTACTGAACATAAAAAATCCCACATGGAAAAATATTTATTAGTTTAAATTCTTATGATAAATTAATAAACTAATGTGAATAAACTAAGAATTTAATTACCAACGGGTTGGCTCAAGTGGTGTATTCTGCCAACTTGAGAACTTGGGAATGGGGCATGAGACTAAGAGGTCTCAAGTTCGATTCCCGGTTAACACACCCCGTTGGGAGAGGCATAAGAACGCGATCTCGTGCAGGAATAGTCTCAAGAGTTCCCTAATGTTAATTGTTAAGGATACTCTTGGGGACACATATGGTACTGGCTAGAGAGTAAAAAAAAAAAACTAAGAATTTAATTGCATTTCACTATCACTATAAGTTTTTGTATTTTTTTTTTCTAGTCAAAGAGAGGCTCATAGACAGAAGAAAGGAATGAGAAAGGAGCAAAGCACACCAAAAGATTTTAACTCATGTGCACTTATGGTTCATACCTTGTAGCTTATTGAATTGAAATAACTATTTTAGAAATTATATATAGGCTAATATATGTTTATTATTATTTTTTTTACAATATTTAATGCCATAACGAAAATTTCAAGGGTTATGCTAACAAGTGTTCTATGAGCATTGTTTATGCATTCCAAATTAAAGTAAGTAGGTCAACATTAAAAACTTAAGTTCAACACTTTTAAATGTATTAAATACATCATTTCTTACGATGAAATTACATTTTTTTTAATTGTTTAAACAATGTCTTAATATATTTCTTACTAGCATTTTCCAAGTTTTAAAAATCAATAGTCTATATGTATTTAGAGAAAGGGAGCAAGACAGCAGGGAGCAACTATGTACGTGTTCTCTTCGGGTCTTGTCCAGGAGAAATTATTGGATAATTTCAAGGCAGTTACTATCATCCAATCCAAAATTGGATGGTTGTTATGCAACATTTTCTTAAACCTAATTAAAATTAGGTTTTTACAATTTAGTCCAACATAAAAAGTAAATTAAAAATTTAGTTTTTTGTACCTATAGGCAAATTATAACTTTTAATTTAAAAAAAATTAAAATTAGTTAAAATTAGTCACTTGTGTAAAAAGGCTTAATGCAAGTGACTAAATTTAAAATTAAAAGTTATAATTTGTCTATAGGTACAAAGGACTAAATTTTTAATTTACTTTTTATGTTGGACTAAATTGCAAAAAACTAATTTTAACTACTTCAAATAATGACATGGCATAGGTGGCAACTTCTTATTGGTTTAAGAAAAGGTTGCATAGCAACCATCCAATTTTGGATTGCATGATAGAAATACCCTAATTTCAAATCAATAGCGTCGGATACATCATTAATATTCATTATTTATTTTATGAATTATTCTATGTTTTGGAAAAATATTAAATAAATAATGATGCTATATGTGTGAAATTATTGATTATGTACCGTCTAATAATTTTTTCAAGTTCGGAGTCCAGCCACATCTAGATTATTATTTGGTTGAAAAACTTTATATATGTCGATTTCATTTCTATTGTCTAATAATATTTTTTAATATATACATTTAATATTCAAATTCAATGCCTAACATTGTAGGTAAAGAACAGTGGATCTTTCAATTTATGTTTTTCTAATTTTTCACATCTTTACTTAAACTAGTAAATGCTAAATTCGAATATTAAATGTATGTAGATGTCTAAATAACATTTTGTTTCATTGACAGATGTTTAAAAATTGCAAACATGCATGGGTTACACAAAATATATATATATATATATATATATATATATATATATATATAATCTTAAGAGATATTTTAGATTTATTTATGTGTCCAAACAATTCATTTGGGATGTTTGATTATAAATCTTATTTTGTATGGCTAAAATTTAAATCATAGATATTGCCTAGACCAATTTCTAATATTTAATGAAACCTTACCACCAAACTAATTAACTAGGCGTTTCATAATCATTTTATTTTATTAGAAATGTGATATCCTATAGAATGGAGTTGCATGCATTTTATTTTGTTTTATCTCTTTCTAGCTCAAATATTGATAATCTCATACATGTCATGTGGTGCAACCACGTTAGACAGTAGGTCAACACATACATTCTAGGTATATACATATTTCCAATCCAACTATGGGGTACCAATTGTTTGTGGAGCACCACAAGTACCAACCACAACCAAACGTGTTGGCCTTGAAGCAATGGTTTTGTTGGTGAGTTGCCTTTTGAGCTGCAAGTGCTTGCTAAGCTAATCCTATGAGTTGAGTTGATGAGTTAAGTTGAGGCTTAACCTTCACCCCAGGTCATGTTCCCCAACCAAAACTGCTATGTGGCTAAGGCCAACCTTAGTGGACGAAGCCAATTTATTCATTATTGTTTGATTTGATTTATTTTTATATAGAAAAAAAAATCATGTTGAAAATTGAATGCTCGAGTGGTCCATATTGGCCACTGCCAACCCCACTTTTATCGTGTATGCAAACTCACATCTTGTGATTAATTAGTTTATGACATCATATAGCCAGATAGGATTAAGCTTATCTATATATTTAGCTAACAAACAAGATTCTTAAAATAAAAACAAACTATAGCTAACAAAGAGTTACGTTAGTATTTAGTAATTGATAGTGGTGGAGGGATGAGCATGCGCCACTCAGCCCCTGTGTCACACTTGGCTTTCATGCAGCCAGTCAAACTTTGGTTCATGAGTTCTTAATTCTTACAAATTTTTTATTTGTAGGCTTCTCCATTTGGATAATTTATTGAATGGTTTTCTTTAATACTGTGTTCGACTATCCTCAAACACATGTCAAAAAATTTGTGTTGGATAAATATGCAATGAAAATTGATGTAATTAATATATACTTCATCTAATATAAAAAAATAAGATTTATATTTATTAATAAAATTAGTTGATTGAATTTTTTTTTTAAATTTTATAAAAAAAATGAAGGTATTTCAGAGAAGTAATATTGAGAATGAAATAAAAATTAAATGAGATAACTACTTTTTAATGATACTTTAGGGAAGTAATATTAGGAAAAAAATATAAGAAAATTTATTAATTTTTTCTTATATTTTTTTTAAAAAATATTTTTTTATTGCAAACCAGAGAATATAAAAAATGGATATATTAATTTTTAATATTAACTTAGGAAATATGATTTTATTTAACATGTAATCTATAACAATTAACGTAACACACAAGAAAAATCATTCTATTGAAAAAAGCAATAACAAAATTTTCTACAATTTTTTATCAAGGATATCTATTGTCAAGCAGCCCGAGTAACATAAAGCTTTGACGCAGGCCAGTCCTAATATTTTTTTTGGCTCTAGGCGAAAAAAAAAATACAAGAGCCTCAAAATATATATATATATATATATATATATATATATATATATATGTTAATTTTTTATGTTAAAATTTGATTAAAAAATAAAAAAATCATGAAAATTGTATAAGCAAAATAAAAATGAGAATTCTTAATGTATAAAATAATTATGTAAAATTTATATCTCAAAATTTGAACAAATATAAGAGCTAAAGACAAATTATAATATTGCAAAATGCATTTTATTAACTTATCTAATTATTATTGGCTAATAAAAATTTTGAATTAAAAAATAAGTAATAATTTCTAATTTTTGGACATTTTTATCCCAAACCCTAGACTATCTCCTTAGACCTACTTCTAGAACACATGTGTTGGAAATATGATGCAGAAATTCAATTTTTCAATTTACAATAATATATTAGGAGCAGTAATTAATAAATATATAGCAAAAAAATAATACCATAACCAATAATGAAATACATCAAAACATTTCTGTGGTAGAAATCACTTAAGTCAAAAGTAAAAATCTCATGTGATGTTGGACGAATAAATTAAACAAGCTTTACTATGATTAAGTCAAGGTACAAATAGTGATAATAAGTACACAAACATGTGCTAATAACCTACCAACAAGATTAAAGTAACATAAATTATAATAGAGAACAATGAAAATAAACAACACCTACTATATATTGCTATTGTTCAAGTTAAATAACCTACTGCATAGAACAACATTTGTGAATTTCAATGTTGAATATGAATAAAAGGGTGTCACAAATCTTCTCTCCAAATTTGAACGAAGTAGGACCGTTAACGAATCCCAACACAATTTGAATATGACTGTTGTACTATGAAAAACTAGAAAATTCTGATCGCGGATTTTGATCTTCATTCTCTCTCTGACTATGCTCCTCCCTTGAATTTTTTTCTCTCTAACTCATCCAAAGTTTAACTCTAATGGCTTAAAAAGTAGTGGCACACGACTTGTACTTTTGGACTTTTTTTACATATGGAGGGAGCTCAAACCCTAACAACATATACCTCTGATAAAAAAAAAACAATTAAATATCAATCTTTTTCAAGATCGAAAATTCAACGAGGTGGATATTAAATCTCTGTAAATTTATATTTAACAAACTCAACTATTTATGAATTATGTTAGCCTTAGTATGGTTAAATCCTTCTACTGTTTTAATCTACATATAAGGGAAGTGATAATAATATAAAAATAATTATTTTTTTATTTAAAATTTGCCCCGCAGACATCAGAGTCGGGGCCTGATATCTATATAAAAAATATGCTTATAAATATTTGGGAGATGTTATTTAAACCCTTATATTACTATTCACACCAAATTTTTATAATTTTTTATACCAACTTTTCAATATTGCCCTTATTCTACTATTCACACCCATATATCTATTATTTACACTCGTAATCCTAAAAAAATTATATATATTACTACTCACACCCACCTTCTTCTCCATAAAAACCCTCTTCTGCATAAAAGCCATGTTCATCACCTTGCTAACCCAAAACCTTGCATATCTTCTTAATCATTGAAAACATTATTGTGAATTTTATTGATATGTTGTATTTAATCCAAAGTAATTTCTTCTTCTTATCTTTCTTTTCTGTCTCAATTCGTGAAAGATGCAAAAGCAAGATAAACTAATCGGATGTGTCGACGGATGAGCAATCCGTCTTGGGCTCAATTTTTTTATTTCACACCGGATTAGCCATCCGTTGATGGATACGGATGATGCATCCGTTCAGTATCTGTATTCTTTTTATCATTCGCGACGTGAGTGGAGACGGATGACCCAGCCGTGTACATTATTCATGCCATTCATCTATTTTGAACAATTTTTTTTCAAAGTCGTTTTGAACAATTGTTTGTACAGTATTCATGCCATTCATCTATAACAATTTTTTTTCAAAGTCGTTGCTACTATAACATCGGTTTATATATATATATATATATATATATATTTTTTTTTAAAGTATTCACCGGATGTATTTTTTGAAGCAGCCAAGAGATTTGAGGTATGCCAATTTATGATTTTCATCCACTTGATAACAAAATTGGCTGCCTATAAAGGATTGCAGTTATTTTTTTCTTTCCTACTTTTAATAGATGAACAAAATTGAAGAAGAAGAAGAAGAGGAGGCAAAACCAGGGAAGAGAGGGTGTTTAATTTTGAGAGTGAGAGGATATGAGAAGAAAATAAAGGGATGAGTGTAAATAAAAATGAATAGAATGTTTACTGTTTTGAAAGGAGGGTAAAATTGAAAAATGGGTGTAAAATATTATAAAAATTGGATGTAAATAGTAATGATAAGGGTGTAAATAACATCTCTCTAAATATTTTATATCAATGAGATCATCATACACTATTAGTTGAATTCAAAGTTTCAAACTTATGATCTTATAATATGAGAGCTCACTTTTTTATTAACGTGACTAACTTCTCTTTTCTCTAATTATTTTTATATTTTTAAAAAAATAATAATATATAAACTTGTAAATAAATATATAAATAGGTATGTATTAAAAGAAAGTAAGGCGTGGTGCTTATTAATCACTCAATAATAATTAAAGTATTGCTATGTGACACATCATGTATGGTCGAAAAAAAAAGCTCGACACAATCATCCGACCCAAATAATCAAACAAAAATATAAGGCATAAACAATAAATTTGGAGCTCGAATTATACTCATCCCTTAACTTTTTTAGAGGGCCAGGCACAATCCGATTTATTTAATTTTATATTTTCCATTTTATTTTCTAGTGTGCATTGTCGGAACTAACAACAACAACAACTAAGCCTTTGTCCCACTAGGTGGGGTCGGCTACATGGATCAAACGACGTCATAAAGGCCTATCATAAATCATGTCTTTTGATAAGGCATTGATTGCAATATCCTTCTCAATTGTTTCGCCAATAATTTTTCTAGGTCTTCCTCTTCCTCTAGCCCATTGTCGGAACTAAAAAGGAGAAAAAAATACTAAGGCGCGGCACTGCAGAAAGTGGGAAAAAAATGAGTCTAAACAAATCACGTGAATAGAAGATTTGAAAGATTACTCATGTTTATGTTATTTATGTATGAAAATCACAATTTTTTTTTTAAAATAATTACCACACCGGCACGCAGCTTCCATAATGCGCGCCTATAAAACACGGTTTACAATACAATTTTAAGTTGTTTTTTTTTTTTTTTAATGACACAGTTATGGCCGGAACTTGAACTGGATCGTTCCAAACACAATTTTTAGAAGATGAAATATATAACAGAATTATTAGAGGTATATTTGATATATTTTATTTAATATTTTTTAGATATTATAAAGTGAATCATATTTAGGGACAAATAAATTTTAAAAAATGATTTATAAAATTGGAAGGAGGGAGCATCGAATTAAAGATTGATTTTTGTATACTACTGTATTTTTTGTTAAATTTCCTTAAGAAATTTTAATTTTCAATTAGAAAAAAATTAAATTTAATGAATAATTTGTTCCCCTTTATTTTTACATTTTCACAATTAGTCGTATTTCCTACTCGAAACAATTCTTTATTTCTCTTTACATCTAGAGTATCTAACTAGACGAGAAATTACCTGCACCAAACGCGCAAATTAACTACGCTGCAAGTTATTCTATCTTATCCAGTTACCCAGAGATGTGTTAAAAAAAATAGGAATTCGAAGAAGTTTTGAATGAAAAACACCAGGTTGAAATCTGTTGAAGATCCGCGTAAATCTCAATGTGTATCCTTCCTATATTTTGGTGATCCGTACAAATACTCCTCGTATTTTTTTATATGTCACATTCTTACTCTTGAATCTCACTAGAAAGTGTTCTTATCAACCAAGTTCACATGGAGACATCCAAGTCTCTCAAAAAGTATTTTTTTTTTCAAGTATAATTAGAAAACTGGCCCATTATTTATTTGTGAAGATGACGAAATGATCGAGGAGCATATATAAAATTTAAAGTGCCGGAGTATATTTGTTTCATAAATATTATTATTGCAATGTAACGAAATTATTGCCATTTTGATTAGGAATAGAATGAGTTACCAAATGATACATGCGAAACATGTAACTATCATGTCATTATCAAGATGATGAATTTGGAAATATTTTGTCATTTCCTATCAATTTATGATGCTTCTCTCTCTCTCTCTTTTTTTTTTTTTTTTTAAAGGGGAATTTATGATGCTTCTCGTGACTTTCATTGTGGACAATTCGCATGTTTCTTATAGGACAAAAATGGCATGTGAATAAGTACAACGGTTTTTTCTTTCATTTTCTTTGTGGGTAAATGAGCAGGCACACGTACGGGAAGGTAACTTTTACTCCCCCTGTCCCATACGGTAAAAAATTGCAATTGCAAAAGAAAAAAAATTAAGGGAATATATATTAAACGATTTGTTTAATACATCAATTAATTATTGAATATTAAATTTAATGAATTTTTATAAATTAATTAATCACAATTTAAAAATTATATATATTTTTTTAAAAAAAATTATTAATTACTTTAATTTTAATATGAAAAAAAAAATCATTTTGAATGACCCGGTATAGAAGGAGGACTACTTTTCTTTTTCTCCTTCCTTTTTCCAATGGGTGACCCTCAAGTTTTTTTTGAACTCGCACTGTTTATTCGGGTAATTAGATGAATAATTTGTTCACACATTGATTAGGTCCTTCCGTGGATAACACTTTTAGCAAGATATTTCTTATTTGCATGAGTCAAAGATCGAATCCATGACTAAATATTTATGAAACACAGATTCCGTTTATATGTGTTAACCTTCACTTTTTTATACCGTCAAGTGCGAGCCAATTTTATCCCTAACCAAATTGACACCAAGGTCTGAATTAATTATTACTACTACTATAGTACTATTTTTTTATATATATAATTATTACTATTACTACTACTAGTGTGTAAATTCAATGGCTAAATTACCGGTTTTAAAGAAAATGACTAAATTGGGCATGTAGTCATCGTCACTAACTTTGTTGGGTTGATTTTTTTTTTCACGTTAAATGTAGGACAATGCTCCGTATTTGTTGTTTTTTTAAGATGTATTTTTGAGATGTGTGTATAAATAGATATTCCCTCCGTTCTATATTTATTTTGTCCTTTTTAGGTCCGAACACACATATTAAGAAAGTGTTTATTATTGTAAGTTTTGTGTGTATATTGTTTAAATCTTTATTGAAAATTGTAGTAGTATTTAATTTTTATTAGTAAGTGTGTCGTCTATTATTTGACGTACAGTAGTTTATAGATAAAAGAGATGATAAAAGTAGAATTAATGAGAAGTAAGAGAAATGATTGAATCGGAGGTTAAAGTTGGAAAGAAAAATATGTTTATGCATTGAAATTGTAAAAGGACAAAAGATATGAAATGGAAAAAAAAAGCCTAAAAGGCAAAAAAAATATAGAATGAGAGTATATAACATAGATACAGTAAATAATTTCATTTATTATAAGAAAACACTAACAATCATAACATTTTAAAGAAAAATGATATATCAACATACATAATCAACCTAAAAATCAGGTTACGCTACAAGAAAAGTGACATATATTACACGATCATATTTTGATCAGTTTTTTTATCTTATGCATCTCATGCATATGATAAGAGAACATTAGTGATAAAATTGTATTGAAAAACTAAATAATTTTTTTTTCATTTAAGTGTACGTATCATTTTCGAAAAAATACTTTTTTTAAGGTTTCATTAATAATCTATACACTAGGTGCATAGGATAGAGAGATCCTTTTTTAATTATTAATAATTGATTAACAAATAATATGTGTCATTTTTTTAATAACATAAGTTATTTTATAAGGTAATTTGTACACTGAAATATCACCATTTTATTCAAATAATGAATTTTTTCGTAGTTGGATTGAATTGATTGCATATGGAGTAATTTTTGTCTAAACTTATGTATTATTCTTTTCAGTAATTTATTTGGTGATTAAATTGCAATATATTTTCATAAATTCCTCGGACATTGTATATTACGGAGAGTTTAATAATTATTCCAGTGGAGGTTGCTCCATACACAAGGCTCGAACTCGAGACTTAATTTTCAATTTTCAACTTTCAACTCCTAATTTAAATAATTTTAGCTAGCTTGTGAATTTGTAGTTTTTAGCCAATATAATATTGTGAGCTAATTATGTCAAAGAAAGACATAATTTTACCTTTTACTGTTAGCATGACTCTTCTTGGTCCTGTAAATCTGTGGTCCGTGTAACATGTAACAAAATATGCAAAACTACTATGAGTGCTGTTGATTTGCTCTAGTTGTTTTGTGGTCCTGCAACCATATCACTAGGAATAATATAGTAAGAAACAAACTTTATATTTTGAGAATTACTGCAGAAAAGACATGAAGATGTTGCCGTTTCGAACGTGAATCCATCTAAGTTAAAAAGTCCAAGCAAAAGACTGAAAGGAAAAATAGTGTGGGGGGGGGGGGGGGGGGGGGGGGGGGGGATTACATGTATATTCACCATAAAAAGGTTGAGAACATCTGCTGAACTGCCACCATGATTTCTAGGCTCCATTAGAGAATGTAACAATTTACTCGCACGCACAAAGTTGGGGAATAAATAATCATTGTATGTTTATTTGTATTGGAATTGAACCACAGATCAATTTTTTAAGTACAAAATTAAATAGCTAAAAATAAATATATTTCCTTTCTCTCCACGTAGATGACTAATAATCTTTTCGCTGCTTGTGACTGTCCCTAGCTCAAAACAATCAATTCTTCAAGAATTGGCTAAAACCCATCATTTGGTATCATATCTTATTTTTTATTTTTTTTACGAGGGAAATCTTATTGTCATTGTCGCACATTGACGATTTTGATGAGCAATCCCACCTACAGGTCATAGCCTGTAAACTATCCGGAAGAGAATCTTATTTTTATTATGAAATTAATTTCTCACATTTTTTAGTATCATATTTGTCCTTTATATCAATTTTTCCTATTAATTTGGTTTATGAACACGTATCAATATCATATTGATTCATATTTACATCGTTGAAGATTAAAAAAGATTACAGTGTATGTATCATATTGGTCCAAATATGATGAAGAATGACTCAACAACTTGCTAATAGAAAAACATTTCCATTTGAAATAATTAGAAATATTTTTAAATAATCATATTTTTCATTTAAATTTAAATTTATTTATTTATTTTACCAAGTTTTCTTTCATCTTGATATCATGCACGT
Source organism: Crotalaria pallida (assembly GCA_037953625.1). Taxonomy (NCBI): domain Eukaryota; kingdom Viridiplantae; phylum Streptophyta; class Magnoliopsida; order Fabales; family Fabaceae; genus Crotalaria; species Crotalaria pallida. The sequence continues at coordinate 161,341,655 of CM075650.1, forward strand.
AATCAAATTTGCACTGCCAACTAATGTTTTTATCACGAATCGAACATTAGTTTTCCGTTAAGGAAGTCACCAAGGAAGCATCGAAGAAAAACTCCACCTTCCCACCTCGGGGAATGACCAATAAGCTGTTCACCGGATAATCGGACTTTGCTGAAAATAGGAATGATGGGGTTGCTCTCATCGACGTCGCCGCGTTCATCCAACAAATGGGTACTAGATGGTTTGATGATAGGTGAAGGTAGTAAGGATAGAGATGGGATAAGAGAGACTTTTTCCATCATAATAATGAGCGGAGCATGACAGGGAATAGGGATGGGCTTGGGTATCCACGGGCTCTGGTAGTGTATACCCATGCCTATACCCATGACTATATTCGCGAATATTTACGGATATTTGTGCGGGTAATGGGTATCCGCGGATACCCACGGATTTTTTAAAATTTTATTATATAATTATATATATATTTTGTAATAATCATTATACATAAAAATAATTATAAGATGAAGAATTACGTACATATGATAAATATTTATCATTATAATTTTATCTTTAAAATTCAACATGAAAGATAAATAAAATAAAATTTATATGTTCTCAAAGTAATAAATATATATATATATATACAATATTTATTAATAAAATATTATTTTATATATGCGGATACCTGTGGAACGGATATCATAATACTCGTCCCCACCCGCAAGGGAATAGTGCGGGTATCCGTTTCTGCTATTTTTGTTGGTACCCGTGAACATGAGTATTTTACCCATCCCTAACAAAAAAACTGATCCGAGTAAGATAACACTTGCCTTGAAACATGAGTAGTTCATTAAGTAGAATATCAAGAATTCGATACCTATAGTTTTATATGTAAACTTTTTTTATTGCTCCGATAATACAAATGAAAAACTTATTTTGATGATCGAGATTAAGGAAACCAAATAAAATAAGTGATAATATCCTTTTGTAATACATGGTTCGACGAGATAATAGGATATGGTAGCCTTATGTTGCTTATGATACCCTGCTTACATAATGTATTTTGCATTCCATGAGATGATAGGATATGGTAGCCTTATGTTGCTTATGAGTAAGATAACACTTGCCTTGAAACATGAGTAGTTCATTAAGTAGAATATCAAGAATTCGATACCTATAGTTTTATATGTAAACTTTTTTTTATTGCTCCGATAATACAAATGAAAAACTTATTTTGATGATCGAGATTAAGGAAACCAAATAAAATAAGTGATAAAATCCTTTTGTAATACATGGTTCGACGAGATAATAGGATATGGTAGCCTTATGTTGCTTATGATACCCTGATTGCAGAATGTATTTTGCATTCCATAAGATGATAGGATATGGTAACCATATTTTCACCACTCTAATCCTTATCGGATTTAAATCCCCTTTTCCTATCTCGTAAAAAAAAAATTATTTTGCCTATTAAAAAAAAATAAATAGTTACCTATTATAATTACTCATAATGACATAATTGATCCTAATTTGATTATCTATAATGATAAAAACAATTATATGATATGTAAAATATTATGAAATTTTTGTAGATATTCTAACAAAATATATATATATATATATACTATCTTTCTCATATTAAACCTCTCTTATCTTATTAATGATTAATGATGTATCCTATCTTACTCATATATTTAGCCTCACTTATCTTATCTAATCTATCGTTTATTTTATTTTTTAAATTTATCTTTAATAAACGAATTATATAAATGTTCAAGTGTCATCCCATGACTAATTATATTTGTCTAGCAGGGAATAGAAGGAGCCGGCTGATTTGATTAAGCGGCTGAGCAGGTGTGTGATCAGAGGTGAGGTAAAAAGTTCTGTTCCACATTCATCACATTGTTTATTTATTTATTTAAAGTTTTGGTAAAGAGATTCATCATTCATTCATCTCAGTGATTCATTGCATTAGCATTCGCCCACAAAAATAAACCTCACGCTATTCGTTTTAACAAATCCTAATAATAATAATAATAACTAATAAGGTTCTTTGAGTGTGACATCCCACTTAATCAAACCCCTCCAAAACCTTTTTCCCATATCCTCCAAACCCCTCTTATCAACGGTCCAGATTTCTTCTTTCAACTAGGACGGCACCACTAGCAAAACAAAAAAAAAAAAAAAGAAGGGAAAGGGTTTATTATTATTTATTTAATTATTTAATTATTTATTTGTTATTAAAATAAAAAGTTAAAAACAGCTTCATTGGATTGGGCATTGAAGTATTAGACTTTGCTCCTTTCTCTCTCTCTAAAAAGCAATACCTTTCTTTTCTTTCTCTCAAGTTCTTCTTTTCTCTGTTCTCCAAAGCTTTCAAACGGAGAAGAAGCAATAATAAGAAGAATAACCACAACTACGTCAAAGGTAGCTGCAAATAAAAAATTCAATTTTTCTCTGTTTAACCGAAGCTATTCAAATATTCAACCCGCTTTGAATTTCACGGGACTTGAATTGCAAACATGGGTGATTGTTTTTTTTTTGTAAAAATTATAATTTTTATTGGTTTTGTTCCATACCCACGATTTAAAAATTTGTGAATTTTATTTTTGATTGCTTTTTTTACATAAAAATTAAATTTTGGCCTTTTGGGTTGGTTGAAAGTGTTTTGATTGTTTGAGGAATAGGTGGAGTGTAGAATTTTGATTGTTATTGTTTTTTGTGATTGGTGTTGTTTGGAGACTAGTAAGGTTAGTTTTGTGTTGAGCTTATTTTCAGCGCTGAAATAACGGAGACTAAGTCTTTTGTTTTTGTTATTTGTGTGGAGATTATTTGAAGAAAAAAGCTTCAACCTTTGAATACCAAGCGAACCCTTCCACTTTTTTTGGAATCAATTATCACCATGTGGTTATCACCCATCACCCTTCTTTAATCTTCCTATGTTTTTCTTATTCACTTATTATTATTATTATTACTACTTATTCCTATTGTTTCACTCTCAAAAACACGAATATGTGTGTTTTGATTTTGAGGAACTGAATTTCTATTTTGCACAGAGAAAAAACTTTGCTTTTCAGTTTGAGTGATCATGGTTTCTGGCTGTTGGCTTTGATCATCAACTAATCATGTATTGCTTTATTGTTTTATGTTTTATTTCCTTTTTTTTTTAATTGTTGTTATGCTTGAATATTTGTGCTCCAGGTTTTATGTCATGTGAATAATCATATTATTAAGTAGCCTTTGTCATGAGCAATAGGATATTTTCTCTTATGTTCCCTTTGGTTCGCACCCTAAGTGGAACCGGTCACACTTTTTAGTATGCCATGTTACACTTAACAAAACTTGTATGGTTCTATTCCACCCGGTTCTGGCATGTCTTTCAAACACTATAGTTGGATGTAATAGAGGAGTATCATCCTTATAGTGATAGGATGGCACCTTGTTGATTCGCAGGAGGTTTAAAAAAGAGCTCTGTGTTGGATAGCCTTTATTATATATTATGAGTGTTATGTAAATATTGGAAGACTATAGTAACATTTTATATTATAAAACAAGTATTTGTAGTCCTGCGTGCCTTGGGGGCTTAGGAAAAAAGTGCATATATGTAAACAAAGTCATGGTTGGAGCTAATAGGATGTGAGTGTCTGGAAAAGGCATATCTTTGTATAGTCATGCATGCTACCCTTTAAACTGTAACAATTTGTATCAGGCTATTTGGAAGATTCAATAACTTGTTTGAGTTTACTGTTGTGTGAAACCTTGTCTGTTTCTGATCTTTTAGAAACTCTGGTCATATGAAATTAAAATTCTTATGTATCATGTAAATTTGACTGTTTCAGATTACGAGATTATGATTTATGAGTATGTGTTATATCCATGACCTGAAATTGACATTGGATTTATAAATTAGACTTATTTGTTAATCGTTGCAACAGTGTTATCCTTTGAATCAATTTGCTAGTCCAAAGGATTTTTAAATGCTTGCTGACATAGATTGCTTTTGCTTCCTGACACACTCCATGAGCATCTAAACAATGACTGGTCTTGCGGCCAATGTTTTATGTTATAATGCTCAGTATATTTCTGTTTATCCCCTTTCACCTGTGTTGCCTCCTTTATATATGTTTTTTTGCAAGAGTTTTGTCCAAATTCATCTTAATCTCTTCTGCAAGAGAGTCCAGACTGTAAATTTTTTAAATAACTCAATTTTTTAAAGAAAATACAATTATATTTCATCATATTTTCCCTTTCACATAAAGAAGGGGCTGCTGTGAAGAAATTTTGTTATGTTACATGACAATTTATGTGAGTGGAGCCTCTGTGTCTGGTTAATCTTTAAGTTGCTTCTTGAGTTCAGCATATATGTCATTGGTATTGAGAAACATTATAAAATCTTGAATTCTATATTATGCCCTTGACAATAATGTAATTTTCATGAATTTTTGATAATCTAACATACCATGCCACTGTGTTGCAGATTTGAAAGGAAGAAACAATTGATGGATGAATATTCTGGTAAAAGAACCCTTGGTGGGGTGGTAGTCCCTAGAAAGGGGATGGGCCATGCCTTAAGAGAATCTGCTAATACTAGGGATCAAAATGGTCAAGTGTGCAGCCGTCTTGGTTGCAGTAGCAGAGTCAACTCTCCGAAAGGTGCTCAAATTAGTTCTTCTGAGAAAGGTAAATCTTTGAGGCCTTCAATGCGATCCTCTTCTAGTGGAAAGCAAGCAATTGGAAGTTCCTCTAGAACTTTCTTCAGTACTAGCAACCCAGTAAAACCCATTCGAAGGCCTCGGAAAACATTATCTTCTCAGTTAGAGGCAGATTCATCTGAAACAAGTAGCGTACAGGATGAAACAGAAGGTTCAAATCTCGTCCCTCCTCCTGAAAAGATTCAGAGAGGGCTTCAAGCGGAAGTGCAAAATGCTGACTCTAGTGATGTCATGCCGATGGAAGTAGTGAGATCTGGTGTAGCATCTAATACAAGATCCCGGAGGAATTTTCAGCCAAAGCCTGGATTGCGTGGCCAAGAAGTTAAAAGCAGTAGTCCAATTTCACGTGCTGGTACCAGTAGGTATGGGTTGAGGAATCTCAGGTGCAACTCTATATCCGATGTGATCCCAGCTGGCGGCTGTTCATCATCTGATTCAACCCTGAATAGAAGGAAGGATATGATTAAAAAGAGAAATTGTGAAGGGGAAAGTAGTTCCAGTGCTAGAGGGAAGAACATTAGTGGTCCTTCATTTGAAGGACGGAATTCTGTTTCAAGAAATGGCATATCTATCTCTGATTCAGTAATAGCTAGAAATACCCCTATTCACAGGGACAGGCCAGACAGCAATGTAGCATCAGTTAGGACACGAAGATCAGTTAGTGGTCAAGCCAGGGGAAGAAGGTTTTCTAGTCAAGGAAATACCAATCCTGTGGTTCCTAATGAGTCTCTTGCCATGATTCCTCCTTTGCCACATTCCGGTGATCTTAATGCTCCTGGTGTATCACATCATTCTTCTGTGGAGGCTGCTTTAGGTCGTCCAAGCTCTTATGTTATGCCAGATACTAGCAACGAGGAGTTATATGGTGTTATGCCTGTTTCTCCTTCAGAATATGGCATCACTCGTTCTCTAATAAATCGGGAGGGCTTTCGGCGCCGCTACAACATGGATGGTATAGCAGAGGTAATATTCATTGCAAACATGAGAATACTTTTTTTTTTATTCTGTTTATTTTCATGCTTGTTAATGTGAGTCTACAACTAAATTAATATTTTGTAATTGCATGTAGGTATTGTTGGCACTTGAGAGGATCGAACAAGATGTTGAGCTAACACATGAGGTAATTATTGATTTGAATTTTATTTGACTTAGTTGACCTGTTAGTTGACATATTCATTTTCGGTGTTTGCAGCAAATTCTTATGCTAGAGTCCAACTTGTTCCTTAATGGCCTAAACTTCTACGATCAGCATAGAGACATGCGGTTGGACATTGATAACATGTCATATGAGGTTTGTTAATGCCATAAGGTGCAGCAATTCAATTTGTTATATTTTTTGTTTAAATTCCTCTCTTTTTTCTCATGATCTCTATTATGGTTCATGAGCTTTGTGATTACAACAGATTTGGATGAAAATATTAACAATGCATATTATTGAACCAATATTGCGTGCAGTTATTTTACGGTTTTATTTTTAGCCATTCTCACCTCTCGGTTTTTTGTATTTGAAGGAACTATTAGCTTTGGAAGAGAGAATGGGTACTGTGAGCACGGCTCTAACAGAGGAAGCACTGTCAGAATGTCTGAAGAGAAGTTTCTATCAATCCTCACACTCGGATGATACAGTTGAGAGTTGCAATGAGGATAAGGATGATGATACGAAATGCAGCATCTGCCAGGTATTTTTACCACATTCAATGAAACTTATTTGCATAATTTTGCTTTTTCATGACTGTCTGGATCGTCATTGAACACAATCATGGCTCAAAGTCTTATTGTCTATGATGATATAACTGTGTCCAGTAGGATTCAGTCGACAAAATTTGTATCTGATCCTGGCAGAGCTGAATTTAGGGCATTTAGAAGAGAGCTTGTTTTGGCTTATATTATCACATGATGTCATGATAACTTAAGCAGGTGTTTGAAATAGCTTTAAAACTTGTTTATGGCCTTCCTATAAGGATTTTAGCTTATTTCAATTCACTTGTAAGCGAAAATGAACTTATAGGAAGGTCATAAGCTCTCATGTGATAAGTGTTTTTACTTAAACCATTTACACTAATGCGCCTTAGTATCAGTTGACAAGAGGGTCCGGTGGCGCTGGTACTATACTTTCATCGCGAAGAGTCCATAAGCATTTAGTACTAGAAGTTTCCAACCATTACATGAAAACAATGAATCTAGGAATTTCTAGACTGAATGCAATTCAAAGTTATTGTTTTAAGGTATTTGAACTAATTAAATTTGCTTGGTTTGCAGGAGGAGTATTTGGTTGCAGATGCATTGGGGAGTCTGAAATGCGAGCATAAGTATCATGAGGTTTGCATACAGCAATGGCTGAGGCTGAAGAACTGGTGCCCTATTTGCAAAGCACCAGTGGGACCTTCAAATCCATCATCTTCATCCCATTAATTGCATTGCATTGCATTTTTAGGCTATAGACAAGGGAGGCTGTTTTCTTTTCAACCCCCACCCCCACCCCCTTTCATTTTTCTTGTCATTTTTGTACAAAATACAGTTTCTCATCATCACGTTTTCTCTTATTGGTCATTTTGTACAGATATTACATCCCCATTATCTTAATAATACAGGCCAATGGCTTGATAGACCGAATCTTCACGTTATGCAATAGTCCCATCTAAATAAATCTTCTCCCTAACATTTTTTTACTTCCTTTTTATCATCAAGCTTATGTAGTATGTACAACAAGTGTATGTCTTCTTCTCTATGTATAATACAAGTATAATCGACATTAAGAATGAGCAAAAAAAAGGGTCATTAGTTGGCCAAAGAATGCAGCCATCCTCAACTAAATTTTGTGAAGAGAGCCGTAAATTAGAGTTGCATTTGATTAAAGTTAGAAAATGAAGAACTCCAAAGCTAAGAATAAGATAGATTCTTGGTGCAAAGTTTTCCCTGTATACAGTAAGTGTCTTTTCTCTTGATTGGCATGATAAAAATATTAAAAAATAAAAATACTCATTTTTTAAGTAACTGGCGATTGAAGATTATTTTCTTCTATTTTATGTAATCAAATCCATAATTGGGTGCTTATGGTGAAAAATGAGGTTTGGAATCTAGAAAAGTTATTCATATATAGTTTTGGGAAATTTCTAAAAATAGGTTGCCTTTAATGTTGAACACACGAAACACTTGTTTATGTTTTTGGAACAAATGATTCCAACATTGCTAGACTTATCTTGTAAGGTGCAGATCAATTCTCGTCTTGTATTAAGAAAAAGAGTAGTATTATTTGTACGTCCAACATTTTGCTATTTATCCTACAATAAATTCAACTATTTTTTTCTTTCATTTACTTTTCATCTCTTTACCTCTTCAAGTATCTAGAAAAATCCATTGCAACTCCATGTTGTTACATCTTGGTTGTCAAAATAATACTAGTATTTTTGTGAAGAAATGGTGACGCTAATTTGTAAGACACATGCATGCATGCTCACATAATCACATGGCTGCTACGGACATGGCTGGTACGAGTAACGGTTCAAGATACATGCCTATCAATCCCGTTACACATATCCGTCAACAAATCGAGGAGGCTAATGTACAACTGGTTGATCAATTGACGGCTCAGTTGGGTTCGGTTATCAACCCAGCGATGTTGGTGACGAATGAGACTTGTGGGAAAATTGCACAATACATGAAAAGATTGAATCAAGTCTTAGGAGTCGACGACAATGAGCATAGCGAGTCCGTTAATACTCCACCTATGGATAGAAATCTACCAAGACCAATTTTGATACAAGGTTACCCTAATGGCCAAGAAATGCGACACACTGCTCAAGTGTCGTCACCACAACAGGATAGTAGAGTCCCTACGACGTGGGATCATGTTCATACTAACCCAACTTTTAGTGCAGGTAATGCGTTGCCAGGAAATCAACAAGTAGTTTTTCACCCAAATGTCGAAGCACCTCAACCTGTTCAGAATCCAACGCAAGTCGCATTCATGCAGAGAGGGGAAGACCTTCAGGCGGCGCTAGCAAGGCAAAATTTGGCTCGACACTTAATACGACAAGGAAGAGAAATGCGAGTCGAACTGGATGATGTCAACAGGATAGTCGAACAAGCACTAAGTCGGATCGGGTTCAACGTTGGCATGGCTAATCAGCCAGGTTTCAATTCACCCTTTCCAGAATGGGTACAGTTAGCAGAAATCCCAAGAGGAACAAAGATACCGAAACTGTCGAAGTTTGTCGGTGAAGCGGGAGAATCTACTGTCGAACACATCACTCGTTACACTATTGAGTTGGGTGATTTGGCCGCTGATGAAGCTATCAGAATGCGGCTATTCCCTAGTTCTTTGACAAGAAATGCTTTTTCCTGGTTCTCAACTTTGCGATCGAATTCTATTCACGCTTGGACCCAATTAGAAAGGGCTTTTCACGAACAATTCTATAGAGGCAAATTGAGAGTTGTCTTGACGGATTTGTTAAGTGTGAAAAGATTCACTGGGGAGCCGATCGATGACTACTTGGCACGCTTCAGGCAAATGAGGAGTAGATGTTTTACTCCAATCCCTGAACCGGAAGTGGTTAAGATGGCTGTGTCGGGTTTAGAATATCATATTCGTAAGAAATTAGTGACCCAACACCTTTTAGATTTGGCACAATTAGCCGCTTGTGTTCGGCAGATTGAAAATCTAAGAGACGAAAAAACGAAAGGGAGAGATTTTAAAGTCTAAAAGAGGGAACGCATCCATTATGTCCATTCTCAACCTTCTGACGGGGAGACATTCGACGGTAGTGCGGAGGTTAACGTGATAGAGTTAGGAGATGAAAATCCTTATTCATGTTCTGCCTTACGACCGTCCAAACCCGTTAGCGAAAATTTGTATAAGAAAACATACACTTTCGACGTTTCCAAAACTGAACAAGTTTTCGACTCGTTGTTAAAGGATAAACAAATTAAATTGCCAGAAGGTCATAAGTTGTTGAAAAAAAAAGAATTAAGAGGAAGAAAGTATTGCAAGTATCATAACAATTTCACTCATAATACCAATGTTTGCTTTGCTTTCAGGGACTTAATTCAACAGGGAATCGATAAGGGAAAGCTGAAGTTTGTGGTGAAAGATATGAAGATCGACACCGATCCTTTCCAAAAGGAGGTCAATGAAGTCGAGGATCAAGGAGTATTTTCTGTTAGCACTCTTTCGTTGGCTTATGACGCCGAAGTGTTTCCTGAAGACGGAGAGTCACTCCGACACTTTTGTAGGAGGAAATGAAACGGTGACGTGCAAATCTGTCCAAGATGCCAAGTAGTTTATGACCGAAAGACTGCAACTCAGAAAGGAAGAAGATCCAAAAGGGAAGACTTAAGGAAGAAGATACGGGCCAGGGTCCAAGAACGAAAACACATCCGACGGGAATTGGCTCGAGAGGCTCGAAGACCGTTGTCTAGTCGAAGGATTTATGGAGGACACCCTTCAAGGCCAGTTGCATATGATCGAGTCATGCAGAAAAGGGTTCAATCAGAATCGACATCTGGGTCGATTTATGAAGGGTTGACGCGCACTCAGAAAAGAAGGCTTCAAAGAATCCGAAAGGCAGAGGCTGAAGGGGTTAATATTGACGAATTACCATCAAATGATCAGGGATGCCTTGTTGCGAGTATGAAGCCGAAAACGGCTAGAGGTCGACAGAATGGCAGACGAAAGCAAGAATGGGTAAGGAAGTCCGAGGGATCGAACCAGATGAGTGAAGCATATGAAGGGGACTCCGATGACACTTTAGATATCATCGTCAGTGACCAAGACATGATAGATGCACAGAGCAAGAAAATTGGAAGTCTCTCGATCAACAATGTTGGTCTACCCTTCGACATGCCAGGGGATCATGCACAAGAAGAAGGATATCTGAGCGATGATTCTGATGACTCTTACCTTAGTGATGAAGTACCAGGTTTGCCTGAATGTCTTTTCCTTTTGGATCAACTTCATTTGGAAGTCGATATTGGTCATATCACTCAATTTGAACCATTGGAGGAGAGTAAAAGAGAACACCTAAGGCCTTTGCATATTAAGGCCATTGTTGACGGGAAGCCCTTAAATCGAGTGTTGGTAGATGGAGGGGCCGCCGTTAATGTTTTGCCTTGGAATGTGTTCAAAAGGATGGGAAAAGCGGAGTCGGATTTAATTCCGACAAACGTGGTTGTGGTTGGTTTCACTGGAAAGATCGCTCAATCACAGGGAGTAACAATGTTGAAAGTCGAGGTGGGCTCGGTTATAAGAGATACTTTATTTGTGGTAGTCCCTGTAAGATCCATGAAGAATGTTTTGATAAATGCCAAAAGGTTTTGAACAAGCTACAAATGTGTTGATCAAGATCAAGCTCAACAAGCAACAACAAACATCAAGTTAAGAAGAGAGAGCCAACTCATGAAGACTTAGTTTGGTAGTTTATGTTTTATTGTTTTATCTTTAGCCTCTCAAGTCTCTTAGTTTATGAGTTTGGGTAGAGTCATTAGAGGGTAGTGAATCTCTATCATAGTCATGATTATATCATATTTTGAGTATTCACTTTGCCTAAAATCAATAGGTGGCTTAAAGGTTTGAAAGAAAAGGTTTAGATTTTGAGAAAACAAGTTTTTAAGTGTTTTTTTGAACTGACTACTCGATTAGCCACTTGATTACTCGAGTAGAATTTTGCAGTCTTGCGCAAATACTCGATTAAGGCTCTGATTACTCGAGTAGTAACTTTGTTACTCGAGTAACACGAGCTGTAACTGTTTTTAAATGAGTTTTTCACTTCTCAAAAGCATTTCTAACCATTCCTAGCTTTTGGGTATTCTATATAAACCTTTTCCTAACCTTTGTGATTAATTAGAACACTTTCATAATCAATTTTACAAGAATCAAGCCACTCTATTCTTTCTCACTTTCTCAAGATCAAAGCTTTAACTTTTACATTCTTTGATCAAGAACCTTGAATCTCTCATGTTGATATTTTCATAACTTTTGAAAGAGATTCATATGATTGTTATTTTGTTTTCATTTGAGTTGTAATCTTTGCAAGAGGCAAGCTATCTACAACATTTGGAAGTCTTGGTTGTGAATCAAGCCACTCTATTCTCTCTCACTTTCTCAAGATCAAAGCTTTAACTTTTACATTCTTTGATCAAGAACCTTGAATCTCTCATGTTGATCTTTTCATAGCTTTTGAAAGAGATTCATAGGATTGTTATTTTGTTTTCATTTGAGTTGTAATCTTTGCAAGAGGCAAGCTATCTACAACAATTGGAAGTCTTGGTTGTGAATCAAGCAAAGTTATTTGGAAGCCTTGGTGTGGCATTTCATCAAGCACTTGGAAGCCTTGTTGTGAAGCAAGCATTGGAAGTCTTGTTGTGGGGTATCGGCAAGCAAGAGAAGAGGTTAGATTAGATATCAATAGGGTTACAAGGCAAGGGTGTGGTATCTCTTGTAGGCTAGCAAGAAGGGAGTCTTGTGAGGCATTTACTTGTAATTTGAGAAACTTTAATTCCTCATAGTGAAGAATCTCTCTTGGTTGAAGAGGGGACTGGATGTAGCTTTCAAGTGGATGAAAGTGAACCAGGATAAATCACTGTGTCGTATCTCTAAACTCTCTACTCTTTACAATTCAAGTCTTTAATTGTGTTCTTGGTTGAAAACCTAGAAAAAGTGATTTTTCATAATTGATTGAATTGAATCTTAATTGTGCAAAATTGATTTGGGGAAAATCATTTTCATAACCTAGGTAATCAATAAGAATATAGGTGTTAATTGTTTCCGCTGAATCTCTAGTTATATGTGTTAATTGATTGATTTTCGTATTTGATTGAAAAGTGATTTTTCAATTTTTAACATAGATTAATCGAGTAACTTGGTTCATTAATCGATTAGTTTGAATTGAACATTCGGCATTAATCGATTAGTTAACTTGTTAATCGATTAACATAAGAAAATTTTCAAGAAAATCATTTGTTTTAATCGTTTTGATTTGTTTCTTTCGAAAATCTTTCAAGGTTTCTTTTACACCTATTCAACCCTCCCTTCTAGGTGTTTTCCTAGTGTAATAGTTGTTTCAGCCACCGATTGTAGGTTCTCACAATCCCATCTAAAGCTAGTTACAACTTGCTGCTAGGAAGAGATTGGATCCATGCTGTGGGGGCCGTGCCGTCAACGGCCCATCAGAAGTTAGTTTTGTGGAATCAGGAAAATAAGGTGGAGGTGATTCCCGCAGATGACAGTCCATGTTACATGCAACAGATGCATGTCGACTTCAAGGTTTACAACCCAAGTATCAAACCGATACGATTTGATGCTGAAAATTTCCAGAAACCCGTAGTGGATAAATGCTTAATGGAAAAACTACGGGATTTCAATTGTAGAAATGGACAAGGCCGTTGAGCAGCGGCCTTCGACCAACACCAATGGTTGATCGACAGATGGAAAGACTGTCGGCCTACGTGGCCGACAGAATGCAATGCACTATTCAGACAGGTGCATTCCAGGATTGTATCGTAGACGATAGCCCTTTGGGATTCGAAAGAGGGTGGACAGATGAACTGAGGATCCCAGAGATGAGGTAAATTTGGGAACGGCTGAAAAGCCGAAACCAATTTATTTAAGCGCGCTGTTAAAGGAGGAATTCCGACAGAAACTCATTGATCTCATTAAAAAGAACCAAGATTGCTTTGCTTGGGAGTACGAGGACATGCCAGGACTCGACAGAGAGTTAGTAGAACATAGGTTGACTTTACGGCCTGATCACAAGCCAATCAAACAAGGATGAGATCGAAAGACTGCTGAAAATCAAGGATGAGATCGAAAGACTGCTGAAAGCTAAGTTTGTCAGAACGGCAAGGTACGTCGAATGGATGGCAAATATAGTCCCTGTGGTGAAGAAGAACGAAAAAATGCGACTATGTGTCGATTTCAGGGATCTAAATAGTGCCACACCAAAAGACGAATACCCGATGCCGATAGCTGACATGCTGGTGGATTCAGCATCTTGCCATAAGGTAATGAGTTTGTTGGATGCTTTTTCAGGTTACAATCAGATTTTTATTGCTGAAGGAGACGTGTCGAAGACGGCGTTCAGATGTCCAGGAGCAATAGGAACCTTTGAATGGGTCATGATGCCGTTTGGACTCAAGAATGCAGGTGCAACGTATCAAAGGGCAATGAACCTGATTTTCCACGACATGATTGGCAAGTTCTTGGAGGTATACATCGATGACGTGGTAATCAAGTCAGATACTCAAGAGGAGCATTTAGAAAGCCTGGAAAAGGCATTCGCTAGAATGAGGAAGCACAAACTAAAGATGAATCCAATCAAATGCACCTTTGGAGTCACTGCTGGTCATTTTTTGGGATTTCTCGTCCACAGAAACGACATTGAGGTCGACAAGAACAAAGCTAAGGCCATCATAGAAGCATCCCCTCCGACCAACAAAAAAGAGGTTCAGTCATTCCTTGGCAAGGTGAATTATCTAAGAAGATTCATATCAAATCTGTCAGGAAGAACCAGAGCCTTCGCACCTCTCGTGAAGTTGAAGCGAGAAGAAGATTTTAAATGGGGACCGGAGCATTCGACGATTTGAAGATGTATTTATCGACACCACCAGTGATGATGCCGCCTCAGCCAGGTTTTCCTTTAAAATTGTATATATCAGCTTCTGATTACACTATAGGAAGTATGTTAGCTCAAGAAAACAAAAATGGTGTAGAAAGGGCTGTATTTTATTTGAGTAGAGTGTTGAATGATGCCGAAACACGGTATAGTGCGATAGAAAAATTATGTTTAGCACTCTATTTCTCTTGTACAAAGCTTAAACATTATATGAAAAGTTTTCATGTTTTAGTTTTTTCGAAGTCTGACGTTATTAAGTACATGCTATCCAAGCCAATTATACATGGCAGGATTGATAAATGGACATTAGCGTTGACGGAATTTTCACTTCAATATGTGCCATTAAAAGCCGTCAAAGGCCAAGTAGTAGCCGACTTTTTGGCAGATCACCCATGTCTCGATATGGCCTTGTCTGTTAATTTTGTTGGCTTAAGGCCTTGGACGATGTATTTTGATGGATCATCACATAAAAGAGGGGCAGGAGTTGGAATCTTACTCATATCCCCCGAAGGAGTTCCTACGGAATTCATGTTCAACCTTAAATATCAATGTTCAAATAATGAAGCTGAGTATGAGGCTATCCTGATTGGCCTTGAAATATTAATTTTCTTAAAGGCCAAAAATGTGGCCATTAAAGGAGATTCTCAGTTAGTTATTAAACAATTGGTTGACGATTACAAATGCCTAAGTCCAAAGCTGGCTAAGTATCGCAATATGGCACGTAAAATGATGCGCCAATTTGATGATGTCTCAGTCAAACACATATACCGGTATCATAATCAAAAGGCCAACCACTTGGCCCAAATCGCATCAAGATACCGTATATCGAAAGAAACTTTGGATAAGGCAACACGGATCGAAGAACTGTTATACCCCCCTCATGAGATAGAAGTAATGGTGAAGGCATTAGCATCCGAAGACGATTGGAGGAAACCCATAGCAGACTATTTGGCGAATCCATCCCTTGATGTCGAACGAAAGTTGAAGCTGAAAGCCACCAAGTTCACGTTACTAGGAGGCGACTTGTATCACAAATCAGTTGACGGGAATTTGGAGGTATGCCTTGACAAAGAAGACGCTTTCATAGCTTTGGCGGAAGTCCATGAAGGAATATGTGGAGCGCATCAAGCAGGGGAAAAGATGAAGTGGATACTTAGAAGGCAAAGGGTCTTTTGGCCTACACTGATATCCGATTGCATGAACTTTGCGAAGTCGTGCGAAGAATGCCAAAAACATGGCTACATTCAAAATGTCCCAGCAGGAGAATTGCACTCGTTATCAAGCCTTGGCCTTTTAGAGGATGAGCACTAGATGTGATTGGAGAAATTGTCCCTCATTCTTCTAAAGGCCATTCAAGGATATTGGTGGGTGTCGACTATTTTACCAAATGGATAGAGGCTATACCTTTGGTGAAGGTCGAACAAGAGCAAGTAATTGATTTTATTGAAGACCATATTGTTTGTCGATTTGGGATTCCTGAGACCATTACTACAGATCAAGCATCTATTTTCTTGGAAGCAAATTGAAGGGTTATTTGGCATCAAGAAGAATCAAGTTACTGACTTCGACACCCTACTATGCACAGGCCAATGGACAAGCGGAAGCAGCCAACAAGTGGATTATTAACATCATCAAGAAACAGATTAAGAGCAAGCCACGAAATTGGCATGAAGCACTAACTCCAGCGTTGTGGGCAATTCGGAATTCCCCAATTGAGGCAACGGGTACGACTCCCTACATGCTAACATATGGCCATGAGGCCATGTTACCAGTCGAAAATTAATTTAGAGTCAATTCGATTTCAACGGCAAAACGAAATGCCTACGAATGACTATTGGAATGCCATGTTCGACGAGATAAACGAGGTACACGACGAAAGACTGTTGGCGTTGGAAAATATCATGCGACAGAAAGAAAGGATTGCTAGATATTATGATGCCAAAGTTAAATTCAAGTCGTTCTTACCAGATGAATTAGTATGGAAAGTAATCTTACCCATCGACAAGCGTTCGAATGAATACGGCAAGTGGTCACCAAAGTGGGAAGGACCATTTAAAGTATTAAGGGCTTATTCAGGAAATGCATACGAATTAGTCGAAGTCGAAACGGGAAAAAAGATTAAAGCAATTAACGACAAGTATTTGAAAAAATATAAGCCGACAATGACAGAAGTGAAAATGCATTAATTCAAAATTGCAGAATCCATACAGCAGGAAACAAAGTACAAGAAACAAATACAACAGAAGGGAAAAAAAATTCATCCGAAAAGACTGCCAAAAGAACGCCATTCTCTGGCGAAGGTATCTCGACGTCGAAGCCCAGCTTTGTACCCTTGCAGATGAGTACCCAAGACTTCCGTAATTTGTTGATATGGGATCACCAAAGCATCAACCTTGGCAGCCAATTCTTGTCGAGTGGCTTTGATAGATTCCATATACTGAGTCATGTCCAATTGATCTTTCTCCCGACGAGCTAGTTCATCCTTTAATTCTTGGATCTTGGCCCCATTTTCTTCCATTCGTCGAAGTGTATCATCAGCTTTGGAAGAACAATCTGCATCTTCTTTTTCGGAATCCATGTATTCGGTTTCCATCTTGCTTTGGTTTGCTTTGACATCTTCATAGGTCTTGATGTCCCTCAGAATTTTTGGACTTTCAGTAGACCAATTATTCACAAATCGTTGCAAGCCAGTCAGTCTAGACTCAACTTCTCCTGAAACAGGATGCTGCAAAAGCAATGCGATGGTGGAAGATAAGAGCTCGAGAGTCGATGAATCGGCCAATTGATCAAAAGGCCGACAACAAATGTTCTTCAAAGTAACCATCAGTTGATCTGTGACTGGTTCAACATCCCTCAAAGGAGAAGTCATGGCCGCCTCAACAGATCGTGCTTTGGCCATTAATTCCCGGAGTGCAACAAAAGAAGTTGAAGAAGAGGTTCGAATCGAAGGAGCCATGGTAGCAATTGAAGGCGGACAAGGAGGAACCTCAATAGGAGGAGCATCGGCGAAATTAGAAGCACCTGGAATTGGTAAGCTGCCGTCAAAACCTTCAACTTGGGTTAAGTCGTTTGGGATCTGAAGGAAAACAAAAGAAGGTTGGTAAAGATCTTTTAATGCTACACAAAGGGTGAATGAGTAAATTCGCAAATACCTCAAAGGAAGGGCCACATGCATTCGTGGTCTCAGGGTCCACAACAGCAACATGAGATTCCACCACGTGAGAATCGATGTCAAGAGGCTCAGTGTCGACAACGACTTGGTTAGAGCCTTGAGCAACAACTCCAACTGCGGTCGAACAAGAAGTGTCATCAAGACACCGTTGCATGGAAGCCTCAATGGAATGCAACCTGTCAGTTTGATCAAATGCGACGTCTCCATGATGTTCATCTGAAGAAAAGTCATCAAGAACCATGTATCGACGAGCAGGACGCCTTTGCAGTTGGATGTTGGTATCTTCGACTAAATCCTCTTCCATGAAAGGATTAAGTGTTGGAGTCGGAAGGAATTCGCCAGCATGAGGCTCGTGATGGGAAACGTCGACAAACAGGTCAGCCGCATCATCATGTACTCTTTGAGTAGTAACATGAGGAGACGACTCTCGAATGACGATCCCCTTTGCTTTTGGACGTGATTGAGATTGAACCTTGGATGAGGGATTTGAGGAAGGACGAACCAGAGGAGCAGATGAAGCAGTAGATACTTGAAGCTTTTTGGAAAGAGGACGAACCAAGGAACTATCAGTCTTTTCTGGATCGACACGAGGTCTTTCTGATGGCTGTTCAGTTCGTCCCTTGTGGTGCTTCCTGGCTTCGACAAAGTTATCAACAGGGTTCTTATGGCGCCGTTTCTTCTGCTTCTTGGGCGATGAAAGGTCACCACCTTTCTTCTTTGATGCATGAGCCTTAATTGCTGCAGAGTAATCAATAAGGTCCGGTTTGGCCACTACGAAGAAGACAAAAAGTGAGAAAGCCGAAAGGAAAAAGAATTTGAAGTACAAAAAGGTCAAGTGTTCTTACTAGTTTTATCGGCTGCTACATCTGATGGAGTTCTTGCACTCATCCTTTCGACAATTGTGTCATGGGCCACGTGGTATGTGTTAAAGTACAATTCCCACCAATTGGCGAAATTTGGGCTAGCCAAAAAGCAAGGAGTGAAGCCGACAAGATTGAAACGGCTAAGGGAAGCAAGGTTCTTTGACACGAACCTATTCAACACCGTCTTACAAGAAGACTTGAAATCCATTAAGTGGCCATGGTGAAATTCGTGAGATACTGACGCAAGCATGGGAGGAGGTAATCCTTGGCAAAGGCCGAACTGCCTCGACACACAGTTTAGGTAATGCAAGAACACTTCTTTTTCCTCATGGGTAGTAGAGTCGGGTAAACCACCAAATAAAACCCTTTGACTTAAATAATGTCCCCAAAGGACATCATTTAACTGCCTCGCTGCAGCATTTGAACCCGGAAAAGGAATACAAAACCAGTCAGGCCCGACAGCTCTTTCTACAAAAGGAGAAAACTCAATGTCCTCAGAAGACATGGTAATGTTGGCAAAAATCTTCATGAAGTGGAGAAAGGTGTTGGTACGAGACGACAGCACAGGAACTTCATAATTCGCCGCCAAACAGCCATAATTGAACTTGAAAGGACAAATGCTATTGTGTGCAGACACCATATGACGTTTCAAAATGGCATTCAACAATAAATGCAGAAGCCAAGTAAGACCTACCACATTAGTCACTTGTTGCTTGTGAAGTCTAATGGTGTCGAAAACATGGCTTATGGTCGAATACAGTTTGGCCAAGAGAAGTTGGCTGAGAGCCACTTGTCTTTCTTCATGCAGGATCGTGGCTAAGGGCACCAGAGACTTGTTCACTTGTCGAGATTTGGTGCAAAAAACGAAAGCACTAAGCCACACTGTGAGAAATTCGACATGTTCCTCATTGCTAACTGTTGGGTTATCTCTGTACTTGTCCAGACGCGCCTCGACGTAGTTGCTGAAAGCAAAAGACCCCTCACTAATTTGTACAATGTCATTGGGTTTGCTTTCGACAGTTAACAGTTCTCCATCAGGACGAAGGCTGGTCAAAGCGGCAACATCAAAAAGGGTGGGAGTCATCATGCCGTATCGGAAGTGGAAGTAATTGGTTCGACGACACCAGAAGTAACATGCGGCGCCAAAGAGTCCATCGTCGTAATGAAGATTGCAAGTTGTCAGAATAAGAAGGTCTTCAAAACCGACCCTTTTCCAAGATTCTCTCTTGTGAGGCCGAAGCCTATCATACCACTCAGTAAACTTGGTGAATGGTTTCACATTCCGCAGAACTCTACGAGAATGCTCTTTGTCGAAGTGGCAAGTGTAAACGGGATTAAGCGTGGCCACGGGACCAGTTGCACTAGGATTGGAAAGTGGAAAGTTGATACTCATGACAGGGTCACGAGATTCTGCTACAGTCATCAAAGGACCCAAGAAAGCAAGAGAGGGGTTAACAGGTACGCCATCGGCAGACATGAAGGAAGTCGCAGGAATGATCAAACTACGTTCGTGATATGGAACTTCCAAGTCAATTTCGGGATCAAGAACGCCTTGGATTGCCATGTTGAATGTAGGGTTTTGAAAAGGCGAAAAAAGGGTTTCAAGTTATAGAAAGAGAGGATGCAGTGGCAAACAAGAAAAGATAAAAGGGGGATAATGATTAGCGATCAAGTTTAAATAAGAAGTGAAAAGACGTGTAAGACCAACACAATGGTCCAATAGAAAGCGTCAGTTCAAAAAGATAAACTCGCCGTTTCAGAATCCTACTGATGAAATGACATTTCGAAAAGATACAATTTTTGGTATCCTCTGAAAAGACACGTCGCACACCAAAACTTGGGGGGCCTCTGTTTACGGGAAATTGAAATCGACAAAAGGTTGCGAATGTCGGATGCATAAGTGACGTCGACGGAAGTGTACTTGAACGTTTTTGTTCAAAAGTGACTTCGAAGGAAGTGTACGTGCAATCCGACAAAAGGGGTAGATTTCGACAAAAGGACTGCGTCGACAACATAAGTGATGTCGAAGGAGGTGTACTTAAGTGGCATGACTTAAAAGTGACTTCGAAGGACGTGAACGTGTGTCGACAGAAGGAATGGTGGAGACAAGAGGCCTACGTCGAAGGAGTAATGGCACAAGGAAAGAGGAGTCAGAAACGTCCAATCAGTATTGGGAACGGCAGAGTAATTATGGAGGCATTTAATGCAACTTGTGGCTATAAAATCCTCAGTTTTTTTTATCAAGAAAGGCCACGAGTTACAATGAGAAAACTTAAAGAATGTCTTCATGATTTCTGGAAAGAGGAAAAACGATTCACATTCCACATAAACGTGAGTTCATCAAAGGATAAACATGTGGGATTAAGGTATTCGGGTGAGGACAGGGAAATGAAGGGATGTTTTCCCCGAATACCACATTTATCCTCTTGAATAGTGAAAGGATAAACATGGGGGATTACGTAGATTCCACTTCCGATGTTTCAGGTTAATGTTAAGAACTCCGAATTGGAGGAAACAATTAACCTGATAAATAACCATTGGAAAGGTCTTTGTAATCCCATAGGTCAAGGTTTGTGTCCTGCTAGGATCGACTAAGGCCACCTTTCCTATTAAAGAGTTAAAGGAAAACAAGTCCTTTGATGGCATTCTACTAGAAATGTCGGGGGCATGTTTTTGATTGAATTTTGGTGAAACAACGTTCAATTAGATTACATGTCACCAATATCAATCGAATGCGTCAAAGGCCGACAGCGGGTCGAAAGCTTATTTCAGCGATAGCCCTGTCTGTCGAAAGGAGCTTGGTGTCGGGCGATATCTGGAGCACAACAACGTCAATGCTTCGAGCAACAAAGAGACTTAGACAAGAGTCAAAGGTTGCAGGATGTTAGTCGAAGGAAGTATCAGCAAAGATGTCACCACGGAGTCCGACAAAAGTATCCACTAAGCCCAAACCACGACGTGGGCAGTTACATCGTGGGGGATAGCGTAGTGGGCAGTTATCAAAAACGTGGGTTATGCAGTTGTGCAGAACGTGCAAAGTAGCTTTGTAAATAGTTTTCGGATTCTTATAAATAGGAAGTCCTTAGTTTGTAATCGATGTCGGTTGCTAGGTTAACACATCAGGCTAAAAATCCTAAACGTCTCACACAGAGCAGACAAACGGAGAAACGCCATTGTAAAGAACCTCAGCCTTCCACCCATTTAAATTCAATGCAATCTTTACGTTTCCAAGCAATTTTAATTATGTGCAATTTACATTACCGCATATTTTAATCGTTTTCCTTTTCAATTCCAAGTCATTTACATTACTGCACTTTTTAACTCCGCCGCATCGTGTTCTTGGTGTCGGCTTTGTTTTTACTTGCGCTTACTTTCACGCACGAATATCCAAAAATACCAAAAAAAAAAAAAACGGTCAAGTTCCTTCACAAGATTACCATATAACCTGTCGTTACCCACTCCCCACATCTCACCGTTAGTTCGGCAGGCGTCGGACGAAAAACCCGCAAACAGTTCCTTAACTAACTTTGGAGTCACTCTCAAACTTGGTTGATTGAGAGCAGTTAGATATGTTTGGAGTGAGAAGGAGATACAAGCCTAGTTATAGAGTAACACCGCAGTGAGAGAAAGTTCTAAGTGAAAACAACTGAGGCTTCTTGCGTAACAAGCGAAAGAGAGAAATGGCAGCGAGAGACGAAGAAGGAAAAGGGAAACGCAAGGCTGTTGATGATGACGAGGAGCCTTTATTGTCTGATGATTCAAGCGGCAATGAGACCGTATACTGTCAATGCAGTGAAGAAGAAGGTGAAGAAGTTGTAATGAAGGAGTGTTCGTAAGTAACTACTCTCATCACTTCACTTAATCATAATGTATATTGATTATATTATGGACCTTCTAATGTATGTATGAACTATGAAGCAGCAACGATCAGAAGATGCAAGAAGTAGAAGGCTCTTCTTCCAGCTTCAACGCCAACAAGGCCAAGGCCATCATCATCATCGATGAGAACCCGTAACTTTTCTTTTTTCCTTCCTCTTTCAGTTCTTGCATAAGATTTTTTTGTTCTTCGATCTTTTACCCAAACAAAAATATGTGATCATATTGATTTGATTTTATGCTGCACAGTTCTTTATCCTATAATAATATATTTATTAAATATCAACACAATTGACAAGATGACGGTTACTTTTGTCTTTTGCTTAGCAATTCAATGACTCAACACCAATATTTTTTCTTTTGATCTGCACATGATCTATGGTTCGAAAGATTTTTCTTTTTTCCCGCTTGTATATGCCCCACCTTTTCTTCAAGTGATATTTTTGGAAATGGGTTGCAACTTTTTTTTTCAATAGCCGGCTTTTTCTGATTTTTTTTTTTTTTTTGGTTAGGAAGTTGCCCTGTTATTTCCCCGTGAATAATTCTTGGCTTGTTAGTTTCAACACTTCTTAAGTTTGGCTCTTCTCAAGACAACTATGGAACTTGGCAAATCTGAAATCTTGCGTGGCCCACCCTTGTTATCATATACATTATTGTTCTATCAAATTTTTGTTGCCCCATTATATTGTTTATAATAATACGGAGCAATAAATATAATAAATAAGATCTAGTATGCTTTTATTTTGGTTGAAAAATTGATTTTTATGTAATGGAAATGCATGAATTTATGAGGGTGCTCTGTTAAATATAATAAACAAGATCTAGCATCGTTTTAGTTTGGTTGAAAAACTGATTCTTTGGTAATGGAAATGCATGAATTTATGAGGGTGCTCTGTCATTTTTTCTTTCGCGAGTCTTTTAATTTCAACTATTCAACAAATTTGGTTCTCCTCAATCTAGTGAGTTTTTTTACCCATCCCACTCATATTGTCTTAGTTGGTCTGTAATTCAAGCCATATCAGGGGCATGTATTAAGAACATAACAAGTAGATGATGAAGATAGTAAATTGTATAAGACATGAATAATTCTTCATTTTTTATCTTATCTCTTTTTTTTTTTTTTTTTTTTTGTGTGTGTTATATGCTTTTTATGTTTGTATGTACTAATATCACACACTGTTCTATCAACTTGTGCGAGAAGAAGCCAGCTGAAGAAGGAAGCAGAAGTTGGAGGCTCTTCTTCCTCCAAGGGCTCTAAGAGGTCTAACGTCATCACTCGCAGGTAACGGAATTACTTTATGAATTTTATGTTTATTATCTTAATTAACTTATAATAATATCTGGTAAATTGTAATCATATTGCTATATCAGTTTAATGTTTATTATCTTAGCTTGTAGTAATAACATTGGTATGTATTAAATCTCATGTGAGAAGGATCAAGAATGAAGCAGGAGAAGCCAAGACACAAGGACAAGCTGAAGTCTCTTCTTTAGGGGCCACTAACAACATGGGTATTCCTTCTCCACCTGTCTGGAAACGCACTCTTCAAGGAGGATATATCACCACCTTATCTGGCATCCCTGGTTTTCGTCAGCTTCCTCTCTGACAGACCCTGGCAACAAACAAGTCAGAGCACAAATGTTGGAGTTGTTGAACCATCAGACTCTGAAGGTGAAGAAGAAGAAGAAGAAGGTAAACTATATATATTTTTCTTCTCTGCTCATTCTCATAATCTGGCTACTATATGTATGTTTCTATCAGTTTTATTATATTATATATGCTGCAAGCTGATGTTTGCCTTTTGAATTTTGGTTACATTCTAATTTTGACAATTCCAATTTCTATCTTGTACTATTGACTGACCTTCCTCATTAGTTATGGGCTTCTTATGATTTTGATATGAACATAATGTGGTGCTAGTCTATTATTGTTGTGCCACTAGGTGAGTGCAGAGCAAATCATCTTCTAATATCACAAACTCCCTCATTTTTATTTCAGATAGTGAAGCTTCCGATTGAAGGATTTGAACAGCACAATAAGGTCAATGAGAAGATCAAATGAAAGGATATCAAGCTGGCCTTATTAGACTTTAGCTATTATTCAGCAACACATTTTCATTTTTGGCATGACTTTTAATATAGTAACTAGCAGATAAATTTGCCTGGTTCTGGTGCTTGAAATCCTACAATTTCTTTGTAAGCATGCATATCATAGTGACAACTGACAAATTGTTGAATTGGAAACAAACCGTTAATATGCTCCTAGCCTATTATGAAAGTACTGATGAAATTTAATTCATGGATAACCCATTTAATTGATACTATAAATTGCAAGTTATACCCTTTGATATTTATAAACCTTGGAGTTTATAAATGAGCACATAACTCCCTGCATTTTGCAATTCGTACAGCACACACGTTCTGTCAGAATAAGTCCCGACCAAGACCATGTACACTTATAGTAAAAAAAATAGATTGGGAGGGGCATTTTCGACCAAAAGTAAAAAATAAAAAATTAGGAGTTACAAGATGCCGGAGGAATCAGAATTGAGGAATCAAGTGTATCTCCAAGCCCTCTGGATGGAACACTACGCTTTACGAGGTTTTTTTTTTTTTTTTTTTTTTAATTTTTTTTAACACTGTCAAAGCCTCAAAGGTATAGCCGTATAGGTTAACATTCATTTCCGTTATTTTCCACCCCCCAAGTTGAAGTATGAAATTCGTCCCCCTTGTTTTCTAAGCTTTTTTTATTTCCAAATTTTTGTATTATGCAATTTTAATTTCTCTGTCAAGCTTTCATCAGAAAACGAACTAACGAAAGGTGGGTGACGAAAGCTATTTCCAATAGGTTTTTTTTTATATAAAAAAAAAATTGCATAATTGAAAGTTTAAGAAAAAAATTGTAATATACTCCATTCTTTTTCATATACGCAGCCCAGCCCAAAACCCATTAATATGTTATACTACATTTAACCCTTAAGTAATAACTTCCCCTTCTTCACTTCTTCTCTAACCTTGCCGCCTGCAACCTCTTCTCCTCTTCTCCAAGTTGCCTTTCTCTGGTTGGCCGCTCCGCTCACCGCTCCGCTGCTCCGCCGCTCACCGCTCCGCCGCTCACCGCTTTTCCCGCTCGGCGCATGGGGTATCTGCTTTTGTTTTTTTTTTTGGTTAAATTATAATATACACTTTAAGTCAATGTTGAATCTTTGACTATCTTTTGGAAAAATTTGCCAATGAAAATAGGAGATTTCTAATATGCAATCCAATTTTAGATTGTTGGCATGCAATCTTCTCATCAACCAATAGCAAGTTGCCACTTCATTCACTTGTGCCATGTCATCATCTCAAGAAGTCAAATGTAATTTTTTGCAATTTGGTCCAACTTAAAAAGTAAATTACAATTTTAGTCCTTTGTACCTAAAATTAATGTTGGATCAACTTAAAAAGTCAAATGAACGACTTGTTCACGAACTCATTCATCAGCGAGAAGCCGTTGCCGGAGCAAAACCCCCACCACCACGTGATCAAGATGGGCGGCGCCGGAGTCAACCTTGACAAGTTCTTCTCCGACGTGGAGGCCGTCAAGGAGGAGCTGACGGAGCTAGAAACCCTCCGTCACCGTCTCAAAACCTCCAACGAGCACAGCAAGACGCTCCACGCCGCCACCGCCGTGAAGGACCTCCGATCCCGCATGGACGCCGACGTGTCACTCGCTTTGAAGAAGGCGAAGGTGGTGAAGCTGAAGCTGGAGGCTCTGGACCAGTCCAACGCCGCGAACCGGAGCGTGCCGGGGTGTGGGCCCGGTTCTTCGTCGGATAGGACGAGAGTCTCGGTGGTGAATGGGTTGAAGAAGAAGCTGAAGGAGGCTATGGAGAGCTTTAATGAGCTGAGGATGCAGATCTCGTCGGAATATCGTGAGACGGTGCAGGGAAGATATTTTACGGTTACCGGCTAGAATCTTGATGAGGATACTCTTGACGTTTTGATCTCTTCAAATTGGATTAACGTTGGACTAAAATTGTAATTTACTTTTTAAGTTGGACCAAATTGCAAAAAATTACATTTGACTTCTTGAGATGATGACATGGCACAAGTGAATGAAGTGACAACTTGCTATTGGTTGATGAGAAGATTGCATGCCAACAATCTAAAATTGGATTGCATGCTAGTAACTCCCATGAAAATAATAGTTAATGTACTGTTTGGTTCTTAAGATTTTATATTAGGTCTTCAATTCCTAGAATCCTAGCTCGTTGTGATTTGAAGATAGACTAGAAAAGCTTTGAAGTGGAATTATTTGCTGTAAATTGATGACCTATTTTCATAACAGAGCCAAGTTTTATTTGATATTTTTGAATAAATTTATATTTTTGTTAAATGGTCTGATTAGATCGGACCGGACTGGACCAGACCATTCAAGAATGGTCCGATCTGGTCCGGTCTTTGTACATAAAACACATTTAGATTGGACCAGACCGGACCGATTAAATTTAATCGGTCCGATCTCTAATATAGCCAAAAGACCAGCCGGACCGGACCGTTACACCCCTACTTATTTATCATAATCTCTTTTTCAACTCAAAAA
Source organism: Crotalaria pallida (assembly GCA_037953625.1). Taxonomy (NCBI): domain Eukaryota; kingdom Viridiplantae; phylum Streptophyta; class Magnoliopsida; order Fabales; family Fabaceae; genus Crotalaria; species Crotalaria pallida. The sequence continues at coordinate 161,368,450 of CM075650.1, forward strand.
TCGTTCTCTCTTTTCAATAATAATTGTATAAGGATTTTATATTCAAAATATCACAAATTCCTTATTATTTAGTCACTTTTTAAAACTTGTGCATAACCTTAACTATATATGAACAAAACTATTTCTTTGATTTTTTAAGTTATTTGTTTGTTATAAAATGGTCCCTCAAGTTTTTTTTTTAAATAATCTTTTAGATATACTTCCATTAGCACTATTATCCCCATCAAATTTTCCATCTTCTATCAATTTTTTCTAACAAAATTCTATTTTTCCGTCAATATTTTCCTACAAAACCATATTTAATAAGAAATCATTCAAATTCCTCTCTTTCCAAAAAATTTTCTTTCAAACAAACAAAAGGTTTATGTGCCCAGCTCTGTTCCCAACGGGTCTTCTTCTCTTCTATTCCCCCTTGCCTTTATTTTCAAATTTTGGTTTTAGGCTCAGCCACGAGCGCACATAATAATAATAATAATTATAATTATTATAATTATTATTATTATTATTATTATTTAACAAGTGTGTTAATCTTTTAGTATATATGTAAAAATTACACGTACATCTAAATGTTAGCACACTAGATAAAAACATTCATACTCTAGAATAATGCAATATGTAGTATCATTTTATATTCTCACTACCCCTCGAACATATGAAAGATATTTTGAAAAAAAAAATATTAGAAATGTCAAAAATCAAAATCGACTAAAAAATCAAAACCCTTAAATATTATAGTGACGCATGGGTTCTTTTTTTTTTTTATAAAGTATGCATGGTTTTTTTATTGTCATGTAAAGTAAACAAGCTATATAAAGTTTTTTTTTTTTTTAAATATGGTTTTTTTTCCTTGTAAACTTAACTAGTTTGGTTTCACTCCTTCTATTTTTTTTCCTTTTATTTTTCAAAAATTTTGTTTTGATCCTTGTATGGCAACGTCACAATTGTTCATGTAAGCAATTAATAACACAAGTATATTGCATATTTGCATGTTGGTGTTAGCCATGTCATTGACCAAAATCAAAATTTTTGAAAATAGAATGATAAAAAAAAAAGAAATGAAATCATGACTCGTTACTTCTTCAAGGACCAAAAATGTTCCACTTTCAAAAAAAAAAAAAAAAACTTGAGGGACCACTTTGGAACAAATAAACAACTTAAGGGAGCAAATGAATAGTTTTGACAAAATTGAAATAAAATAAGAATATACTGAAAAATTAAATTTGGCATTTCTTAAAGTATTAAATTAATTGTTTTTAATACAAGATTCCTATTTTAAAATTATTCTCCTCGATCCTAAGAGTTGTAATTAATTAAAAAAATTCTATTAACAGGGTAATATATTTTTTAACAAGGATATTACATGTTTAAAGTTGCACTCATTTCAAATATCATTTTAGTGACATAAAACTTTTCCAGATTATAATTTATTTGGATATGCAAAAGATGACAAATTAAGTGATTCTGGATTATACTCGAATTTACCACCTGTTATATCGAGTATGTCAATTTTTTCTTGTTTGTCATTTTTGTATCAACTATGATGAATTAGACCAAATTCAAAATCATTAAAACGAGATGGGTCATGAGACTGATTGGTTCTTCTCACCCATTATTATACTAACACTTGCGGAAGGAAAATCAACGCGATCTTATTATTGACTGAAATTCTCATTGATTGGACTGTGGGAAAACATATTAAGTAAACGATTAGATATTGAAGCCATACAGATCGAAAACCTCAACCCTCAACCTTTATATCATAATTCTTGAATAAAATAATTAGTTAATGAATAATGATGCAACCTTATGAGTGTTTCATATTTGTTCATATTTATTGACTGATTATAGAAAGAAGCCAAGAATAAATTAAACTATGGATTACTTGAATGTATTGGCAATTCAGAGTAGATTAATGTTAAGTCAAAACCTGAAAAAATGAATGAAAATAATTTGCGGTATTGATTGAATTAGATCAAATATAATATCAAATTCAATTAATAGGGGTTCTTAAAGCAAAAATTCAGTGTTTAATTTCCAACATGATTGTTGTGTGATTGTGTGAATGAAAAAAATATTTTTATTGATAGAATTAGAATTCATTTTGATGATTTGTTTTTCATTAACAATTAAGTTTTCTATGATATGAGAAAACCCACGATCCATAAAAAATAGAAAAATTGGAAAATACTTTCTCATCGTAGCATAAAGTTATGCCGGTTTGTAAAAAAATTGAGAGGCATAAATAAGGGTGTAAGTGATCCGGTTTTAAATCGCGAGATTGCTTAGATCGGACCAAATCGAACGGAAAAATATAATCCAGTTTAGTCTCACGGTCCGGTCTGATCTCAAAATTTTCAGACCATTGTAATATGGTATGGTCCGTGGTCTCATTATTTTTGAGACCACTAAAATTGGACCGGATGGATTAGTTAAAAATTAAAAAAAAAAAAAAAAAAACAGTAAAACACTATAGAAAAGCCATTAAAGCCTCCTCTTTTTTGTGGCACACTTATTGAATTTGGTAGAGCTGTTTGATATTTGAAGCTTCATTGCACATACTACGTAAGTATTCCTCCTTCTTTATCTAGGTTCTTCTTCTACATGAGATACCGGTTGATCTTAATGTTCTTGCTAGAGTTGACCTTTTGCGGCTTCTAAGAAAGGAATGTGAAGAGAGCGAGGGGTGCCACTATTATTCATGCAACACATATATTTGACGGTCTTGAAGATTGGCCAACAAATATTGTATGTCTAAGATCCATTCTAAACTGTGCTAAATAAACTGGACCGCATCAAATTGAACCGTTCATGAACGATCCGATTTGGTTCAGTCTTTGAACATAATAAATATTTAATTGGATCAAATCATATAAATTTAATCAATCTGATCTCTAATATCCATCAAAGATCGGATCGAACCGAACCGTTACAGCAAAAACATGAACATGGAGTGTTTAAACCTTAGGAGTGGGTTACAACCCTTTAATATTCCCTTAGCTTATTTCCTACTACATTCTCTTTATTAGGCATTAAAATAAATAGCTCCTAAAAAATTGACAACTATTATTTTAATTTAAGAATATATTATAAAATAGTAAAAATATGATAAAAGAAATGCAAACAAAAAATTGACATAATACAGTAACAATAAATAATAATGTACTTCTTTCGTCCCATTATCTTAGTAAAAAAAAATGTAAGAAAATTTGTCTCATATCAAAGTAAAAAAAATAAATGAAAAATCTTAAAGATTCTATAAGTAAGGAAAACATATTTTAAAGATTTTTTTGAAGGCAACATTGCAATATGTATTAATTGAAATGATATGAAAATTAGTGTAATATCAATTTGTAATTTGTAATTAATGAGTGAATCATGCATTATATTAAACAAATACTCTCTTATTTTCATTGATTTGTTTAACTTTTACCAACATAATGAGACTGATGAAGTATATTGTAATTATGATTGTGCAATCAATTTATTAAAGGGTCTTCCTAGGACACTTGTTAAGATTACTAAAGATAAAAAAAATTACAATAAATCAACATTATTTTCTCTCTCGAAAACCTCAAAAGTTGCACTTTTTAATACTTATTTACTATATTTGGTTACTTAACAAATATCCTTAAGTGCCCTTAGCATTTTTCGTTAAATATGGAGTAACATTTTTCAATAACAAATTAACAATTTACATATTTTTGTGCCCAAAATGAAGAGTGATGTTTGAGCCTTTGAGGAGAAAATCAGAAGATTGATCTGGTATCAATTGCTTCCTGAACTAATTCTTTTGTGTGTTGATGATATCAAATCCTTCCCTTCCAGTTACACTGTGCATTTTAAAATGCTCTCCCCGGCCATTCTTCACCATTCCACCCCTTTCTATGGATTCCACTGGAGCTTATAAAACCAAGAAAGAGCACACCTCTCTTTCATCACAAACATCCCAGGTAAGAGTCAAATTCATTTTTAGGCTACTCATTTATCTTGGTAAGCTCTTGTAAATAAAGGTCTGCAATTGTAATTGCGATTGGAATATTGCAATTCTGGGAGTTAGTAACATTGGTATTCATGCAATATATACAACGAAAATATAATTGATGGCCATTTTTTATTTATTTCATCACAGGATCACTCCTCCCACCTAAACAGTATAAGTATAGGTCCAATAAGGTATAGCCACTTGAATTCTACAATTTATTTTTTTTATGGCTGCATGATTTGCTGACTTACCAAATTTGCTTTAAATATTTCAAAGTAATGTTGCTGGAGGCACGAAATTGAGTCATTTGTCAGAGGAACTCAACAGGGTTCATCTAGAAATGCCAGAAAACTTGCAAGATGTTGAAAATACTTCTTTAGAATCTTTGTTTGATTTTGAAGATTATAGTGCAATCATGGACGCAGAGAACTTGTGGGGAGATGGTTATGAGGTACAAATCAAACTTATTATTTATTGTCTATCGATCACTTGATTCGATCACTTGATTTTCTTATAAATTACATTTTCTTCTAGGTCAATAATTATAGGCTTGGATATTGTTTTTAATTTTCTCATAGCAAATGTATTCTACATGCTCTTTTTTTACCAGTGATGCAGTGGTGGTAAAAAAAAAAATAAATAAAAAATTACCATTAGTGTATTCATCGACATAGAATCATGACAAATTACTATTAGTGTATTCAATAATGTTATTTGCATTATAAAAATTTCATCCAATATAATGAATTGCCAGCATGACTATCATATATTTTGTTCATTGATGAGTCTGGTAAAAAATTCTTTATACAAATGAATAATCAAATTATTGTCAGTGTAGGATAGTCAAGATATCCATGAGCTTGGATGTGGCATCCAATATGCAGAAGCTGCACCAACTTCTCATGCAAAAATTATGTCTCCACTTCCTACCCACATTCCAAAAGAGTACTCTGTATCATTAGCCCCCTCCTGTGTGAAAAGTTCTGAGCTTAGATTAAGTGCCCTGCATTTAAATGCTGCCCCACCTTCCACAACTACAGGGTCAACAGAGGGTTTGACCAACAAGAGAATGAAATCATATAAGTTGGTAATTTCACCATATAAGCCTGGGAATCCTACAGTAAGTGTTAGCACTATGAATGAGAGCTCAAGATTTGATGATGCAAATTTTGTCACCTCTAATTCTTCTAGCATGTTACAACCTTTCACCTCCTCATCATACCCTGAATTTGCAAGTGTTGGTGATGATAACAAGAAAACAAGCCCTGCAGATCATGCCAGGAATTCTAAGAAATTCAACCAAACTACCAATGCACAAAAGTAAATAATATCAATCTTTTGTTTTTTTCCCTCATAGTTATTCATTATTTACTAGCTTCAAAATTTTAATTAGATTTAATTTCTTAGTTTGTATGTCATTTTACTCTTTTGCTAAATAGGTCTTTACACCATTACTAAAAAAAGTGTTCCCTCATATGCATAAAAAATATAATTAGATATTTAATTCACGTTTTTATTATTTTTGGGAACAAGATGGAAAATTGTATGAAGGTCTTAGTTACAAATGTTCTATATCTTCAAGGACCAATTACAATTTTTTTAAAACTTTAGGAACCTGTTTGAATTTTTCCAAAATAAATACGGATTTAGACAACATTTTAACCTGTTAATATTTGTTCTTTAATGTTTTGTTAAATCACCCTATTATGCATTGCTCTTTTTCAACAAATCAAGACCAATTACTATTGACACCGAGGACTCTCAACAATGTACTTGTAAGAGAAGTGCATGTGCGAAATTGTAAGTAAATGTTTACATTTTATAGTATCTCACTTTTATATATATATATATATATATATATATATATATATATATATGCTATGCTAGCATTTGAAATGTATCATTTAAATAATTAAATGTAACTTTGATGTGGTTTCTTTGCAGGTACTGTGAATGTTTGGCTGCTGAGCTTTATTGTGGCAAGAACTGTTCTTGCCTTGGCTGCTTAAATAGACCAGAATTTCGAGAAGAAATTCATAAAGTTAGGCAAGAAATTATATCCCATGATCCATTTGCATTTGCTCCCAAGATTGTACAAAATGTCACTAATATTCCCCCAAATAATAAGGTGTAAGATCGTCCAACTCTATACATATTATTTGTTTATCAAAGTAAAAAAGAATGACGATGAATTTAATATAGAATATTTTTACCATGGAACCAAATTTTCGATGGTTGCACAACAATCTCCTAAATAAACCAATAGTTGATTGATACGTCAGCTAATGAAATTTTAAAGCACTGTCATGTCAGCTCATATTAGTTAATTTGTCAAACAATCACTGGTCCACTAAGGGATTGTTTTGCAACCATCCAAATTTTGGTTGCATGAAAGTAATGGTATTTAATGTATTCTTTGCTGTGGTGAATGTGGATGGCAGGGATGTGAAAATTCGTATGACAAGAAAACAAGTCAAGATAAACAAGGTAAATTGCAAAATATATAACTTAATGTTAATTTGTTTATCATCATTTCACTCTACCAATAAATAAATGCCTTCTTATTTCATGTAACTATTTAAAACTGCTTAAATAATTGCTAAGCAACTAAATTGCACGTACGTAATTGAAGTGATTCATAAATATATTTTTGGATTTCAGATGATTGGAATAAAGAAAGGGAGAGGAGGAGAGATGAAGAAGTGCAAAGACTGTCACCACCTAAAACACCATCTTTGCTATGCTGCGAGTAAAATATCCCTTCCACTTTAACCAATTGATTGACTAAATATATTAAAGGCTTATTTATGTCAGGTGTCCCTGTAGTTTGCACCTATTTTGTCAGACGCCCTTTAACTTTATTTTTCAACAAATATATCCCTACAGTTTGCTCCGGCGAGCCATATACCCCTGCATGTCATTTCCGGCCACCGGTGCTGACGTGGACCGCCGGAGTCAGCAAGTGGTAAAAATAGGAATCCTTGTAGTTTGAGTCTTTTTTGTCAGATACCCCTATATATAACTTCAAAAATTCATATATTTTAAACCGTAAGTCCAAAAATTACAAATTTTATGTCAAAATGATCGTATTGAAATATAGAATTTTAAAATTTAATTATTTTATTTTTATGGATAGTTTTGTAAAAAATTGTTTTTTGGGCAATTTTCTATACGAATTTTGAATTTATGAATTATTAAAAATAATTTATGAATTGGATTGAACTAGTTTTTATTGTAGTTTGAGAAACATAAAAATCATGAGTTTTGACTATGTCAGTCTCCGATGATTTTAAATTTAGTTTTTTTTATAGCTTTTTTTTTAGTTTTTTACAATTTATTTTTAAAAGCCAAAACTAAGATAAAAACCCACCGCCACCACCACCACAGTCGCCGCCTACGTCGGCGCCACCGGTGGTGGTGGCGATGGCGGTCGGTTTTGACAAGTGAAGATGGGTTTTGGGTTTAAGAATTTTATATATATATATATAATTAAAATTTATAATTTGTCTAAAAGTACAAAAGGACTAAATTACAATAATCTAGTTTTTATGTTGGACTAAATTGCAAAACTTAATTTTGACTAATTTAAGTAATGATGTGGCATACATGTCTTAGGTGGCAAAATTTTATTGGTTTAAGAATGGATTGCATGGCAACCATTCAATTTTTGATTGCATTTTAAAAATTTCCTATATAATATACAGCATGGCTGATGCTTCTGCATGGGATTGGAAACGTACTCCACGGGGACATATTATCACCTTATTTGGTGGTCGTCTTCATCCACTTCGTTCATCAATGCCATTTGCACCAGTGTCCACAAATCCCAAGAAAATTGTGCCTTCTTTTCCTCCAACAACCCCTTCCACGGTCGACTCGAAAGACAGAGGCAAAGGTAATGGTGACCTTGACCATGAGGAGAATTCTGGTGATGGATCCAGAGAGCCAAAGAAAAGATTACGATTATGATATTTTTCATTTATGTAATGAGAATAAAAAAGCTTCATGAAAATTTCCTTCACTTCTTTTTTTTCTTTGAGAATATATGCTATTTTGCATTTTTTTTTTGGGGGTAAAGGTTTTTACCACCCTACTCAACGGTCAATATATAAAGACTAATATTTATAGAGATTATCAAAGTTGGAGTAGTGACAATGAAAAAGTGATATTGATTCTTTAATTACTACCAAGTATTTGAAAAATTGTTAGAGCGATACAACTTCAATAATTGAGATTGATACACGATTGAAGGTGATAGGATATTAGGTAAATATAATGATTAAAAGGATTATAAGTTCTATTTGGAGAAAAGGTATAGGATAAATATTTATTGGTTCAAAAAATTAAGTAAGTCTTATTGTTTTATTTTATTTCTAGAATGTTCATCTCTTTTAGGATGATGTCAATTATGTAGTCCTTATTATTTTTAGGGTCTACTGCTACTTTATTATATAAGCATTGTAATTTTTATTGAGGGATCAAAGAATGAATCAATGAAATATTTCCCTCTTATTTTTCTTCTCTTTTCTCTAAATATCTTCCTTCTCTCTGAAATTCTTTTCATCCTCTCCGTTAATTCTTCTAATTCCCTTACAGAAGGATGGGGTAGTATATATGAATGGGAAGCCATTGGAGAGCTAGTAGGTGCCGTTGTGCCGACATCATTTATTAAATTTAACTACTATTAACATGTCTCCAAAGTAATTAATAAAGCATTTATGATCCCAACATTATTAATTTATATACTGCTACCTCCGTTCCTAATTACTGTATAAGGTCCTTTTGGAAGATTTTACGTCCCATTAAAAAAGTGGAATAATTTAGTTAATTATATTGGAAATGTGAACTTTTGATATGTATTTTCAAAATTACCCCTATTAATATTATTGGGAATCTAAAAAGTGTTAAATAAATAGGGGTGTTTGTGGAAAAAAATAATTAATGTTCATTGAAAATTGGGTAAAAGATCTCATAAATAGGGACAAAATAAAAGTATTAAGAAAACCTTATAATTAGAAACAAAGAGAGTATGTTTTTCAAGCAATACTAACCAACAAGCGCATAGATCAGCTAGCAATGAGCTGTTTTAACTTAACTTGAGATCTCGGGTTCAGGTTCTAGGAACGCAGCCACATCGAAATTTGATGAGGAGAGTTCGAGCATGAATATCTCCTATGAATGAAGATAAGAAAAACTTGAACAATATTATCTCAAACATGATTATTATCTCCAATAAAATAAAGGGTTATGCTAACAAGTGCTTTAAGGACATTGTTTAAGCATTCCAAAACAAGTAAATCAATATTGAAAACTTAAGTTCAACATTTCTCGATATATTAAATGCATCATTTTCTAAGATAAATATACTTTTTTTGCTTGTTTAAACAATGCCTTTAGGACATTTGTTAGCATTTTCCTAAAATATATAATGAATACCTTTAGTTTATACAATAAAAGAAATATGATTCACATGACACAACCTGTGCAAGCTAAGATTAACAAAATCATACCTCTCTCAACTTTAAAGATTTTACTATTTTTTTAATAATTTTTTATTATTGATAATATATCTAACCTAGTAATAATTAAATAATTTAATTTTATTGGATTTGGGTGGATGGAAAAATTGAAAACTGATCGGTTTTCGGTTTGTATTTTGACCGGACCGAGTAGTAGTACTCTTTTTTGTCCAATATACAGGGCATCTTCTGGAAGAAATTTTTCTTCATATATAGGGCAATTTATATTTCTTATATATTATTAATTAGTTTTTCTCTTTTTTGCCCTTATTAAATGTTTTGACTAACTATGTCTTTTTATTCATTAATGAATGTGAACTTTCCAAGTAAAGTGGATGGTAAAATTGTAATATTACAATATATTATCATAAAATTCACAAAACTAACCACTTTTCTTGATCCAGAAAATACGGTTAATTATGATCTATATATAGGACCGAATGAAATACTCCATTTGGTCCTATATATAGGGCATACTTAACCGTATTCCCCGGACCAATGAAAGTAGTTAGTTTTGTGAATTTTATGAGAATATATTGTAACAATACAATTTTACCCCTCCACTTTACTTGGAAAGTTCACATTCATTAATGAATAACAAAAAAATATAGTTAGTCAAATCATTTAATAAGGGCAAAAAAGAGAAAAAACAATTAACGATGCATAGGAAATATAAAGTGACTTATATATAGGATCAAAGATTTCTTCTAGAAGTGCCTTATATATAGGACCAGAGGGAGTACTAGTTAGAAAAGCTGAAATTCCTATCCTACCCTCTAATCCCTTAACAGTTACAGTACTACAGAGGAGAGAACCGTCTGAGACTCACTCACTCGCTCACTCCCCGTCGTCTCTCTCTCACGACGAGGAGCCACCGCTCACCGTACCATGGAGGTATAGTAACACTCCCTCCTCTCCTCTCTCACTCCTTTCTTCACTTTGCTGCTGTTAACCGTTTTTCTTTTCTTTTCTTTTGTTTTGTTGACAGAATTTTATGCAAGATGACGATAATCGTTTGGATATTACACGAGCTCGATGTAACTTCTTTCTCATCCTAATCCTCGTTTTTTCGCTTTGCACGTTTTCTACTCTCAATTCCATTCCATTCTTCTTCTTCTTCTTCTTTTTTTAATTTTTTTAATTTTTACTTATTTTCAAATTACAGTTGGAAATTTGCTTAAAAGACACGCGGATTTGGCCGAGCGTCTTTCTAGGTAATCATCCACTACTTTTTTTTTTTTTTAATGAAGCATCGATGAATGAATGAATGAATGAATGAAGCTTGTGTTTGATTAAGCGGAGTGTTCAATTTCATGATTCTATTTCTAACTGCTCTCTTTGTAAGTAGTATTTTGATCACAAACCATAACTAATTAGGGTCCAAAAACACAAAAGAAAACTCCGTAAAAATAAAAAAAAGTGCTATAATTTCTGTATTCAATCAAGGTTTATCTCAAGTTCGTTTTGATTTCTCTGCTGGATATCTTAATTAATCTACTACTGTATTGAAGGCGAATTTGAAGATTATTGTTTCAGAATGTCTGTTGTATATGCTCTATTGACATTAATTTTTTTTTAATTTTAATTTTTATTTAAAACATTGTTTGGTTGATAGGGATTCTGACAAGATAATATTTGAGCGTCTACGAAAAGAGTTTGAAGCTGCACGAGCTTCTCAAACGGAAGGTAGCTTTTGACTTCCAATCTCGGTAGATTCTTCAATAATTAATTTAATGGTCTAGTTGATAAGAGGATTATTTGCTCCACTGTTCTCTCCTTTTCCTTATATATTTGTTAAACATGTTTTCAATTTGTTTTGTTTTCCATGCATCCAATGCCTATTTGTATTTATGTGTGTTTCCATCCATCCATCCAATGATGCTGGGGGTTCACCGGTGATTATCATATCCCTGAAGTCAAATACTTTAATTTTAGCTGTGATGGTAATATTGACAGAAAGGCGATATACTACAGCAGATAATCATCGTCTGCAAGATTTTAATGTGAATTATAATTTATTCTCTAGATGAACAGCCATGGACTAATGAAAATTGTAATTCAGTCAGGTCAGGGTGAGAAGCGACTTATTCAGATTGGATGAATAGTAACTTAATTTTTCACTAAATGTAGCTAAGCCGATAGCTGAAGCCAAAATCAGTTCAAATTCATAGTGGCATCGTCTTGATCCTTCATCGATATCTTGGGATTCTATCCAGCATTATATGATTGATTATTTCTTACAGATATTCTTTTTGCTGGTTTCTTTTGTTACCTGCATCACTTTTATACTGATGTTTCACTTAACCAAGCTTGTCTTTAGCCTCATATTGCATTCCACCTATCGGTGTTCTCTATATCATAAGATATCATATGGACTAAACATTAATTTGGTCCTTTATATATTGTGTCATCAATTTACTCCCTCAACCATAGAAAATAACATCAATTTAGTTAGTGAGTAGTGTGTGTGCCTTCGCTCAAATTTAAGTTGATCTTTAATTCTTTATTTTGTTAGTCATCTATTGGTTGAAGTAATACTATCAAAAATCAAAATTTTCAGAGTATACTTTTTACCGGCAAGAATTAAACTGGACCAAAAACAACAAGATCGTAATCCTATTGATTGCTCATCATGTAGGCCATTTTATCATCGTTCTATTATCTTCTTCCTTAAAATTTATTTTAATATCCAAAAAATATGGCCACTATAATCTAAACAAGGGGAAATTTTTAGGATTTAATATTGGTTCACTTGATGTCTGATGAGATATTCTTTTGTAACATCTGAAGAGCCCACCAATTTCTTTTTTTCATTCTTTTTATGAAGTGTTTACCTTTTTTTTTTTGGGGGGTTGCAGAGATATGTTTAGAAGGGGAACAGTGGAATGATGGTCTACTAGCTACAATAAGAGAGCGGGTATGGTTATGCGATTGTGATCTTTTTTCACTTATGTTATGTTATTTTACTGTGATGGACTCCATAGTTATCAATTTGTTATTGAGTTTTATTGTTGATATTGATGATAATGCTTGACATATTAAAGTGTGTTTCTATCAGGTGCATATGGAGGCAGAAAGAAAAGCAATGTCTGGGGATGCTAACACATTAGCATCTCCCCAGGAAAAAATTACTTACAAAATTGGAAACAAGGTAAATAGTATATGCTACATGGCTGTATCAAGTTGATTTTCACTAATAGCAGACAATAATGCATTACTTGTAATTAAGAAGGTAATATTTTAAATATTCTAGACAGTAATTTTAGAAGAAAAGGTAGGCAGATGAGACGAGGTAGAAGATTAGAAGTTGGATTCATGGATGGGGTTTTGATTGTCATTTATTAATATGCATGTGTAACTTGTGTGTGATAGAAGTATAGAACTGTAAAATCTAGTGACTGGTGACTGTTGAGTGCTTAGAAAAGGAGTTGCATTATTGAAAGTGGATGTTAATCTATTATAATAGATGCTTCATGATACCAAAATTACTACTATTGCTTACTCATTTGTGTACAGATGTATAGACTAAGTAATCAATAGCATTTTAAATAATATGGGTATTATCTTATATAGATTGGACTGGGATGTTGGTTTTCATATTTGTTGCTGACTTTGAGATACCAATTATTGTTCAAAAACTATGAGCTGTGAGTACTAGTTTCTCTCTTCGACTTGCTGGGAAACACGTCCCATTGTAATTCTAGGGAAGAGTTGGTATTGTTCAGAAAATTGCATTATGGTCCATTTGGCTGGATCAGAATGCTTAATTCTCTATGGGTTTTTCTTTAACTTTTAACTTAAACTTGTGATGAGATAGGATTATGTTTGTGGCTTCTCTATGTATGGTACTATGCTCATGGCTGTTTTGAGAGAATCACCTTTTCTGATCTGCAAAGTGATTGGCACTTTGGCAGCCCTTTTGCAGCATTTTTTTTCAATGTTTCTTATCATATCTTGACTTGCCTGCTTATCTTCCTGCAAGTTATACTTCCTCTTTTTGCTTTAATAAAATTGTTATTTTTATCCCCCTCCAAAAAAAATCGACGGCATGTATAGGAATTTACTTTAAAAGCATGATCACTATTGTATGTGCATTAGTTGTTATTTTGTCTGTTAACTCCACCACAAGATAGTCTTTTCAATATTGATTGTGTACTTGGAAGCAGGTAATTTGCTGTTTGGAAGGGGCTAGAATCGGCATACAGTACGAGACATCATTTGCTGGTAATGAGGAGCTTAAATTGTTCTTGAGTAACTTTTTTACCAACACTATTATGTTATTTAACTCATGAGATAGCAATATCAATGACAAGTGCATGCCGAATCTCTACCTGCTCCTTCCCTTCATGTGTCTTTGCCTTTGCCTTTGGCATCAGTTGATCATAATGCCTGCTCATTGATTGTCAGGTGAACCTTGTGAGTTGTACCATTGTGTGCTGGAGAGTAAGTCATTTCTTGAAAAGATGACTGTCATTGAGCACACGGTCCCATTTTTCCTGCCAATACGTGAAATAGAAAATGATCTCCTTTCATCCAATGCAATGGTAAGGTCAGTTATCTTGATTGGCTTTACACCATTTTATTTCATTTTTTCTCCTAAGCATTATTTCTATTGGTTTCTTCTCAGAAATTCATAGATCAAATTGGAGAACTTTTGCAGGCATATGTGGACAGACGAGAACAGGTATGCTACCCATGTATGCATATGTAATTTGACATGTTTATTTTTTGGAGCGACAATATATTGTCTTCATGATCAAATCTTGTTTGTTTATTTCATTTAGTTTCTTGGTTTGGTCAGATTCGTGATGATTTTTTTTTGGGAAAAGGGGGGCTGAGGTTGGAAAAAAACTGAGCATAATAATATATGTTACTTATGGTTTTGTATTTGTTTAGCTCTTTTCATTGTTTTCATAATTTATGCTTGTAAAAAAAAACAGAACATGCAACCTTGGGTATTTAACTCGGCAGGATTTTTTATATAATCTGAGTACCTGCTTTATTATATATCTGTTTATTTAAATTATTTATTTTCTTCATTAATAATAAAATTTATGATTTTAGAATAAAAATAATCATTGAATTAACATTTCTATAAAGTAAGGTCAATAAGTGACTTTTGAAAAATTCTTGGTGAGCCAATCTAACTATGTGCAAGACTGAGGTTATTGCTAGTTTACCTGTTTCCCATAAATTATATTTTGTCTATAATTCTGATATAATAATAAAAAATTTAACTTTTTGGCTCTTTTCTAAATATCTTGTAGGTTAGACTTATAAAGGAACTTTATGGAAACCAAATTGGAGAGCTGTATCATAGTCTTCCTTACCACATGGTCGAATTTGTACTGGATGATCCTGATTGGTCAGTATCTTTTAGTAATCTGATGCTTCCCCATAGTTTTTCTTCAAATTTAGTTTTTTCGTATCCGGTTAAAATTTTCTCATCCCCCTCTTTTAAATTATAAATTTGGAGGTTTTTCATATTTCAACTTATGCTTGAATAATTGAATGAGATGTTAGTAAGGTAAAATCGGTGGTGCAGCGATAGTCATACTGCAGCTCTATCAATGTGTGATCTGGTTCTAAAAGGTCCTTAGGGTGAGGTCCGCGATGGCGCAATTTTCAGTGCTAAGAGGAAGCACATGTCAATTTTGATTTTACACTGTAATTTGTGCATCTTGGCTGACCATGACCTTAAAATTATCGCATCTAGAATCAAATTAGAAATACTTTCTCAGCAATCATGAGTCTCCATCTTTGCATTCTGTTATGTTATGCAGAATATTTTAAGCATCAGCAAAGTATATGGACTTGGTTAAGTAGCGGGGGTACTTGATATTAACGACTTATTGAGAAGGAAGATTCGTAGATTATACAGTTTTTGTTTTGCTTGTACCTTGGTTATTGATAGTTCATGTCATAAAGATTAGACTCACTTTTATGTTGGCTATTGACCACCTAACACAACCCTCATTTTCGGGCTTGTGAACGGATATGTTAAAACATAGCAGAGTTGATTACCAATAGTTTGCTTGTTTATATAATTCATTGTTTTCATGTCATTTTTAATGTGTCAAAATTTATTAGTAATTCTTTCTGCCTGTCCTCTTCTTCTAGGGATACACTAAAAAAAATACAGACAAAAAACTGAAGAATTTCTGTGCTCAAGAAGTCATTTATTTTTGCAGCAAGGTAACAGTTAGCCTTCGATATCTGGATCTCGTTTCGGTGCTTCCGGGTCGAATCTCAGTGCTAGCCTGGCCATTGTTAAAGAAAAACACTCTAAGGAAAGATGATGGAATCTCAGGAAGTCAACCTGCTCCGGTCCGCTTAACCTACGCAGAAGATGCCTTACGAACCATGAGTCTACCAGAAGGTGAAAACTGTATTACTTTCATTAATTTCTAAGAACATACTGTCCCTTTTTATCGCGCTTGTGTCACCAACAGGCAACAGTGGCTCTATAATCATGTCCTGACGTGATGTGTGCAACTAAGTGACATCTATCATAATGGGATGAATACGGAATCTGAGATTAGCAATTAGCAAGTGTCTTTTTTTTTTTTTTTTTCATTTCACTGTGATGTATTTATCCATTATCTCTATGTACTGATTTTATATTCTGTATCTCATCCCAGCATACGCAGAGATTGTATTAAATCTACCCCAAGCGCTTCCGCAGATGTATCAGCAAAGAGCCCCAATCTAAAAGCTTTGCCTTTCCAGCGGCCTAGCTTCATCTGTACAAAATCTTAGCAGAGATGTTCTTAAATATAAGCAAAGTAACTGCAGAAATTTTAACTTGCCGAAAATGGTCATAGGTTGAGCATTTTTTCCGTACTATATTGTCATGGCAATGTTTATAGTAGTGAGTGGAGTATCCATGCTACAAAAAATGCTGGTAATGGCAAGTTTCAACTAGTTTATTTTTTAGATATTTTATTAACATAGTTACATATTTGTGTGAACATTTTGTTTGTCTTTAGTTTATTTTATCATGGACAGCACCGACAATTACTGCCCACTACCACAGCAACACCAGCTTTTGATCTTACACTTCATATGATATCCTCAAGTCAATCTTCACTGTTGTCCTTGCCAAAACTGTAAAATTTGGAGCCAGGCTATTGTGGGATTTAGCTCCTCTGAATTAAGGTCTAATTGATTGAGTCAAGTCTACTACTTAAAGTTCATGTTTTGGCTTATGACAAAGTAGTTGCTCAAGCTTTGCTTATTTATCCAATTAAGTCAATCTTAAAGCTTGATCTTGACTCGATTAACCCGATTACTATTTTATTTTAATTTTTTTTCCGTTCACCAAAGTTCTCCTTGAATTGTTTTGAAGTTTATTAATTTGGTTTTGTTAACCTAATGACATTGTTTAAGCAGCTAACACAAAGAACTACAATGAAGAACTATATGAATTATTTTTTTTATAGGCGAATATTTTTTTTTTTTTAATGGAGAGGAGTAAGTGTTACCAAAGTTCAAACCCGGATTTTACCGAGTTAACTCTTGGAAAGATATAAATTGATTTCCAATACCATAAAGAACTACAACTATTACATATAACTTGTACTAAAAATAAGGTCCTTTAGTTAAAGAGTTATGCTACAAGTGCTTCTTGAACTGCCTGTAAAGCACACAAGCAAATTGTGACTCAATTACCGAGATATGAACATAAAGCCTAACAATGCACAAGTTGAAGGATTAAAAAATATCAAAAGAATATTTAAGGACTAAAATGGCATTAAACCTACAAATATACAACAATAATCAAGATCAAAAGACACTATAATGATCTATCATAAAACTACAAATATACCTAAATTAAATTACCTAAAATTACACAGCTAATAATGGTGACTAAAAAATTGCAACCCAGCTAGGCATTTTCTTTTTATGATCACCCAGCTAGGCATTTGGTTCACCTGCTATGCTTTGTTATAATCAGTTTTAATGAACAAATAAAATGATTATAATTATTTCAACAAAAAACTTGGAACAAAGTCGACAATCTTCAGACATGTATAACTCATCACTAGTACTTCAGAGGCCATCCTCAACTGATTGTGGCATCAAAGCAAAGTGGAAGTAACTGTGTGCAAATGGACTTCACTGTCTTTCAAGATAAGTGGCTACCAACTGTCATGAAATTGATACTCATACAAACAACACCAATGGAGTATCTATCTCCTTGGAGTACCTTTGTTCATAGTTGATATGCACATGTACTATACCTTTCTAACTTCAATTAATGCATCCATCTCCCCATTTTAAATGTCATAATCTTTCTCTTTTTATTGGCACGATGTTTGGCAGAAATTTTCGCCTTCCGTTTGGCGTTTCGCATCGGATTGATAACAGCCATGAGCTTTTCTTCTCGTTTCCTCTTGTTTCTTTTCAAGCTAAG
The DNA here is from genome assembly GCA_037953625.1 of Crotalaria pallida. Lineage (NCBI taxonomy): Eukaryota > Viridiplantae > Streptophyta > Magnoliopsida > Fabales > Fabaceae > Crotalaria > Crotalaria pallida. Next base: position 161,386,367 of record CM075650.1, read on the forward strand.
GTTCTTCCTGATGACGTTGTAAATCTGCACAAAGTTCTGAGTACCCAAAATATTCTCTATTTTCGTACAGGTCTTTTGTGCGGACTCCTTGAGCTCATCTGGTAAAGAATCATGCTTAGTTAGCTGACAGAGAGCATTGAAAAAGGAGGAAGGAAAGTGATAAAACTAAAAAATGACTCGAAAGGATGCCTTTCTTTTTTTTATAAAATTTTTAATAAATATAAAAGTGGTAAAAAGTAAAACATTCCTAGGAATTTGATGCATGGTAAATTTCATTCCCATTTTATTTATTTAAACCATGTGTGGTTGATATAAAAACATTCCTAGAAAACTGACTAATTTTTCAGAAGTACCCTTTACTGAAAAAATAAGATGCATAAACAATCAAAACTTTTCTATGCTTCTGCTTTTGTGAAGAAAAACTAACCGGCAACAAGTTTTCCAGCAAATCCTTCACAAACTTTATACAGAGGTAAAAGAATCATGTGTCCATAGCGCAGGGCATCAGCCTGACTAATCTGTGACATGATATTCTCAAAACTGTTGAAGACTATTCCCATCTGTTTTAAACAAGTGAAATGATATTATTCATTAGCACAATGATCAAGATTCATAAAAGAATGCAGATACAAAAAGCTTTTATACTAACCTGAGTAGCATCAACTTGAAGAGCAATTTTCCCCATTTTCCCGAGCAACAACGAGACAAGTACATATTGAGTGTCATGAACATTTTGCTGATCGTCGTCTTCATATACAGAAGAGGCAAGAGATGGGGACATGAAAATGCTTCTTCCTTTTCTTGAACCAAGCAAATCAAAAGCTTTGAGAAACCGGTCTTTCTCATGTTGCTCAAGAGTAGACCAGAATGCAGGAGGGTCCGTACATGCAATTCGCCCCATTAAAGAATGGACCCCACAAATGGCAAAGACAATATTCTGGGTCACCAGGTTGCTATCAATGAGTGGCATTTTCAGTTGGCAGCAAAGGGAAGCAGCTATTAGGAATAGCCTACTTGGACTCATAAGAAAATAACTTCTTAAGGAGCTTTGATGATTTTCTCTGCTAGTATCTGTTAAATGTTTGAAGTATACAGATATGAGGCAAACAGATCTGTTGCGTACCCATGAGTGTGGATGTAACAGCATCTCGCATATAGCTTCCCATATATCCTGAAATGTGTTTAAAGTAAATTACATGTCAGTGTGCTTGTGCTTGTTAAATGTGGATGAAATTGAAGAGGTTATTAAACATAACATTTTTTATTCCTTCACACATTGGTGCTTGTAGAAAGGGAAAGGAAAAAAAATTTGGCAACCCTTATCCTATCTCATCACAAATCAATTGTACACATCACTATCTGAATCCATACGTATTTAATAGACTGTACAAAGAAGATTTACCTCAAGATCCTTTGCAAAGCATAAATTGTGGAACTGATCAATCATCTTCTCAAACATAACAAGAGAATAGTATGCTTCCTTCCAAAGAGGAACCATGGATTCATCTGAAAAGCCCGCTTGCCTGTCCCTGACTGCATCTATGGCAGACTGCAAGATGTGACGAGTCTTTGGCAAGATACGAATTATATGTTCATGAAATCCATTCTTCATTACCTCAATCAGCAACTCCAAAACCTGTATCAGCAATTTCAGAGGTCAATATAAATGGTGAAACATGAAAAATAAAAATGTGCCATGCTACAAAAAAATTTCGCGACTAAAGACATACAAGAAAATTGGAATTAAATAAAAAGCAAAGAATACAGCATGTTACCTGTGCACCAGAAGCCCACACTTTCTGCTCGTCATGTAAATACCACCCAAGGGCATACTTTAGAATTTCCTGAAGTTTATCTGGACTAACAGCACCAATGAGCTTCTTAGTAGCAGCCACACTCATAGAACGCACATTCTTATCCTTTTCATTGGCCAAACGAGATACCAAATGCAATAAAAATGTCCCTGATTGCTCATCCAGAACTTCTCTTGGGAATTTGACAATAATAGCATGAATCATTTCAAGAATAGATTCTCGTCCAGTTGAATGCTCATAACTGTAAGGATTAAAACATTCATAAGCCTAAAATCAATCTTCTATTCAGGAAAACTATAAAGACAGACTACACTAAAAAACTTGCCTCAAATTTGCTAGCAGGGAATTTAGATGTTGTTGCAGAAGCTTTTCCTTGCGCGGGTAATCTAGCAAAAATTGCAACAAAATTTTACTACATTTCTTGCGAATTGATTCCATTTGACTTGTCACCATCAGTCCAGCAACCCTTTTAACAAGATCATATATCTCAGGAACAACCATTTTGCGGCTGACAATACCCTTTAGAAGTTTAAGAGCCACCAAGGATGAATCCTTTTCAAGATCAAATATAGGAAGTTGGACTAGTAGATGTATCTGATCTGAGGAAAGAGTAATATTTGTGTTACGCAAAAGCACAGTCAGCAATGTCAAACATGACTGCATTAAAGGACTGCTCGAGTTCACAGAACTCGATGCAATATCCAACAGAGCAACCTTTATACTCTTGGCCTGTGACTGAAGGGAAGGTAAAGGCAACCTTACTAGTATAGTAAGGCATCCAAGGGAAGTAGACAATATATCCTCATACTTAGAGCGCAAGCCGTCACTTAATAGCTTTACAAAGGGATCTAATAAGGATAAATTATATTCATCTTTTACATCTTGTTTCATACCCTTCAAACGCTTGTGCAATATTCTGAGCGCAAACACTGTAATAAGGTGTGCACACAACAAGCCACCAGGAACTACACGGCCTGTAGAAATCTTTTTAGCATTAGTACGTCTATCCTTATCTTCCAGTTTCATCGGTTTATTCTCTTGCCAACCAATTTCATCTTTAAAGCCATCTTTAGTAATGCCATAAATAAAAGTAAATAGATCAGTTTGATCCACAGATGGATTGCTTTCAATACCAGCAGCTATATGATGCAACATATTTTCCAATTTTGCTTTTACTTCTGGAGTTATGTGCTTCTCCAAATGAGATTTCACTGGTTCAAGGAGCTTTGGGTTTGACTCCGTCATTGCTTTAAATGTAATGTTCTGAGCCACCAATTTCAAGCTTTCAAATGACTTTTTCATCCTTGTTTCTTTCATTTTTGAAGCTATCTTTTCCACCTCCTTTTGCTCAGCAACTTCTCCAAAAATGTCATTCTTTATCACAGAAAGGAGATCATCCAAACAATAATCTATCTTTCCAGGGACTGGACTGGAAAGACACTTGGACAAAATAAAATTAAGTGAGTATCCTAAGACGTGAAGTTCATATCCTCGCTTTAAGGTAGATCGCAAAACCCCGACAATGAATTGCAAGTATTCCGATCCAAGCTCCTTCAAACAAGTAGCCAGTGCAGACCTAGCTTCATCCCGAATGCTTTCTTGATGACTCTTTAAGAAATTTGAAATTCGATGAACAATAGTTGGAAGATACAAGTCCATTACATCTCCAGGAAGTAACTTAAGTAGCTTTAGTGCAGCAAGGCTGACATTCACATTGACCCTTTCCGAATCAGAATCCAGCAGCTTTTGTATCTTTGGAAGCACAACTTTCTGGAGGCAAGTCTGAATCTCTGTATTCACATCAGAAGTACCACAGCGGAGTAAGATAGCTGAAGAAGCAGTCTCAGTTATCCCCACGTCAGAAACACTGCCTAAAGATTGCTTAGTTTCTTCAGTGTAAGAAAGTTCAGAAAAATGATAATTATCCAAAATAGAGCAAATCAGACGGATAAACAGTTTCTGCTTGTCTGGAGCAGTGGACATTCCCTTGAAGCATCTGATCAATAGTGGATAGTAAGACTTCCATCCCATCTGACCAGCTACAGAAGCAATAGTCTCTATACATGCATTTTTCAAATGTTCAGCCTTTGCTTCTTTCTCATCAAATAACATTTTGAAGTAAAGTCGCATGAAAACTTTCTCAGTGATGAACTGGAAGAAAACAATGGAGTAATTAATTTTCAGTAATTAGGAAAAAGAAAATCATTTGAAAGGATAAAGTAACTACCTCTGCAAACTTGTTCGTCTTGATAACATTCCTAAACAATGACAATGCCTTCACTCTCTTACGGATCTAAAGCACCAAAAGTACTTATGTGAGAAGTAATTCCCAAATACTATTTAAACAGTTCAACAGAAATTTAGGACTGATAGCTGAATATAAAAAAATATTACGTAAGGAAGCAGAACGTTGCCTCAACAAATAATAATGACGGCAAACGTCAAATCATAATATTTTTATTTTTTGATTTAACTAGAAAATCATAAAACATTTGGAATATATGTATACATGTATGTAACAAATAAAAGTATGGTAACTGAGAATAACACCACCACCAGATAATCTTTAGGTAAAACAAAAACATACCACTGAGTCAGCTATATTGTCAAAAAAATTTACTTCACTGTCCTCGTTGCATAGGACCACAAGGGATTTAAGATTTGACACTTCTGGAAGCTTCAACACCATTTGATGTAACAATTTTGTCCATCCCTGCAATCACAACAGCTTAGAAACAAAGAGGAAGAAAAGACTAGTACTGCCACAGAGAAAGGGGGCATGGGAGAAAGTATGAATATATATGCACATGCATGTCTAACATCGTACAAATAGAAATTCAACCAGTACCCAACACTGTATAAAGATTAATAACTAACTTATAACTAAATTACCAAATACCTTTATAACAGAGAGTGATCCATCCATTGCATCTGCAATATGCTTCAAGAGAAATTTCTTTGCTATACGCTGGATGCATGATTTTGTCCAACAATCCTCAATATTTTTAATGACAGACAACTCTTGTTCACTGTTTCCTTCATGCCGAAGGATGATGGCAGAAAATTCAACAAAAGATAGCAATGAACTATAGGCGCTACACATAAAAGTTGTTTCTTCCGACGACATGTCACGAACACAGTGTGATAAAATAAGTAATGCATGTTCAACTTGAACACTTCCCAAGAAATCAATATTAATGCTGCTGTACGCATTCAAAATAGTATCATGATCAAGCCAACCCAAAGTAGATGTTGCATTCAGCTCACGAAGAAGTTTAGCCTGCACCCCAGCAAAATGGCAAAGAAAGATTAAAATACAGGATGTGGTTTCATTCTGAAAGAAAGCAATTCGAATCGATGCAGACAAAAGAGCAGGAATTACCACTCTGAGTACAGATGCATCAGTTGCTACAAGAGTATCAAGGAGATCACATATCCTCAATCGCATATCATACTCAGCCGAAACATATAAAGGAGAAAGAGCACTTAGAATTTTTTTGGTACATCCATGTCCTAATATTGGTAGGATATTTTGAATGACTTGCAAAGCTTCGACGAAGATATCTACAATATAACCAAGAAAATTTCAACATCAAATCTTGAAATCAGTTTGTCAAAAAAGGAAGAAAACAGGGCAAGAGGATATATATAAAAGTTTTTCTCACCAGAACTTGAGGTTTTATTTTCGAAAAACAGAAGCAATATGTCCAAAAATTGCTTTGCCAACTCTGCCTCCTTGATGTACTTGGGAAGGAATTTGAAAATTCTTATCAGCGTCTCCCCCGGAGATTTGACCAGCTTTCTGACCAGGAAAAGAAAATCATAGAGCAAAACTATAAGTGCCCAAGTCCTCATTCTACTATAGGTATTCTTTTATATAAAATTAGATTGTAATTTTCAGAAATAATATGGAATCAGTGCAATCAGAAAACAAGGCATCCACCTATTCATATGATAAGATTATCATGTTCACTCATTACCCTTAATAGGTCAGTAATTACAGAACGTGTTAATTTTCATATAATCTGATAAAGCTCACGCACTAGCCTTCTCTGACTTGTGAACTAGAACTTTAAAAGTCAGCCATATACAACTATATGCAAAGACATAGATTTCAGATAGGTACAATGAGTAACGACATATATATAACAAAATAAAAGAGGCTCTAATATCTCAATGGCACTGAAAAATTATGATATGTCAGATGACAAAAATAGAATACCTACAGAATTCATGCATAGAAGATATCTACTCCAATATTAGTTAGGAGACACTACATGACCAGTCAAACTTAAATCATCTACAACCTCCCTAATTGAAGGTAATACTTAATTAACATTAATACTTAATACTTCTAGGTGCCTAAGCGTTATTACACCATAACAATTTGTCAGCATATGCAAAAGTTTAGTAAAGCAAAAAACTCAGAAATTCAAATTTCTTAAGATGCCAACCATTAAAAACATAAACAACTGCATCCAAGAAATTCATAAAACGGAGTCATACCTCTTGGCTGCACTATCACTTCCAAATAAGCAACACAAGCTACCCATAAGTGATTCAATGTTAGAATGTAAAACTCTCTGAACAGGGCTGTCTTCATTATCCAACTGGTTGTCAAGGTCTAACAAGTTCTCAACAAACTTTAGAACAATGTATATAACAGCTTCAGAAGCTGACTTCACAGAGATAATTGAATATATATCAGGTATAAGACTCTCTTTCCTGCACAATAATGCTACAAGTTTATGGTTTGCACTCATGGCCACAAAACAAGACAACAATGAACTTGGCTTCTCGCTACTGGCAGCCTCATGTTTGAATTTATCAACCAGTGGTTTCACCGAGGAAAAGAATCTGTCCCACAAATCAGAACTAAATTCTTGACCTTCATACTTATTGAGAACAAGGGAAACAATTTTCAGGCACAGAGATCTCATATCCTTGAGCTGCTTCAAAGTATTGACAGGCTGCACAAACAAATTAAAAACAACAAAGAATTAAATGAAACAGACAACAATTATCATAAATGAAGTTAAAAAATTAATAGCAGAGAGTAGCTCAGCTGATCTACTTTTAGTTGCCACAAAGCAACAAAGCAATAGCAAACAACCCAAACAAGCTATATAGGAAAGCAACTGGATGCATCACTGTTGCTAAGACATCCATAAATATTAAAGAACAGCATCAAAGCTAATGTTATTGAAACACGAAATTTCAGTGCTTATCATCACGATTTATACATACATATATCGAAATGGAACATAATTTTTTTCTTCAAGTTCGTGCTGAGTGACTAAATATAAAACTTTGCATTCAACATGAACAGAATGTTACCAGGGAATTAGAGTTCGTGCTAGAGTTGCTTGGATCTGTAGCATCCAATTGTGTATTGTCAAGACTTGAACTACAGCTCTCCAACATCCGAACAACACACCCCACCAATAGATCAAGAAAAGGGCTAACATGCTGTTTGTCAAAAACTCCAACAATATCTTCAACAACATGCAAAAAACCATATTTCTTTTTCCAGGATAGGGTTGCTATGTTGTCCAAAGTAAAACATTCTAACAAAGATGATGCTTGAAATTCACTAATGGAACCTCTAGGTAAAGCCCAAAACAAGTTAGCAGTCCCATCGGTTTCCTTCGCTATTTGCAATGGCTTTATCAGTAATGCAAAGAAAAGTGGCAACTCATTGATATCAAGTCCAGCTATGAAACTCAGAATAGCTCTCCGATGACAAATGCTTGCTTTCTGACAAATGAGAAGATGATGAGTGCTCGATCAAGTATTATAAGACAATTGAAATACATGTGACTGACTAAAAATAGGTTGACAGAAACATTCAACAACCATAAGAGGCTCAAATTGAGTTCACAACTTCACACCTTTCGAGATGCAAGTCCTTTCAGCTTTCGGACTTTCGGCATCAAAAGACGAATAACTAATGGCACCAGATAAGTCCGATGACAATCTTCAATGATGTTAGATTCCCTGGACAAACTCCATGTGGTCAGTTCCTCCCTTAAATTTTTGGAACTGATCAAGTTTCTCAGATGCTCAATATATAGTGACAGGTAATCATCTTTCCAGATTAAGAGGCAATCCAAAACTCTCATCTGTATTTCAGGATCATTTTCTTCCAGAAGCCTGACGAAAGCACCAAAAATGAAAAAAAAAAAAAGGTCGATGCTTAAAATAGGGGACCACAAAGATGAAATTTATTCAACCGATGAACAAATAACATGGCAGTGATGCACAAGAAACAAAATCAAATTGAACATCAACCTGTTCTGCAGAACCTCCTTAAGAAATTGGCTACAGTAAAATGACTTGGGATTCTTCATCAGCTTCAACAAGTTTAACCATTCTTTCAAGACAAGCTTCCAATCTTTGCCTTTACAGGTATGAGAATCAAACAATCCCACACTGAAATTTCAGTTTTCAAAGGAAAACAAATTATCAAACTGAGCATTCAAAAGTAAAACTACGCAAGTTCACAAAGATCAAAATCATGTATTGAAAGAGGGCCAAAAGGAAGCAGATATTACCTTTCAAGAGCATCAGCGTCGTATCCTAAAAACTTCAAAAATAAAGGAATGAATTGCCGAGAGCGAGGTTCGATAACAGTTGGAACTTTCTGTAAAGCTTTCAACAATAATGTCAATACTGTTACAGATGGCGTGCTATCTGATGCTGGACTGACAAACGATTTGAAACAATCGCGCAGACCTGAAAAACAAAATGAACTTTATTACTCCCTCTGGTCCTTTTTATAGGGCATACTTAACCATATCACCAAGGAGGGTAGTTAGGTTTCTTGAAACTTTAAAAATATACTTCAACATTACAATCTTACCCTCTTAACTTGCATTGGGAATTTCACAATGTATTACTTCACATTAATGGACAAAGGGCAAATAAGAGAAAATAGCAATAAATGCCTCCTAGAAAATACAAAGCGACTTATAAATAGGACCAAAGAATCCTTCTAGAATTTGACTTATAAATAGGACCGGAGGGAGTACCATACCTGCAACATGGTGGATAAATAATATAAACTCGAAATTCAATCTTCAACAGCAAATCTTTACCTTGTATAACACCTCCTATATTGGTAACATCAATATTGTTCTTATTTTGATTTTATATTAGGAATTTGAACTTTTAAGAGGAACGTTTTTTGCATTTTATGAAAGTTGATAATTTTATAAATTTAACGAGTCACTTCCAATTAATCTAAATACAAATTGAACCATTTAACAATTGCCAATTAGCATATTCTAAAAAAATGTTGTTTGTGCTTGCCACATATGACATCCAATACACTAAAACAAATAGTGGGTTGGAAGGAGGAACATAATATATGATGTGAATCCGGTTCAAACATACCATATGGCTGATCAAGCAGTGGACCGTTGACACTATCATGCAAGTCACAAGAGGTCTGCAACCTTGATTGACACCTTTCGAGATAATCGACAAAGTTATCCCAGACAAGTAAAAAATGTAGCCTAATCAAGACAGCAATACATTCTAATACAGGATCCCAGAGAAGGCTAAATCGATTATTCAATACGCCAAACAGTCCATTCAAAATTAGAGGCACATAAACATTGGGAATCCTTCCAGAAGTCAGGTCCGTTTGTATCTTGGAAATCAACCGCTTAATGCTTATGTCTATGGAAATTGAAACTGGAGTTGTTTCAATAGAGAGGATGAGCAACATAGCCTGTCATTTCACCAAAACATGCACTGTTATATTAAAGTTAATGTAAAATTAGAAATTAGAAAAACAAAATAAAATGATGATGATAGATAAATACATTATTTCCTGTGCAAGCCACATCGGAAGCTGAAGATATTTCAGTTTTCCTTTTTTTCTTAGATGGCTGATCTAGGGAAGAATTGTCCTCATCCAAAAGTTTATAGTGACTAAGAATTTTAAGAGTAGAAATACGGATATCCTTGTCTGAATGACGCAAATTATCAGCAAATGTTTCCATTGTGTCTGCAATCTTTTCTTCAAGCTCTGGATGATACATTAAACACCCTTTGTCTTCTAAAGAGAGACTACAATATACAGGAGAGAAGGTTATGCAACTATGCAAATACTAAGCTGTAACTAATAGTAAAACTATTGACAAATTTTGACCGGTAAAGAACAGAAATCAACAACTGTTTAAAAGCAATTAACACCTCCACTTACCCATACTTAGATTCCAAAAAATCAGCAACGGCCAACAACACTTGTGGAGATGACTTGTATCGTTTTGCAAGACTTAGAAATGTTCCAGTTTCATCAGCTCCACACTTGCCATCCCTGTAAAGTCTGTTATAAGAACTTAATGCAGCACCTATAATGCTTTCCCAGGCTTTTTTAGACGTATCTGCAATGTCCTCTGTGGATAGAGAACAGAAAGAGCATGAAACAAAGGAATATCAGAAATTATATATTATTTTTTATTGCCTAGAAAGTTCAGAATCAGCAAAAAAAAATTTATCACAGCAACAATGTAATACAGCACAGCAATCCTAGAGTATGCCCCAACACAGCTCAATATTATTGAAGCAAACCCAACACGATCAGAACACAACCCAAAAGCAGCTTTATATAACCTAGACACAAGGTACTACCAGCTTGCTCATCAAAAAAACATTGGAAACAATAAGAAATGATGAAATACCAGCAATTTCGGTCAGATGCTTATCTACAGCACGCACAAGAGCCACCAACAAGGATGAATCAGCCTTGACAATAGACATATGAGAATAGCAGCTCACAGCTCCCCACAGCAGTGCCAACTTTCCTTCATCCATTTGACATGACACATCAGAATGTGCAATATCATTTTTTGCTTGGAGAATAGTCCCTTTCAAATGATTGCATATCCTAGCTAGTGGTTCTGCACTTGTTCCATCAACAAAGTCTGAATTTTGTATATCTAATTTTATTTTCTCACAAAAGGATTGTAACAAATGTACGGCCTCTTCCTCTGCGATCTCCATTAAGTCATTGATTGCACTAAAAATCAAATCAATGAAGTTAAATATTATATTGAGCACTAAACGCATAACTTGTTCTTGCATACACACACAGCATTTAGAGATGTTACCTTATAACATTACTCCTGAAAGCTAGTAAGCAAAATTCCTTCTCTAGCAATTCTCTAATGAAACATGCCAAACTGAAACCAAGCTCAAACATGTCAAGCAGATGGAGAACCAAGCTATGAAGAGAACGTCAATATAACAAATACAGTCACGGTCATTACCTTGAGCTTCGTGATTTAAAAATTGGAGCCCATTGGAATGCACACTTTGATATTATCGACTTACTGTCACTACAGAGCCCATTGAGAATGGCCAACATTAATTTCAAAAGTTTCTCAATAACTAAAGGTGTATCTTTTGGGGACTCAATACCACCAGTAGGATTGATAAATGTCTGCACAAGCTTCCTTACAAGTTCAAGCAAAGGTTCATAATCTGCCAAATGTAAGTGCAGGTAAATTTAGCACGAAAGCACATAAGCAACTCAAGCAGCTTTCTAAAAAAAAAGAAAATGCACAGCATCCTGAGAACCTACATATTACATTAAACTTGGAAAATTTTACTGTCAATATAATATCCTCTAAAATAAAAACAAAAAAGAGAACCCTGATTCACATCCACTCACCCATTATTTTTTTTATTTACCATTTATATATTTACTGTTAATAAGTAATGAAAGTATTCCAAAACGAACAAAGCAAAAGCCATACATATAAATAAATATCATGAAAACCAGAAAAATTTAAATGGACAAAAAAGAAAGAAAAAATATAATTAAGTCCATGATAGAAACTTAAAAGTCAATAGATTTGTTCAATATAGGCTTTAGATCAGCTTTGTGTAAGACAACCTTGTTTATTATCCTTATCAACTAGCTCAACTTAGTTAAGTGTTGAGCAGACCAAAAGAAAAAAAAAAGTTGGGCTACATGTAAAAATATTGTGACTTACCAGACATCTTTTGCCCATTTTGCATCTTCACAGCGGAGACTAGCACTGATAAAATGCGTCCTAAATGCTGCACATTTTTAGTACTAACGCATTTACTTACTTCCTCATATAAGCAATTCCAGACCAAATTCAACTCATTGGGTTCCATAGTCTTGCATAATTTCTTAAACACGTATTTTACAATTTTCAAAATAGTGCTTGAATCTGAAATAGAGACAGATAAAGATAAGAAACAGTGTAATGCAATCCAATACATTACAAATCAATCACAAAACTAGTTATATGTACAGATAGCCACACAGGCAACGGAAGACAGCAAAGGAAACATTAGAAACCTACCAGAGAAGAGGACGTTTTACAACAATCCCAATCAAAACATTAATACATTCCATGCATCAAAATAAAATAACCAACTTGTGAAAGCAGAGGTCATCTCTGAACTTAAAATATTTTTGTATACACAGCCAATTAATACAAAATATGTGAGAGAAGTCTTCAAAGTATTTTTTGATATGGGCAAATCAAACTTAAAGTTGATGCTGCCCAAAGAGATGAATCTTTCAGAGTTTTCTTTCCATAAGTTGTTGACTCAGCTTTCATTTATATGTCAAATAGTGCTTAGCATTGAATCGGGCTCCATCTTTTAAAACTATCCTACTAGAGCAAAACTTCTAATAATCTCAGTGTCAAGGAAAAACATATGTACATCTGTGTGAGTGCATAAAAACCAAAAAAAAAAAAAAACGTCAACCAACAGATATGCTATTAATTTTTTACATTGCTTCAAACAACTTTAGTTTCCTCAATCTAAACCCCAGCCCAATATATGTTTATTTGACCATAATCTTAATTAATCAGTCAAGAACAATCTTAACCCTGCAACAAACTTGCTAGAAAAACTTCAAGCCATAAAGTTAGAGTTTGCAGATACTGTCTCAACTCCTAAAATCATAATGTAAATTTCCCGCTGTAGCATGTGCTATAGATAGTGATTAGCAACTCACTAAGCTCTTACGCTACACACTTGATAAGGGCTTTGATATGGTGGATATGTGGCAGCACTATATGATACGGTAGCCAAAATGGTGTAGCAACTTGCTACACCAAAATGTGCCAAGTGAAAATTTAACCCAACCCAAAACTTTAATCTAAACAACTCCTATAAAGCTCCAAGCTGTTGAGGAGGAGAACGAAATAAAGAGATATCTTAGCTTTGTGCCAAAATCAATAAATGAACATTTTCAGCCAAGGATCAAAATATTGTGAAAGAATAAGAATCAAAATAGAAGTGTTCATGTCATCTAATCTAGAGCTTTACAGTAGAGAACAAGCTTGCCTTGGTTAGCTTTATCACCACTACCATAGAATGCTTCACATGTCATTAACTTTAACACTCGCTCTGATTTTGAATGGAACCTTGATGAGTAACCTTTCATAGTGTTATAAAGCAAATCAACAACTGATTCTATGCAGGAAGATGGATCCTTCACTGCTTCATCCATGACAATTCCAATTCCTGTCACATAAAAGGGTATTAAAATGTGACGCAACAACCCAAACAAACGAATGAATGCATAGTTACTGTGCTTATGAGAGAGAAGGGGAGAGATCAATATCAAACCATGAATCAGTTTATTCTAGGAGTCCTTTAACTTTGGGAAATTGATTAAATCCAAATTGATTAAAAATATATTAAGACAATATAGCCAAGATGAAAGACAATCAACAACATCAATACCTCTTTCAAGCTGCACATCGTTGGGGACATTTCTCAGAACGTAAGACATTGCCTCAGCCATGAATTGTTGGACATACTTCTTTGGATAATACCTCAATTTTGCAGTGTCCCTTGAAATATCAAATTCAAGAAACGCGAACCCAAAGTTAACAGTCAAATTTGAGTAGAACGAGAACATACAAAATAAATTTTGAACATTTTCAACTCAATGTCATGTTTATGTGATTCTACTATGTTGTCATTTGATGGCAATGAGTACTCTGCATCCTGTTGGCTTAAAACAGTGGTAAGTTTCATGTTGCATCATGTCTGTTTGCACTAAATTAAAATTTTACCACTTCTCTCTGACATAAATTATATTGAAGTCTTACTTCTGTCTTATTAAATTACGCCTCATCACAACACTGCTCATATAGAGAAGTATAAATTTTTATTGCAACAGTAAATCTCCAATCAAAGAAAGGGAAACATATACCCACTAATTCACCTAATAAAGAATATAAACTTTAATGTATCTTTTAATCTTGTCCATCTTATGAGCTGAAGCAAATTAACCACTGGGATTTAACGAGGTTGATGTAAATATCCAGCAGCATTTGGGATTTGCAGAATAGTTAAATTTATTTGGAAAGGTAAAAACAAAAACTAATAAAACCAAACTCTACGACTTACATGAGCACCCTTGAAGGGTCATCTATTAAATATTTCTGCAGATACATCATAACATATGACCATGATGTGAAAATCTGCACAAAAACAAACATACTTTGAGAGTTCACACTGAGCTAAGGAAACTACCAAATAAGAAAGGGGCAACAATATCTACCCACGGGAATATCTAATTCATACCTGCTCAATGATATCCGGCTCCCTATCACCACCACTTTCTAAAAGAGATACTAAAGAATCAACAATTCTTGGTAATAGCCTAGCACGACCCACATGTACAATCAATTAGAAAACCATGTGAGCATTCTCATTAAAATACAAATGCAAGAAATCATGCTTATAAGGAAACCTCCAAATTAAGCTAGACAGAAATTTCACAAGTGAATTAAAAGGAAACCCAAAAGGGACAACACATAAAAGTTGAAAGCTTTAAAAGAACAGACTTTTTTCTGAAAAAAGCATCTAGCGAAAGTGATTAGCAACTTACGGTCCAAATTCCTCCAGGAGATCTCTAGATAGAGCTGCAATTAACCTGTACAAACAAAGTTTTGAGATTTACTGGCAACAGCAGCATACTTGAAGAACACAAAAATAAAGGAGTGAAAGAGAGTAAGAGAGAAACAACTAGCCTTAAATTAACCAAATCCGAGGAAATTTGATTATTGACACTAATATTTGATAATACTAATTAATAATAATCAGTACAAATCAGAGTAAATAAAATATACAAGCGATAAATATTTACTTAAGTGATTAGCATTTAGCGGTGCTTACTAAAGCAGTTTATTATAAGGATAGATATCATCACTATTACAAATGGAATTCAACAGACAATTATTGTTATTTTTCCCTGTTCTCATCACCATCCTCTACAACATGGATATAAACTAGAACTGAATTCAGTCACTGAAAAGGAATCCCAAATCACTTTATATGTGCATATAAAAGCTACAAATAATAGCTGTCCCTGATAGAAAAGTAGCCCATGCAGCAAAATTGTAGTTATCATTAATGACGGAGGAAAAAGAATATTATTAATTGTCACCACTTCATCGTGTCACACAGCAGGATCCCTAACCAAGCAAAAAGAAAATAATGCTCAAGAAGGACAGCGTACCTGAGAATTGCCTCAAGGGATAGCCTTGCTTTTATATGTAACTTAGAAAGAAGTTCTGAGATTAAATATTTCTTGTGCAAAAGCACCAAGGGCAATGTTTGTGTTAAAGGCATCATCTCTTCGTACAACGATATGAAATCTTCTGCAGTGTTTAGTTCCTGAGTTTTGAAAATTAAAGCAAATAATAAATACCAAGCAAGAAGACCATGCAGATATTCAAAACATAATAAAAGAAAAAAGACATTCTCTAATAATCACATCATCTTCAAAACCCCAAGGACAAGAGTGATGACAGGTACCACAACATGCAATTTACTTTTTTATTAGGTCTATGCTTTGTGCAAAAGCACAGTACCCCAGGGGTCCACCACTACCAATGGTGTTCTTGAGACTAATCTGCTTCAAGGTCATGAGGGTGTCTCTCCCAGTAGGATGTTTTTCCTAGAAATCGAACCCGGGGCTACATCCCGTTCCTAGGATCTCAGTTGGTTCCACAATGCCAACTGAGCGAACTCCCGTTGGTAACTAAGGACAAGTTTTACGGACGTATAAAAAAACAAACAAACAAACAAAATTCACACTCAAATTGTTTTCGACTTAATTCCAAGGGTACTTACTGGTAACTAAGGACATTGGTTTGAGAATACAAAATAGGAAAAGTTAGAATTGGAAACAAAAAAAAACAAACTACACGGAATCTATCTCAAAGTACTAAACACGACAATCTCCAATGCAAAGTAACTACTCCTCTATAATTCCTTAACGGTCATCATTCTCCTAGTTTTCTAATTTGGACATGAACTTATCATAATCATCATCATCATCAATTCATTATTAAATTCTCAAATTTAAAATAAAATTTAAAAAAAAAAAAAAAGAGCAAGAAACGTACCCTCCATTCAATAAGGCAGTCTCTAAAAAAAGTGGAGCCTTGCTCAGAAGGCACGGCTTTGAGCTTGTCAAGACTTCGATACACATTAATATCGATATCGTTCACTCTATCATTGAATGACTTAAACTGCACATTCATTCATTCATTCATTATTTCAATCAAATAAAACGACGAGAGTAAGAACAATTTTGCAGTAATGAAGTGGGGGTTAGTTAGGGTTTTAATTTAACAGTGGAACGAAGGGAAGAAGAAGCATACGACAAAACGACGGCGTCCGGGGGATTTGTTGAGAGACTTGACAGCTTGAGCGTGAGAAGGCGTCGCCATGTGTTCGATGAAAGTTGCCGTTTGAAGCAGCGGCAGCAGCTGAGAGGGGAGTGGGCGAACTGAAACTAAAAAAACTATATATTATTGAAGGAGTTGGTGTTGTGAAGGGAATGGAGGCGTTTATTTCACCGCCTAAAATAAACTATTGGGCCACCACTCCCATGACCTATTGTTGTTACTTTTGAGTTCTTGGGCCTGAATTCATTTGGCCCAACTATTTTATGCTGATCTCAAAAATTTTGGGTTCTAGTTTTTGACTCCACAGTTAATTAGTTGACCCCTTTTTATGTAAAAATTCCATAATGACCTTACTAACTTCCAATAATCCCAAAATATCTCCTCTTAAAAAAAATTAAACAATCCACACTTATAAAATATATATTTTAACAAGCACGCTGACGACAGCGAGGTTGTAAAATTTAATTTTTATAAAACGTGCTGATCCCCCAACGAGGATTATAAAATAAAAAATTATAACGCTTATAAAAATTAAATTTTATAAATCTCGCTGACCCCAAAAGAGGATTATAAATAAAAAATTTAAAATTTTCCAAGCCACGTTGTGGCTTCAGCGAGAATGCAAAACGTTGTGGCTTCAGCAAGAATGCAAAATACTGCATCGACACCCATTGTTGTGCCACCACCGCCTCAACATGCGGTTATGTTATATAGAACCTATATATATGAATATGAATACGGAATTAATATAGGACCTCGCCGGTGGAAGCGAAGAAACGATGGAGATAATTTTCATCCATCCAGTGAAACAAATCCCCGACCCAAATAGTCTTATTCTCGCCGCTACCGGATCCATGATCAAAATTTCTTGTTTCAGTGTTATGGTATTGAATTTGTGCAATTCTTCCTTCTATTCCAGTAATACCTTATTTCTGCAGGATCCTCATTGCGTGAAGAACTTCATCTTCTCTCTGTTTCTATATTCGTTTTTCATCTTCAAAAGCAATATTTTGCATCTTCTGCGTTCGTTCTCTCTGTCAGAGGGTTGTACTTTTTTATCTGGAGGCTTATTTCTGCATCTTTTGCGTCTTATTTGGAGGCTTCATATTGTGAAGTAGAGAAGAAAAGGAGAAAGAAGGTTATTAGTGTCTTTTAAAAAAAAGAAGGTCAACTAATTAACTAGGGGAGTCAAAAAACTAATTCCCAAAATTTTTTATTTTTTATTTTGGAAGGGTGATCTCAAATTATTTTTTTTTAAATCAAATTATTTATAATACATTTAATTTTTTTTTTTAATGCTAGTAAGTTTTCTTGATGCACTTGTCAAGAAGACAAACGTAATAAAAACTCATGAAAAAATATAATTTTTTGTATTCCCAAAACATGAAAAAATACATATTTATGATTATCTTTTCAATATTAGTATCCCTGACAAGAGCTCTGAAAGCAGTTATTAGCAAGATTTTTTTATATATATTCTCATATAGGAGTGTGCTTATAACACACCATTCATTCGTTTTATTGTGAGAGACAACTTTTATTTTGATAATCTTTATATCAAAAGATAGAAAATAATTATCTAGCCACGGGTTAGAAAATATCTAATAAAACCATGGTCATTCAAACATATTCTCTTATGTTAGTTCACTATCGTTCTTCTCTTATTCTCTTATGATTTTTTCCCAATAACAATAATTCTCTTAAGAGAAAATAACAATAACTATTGTCGATCATCACCATTTGTCATGCTCATTCTCAATTATTTCTCATATTCTCCTAATAACCATGATATTTTTGTTAAGAAAAAAAACTTGTATGGGCATGATGCCCATTAGTCACAAATAATCAAATACTTTTATTTCTTTGAAATGATGGGAATAATGGTTTTGTTTTTTTTTCAACTGTTATTTTAATTATATGAAAGTGTTTGATTGATCATGCCGATTAGGTGACATCGTGCCCATATAAAATGTGTACACGGTCTTTGTTTATCATCATTAAGGGTGAGCACGAGAGAGGTTTGGAATGAGTTAATCTTGTTCCTTACGTGTTTTTATATATTGGTTAGGTCAATTTTTTAATCTAAATTCATTCCTAATCCCGATGAAACATAATCACACAAGTTGATAAGTCTTAATTACTATGATTGAAGATAAGAGGTTCAACAAATAATTTTTGTATTAAAAAAAAAATGCTAACAAGTGTTAAGAATACTTCTTAAGGAGTTCAACGTAGTAAAAAGTTTTTGATATTTCCAAAAGAAAAATAAATAGAGACTTATAATATTTTTTCCTATCATGGAAACTTTTAGCGAGACCCTTAAAAAAATTGAATTTTTATGCTTTGAGAATGTTAAATTTTAATTTTTCAAACTCTTTTTACCATATTTTAATCCAAACCTTAAAAAAGTTATTCAAACATTCATAGGCCAAATTTAGAACTTGAGCTTTCATTCATTTAGTTCATTTAATGCAATTTATTATTTGTTTTCTTAGTCAAAATTCTGCATAAATTATGTTTTAAGTTAGATTTTGTTTGATAAGACAAGTTTGTAGCTTATTTTGTACCTTTTACTATTATAATTGATTGGTGGACAAAAAAATAAGAGTAGCTTATAGCTTTTAAAAAAAAAGAAATTTATAGTTTTTGAAAGCTTGCTTTTAGAAATGTGAAATAAATTTACAAAAAAAATACTCCCTCCGGTCCCTAATATAAGCACATTTTGACCAATTTCGCTCCATTTAAGAAAGTTAGTTAGTGGCATTGGAAATGTAAATATTTGGTATTATTTTCAAAAGTACCCCTATAATTATTATTAGGAATGTAAAAAATGTTAAGTAAATAGGGATGTTTGTGCAAAAAAAGTAATTAATGCCATTGGAAATTGGAAATAAGACTTATATTAAGGACAAAAAAAAATCTTGAAAGGGGGCTTATATATAAGACCGAAGGGAGTAAGAGTTTTCAATAAATTATATTACAATTTTGTCATTTATTTTTTTTTTATAATTATAATTATATATCTTGACCAATTGATGTCTTTTAAATTATTTAATAAGTTTCAGCTAATTGTATATTTCATTTTGTCAAACAGCTATAATTCAATAAGTTGGCTATACAATTATCAATTTTCAACTACAATCTCACAATTTTCGGTTAGATTCACAATTATAAGCAGTTCACATCTATAAACTAGTTTGGACGAATAGATCATTTATTACTTGCTAGTTTTGACAAAGTGATCAATTATTACTTTAATATTCAAGTATTTAACATTCATAACATTGGAGTGTTGGACATGAACGAAGGTAAGATGAGAAAATCACAATGAATTCAGAATTGAGCAACATTAATGAAGATCGAAAATATATTGAGCTTTAATGTGATCTCAATAACATTGACATTCTAAAAAATAAGACACAAGTAAACCCTATCAAAGATGTTATTTGGGACCCTGTTATTTGGTACCTAAAACTCTAAAAGAGAACAGCATCTCATCCTTCTACTATATTAGTGATGGGATTGAGGAGTAACCATTCAAATTTCACAAAAGGACCGTCATTCTAATAAAAAAAAACCAGACTGACTTAGGTTTTCATCATTATACTTTGTTTTGTTCTCGGACTAGCACTGAAGAGATTCTTCTTCTTGATGATTGTCCAAGCTCCTTAAACAGTATAATGCTGCTGGATTGTATCAATGTCAAGTCCCTTCAGCTTCACCACGGATTCAACATGTCCCTTTAGAGTATGAAGCTCCCTAAGCCTGTGAAAAACAATTTCAAAAATCTGTTAAGACACTTCCATAGATATGAACTACTGTAGTTAATAATCCCTCAAAATTTTAATCTATTACCTTGCAACTTCAGCACGTCTCTTAGCTTGTTCAGCAATCTCTGAAAGCTCCCTATAGCTGTTCTTGTCGTTGAAAAGGTTGGTTGTTTCCGGTGGCTGAAGACCATGAAGAGTCCTCTGTGCAGTTGCCCACTGTGCTTCTCGCTCTTCTTTGCCGTAGTCTTTCTTGGTAGTGAAGGCAGTCTATCATTAAAAAGCATAACCAAGTTTAGAATGTTGAATTTTCTCAATTAAGAGCAACCATGCAATTAATCATAAATTCATAATGAAGAAATTCAAATTACCTTGTTCTCCAAAAGAGTATTCCAAGCCTTCCCACTGAGAGCATATCGGATTGCGAATTTGAGTATATCGAGAGGGATATATGTCACTAAACTGTAGAGCCAGATAACACCAGCCCAACCCCATCCCATTCCCTTAATTCTTGCAAAGCTCCAATTAGCATATACTGCTAGAAAAGTTGCCACCTGTGAATCACAAAACAAATTATTCTTCAACCACAAGAAAGCCAAGAGTGTTTGATTAATCATTCATTGGCATTGCTAGCTAATAGAGCAGAGTTCTGTAGACTCTAATTTACTTCCATACTGAAGTATCATGCCAATAACTTTATATTGTAAAGGAAATATAAGTATTGACCTCTGATTTCACTTCATCATTTGTGCCCCCTAATCTTTTATTTTAGAGATGTAGATTTCAATTATTATTTTTATGTTTTGTGATTGTGGAGATGGAGGGACAAGTGCATGAAGACTGAGATCAAGTTGTTGGCATAACAAAAAAGTTTCAATAGTAAAATTAAAAGAGAAACTAAGACAAACAATATTTGCTGATATGAGAATAAGAGGTTCAAGATTACCAGCTGAGCAATCAGAAAAGCACCCATTAGGAGAAAACCAGGTCTTTCAACATAGGACCAGCTGCGGGACCTGGTGACAAAAATAAGGGCCTGGCTAATGATACTGACTTGTAGGTACAGTGCTGCCATCATTTCTGCCGGGTTATTTCTAATAGACCTCACACCAAATTTGTCCTGCAACAGTGGAAGTTGTGCTCATAGTCATATCTCACAATTTGCTAACAGGCAATAATATTGAGAGAAACATGAAATATAAATTATTACCGAGAAGAAGTCAGTATCCTTCATAAGCCAGAAAAATACCACTGTCATTAGTGCCATGTAACTACCTAGCACAACACCAGTAGCAAATATCTCCTTCAGTTTCCAGCTGTCAGGCATTGGTGAGGGTTTCACTCGATCCTTGGATATTGTCATAATGGTACCTAAAGATATAGCCGTGCAGGAAATTAAATTAAACAATTTCACATAATAGTCAAAAAACAACATGAAGGTCAGATAAATGTTATCTTACCATCATTTAATATGGCAATAATCAACACCATAAAGGGTGCAAAATCAAACCTCCAGATCAAGGCAATAAACAGGAAACCAAACTGCCAAAATAAAGAAAAGATTGGATAAATTATACGATGTATGTATAAAATAAGCATGTAGAAAAAGTTGACATGCTTTTCGAGTCAAAACTATTTTCAGCACTTACCACAATACGAATGGTGATCGAAACGGCATAGATCTGCCATAATCAACAAACAACATTACTGAATTTAGAATTCCAAGATATTAAAATAACATCAAGCAATTATGTATGCAAGGAAACTAACAGTATAGTTCTTCATCCTTTGGAAAATTGCCCTGCTGGTAAGCACTGCACTAATAATGACACTGAGACCAGGTTCGGTGAGGACAATGTCAGAAGCACTTCTAGCAGCATCTGTAGCATCAGCAACAGCAATTCCAATATCTGCTCTCTTTAATGCAGGGGCATCATTAACACCATCACCTGTCATTCCACATATATGCTTCCTGTCTTGTAGCCTCTTAACAATTTCATACTTGTGTTCTATCATATCATAGAAAGAGTAAAATGTCAGAAGTGTAATATTGTTGAAAAAAGTAGCAATCTTACCAACTCGGAAACAAGATATAAGCAGGTAAAGGATGTTTGGAACAGTTGAAAACAAAAATAATGAAGTAAAATGTTAACCAAATATTGAAGTGAATTTGTGTCTCTTCTATCAAATTGAAGATAATAGACATGCATATTCAATATAAGACCTACCAGGAAATACTCCAGCAAATCCATCGGCCGTCTCGATCAACTCATCAACCGGAAGAGCTGAAACAGAAGCATCCTTGTTTTGGCCCAACAACGAAGAAGACGGGTACATGTTTGTTCCCATCCCAAGCCTTCGGCCAGTTTCCTTGGCAATGGCAAGCTGATCCCCTAGAGAAGGAGAAACCCACAAGCAATTTCTAAGCTATACATGATTTCAGCTACGGAATGAACTGAAAGAAAGTAAGACCTCAAATCTTACCGGTAATCATCTTGACATTCACACCAAGGTTCAAAGCTCTTGTGATGGTTTCAGCACTATCGTGCCTGGGAGGATCAAACAGTGGTAGCAGACCAACAAATTGCCATGGTCCACCAGCACTATCTTTATTTTTCTCCGGTACTTCCTATTATAGACAGATCACACAAGCAGCATTAAAGGAAGGGTACTCAATCAGGTTGTAAACTAGAAATGCTAATATCAGTTTTTTTTTTACAAACCTGTCTAGCAACACCTAAAGACCGAAGTCCTCGTTCAGCAAACTTATCAATTGTAGCGTGAGCCCTTTTCCTGACATCCTCTTTGCAGTTGCAGAGGTTCAATATCTATATCAGGTCAAAAACATTAATTAGTCATCTTCATTAACATAATCAAATGGTGCCAATAAAACACATATTTACCTGCTCAGGAGCACCTTTGCTAGATCGATGCCAATTTCCATCAGAATCAATGTAGGTTAGAGCAGTCCTCTTGTCTACTGGGTTGAATGGGAGAAAGTGGACCTCCCTGATGCCAGCTCGTGCCTGGCCAATTCATAGTAAAAGTTAGAAATTTTGATCTTTATCCCAAATTCAATAGATTTTTCCTTTTATATTTCTTGTCTGAAAGAAAGATTATTTTGGAAAGTTTACCTCCTTTGGGTCAGCAAGCATCCCAACAATAGCAGCATCTATGGCATCCTGATTCTCAGTCCTAGAAGCCCTTGCCGCAAGAAGGATAACATACTCCTTCTCAACACCCTTGGCAAAAACCTCAATCAAGTTTCTATCAACACTCAGCTTGTTTAGGGTCAGAGTTCCAGTTTTGTCACTGCACAGGACATCCATCCCTGCCATTTCCTCAATAGCTGTCATTCTTTTTGTGATTGCACCTTGCTGAGAAAGCCTGTGAGAACCAATAGCCATAGTAACGGACAAAACAGTTGGCATAGCAATTGGAATTCCTCCGATCAAGAGAACCAAAAGGTTGTCAATCCCGTCTCTGTACTTGCGGTGTTGTATTGGGTACATGACTATGAGCTCAATGACAATTCCAACAGCAATTGAGCAAATGCAGAAATTACCAATGGCTGTAAGGACTTTTTGAAAGTGACCAACTTGGTTAGTGCTATCCACTAGATGAGCAGCTTTACCAAAGAAGGTGTGCACACCAGTAGCAATCACAACTGCTTCTATCTCACCCTTCTTAACAGTAGATCCAGAAAACACTTCATCATGGGGTTTCTTTGTTGCTGGAAGAGATTCCCCAGTTAAAGCAGACTGATCAACACTCAAAGCATCACCCTCCAGAAGACGGGCATCAGCGGGAATGATATCTCCTAATTTAATGCTGATAATGTCTCCTGGCACCAAAATTGCAGCATCTTGTTCAGTCCAGCGGCCGTCTCTCAGAACCTACAATTTGTGAAAAGAAAAAGTTAAAAACAAAACATTAATAAGATATCCGATTTTCTATTGTATGCCCATGGACACTAGTTTAGGAATCCAAAAAAGCGAGTTTTCGTTGGAAAGGAAAGTAATTTATTCATTATATTCAGAGGTGATATACTTAGTTTTCTCATAAAAAGACCAAAAAGATAAAGTATAGGGCTGCAAATAATGAAGTTTGTTAATGAAATAATTAAATTAGATCAGAATAGACCTTGGTCTTGGGAGCTAAACCAGCCATGAGTGCAGCAGCAGCATTGCCAGCATTGTTTTCTTCAATAAAACTGATTGTGGAGTTAATGACCAAGAGGACAATGATACCCACAAAATCCTGCCAATCCGGAGGCCTTCCACCACCATTAGCCAAAGCAATAGCCATGAGAGCAGCAGCTTCCATGACCCATGATAAAGGGTTCCACATAAAACCCAGAAACTTCAAAATCTTGCTCTCCTGTTTTCATGAACATTCAATTAAGAAACCATTCCGTGCATGCATGCATGCATACAAGTGAAGCAAAATAAATAAATAAAGAGGATGATGAGAGCTTCTGAAAAGGACCTTTTTTTCTTCCAATTTGTTTGGACCAAAAACTTGAAGCCGGTTGGCTCCTTCCTCTGATGTCAGACCTTCTCTGGAACATTTCAGCTGCTCAAACACTTCCTCAACTGGAATATGTTCCTGGGCGCACAAAGTGCTTTCAATTTCAATGCTTCCTTCTTATTTATCCAAATACTCATTCAACACCACCAACAAACTATGCATCTTATAACTAACACATATGGTATATTGTAATGCAATTCAGCTTATTCATTATTTAAACAGAATTCACCCCATTGCTACTGAATCTGAAGATTTGATTTGATACATTACATAACCACTGACAGGCCGCAGAAATAGAGTAAAAAAAAAAATCGACAACATATTTAACTCTTGAGAAGACTAATAGTACTACATTAAAAAAATCAATAGGGTAGGGTAGTACTCCCTCCATCCCATAAAGTTAGTAAAAAACATGAAATTTTTTTGTCTCAAATCAAAGTTAAAATAGTGAATAAAAAAAAATTGAAATTGTATTGTATATTCTATGATTGGTTAATTGAGGAAGCATGTATTAAATACTTGCTGATAATTGGTTGATTTGGGAGGACTATGCATTAATAACATGTTTCCTTATTTTTGTTGAATTTTCAAAAAATTACTAACTTTTTGGGACGGAGGGAGTACTCCTTTAATGTTACCAAAAGTACCGCGGGTGGATTACCTCGAAAAAAAAAAGTACCGCGGATACACCTCAAATCCCAGCAACAAGGCCACGGAAAACGACAGAAATGTAGAAGTATGAAAATTAAATAAAATAAAATAAAAAGCGGTGATAATATACGAGTATATTTTTTTTGGTAATAAAACGGTGATAATTTTACTGGCACTACTGACTACAGCTCAACAAATTAGTCAACAAATTTAGTATTCTATATAAGAAAATGTTGACTAGGAAATTCCCTACGGTTTGAACAGGCATGACAATAAGTTGTGTTTAGGATAGATTTTGTCAATATCAACCTTGCACCCGTTAAGAATAAGATAAATTCAGGTGTGAGTTTAATAATAGCGGATATAAAAAAATGAAATTCAAACTCATCCTCATCATTAATTCATCAAATTATTTTTAATTATTTTTTAAATTATTTTTCATTGTATTAAACAAAAATCATATATAAAATACATTATAATTCACATTATATATAATAATAAACTTCAAATTTTAAAAATAACTAATAACTAAAAACTTAAGAGTTAAGAGTTAAATCATAGTTTTAGTAAAAATACGTTAGTTTAACATCACAATTTAATTATTATTATTATAATGAAAATGATTTGATTTTTATATCAGGACAGGTTTAGGAGCGAGGACGAGGCGGATACTTACAATGTCATATACGCCCCAACCCCATCTTGCGGTATTTGGTTTCTGATTTTCTAAAACTCAATCAAAACGGATTTTCTCCACCAAAATCGGGTCGGTTTTGAGCTGATATCCGTGGGTGAGTTTAATTGTCATCCCTAGAAGTGAAATACTCTCTCCATTCCAATTTGGTCTTTTAGTTTTTTTTTTTAAATTCTATAACTTTCATCATTTTAAAAATTCAATGGATAAACATATTTTTTTTTTTATTTTAACCCTTCGTTCAGTTATTTTTCTTACTTATTAATTTTACTTTTATCCTTTCTCACATCCCTTAACCAATATATATACATTAATTAATGTAATTAATGGATACACTTCATAATAAAAATTAAATACTACTACAATTTTCAACAAAGATTAAATAAGAACATTTTACACAAAACAAATATAAAACTTTCAATAATCAACACTTTTTTAATATGTTTGACCAACCCTAAAAAACCAAAAGATTTAGAATGAAGGGAGTATTATTTAAAAATATTAAAAATTGAAGTTTTTTAAATTATTGAAAGAAAAAATTGGAACTTCTGAACTTTTTACTACTTCTAAAAAAACATATTTGTTAGTAAAATCTTTAAATATCAAATTGGTCCTATAAATGTTGACCTATTTAAAATTAGTTTTTACATTTTTTTAGCCCATGTTTTTATGTTCCATTTTTGTTTTAGTTCCCTTAATCAACTATGTTTAGAATAATGCAAAATGTAATTTTGATTTTAATCTACATATTTTTTACTGTTTGAAGGTTTTGGTTCCTAATTTTTCATTTCGTTTTGGTTTTAATTCATGCTTTCCCATTTTGTTTTGAAGATCAATCGTGCCACCAATTTAGTCCTTCAAAAATATTTGTCACCAATTTAGTCCCTTAAAAATCAATTGTGCCACCAATTTAGTCATTCAAAGATATTTGACACAAATATAGTCCACCAAAGAACAATTATGTCATCAATTTAGTCTCCTTAAGATATTTGTCATTAATATAGTCCATCAATTTGTCATTAACCTTGATTTTTAATAGACTATATTGATGATAAATATTTTTGGAGGATTAAATTGATGACATAATTAATCTTTGACAGACTATGTTGATGCTGAATATCTTTAGGAAACTAAATTGATGACACAATTAATCTTTGAAGGATTAATTGGTGAAAAATATATTTAAGGAACTAAATTGGTGGCAACATAATTTCTAGAGGATTAAATTTACTATTTACTCATTTATTAATGTCAACGGCGTGAGAGGCACGCGCTAGAGGCCCGTGAACACAAGCATGCAAATAAAAGCCGGTATGTGTATTAGCGTTTACACTTTCTTTACATACTCTTTCCTTGTGAACGTATGGTGCGGATTTCCGGAACTATACGTTTCCACCCCAAAATACACATGCTAACAACGTTATGGTCAGAGAAAAATTAATTACTCCATACTTATGCCGATTGCCGAATGTGCAAAAATGAATCCCTCCCAAAATAAAAAGCAAAAATAATAAATGACCGGCCTTTATTATAAGCCCCTTTTTATAAGAGAAAAAAAAAAGATATAAATGACACGAGGGAGTATATAAACATATAAAAACTTCTAAACTAGTTTAGACCAAAAAAATATGATATAGTATCAATAATAATTTTATGCCATTGATGGATGAATTTTTTTAACCTATAGCTTTAGTTAACATGTTAATCACACCTTAAAAAATAAATATTTACAAGAAATTAAGACATTTAATGAATTAAAAAATAATTATCCAATTCCGAAATACAATTTCATCATTTATATTATTTTATTTTATGCATGAGATACATAAAATAAAATAGTATCGATCGATTAACAACATACATGTATCATTTTATCACGATGTAAATTGATTTTTTTAACTCTTCTAAATCAACCTCATGGAAATAAAATTACGTGCAGATATCTAACAAATCTTTTCTCTCTGGAATGAAGCATGATATCAGGTTTTTTTTCATATAATTTTGGTTTTGATTTCACAGAAAATCACAGTGTTAGGTTTTTTATAAAAATGTATATATTATCCGGTAAAAAGAGGAATAGAATTTTTATCTCAAGCTTAATTTGCAGAATAATGAACTGGAGTGACATACATATGATGAATGAAAAAGATAGTGTTAGCGACGAAATCAAAACGATTTTCCGTGCAACCAAACATACTTGTATACGTTCACGCGCCGAAAGACGCTACGTTACGCCACGTCTCTCTTTCTCTCTCTCTGTTTTTCGTCAGATTACATTATAAAACCAATATTAGTATGCCACGCTATATCTTTCCGGTGTTACGTAGTGAAATGCTTCTGTATGAATTTGAAATTCAAATTTCCAAAAAAAAAAAAAAAAAAAAGAGAGTCGTGTGAGTTTGTTAAACCTTGTTCGGTTAGTGAACCTGAGATATGGAGGTGA
The DNA here is from genome assembly GCA_037953625.1 of Crotalaria pallida. Classification (NCBI taxonomy): domain Eukaryota; kingdom Viridiplantae; phylum Streptophyta; class Magnoliopsida; order Fabales; family Fabaceae; genus Crotalaria; species Crotalaria pallida. The sequence continues at coordinate 161,414,974 of CM075650.1, forward strand.
TGAAGCGAATTAATAATGAAATAGTAATAGAAGTGGTGGTGAAGTGAAATGAAGTAGTAGGGATGATGAATTGAAGAAAAAGAGAGAGTACTGACCAGATCGACGTTCTCGTTTTTGATCTCTTCAAGGCTGATACCACCCATGTTGTTGTTGAAGTTGAACTTGAGAGGTGGTGAATGAATGGAGTAGTAGTAGTTGAAGAAAGAGAATAATAATAATAGGCAATTAAAACTGCAGAGAGAAACGCAACGCTAATAGGAGTAAAAAGCGATTAAAGTAGTAAAGGACATGCAAAAGAGTAAAGAGGAAGAGAATAAAGTCAGAGGAGAAATTAATAGAGTGGAGAGGGGGGAGGAAGAGATGAGAAACGGAAGCGGGAGAGAACCTGGGAAAGAGGGAAGGGTGGGATGCTATGTTTATATACTAAGTACCACTGAGTCTTGAAGATCTTTTCCGAGTTTTTCACTTTGAAAATGTGAAAATTTGATATACTTTTTCAAAATTACTCTTATAATTATTATTAAAAATTTAAAAAGTGTTAACTGAATAGGAATGTTTGTGAAAAAAAATAACCAATATTATTGAAAAATGAAATTAAATCTTATAAATAAGATCAAACAGAAAACCTCAAAAATGTCCCGTAAACAAGAGCGGAGGGAGTATATTGCATTGCAATGGGTATTGGTGGTGGGGTTGGGTTTATGCGTTTTCTGGTGGCGGGTCCCACAAAGCTCTTATTCCCTTCATGAAGATCATATCATACATATCAGGGGTAGGTCTTTCCTTTATTTTTACATTATAATATATCCCATTTTCTAATTTTTACCAGGCTTCCATTACATTCCATCCATGAATGGGTAATGGGTTAGTAAGAGCAAAAGTTGTTATCCACCATCCCAGCTACGATCAATTACAGTACCTTTTGGTTAAAAATTTCAATGGTTAAATGCGAGTACACTTGAATATTTATTTCAAGCTTTATAATTATATTTCCTGAAATCACAAGCTTAAAAAAATCATATATACTTTCACGAGTCATCACCTGAGTAATTTTGTTAGATATAAAATGATTGAAATCATGATGATGTACAATAATTTCTCTTAAGTGTCGGCGTTTAAGGTACATTATTCACATATTAAACGGCATTGTATTTTTGAATAAAGCTTACCCGCATAAACAATATTTGTAGCCTATTTATTATAATTCATACTTAACTATATATTATAAATATCATGAAAGTTAATTACATTTTTTAAAATTTTAAAAAAAATACATTAACATTATAATTCTATCTTTTTAATTTGTATAGAAAATTTTAGAAATGTTATTGTTTTTCATTAATGAATAAATGGTAGATAAAAAAACCATTAAATGCTTTATAAAAATGTAAAATAACTTATAAATAGAATCAAAAGATATTTAAAAAATAACTTATAAATAAAATTAGGTTTTGTAATTTTTATGGGTTTGCATAAAGATAATAAAAGGTTCAGTTAAAATATATATATATATATATATATATGTGTGTATACACAAAAATGATTACTAGACCTACAAAATTAACCTATAAATAAATATATATTATAACAAAAATGATAAATGTCACCTACTTATTATTGATTAGTTAACAAGTGACACTTGTCATTATTTTCTTATGGTGTAATCCTATTTATATATTGATTTTATAGTCCTATATATATATATATCATTGCTCATATATATATATATATGTGAGAAAATTAAATTAACATTTTTTGAAATATTAAATTCATATATATATATATGTGTGTGTGAGAGAGAGAGAACTAAATTAACTTTTTTAGGTAAGTGAGAAAATCTCATTACCCGACGAAACTAATACAAAACCATAAGCTTAATCATACAAGATTGTCATCAACTAAGTTGGGTTCAATCAAGCAAGATCAGCTCATCTCAAAATGATTCAAAATTCATTCTCAATCCTATACATCATATTTCTAATTTCTTTGTAAATTGCGTTTCTTTTTAAATCTCATAATTACTTCACTCTTGAACTGTACAAATATATCCTGTGGAGTGCTATTCTTCCCTTGAAATATCCCTTGACATAAATTAACATTTTTTGAAATATTAAATTAATATATTTCTTAATTAAAAGTTTATTTTTAATATATATCTCGTGGTATAAATTTTTTAACACTATCACGTTAAATTAAGAAGAGAAAATAAATGGTGCTATTATGATAATGTAATTTTTTTTTACACCATTAGTTTATCACTTATCATTTATGTGTTCATGATTGTTGACTTTTAGATCAATAAAAATAAATGATGAATGATGAATTAATCGTGTAAAAAACTTTACAGTATCCACACAATTAATAATATATAATAGAGTACAGCTTTTCTTCACAGTAAATTAATAATTTAGTATGTCACGTTTTCTTGTCAAATTTTTTTTGTCAGCACACGTTTCTTTTCGCATAGTAAGTAACAACTTTGGATGCCTAATATAATAATCCGATCATATAGTTGCCCAATATCTAAAAGCATATTTTATATATTTCCAGTGAGATTTTTTGATTTTATTTTGAGAACTGAGATCAAGATCAATAAGGTCCAGCATAGTTAGTAAATAATGATTGTATTTCTTAACCAATAATCCAGATGTCAGGGGTTTAATCCCTATTGCATGTGAATATGGAAAAGACTTTGTTGGTAGAGTCAAAATTCACTTCGGTGCTTATTTAACATTTTAGTCTCTGAACTTAGGTGCTATTTTGAAATTGGTCCTTAAACTTTTTTTCGATACTTTGAATCCCTAAACTTTGTTTAATTTTTGGAAATGGTCCTTTCGTCACTTAAGTGATGATATAGCCGACATCATGACACATCACTTTCACGATATTGACGAGTGACGTGTTATGTCAAACCACGAGACACTACATGATTTTTTTTATTAAAAAAATAATTTCTTTTAAAACTTATTTAAAGATTCGATTTTCTTTTTAAAAAAAATACAATTTTTTATTATTTTTTAATAAATTTGATTTTTTTTTAATTTAAAAAATTCACGTGACATCATCTGGCACGTTACCTATCAATGTGGCGAATGTGACGTGGCATACTCGGACATATCACCATTTAAATGATGAAAGGATCATTTTAGAAATTTGAGCAAAGTTTAAGGACTCAAAGCATCGAAAAAAACTTTAAGGACCAATTCCAAAAGAGCACCTAAGTTCAGGGATTAAAAACTTAAATAAGCCAAAAAAACATAGAATATCTACTCCTTACCTACCCAATTTTTAAATTTTACTATTTTGTTTAAATCCTTACCTTCAACTCTTATTTCTTGAGGATAAAAGCTAAAAAATATAAATATATTGAAAAATTAAGTTTATTATCTTTAAATAAAATACTAATATTTAATTTTACAATACGATTATATTTTTTCTAATATCTTATACTGTAGTTAAGATAATCATTTTTATTGCCGAACTCCTTTCACAAGTAGAAGGGTAAGAGAGCCCACTTTCTGATCATAATTCGGGAAATTCTCCCCGTTATATTGCCTACTTATTATGTTTTGAGATGTTTGTTCAACGCCTTTTTTCTAACTGATGCTTCAATTAGTGTCTTTTGCTAGAAGGAAGTAAACATATATAGCATGAATCAATCAAATGTTGGTTAAAATTTGAGATAAATTAATTTTTGAGTGAAGTAACATTTTGATCCTCGTGTTTTTTAGATAGGATATTTTAATCCCTCAAAATGTGAAAATTCACTTTTAGTCTCTGATTTGAAGATAGATTTTTTTATGGGACACTAAAGTCCCTCAAGATTTTTTATGGGACATTTAAGTTCGCAGTTGAAGTAGTTGGCGGAGAGGACGAATGGACTTAAGTGTTCCATAAAAAAATCTCGAGGAATTAAAAGTAATGCATTGTGAAATTCTCAATGCAAGTTAAGAGGGTATGTAAGACTGTAATGTTGAAGTATTTTTTAAAGTTTCAAGAAACTTAACTATCATCCTTGGTCTGTGTGATATGATTAAGTATGCCCTATAAATAGGACCAGAGAGAGTAGCTGTGTTTTTAGGTTGATAATTTCAATGAAATTGATTACTTGTAATTCCGTTCTTTTATGATTGTTTTTCAAGGTTATTAAGGGTGCGTGTACGGTAAGAAGTATATTTAATACTCATATTTTTTTTAGTAGATTAATATTTCATCTTTGGTTCTATTTATAGGGCATACTTAACCATATCACACGGATCAAGAAAGGTAGTTAGGTTTCTTGAAACTTTAAAAAAATACTTTAACATTACAATCTTACCATCTTAACTTGCATTGGAAATTTCATAATGTATTACTTCACATTAATGGACAAAGGATAAATAAGAGAAAATAACAATAAATGTCTCGTAGAAAATACAAAGTGACTTATAAACAGGACCAAATAATCCTTCTAGAATGTGACTTATAAATTGGACTGGAAGGAGTATAAGGATTTGTTGTATTTTGACTATAATACCCCTATATAATAATTATTGAGGAGAGAGAAAAATATTGAAGTGAAAAAGATAGTATAATAAATAGGGGTGTGTTTGGAAAAATAACATTAATTATGTATTCGATTTATAAAAGAACATGAGTTATGAAGCATAATACAAATGTTAAAAGAACATTACATATGAAACGGAGGGAGTATTTATTTTATCACTTTTGTTTTTTATTTTTCTATAATAATTAATAATTTTCTTTCACTTGCTATCTTTCTTTTACAGTATATTTTTTTTGGTGTACACGTACTCGGATCTGGTTTACCTAGAATCCGACTCATCCGGTTCGACCCAACTGAGCTCGCACTAAGAAGTAGGGGTCTCCCAGCAGGGATTGCTCCATACCCGAGGCTCAAACTCGAAATCAGTTGGTTAAGGGACCAAACGAGCTACCATTTGACCAACCCACGATGGTTATTTTACAGTATATTAGATGAACGTGGAATTATGCAAATAGTAATCAATATTTTTTTCGATTGTGTGATTTGGAAATAAAAATAAATAAAAACTTAAATGATGATGGTGGTTCGCAATTGAGATGCTAATAATATTTTACTCCCATGTTTCTGATGAAAGAAAAAGAAACATGAAAAATAAATAAGCAATCATACACTTTAGTAATTGCGATTCCTTCCTAATTGCCATGCACATTTTGCGCTGAAAATGGAGAAATACAACGTACTCCCACCGTACCTTACTGCAGGGCGTACTTAACGAATTACACATATCAAGGAAAGTAGTTGGTTTTATAAATTTTATGAGAATATATTGTAACATTACAATTTTACCCCCTCAATTTTTCTTGAAAAATCCACACTCATTAATGAACAACAAAAAACACATAAATAGTCAAAGCATTTAGTAAGGGCAAAAAAGAGAAAAATCAATAAATGATGCATAGAAAATATAAAGTGGCTTATAATTAAAACCAAAAAAACTTTCTAGATTGTGTCCTATATATAGGACCGGAAGGAATATATCCTTATTCCTTAGATAACCATAGAATATGTTTGGATATGCTTTTCTCAACCTCAACTGTGAAGGGACTGTTTGGATTCGCGTTTGTGGCTAGTAGACGTGCGTTTGGAGAAGCTCCCCATGTGGAGCTTTTGGGCAAACACGATTTTCAACCGCATATCCAAACACACTGAAAAGCTGTAAGGGAGAGCTTTGGCAAACGCATGTTTGCCCCAAACACACCAATAGTTGCAAACTACAAGCTTATTGAAAAAATTGCTTTTTCAATCTAATCGGTATTTGGGAGCTCAAAAGTGGAATATAATAACAGTTTGTTACGGTTCATTTATCTCCTCCTCCAACCCCCCATTCAAGCTTTATTTTATGCATATATTGGCATGTAGAACTTCTGTGAAAGATTACAAACTAATTAATCATGCAAAATATAATAGGGAGTATATAAATTTGGCTATGAATATTCGTTGGCTTGAGTACACAATTCCAAAGGAATTACTTTCTCCACTTTATTTCTTCTTGTGCTATACTTACATCGAAGCCAATACTAACAAACTTTCCAATTATACTTTTCTTCCTTTTATTCAATTTCTACGGAAAAACACACATGTGCATATATACGTTCTACGGTATATGATTTGCTTCCTTCATTGGCCTTAGAATAAAGGTAGCAAATTGGTTGGGCCGTCACATTAGGTTTTTTTCCCTCTAAAGTCATATTTGTTAGAAGTTTCACATTGTCTGTTTCATAATATGTGGTACGGTTTAAAACAAAACAATAATAATAAAATTTCTTAACTTAAATTCTTAGCCTTTTGCAATATATATATATATAATATTATTTGTTTTATTAATATATATATATATATGTGTGTATTACTAATAACATATACTTTAGTTTTATATTCATACCTCTTTAATTATGTGGTTTGGCTATCAATAAATTCATATTCATTCATCATCTTGGATAGATCAGGTTTCGTTTCGGATATTGTTTTGGATCGGGTCTGAGTTTAAGCAAATGAGAATGGCAAACTATTTGGCAGGGTTCAAGTTAAGCTAAACCCATCTTACACTTACATTTATATGGAGATAGAAAAGGTTTTGAAGATGAAAAAATTGAAAATTTATTTGATGAGCGAGACATTGGAATTTCAAAGTTATGAATGGACATAAAATGGGTGGTGAAGTTTTATTTTATTTTATTTTATTTTACTTAGGTGAGGCAATGGAAAGACATACACCTCAAAGTTTGATCGTCGGAAAATTCCCCTTAACCAGCGAAAAATGGTGTATTTTGTCGGAAAAGAAGAGAAAATTATTATTTTATTGTTTTAGTGGATTTTTTTTAGGATGTTAATATTATTTTTGTGAGAAAATAATATAAATTAAGGATCAATCTTGATAACATGATATAACTTGAGTTGCCATTTTAAAATTATGAAAAAAGAATTAAAATAAGATATTAAAACAATAAATTTGTCTTTTTATTGAGCATTCTCAATATACATCATGTATATCCAGGTGAAAAACATGACGTAGATTAAATTTCACACCTCTCATATATATATATATATATATATATATATATATATCTGTAAATCCTACCTCATTTGCTAAAAAAATTGGCATTTTGCAGTGATTTTTAAAGATTTTTCGCTATGTTTGAATTGCCATAAGACAAATTTGTGATGGTTTCTAGAAAAATTCAAAAGTGTGATTCACTTTTTGCGACGATTTAAGAGACTGTTGCGAATTTTTGGGGCTAAAAAGTGTTGTGGTTTATTGTACCGCTACTAATAAAATCTCGATTTGATGTAATCAACATATATTAAAATAGGTGAAGTTGAGGGGTATTTTTTACTTTTCCTCCATGATAGTTTTTCCCTCCAAATTTGTTTCTAATCCTAGCCATCTATTGCAAATAAATCACATCCGTTCATATCCCTCCTAAATTTCATTCTAATCCTAGCCATTCATTGCAAGTAAATCACATCCGTTCATATATTTTTAATCTTTTCATTTTATGACAGCTTACAATTGAAACAGTTAGTATTTTTCATTATTTCCTTTCAATGTGCGATGCAACAAATGCTATTCTGACCGCTTACAATTGATAGTCATGAAAAGCTTGAAAAGTGACAAGGTTACATTAAGCATATGAACAGTTAGTAATTTTTTTTTTATTGGTAGAAAGCCTTCCTTTCAATTAGTATTTTTTCCATTTTTTTTTTGATATTTTTAAGTGTTTGAATTTTGCTCAAACATTTCTTAATACAGAGACTTGAGACTTGATGGTGTACAAAAGAAGATCAAAGAATGTGAAGAAGTAAGTGAAATTCTTTTCAATATTGCGTTGGTCTTTAACACAATATTTCTTCTCAATATTTATTTTTTTATAATATGTTGATCATGAAAGCCTTTCTTTCAATTTATCATTTAAATTTTTGTTTAAACATATTACCTTGATGATTTCAATGAAATTCACTTCTTTGGTGACCAAACTTACAAGGTAGTCCATCAGATTATTATGCAAATTTTTTATTTTATCAAAGCTACTATGTGCACCATTGTACATTTCCTGCCCCTTTAGGCCTCTACAATCTGCATATATATATATATATATATAAATGCTTGGTCATTTTGTTTTTTATTTAAAGCTTATTTGTTACCGATCTTTCGTCTTTCAATAGGATTTTTTTTAATTTTTGGTATCAAAATGCCACTTGCAAAAAAAAAAAAAAACGTATAAAGAAAGAAACCTTGGTTGTTTGAGCATATGAACATTTAGTATTTTTTTTTTATTTTTTCAATTGGTGGAAAGCCTTCATTTCAACTGAAATTATTTCCTTATTAAGTATATTTTATTTCCTTATTTGTCATAAACATTAAGCATATGAACAATTAGTATTATTTTTTTTTAATTGGTAGCTAGAAAGCTTTTTCATTTTTTTTTTGGTATTTTTAAGTGTTTGAATTTTGCTCAAACATTTCTTAATACAGGGACTTAAGACTTGATGGTGCACAAAAGAAGATCAAAGAATGTGAAGAAGTAAGTTAAATTCTTTTCAATATTGCGTTGATCTTTAACACAATATTTCTTCTCAATATTTATTTTTTTATAATATGTTGATCATGAAAGTCTTCCTTCCAATTTATCATTTAAATTTTTGATTAAACATATTATCTTGATGATTTCAATTATTATTATTATTATTTTGGGTATCAAAATGCTTCAAGTTGCCTCACAAAAGTTGTTGTAAGTTGTAACATGCAAGCTGTTGACATTTTTACCCAATTCTGGATGCTGACACGAATCCTCTTTCTTGCTTTAAATTATTCCTTTAATGCCCAAATAACTATAAACCTGTGTGTATAATAATATTTCTTTTCAATATTGTGTTGATCTTTAACACAATATTTCTTCTCAATATTTCTTTTTTTATAATATGTTGATCATGAAAGTCTTCCTTTAAATTTATTCAATCACATGTAAATAAAATTAATTAATGTTTGAACAAATGGAAAGCCCTTCAAAAAAATGAGGATAACAAAATTTAAGACCCGTGCATCGCACGGACAATTCTAGTTAAACATAATTGTGATTCAAAACTGCTGCAAATCTCAAATATTAAATTGAAATAATCGCAACAGTTTAAACCATTACTAAAATCGTTTACCCTGGATCCCCTCCTACTCAAATTTCCTTCTTTTGTATTAAGCATAAAAACAATCTAGACTCTTTTCAGACACTTTTTGTTAGTCCATTCATAAGGATTTTTATTTTCTAATTTCTAACGATATTAATTATTTTTTTTATCAAACACCTATGAGCTCCAAATAATAATTATATATATATTTTTAAAAAAAATTAATGAAAAAATATATCAAATTATGTTATTTTGTATACTATTAACAATATTACCAACTTTTTAATTGTGGTGAATTTTGATAAGAGAAATATACTCTTTTAGTCTAAAAAGAAAGTAAAAAAAATGTAAAAAAAAATGTTCCAAATAAAATTCCAATAATAAATGAAAATGTTTGAAAATTGTATATTATGATATCTGATTGAATAACTAATATATTAAATTTCTTAATTAAAGATTGATTAATTTATTGGACAGAATATTAAAAATATATTTCCTTTGTTTTTTTTTCTTCAAATTATTACATCTTTTTCCACGGAAAAAGTACACAAGGACATAAGAGAGTTAATCGACAATTATCAACATGGAACTGTGTGCCAATGATGGCTTTCTTTTCCTGTTACGATGCTGAGAGAGGTTTGTTCAATAATACTTACTCCATCAGCTCGAATTATAAAAATAAAATATATATATATATATATATAAAAAAAATACTCCGTTCGATTCTCTGTATAAAGTATACTTAATCGTATTTTTTGGATCAAGAAAAATAGTTAGTTTTGTTAATTTTATGAGAATATATTGTAACATGACAATTTTACCCCTCGACTTTACTAGGAAAGTGCACATTCATTAATGAATAACAAAAAAATAATTAGTCAAAACATTTAATAAGGACAAAAAAGAGAAAAAACAATTAATGATGCATAGGAAATATAAAGTGCCATATATATAGGACCAAAAATTTCTTGTAGAAGTTGCCCTATATATAGGACCAGAGGGAGTAATTAATTTTATATTCCCTCCGGTCCTTATTATAAATCATCTTTCTCTTTCACAAAAAGGATGTTTATAACAAGGACATGTCGAGTATTAGTTATTAACGAGGTTAATTGATTATACTTTAATTAATTTTTTAAAATTTATAAAAAAGTAGACGTATTTTAGAAAATTTGTATTGGAAACGAAACAAAAATTAAATAATATATATAACAATTTTTTAATGGATGTTTCAAAAAAGTACCATCATAAATAAAATAAAATTTAAATAAATTGGTTATTTTTGCTTATATTTTAAATTAAAAAAATATATTTATTTTACTTATATTTCAAGCTGAAGTGAATAAAAAAAAGTAATATACTACCTATTAAGAAAGAAATTATTAGATGATTCAACATTAATAATTTTAAATACTTACGTGATCATCATTGTCATCTACTATACTTATATAAAAACATCCCTTTTCGAGGCATCACGTTTGTCGGAAAAATTTTCGAGGCATCATGTTTGTTCGCTTAATGAATACTAGCACTAGAGCATTTGTAGGTAGATAACATCGTCTTTAATCAAAATTATAATTTAAAATTAAATAAATTTTTCGTCTAAAATTAATATTTAAAATTAAATAAATTATCTATATGTGGAATATGTTGAATTATTATCCTCATTTTGTTAATAAAAAAAATCATTATCCTCAAAAAGATCGATAAACCCAAAGAGATGATGCTTGAGTTCATGATAAACCCAAATATCTTTTTAGTTATCACATATTTCAAACTATAAATATGATGATTTCTCAAATCTCACCTTCAATCTTTACATTTTTTTTCCACATTTGAATCTCCCTAATTATGAAAATTCTCTTATCCCATTATTTCTTATTTTATATTTGTATTTGATTTTTTTGTGTGTTTGCAGTAAAGAATGTCAATTTAGTCCATTGGTAAGTAGGTTCTCATGTTCAATCTTTACATTTTTTTCATAGTTATGTCTCTAATTCTCAGAATTGTTTTCTCCTTTTATTTCTTATTTTATATTCGTATTATTTTTTATTTGATCTTTGTTGTGTGTTTGCAGCATAAGAAAGTGAGTGCCGATTTAGTGCAATAGTGAGCTTATATTTTGATTTTCTTATTATTTTTTTAAATTATTTGAACTTTTTGATTTTTTTTAGAGTCATAAATCTAATTAACAATAATATAATTGATGAATATATATTCTAAATTTCAGGTTGAAGGTTTCATGGAAGAAAATCGTGTCTTCTTAATGAACCTAAACTTTACCAAGATTAAGGTTACTAGGAGTCCAGGAGAAAAAAACGAAGATTCAACAATAATGCAAAATAATTTGAACACCATAACACAATTTATTGTAAAGAATGCTCCAAAAATTGGAATGTGGATGCTTGATTGATCAAAGAGACTTTTTGATATAATTTATTAATATTAAACCAAAATTCCAATTACGGTTATTTATTGTAATTATTTTATACGATGTTTTCGTATTATTATTGTCTTTTAAAAATTGGTCTTTGGCCTTCGATTAAAAGTTACTTTTTTTGTCCCATATAAATTATATTTACTTATTCGATTAAAAGTATTGATTATAACCATTATAATTATAAATTATTATTATTATTATCACCATTATCATAAATGAATAAATAAATCATTTATTCAAAATTCTTATTTTTGCTTTTAAATTTTTTTGAAAGTTTTCGAATTCTTATACCCATACACACCATCATGATAAAAAAAACAATAACATGTAACAATAATTAAAAAAAAAATTAGAATGTTTAATGCAAATTAATCATAATACTATAATAAAAGAGATAATGATATTCATCAAATAAATAAAGAATACTATGATTCATATAAAAACAAATGTAATATTAAAAAAATAGTTATTATCTTTCGATAAATTCATGTCTAATAAAATAAAGAATAACTTTGTTTATCATTCACTATAATATCATCTTTACTTATTTCATTAAAAATGTTGGTTATAGTTTATCTAATTTTCTACATTCTCTAATTGATTAGAGAGAAAAATCAATCTAATAAATTACCACTCATACTTATTATTCTTTCAAAATCCAAATTATAATTATTATATTATACCTTATAATTATAAATTATTATCATTATTATTAATTTTATTATCATAAATCAATACATAATTCATTAATTCTAAATTTTTATCTTTATTTTAAAAAATTAAAATATTTCGAATTCATTTACCCATACATACATATCATAATACTAATAAAAAAATAGTAGTATGTGATAATCACAAACAAAAAAGGATTAGAATTTTTAATTTATATTAATCATACTACTATAATAAAAGAGGTAATGATGTTCATCAAGTAAATAATAAATAATCCAATTTATATAAAACAAATATAATATTTAACAAACAAGCAATCATTATCTTCCAATGAATTCATGTCCAATGAAATAAGAGATATTTTGATTTATCAATTACGCCGATAATACAATAAAAAAAAGATTGACATGTTTAATTTTGATTTAATTTTAATTCATCATAATAAAGTAGATAACCATATAAAAATATTAATTTATCCATTAAATAATTAAGGAATATCTTATGTAAGAAGTGTTGTGTTATTTTTTATTCATACAAGAAACTACAAAATTTATCAACAAGATCATTTAGATTAATTGAACAATTATTTTTTGTATAATTATTTTTGTTTAATACTCCGTAATATTCACTTTGTTATTAAAAAATATTTTTTATTTTAAAATATTTTATATAAAAATTTAAAATATTTACACCCGTGAATTATACGGAGAAAGAGCTAGTTTTATTTTATTTTTTAATCCAAAAATAAGCATCAAATAATGACAACATATCTAAAATCATTAATCTCAGAATAATTTTTCACAACAAAGAATACAAAACAGAGAAAACAATGCTCAATTCTTCTTCTGGTCATGTCTACGTCTCCTTCTCTTTGTTGATTGGGATTTTCCAAAACCTTTTGTTCTTTCGATGAAAAAAAAAGAAGAAGAACGTGTCAGCTTTCGGCAGATAATTAAAATTAATAACTGAAGGTTACTCTATCACATGAGTAATGATATTTCTACCATCACTCTTTCTCCTTCGCTTAATTTAGGAAATTCTATTTAGATCCAGAATTTAATATTAGCACTCAGTTGCTTCATAAATTTTGTTTCAAAATTTTCAAACTATTTTCACATTTATTATCTTTAATCTCTATTACACGCAAAGCCTAATTTTACTTATTTTATCACCCAATCGACCCTTCTTACTCTCTCCATTACATTAATATATGTTTTATGAAAATATATACTCCTTCTGTCCGATATGTTATGATGTTTTGGAGATTTCAAACAGATTAAGAAATGAGTAAATGATGTAAGAATTTGATATAATTTGACTAAATTACCCCAATTTAATAAAAAGAGAGAGTAATAATAAATGTATGAAGATTATACTCCTTCCGGTCCAAAATATAAGCACCTTTTGACCAAAAGCTCTCCCTTTAAGAAAAGTAGGTTAAGTTAGTTATTTGAATTGGAATTGTAAATTTTAAGGGTATATTTACCAATCTATCCTTTTGATTTTTAAATTTTTAATCCAAAAGTATTTCCCACCCATTTTTAAATGACATTTTTCCCCACAAACATAGTTAATGGAGTATTAAATAGGGTTAGTTTAGTAAAATTTTAGAAAAGGTGCTTATATTTTGGACCAAAAAATTTTGGTCAAAATGTGCTTATATTTTGGACCGGAGGGAGTATTAAAGAGAGATGAATAAATGAGTGATAAAAAAAAAGAATGCAATAAATAAGGGTATGTTTGGAAAAAGAAGTATAAATGAATCTTGGATTTCTAAAAAGATCATGACTTATGAGACAAAAAAATCTCTAAAAGCTCATAACACACGGGACAGAGGGAGTAGGTATCTTGCGACGGTTACAATTGTCACAATTATTGTTTTCAATGGAATTAGGTTTATGTCACAAAAAGAAAGGTCATTTGGGTGAGGAAGAAAGGAAAATTAGGTTTAGGTGTGATGAGGTTAAAGATGATGGATGTAAGGGTGATTTGGGAAGTTTGATATAAAATTTGTGAAATAATTGGATGCCAATAGCAAAATCTGATGCAAGTAGAATTTTCCTTTAATTTTTTACTTTATTTTTTCTTCTATTCCATCATACCACTAATTATATCTTATTTAACTTTTTTTCCCTCTTCCCAACACTATCACGTTTTTCCTCTCCGGCATAAAGATGCGATGTCGAAGAATTTTTTATTTTTTTTTATGATATATTCTGTCTTTTAATATAAAATCTTTTGTGAAATTTTTATTATTCTATTTATAAAATTCTATTTTAATTTTTAATATTATTTTTTTCCATAAACGTTCATATTTACTTAACACTTTTCAAAGCTTAAATAATAATTATAAGATAGTTATAAAAAATATATAAAATGTTTTTCTATTACATAACCCTCATTTTCCATAATATCACTAAGAATAATAATAACTAATATCTTTGACATTCATAAAATTTTCAAAACATGTCTTTCTCCTTTGTTATTTTTAGCTGACCCACTAACTCCAACTAACATTGGCAATTAGGGTCTTGGTCCGGGGCCACATCCGCCCGCAATTTTTTGCCAAAAAAAAAATCATACCCGCTCATCTGCTCGTTATTTTTCGCGGACGGGTTGCGGGCAGCCTGTGGGCTTGATATTATAAAAAAAAACACGTTAGTTTCACACGCATTTTCGTTCGCAATTTTTTTTTCTAAAAATTTGTATTAAAACAAAGGAATGAAATATGAATTAAATTTTTTTTTTTACATAACACGGGCCACCCGCGCGCCCGTCCTATAAGCATTTAGGACGGGCAGGGCCTATTTTTTGGCCCTAAATATTTTGACGGGCGAGCTTGCCCACCCGCATTTTTTTGGGGCCAAGTGCGGGTGCGAGCCATGCCCACTCGCCCGTTTTGCCAATGCTAAGTCCAACGTACAGTATGTAGTCCCACCTTTATATATATATATATATATATATATATATATATATATATAATGAGAGGGATCCGTTTACACCAAGTTAAGTTACACTAATTCTTACACCACTCATAACTCTTACATCAAGTCAAATTTAATAGAATGAACCATTGGATTGAAAGTTTCTATCTTGTAGATCGTCTATGTCAAATTTTATAAAAATCCAAAATCATTTAGTACTTCAATTATATACGTTAAAATTAACGAAATATATGTCTTAAAAATAAATGAAAATGGAGCTATTTGAATATATATATTCAATGATGTTCAAATTTTCTCAAATTTGACACAAATGATCTAGATGACATATAATTATTATTCAACGGATGGATTAATGAAATTCACGTTATATAAAAAGTTATGAATTGTGTAAGAATTGGTGTAACTTAACTTGGTGTAAACAGATCCCTTCTCATATAATATATATATATATATATATATATATATAAATGAATATATAATTTTTTAATAAATAGATAGTAGGTCACTGGTCAAAAGTTTGTTACATGTTACATCATTTAGTCTATTATATATCATTCATGTGTATTATTTTTATTTAAAAGTCAATAATGGTGATAAACAATAAATGATGAATTATACTACTGTAAACACATAAACACACTCATTAATTTCTTTATTCTCGTTGCATAATTAGGGGCGAGTTTTGAAGAGGACAATGTTAGAAATATGATGAGTACATAATCACATCCTTGTTGCCTGTTGGGTTGAAGAAGCTAGAGAAGCCCTGTATTTTTTTTTTATTTTTTTAATATTGCTGGTTTGAATAAATTAAATAAACGAATTATTCCCTAATAACTCATCTTCTCATTCACCTCCATTTACACCCCAAGGAAAGAAAACATTTCCTCCTTGTCATTCAAACCTATTGGCCACTCTAAAGAGTTTTTCTAATAATGCTTGTTTAAAATCATATTTTATCTTATCCGAAAAGGTTAAGTTTGTTTTGAGATAGAATGGGTGAAGGATGTACATTGATTTAATGACTGCATTATTCCTGAAGCAAACTTAGAGCACGAACAACGTAACGCACCAGCCATCTCATGAAAATTACTTATCATAATAAATTAAAATTGTTCTCACTTTTTGACAATGCCATGTTTTTTACGCAGCTTGAATAACTTTTCTCTTCAATCCAACAAAATAGGATTACTCCACAATTTATTATTTTTGTTTCATTAAATACTCAATTTTAATAGGCGTTATATATATATCAAATGCTAATAAGTGTTCTTAGGATATTTATTAAAAAATCATAAGTAGTAAAAAATTATTGAAAAATGTGGTTTTTGAAATTTTCAAAAAAACAATAATGTGAACTTATGATCAGTTTTTTATTTTTAGTAATCTTAATAAATATCATAAGTGCACTTATTGACAAAATTATATATATATATATATATAAAACATGTTTTGTACGCAAATTTCCAGGTTGTGGAGTTATATTTAGAAAAATAACACGCTCATGTATGATTTTAAGATGTACTTCCTCTGGTCTATTTTTAAGAAGAAAAAAACTAACTTCACACATATTAAAAAAGTTAGTTGAGTGCATTTAGTTTTCTTAAATTCATAAAAAAAAAATAAACTACTTTAATAAATTTACATTGAGAATGAAACAAAAATTAAATAATTCAACCGATTTATAAGGATATTTTAGGATGATTGTATTGGAAATAGAAAGTTAATTAGTTAACTTTTGCTTATATTTAAGACCATGAATAAAATATCTTTTTTTCTTATAATTGAGACCGGATTGAATAGGAGATGGGATGGGTAATTAATGGTGTAATTAAATTCAAGTCCAATCATTGATCCCGTTAAAGTAGAAGCAAGGGTACAATGAGCAGCAGTTCCATCTCCAGATCGTGATTGATACCCAAGCATCAGAACTTGCGACTTACCCCGACATCTCTTACCATTAGAGATCCAGATTCAGACTGAGGCTCTCTCTCGCAGTCCCTATGAAATTAAATGAAGTAAGCTCGACCCAAGGAATAATCGAACGCTTTGCTCACGAGAAAGGGGATCGGAATCTCGTTCAGAGTGAGCCAGTACAGTAGTAGCAGTTGTTAGCAATAAGAAAAAGAGATTAAAAAAATTATAAGATGTAAATGAAGGTATAAAAAAAGCAAATGTGGGAAATGTTAAAATGATTTTCCTATACTTTATTTTTAGGCATAATTGCACTTTTGATTTCCAATTTTGTTAATTTGGCAATTTTGATCCCCTAGCTTTTAATTTGACGATTTTAGTCCTCCAATTTACAATTTGTGGCTATTTTGGTCCCTCCGTCAGCATGTCAACGAAAGAGTTGACGGAGGGACCAAAATAGCCACGAATTGTAAATTGGAGGACTGAAATCGTCAAATTAAAAGTTAGGGGACCAAAATCGCCAACTTATCAAACTTTTGGTATTTTTAAATTTGTGGTGTATACTTATTCAATATGAGTTTTTTATGTGTATCATACGATACATATGAGAAAAATCATTTTAATAACAATAATATTTATACAATATTAAAAAGGTTATAAAAGGATTTTTCCAATGTGTATTATATGACACATGCTAAAAAATTTCATATTTGATAAGTGTGAAATTTCATTATAATGCACACTATTTTTTAAATATATTAATTTTCAACGTAGATTCAATATACTCCGATCCCTTGATCCTTGTTTCTAAAGTCCTTTTACCAAATCCACATAGATCAAGAAAATAGTTAGAGATTATTATTCTCAAAGTTATAAAAATAAAATACTCCGACATCAAAGTTTCAAAATTACCCATACATAAAATTCAATACAATTTAAATTGATGTTATCATTATTATGAACAAGTAAAAAGGTTTTTTGGAATTATTAGGGGTATATTTGGTATATGTTATTTAATGTTGCCGAGATATTGTAAAGTGACTTATATTTTGGAACAAATAAATCCTCAATAAAATGACTTATAAATGAGAACGGAGGGAGTATTTTGTTTAACATGTGCAATTGGCTTAATTTCACTTTTAGTCTCTCAATTTTGATAATTTGGCGATTTTGGTCCCCCTAACTTGTAATTTGGCGATTTCAGTCCTCCAATTTACAATTCGTGGCTATTTTGGTCCCTCCGTCAACTCGTCCGTTAACAATGCTGATAGAGGGACCAAAATAGCCACGAATTGTAAATTGGAGGACTGAAATCGCCAAATTAAAAGTTAGGGCATAGGACCAAAATCGCCAAAGTGTCAAAATTGGTGAATCAAAAGTGCAATTAAGCCTTATTTTTAAGTGTAAATGATATACTCTATAAGTTTTACAAGCATGGTAACAAATTGAAAAAGTAAAAAAATTAAGGAAATATGTATTTAATGGCTGGTTTGCCTAAACATCAACAATTATTAAACACCAAATTTAATGTGTTTTACATTGATCAACCAGTTTTCATTAATTACTTTAATTTTAGTTTAAGACAAAAATTTTTGGTAATTTTTACTATCATTGTGGAAAAAATAGTAAAAAAAAAGGAAATAAAAAAAATGAACGATTTTTTTTTTTTTAAAAAAAAGTTACAAAAATATCATTACTCACAAAGATTGATAAGTTAAGAAAATGAACTCCAACTGCTCTTTTAAAAAGGAGTTGCCATGCCCCACCAAAGCAGGCATTGAAAATGAACTTACCAATTGAAAAAGTGTCATTCAACGCATGTTAGGAAAACCTTGCTATATAATAAACGGGAGGTTGGTCAAGTGGTAGTTTACTTGGCCCTTTAATCAACTGGTTTTCAATTCGAGTCTTGAGTATGGAACAATCCCGCTAGGAGACCTTTATCGCTTAGTGCGAGCTCAGTTGGGTCGGACCAGTTGAGTCGGATTCTGGATAAACTAGATCTGAGTACCGGTTAATGTATGTAAAAAAAAAAAAGGAAAACCTTGCTATAATAAGAGCTTTAAAAGCAAGTGCATAATAGTACAATACAATGAGAATATTGATCATATATGGTATGCTGTTTCAGTTTGATATGTTTTTTTTATCTTTATTCATATATTGTTTCCGATCTTTATTTATAAGCCATTTTTTAAAGAATTGTCTGGTTTTATTTACAAGTTATTTTGTATTTTCTAAAAATTGTTTATTGATTTTTTATTCGTTATTTGTTTATTAATATGGAACAATATATTTGCAATTTTTTTGGTCGAATCCAGGTGGTGTTTGGGCTTCACATTTTTTGTGGTTCAACTAATCCACCCCAGATTCGCGAACTGTGCGAGTCTTTGGATCAACGGTATGAATCCTCTCCAGAAATTATTGTCTCACTGAGATTTGAACCTTCGATCCTTAAGAATATATTTGCAAAATTTTCAATGCAGATTAAGATGTTAAAATTGTAATATTAAATAATTAAAGTATATTTTTAAAATTTTAAGAAATGTAACTTCCTTCTTGATTTATATGATAGTAGAAAAATACTTTATAATTAACTAGTTAAGTATGACCTACAATAAAAACAAGACAAAGTATATCTTAGACCAAATTAAAGGAGATGTACCACTTGTACGGTTGCTGGTTGCTGATAGTGAAGAGGATTAGAAGGCTTTCATTTCCCATGGTCTTTATTCACTGTCTTTTACTATCATCTTTGCCGCATGGTAAGCATTTATGCTTCGCAAGAAAAGGACGTGGTATTTTTCTTGCAAGAGATTCTGAAAGTGTTGCAAGGGCTAAAGAAGTTTTTTTTTTCTTTTTTTACTGTACTTAGTACTATATGTACCATTTCAATTTCTCAAGTCATCACTATCTTTTATTTTTATTACATTTTTAGTTTTTAATTTTAACTCTATAACTAAAACATTATTATTTCATGTCATAAGATGAAACCATATATATACTCATGTAAACTGAGCCCAAGCAAACAATGATTGAGATTGAAATAGAGGAGCATATGTCATACTGTAAGATGGTTATTAATTCAACAACAAATTTTGCAGTTGTCAACAAATTAGTTTGTGCAAAATAGAATGGCTATCTGTTTTGGTGGCTTTGCTCTGTTTGGCTTTTGAAGAATGATGTGATTTTTTTTAGTTATATACATGTTATGGACTCGATCCATATTAGATCTCAAAGATTTTTTTTTCTTCAAAAATGATACGAAATTCTTGTGATTTTATTCATTGGTGTATTGATCTTTCGATTTGTATTACCTTTAACTTGTAACATTCCTTTTTCATTGTTTTAGTTTATCCTTATATAAGGGTTGAGTTTTACTTGTGCTCTTATTAGTTCTCATTCATTTGCTTAGAAGAAAAAAAAACCTAATATTTGTATATATACTATTCTGCAAAAATGGTCCATGGTTTTTGGTACACCTAACAAAACATTGCCCCCCAAAGTTCCTTAGGGTCTCTCTTTTTGACCCACTAAATCAATTAAGCAATGGACACGAATGCATCGAGTATAAAGTTGAATAGTAAAGGAGAAGGGAAAGAAAGGCAGAGATAAGAGATGCCATTAGAATAACTATTATTGCTATCAAAAAGTTGAATGAGCTATAGTAGTTCTCCTATTTTTAGGCACACTAATCAAAATTAATGTTTGAGTGAAATATTAATTTAGTTCTTAACTTTTTTTATTGTATCAATTTAGTCTCTAAATTTTTTTAAATATTTATTTAATCTTTTAAGATTTTTAGATATATCAATTTAGTCCCTCAAGCTTTTTGGATGTTCTAATTTGATCCTTAAAACATGAGGAACCAAGTTGGTATGTAAGAGAAACTTGAGGAACCAAATTAATATATCCTAAAATCTTGAGGGATTAAATATATATTTATAAATTTTCAAAAGGCTAATTGGTAAAATAAAAAAAACATTAAGAACTAAGTTAGTATTTCACCCTTGATTATTTAACTTCCAAAGACGCTAACAAGTGGAGCAAAGATTCTTAGGAGAATAGCAAAAGTTCCATGTTATCTGGGTGTGGAAGAATATAATATATATCAAATAGGTTGTGAAAAAAGTCCTTGTATCATTAGACAATGCCTTTGAATCATGCAATTGAAAACAGTACATTTGATGAAAAATCACCACATATTTTTCTGTCATTGTGATTGTGAAGCAAATCATACATACTATACAACGCTTGGAATAGACAATCCATCATCCTCAAGTGGCAAGAACCTTTTTTTTTCTTTTGTGATAACTCCGAATTATTTCTCCTTACCCATCAATTTTGCATAGATCGTTGAAAATTCAAATAACCAAAAATATAATAAAAGTCTAAGGTTCTCTTATGTTCTTGACCCCACACTTTCTATTAATGTTATAAATTACTCTTATACTACTATTTATCATGCAAGACGTAGAATAAGTAACAAACCCAACTTCATTAATTTTTTACATTTTTGCTTCAATTGTTCACAAAATTAATTGTTTTCAAATTTCATAGAAGAAAACAACATTACTTGTACTAGTTGATCACTATATATAGTCCATGACTAAACCCAACACATTCGTTTTAATGCTTCTTTAGTTAGTTAGCTTAGCTTCTCGAAACCGTGATAGGATTATGATCTGAAGTTGGAAAGTTAAATTTATATTTTCTCACGAGAAGAATGGACAATTTGGATTGTAAAATTCATGAGGGTCACACAAAGGACTAGCACACGAGACAAATATAAATTTTGGTAAAGTGAAAATACATTTAATGTAATAATGGTATAGTTTAATTTGGCAGACCATTATCTATAAACTTATCCTTGCATATATTCTAGAAAAAGAAAGGGGAGAGGAGTTTCGTGGAGGTGGGTTATGTCCCATGTATGTGATAGGTGCTGTGACAGGTATCATCATCATCATCATAGAGAGAGTTACATATTCAACCAACTTAAGGACCATAAAGAGGAGGAAGGACCATTTACTTGTGAATGAAGATGTCCCTTTATGTTATCGTATAAGAATAAGAATCTAATCGAATGCATGCTGTTGGCCTGGCGGTGAGAAAGAAAGAACGAGAACATATTTCAGTTAGGTGGACATTGCACATTATTATTATGATTACTATTTTTGGTTTGATGAAAAACCACATGCATTCTTTCATTAGAATCAATCATGTTCTAATCTGAGTATAACAATGATCATTAATTAAATAGTCACTTAGTATTTAACGTAAATGTTTACTCAAAACCCATAACGTAACATCATGTATAACAATATTTTTTAAGAAGCAAATTAAAAGTGTATATGTATTTACTAATTTTGTGACATGAGATATTGGGCGGTTTGTTTAGATTTTTTCTTTAAGAAATGTTTCTAGTATTAAAAACCACCTTTGACATTCATATAATAAGTTAAAAGTTATTGGTATAACTTAGTTTGGCTTATTTATGGTTTTAGTACTAAAATTTCAGTATGTTTTGATTTTAGTTGCTAAAAGTTATTTTGATTGAGATTAGTCCTTACATTTTCTAACATTTTGGTTTTGGTCCCTTCCATTTGTAAAAAGCTGTTATTTGCCGATATGGTTAACAAAAATCGACATTAGCAGCCACGTGGTGTGAGGTAGAGCCAAATAGGTGATGTGACATAGATGATTCAAGACCATGAACTCAAAATTTTGCGTACGGGACCATTTTGCGTATCGGACCATTTTGCGTCCGTGAATTTGTATCATCCACGTTATATCACTTATTTGGTGTCACCCCAGATCACATGGACTGCTGATGTGATGTTCCGCTAACCACAAACAAATAACGAATTTTTACTAAAGGAAGAGACCAAAACCAAAATGTTTAAAAATTTAAGGATTAGTCCCGGTCAAAATAACTTCTAAGGACTAAAACCAAAACACGCTGAACTTTTAGAGACTAAAACCATAAATAAACCATTTAGTTTTTAGGAAAGACTGAACTTTGGTAACTTCTTTCAAAAATGTTTTTGCCTAAACCAATTTTAGAGAATAACTTTATTGAGAATCTTAAACAGATGTATTATAATTTTTCTCATGTCAACTTTAAATTTAGAGTGTATTTCGTAATAGTGAAGTTTTGAGAGGCATAATTTCTATGACAATTCACAAAACCCCACACCCAGTCGAGCCTAAATTCCACTAAAACTAAAAAGTAAGATGATTTGGCAAGTCCTATTTGACTTGGCCTTTTGCACATAGTGGTAGGTGAATGACAGGGAATAGTACGTCTCCATAGAGGCCTCTCCTATTGGGTATCTAAATGATTATAATCTGACTTTTATGGTACAAGAAGAAAATGACTCGCAAAACTATAGCCTTGTATGCATATGAAGACACAACACAAGCACTAAACTAGTCCTCAACCTATACATTTCCTCATAGTCATCCAAATTTTCTTCTTGTATCAACCACACATTGTCACGTACAAATGATGGCCTGATACATATCACGGCAAATTCACCACTCATTCATTGTATAGGGTGTTGTGTAGTATATTCGATAGTAGTTCAACGAGAACAATAATCAAGTCTTTGTTTTACTAAATAGAGTCGGTTACATAATGATGTCATGAAAGTTTATCATAAATCATGTAAAGCATTTATCTTTATATCATTCTTAATTATTTCACCTATAGTTTTTCTTAACTTTTCTTTTTCTCTAACACTTGGAGTAACATCCATTTGATCTACCCTCTTAACCCGGACTTTTATTGGTCCCCTCCACACATGTCCAAGCTACATAAGACGAGATACAACCATCGTTTCTACTTTCTACAATAAGTGCAACCCAACTTTTTCTCGAATACACTCATTCTTATTCTGATCTTGTCTAGTATGCTCACTCATCCACCACAACATCTCTGTTACATGAAGTTTATTATTTTGTTGGCATTTTGCCGCCAAACATTTGGTCCCATACAACATTGCCGACCTTATAGCAGTGTGGTAGAACTTCCCTTTAAGTTGTGTCGTGTTTATGCTATACATAACCGGTCCTAAGCCCGGTTAAAAGGTGAAGGTTGTGTTAGGCAATCTACAACCAATGTAAAACTTTGTCGAATATTAATGATATGGATCAACAATGTTATATTCTAATAGTTCAAATGGCGAAAAAAATAATTCTTAATGACATCCTTCTAATAAATTAACCTAAAAATCTTTTTAATCATACAAGAATGTGAGATGTGAAACATGTTGAAACTTTCCTTGTTATTGATTGAAAAGTTACACCTATCATGTTGATGCAACTAGAAGAATCCTGGGAGGCTGGGACCAATGTTAAATTATAATGAATCCATGCACGCATGGTTTCTTAATTCGTTCTTTCTGCTTTTTCAATTTTGTTGTTATTAGTTTGTGTCCTTCTATTCTTTAACCTGTTTTCCTGTGACCTAAACTTGTTACCCAAATTGTGTCCTTTTCATGATATCCGTCATTTAGCTTGTACAGCGATTGCCATTTAGCAACTAGCAAGTGACTTTTCTTTAAGATATTCCCAATCGATAAGGATTGTTGTATGCGAATTCTAATTTTCAAAATCCTTAAGAAAAAAATGGCAATAAAAATAAAAGAAAAATAAAAACACCCATCAAATCTAACAATAAATTACATAAATGTGTTGAATTCTTGCTAGTAGTTGACATACAATTTTTTAATTCTTGAACCGTTAACCAAATCGGGAATGTGGCTTTTGTTTTTGACATATTGCACATCCCCGCTCAACATTTGGACTGAAAAAAAAGCGTTCAAAACAAGGGACATTACAGTAACATAACTCAAACAAACTAGTCAAATATCAATTTGTGGTGATAGATTCAACCCAGAACCAAAGACTGCACCAATGAAGCTTAGGATACATCACAATCAATACATGGCCAACATGTTAAAACCTTATCCAAAGTGAGCGAGGTGCTCACCCTTACTATTTATGATAATAGTTTTTCTAATACAGTATGTGTCGGCACAATGACATATACTTGCCCAGAATTGGCAAATTTGCATCCAGTCACATTTATATAATTTGTGTGCATCAATAAATGTGAATTTACCAATTCTCAAAAGAAACCCACCAAATGATCTATACGAGAATACACCCTTACTACATAGGGAGCCATATCAAACAAACATAAACTGCAAGAAAATGGAACTCAAATGCAACACGGAGCGCAATCCACAGACAAGTGAATATTAACTTTTGCATTTCCCAGCATTTCAATTGTGTTAGATGAATGAGTCTCTTATGTCTATTGCTTGGTTGACAGTTCACGCATGTTCTTGTGAAATAAAACAGGGATATACAGACATTAATAAAAATGGCAAAATTCAAAACTAGATTTACTGTCACTCAGTTTAAATGTAATGCAGCCGGCCAAGGATGAAGCCATCACCAAAAAGAAAAATGGACTCATAATAAATGCATGTCTAGTTGATGCTAGAATCAGCTCTCAATCATTGGCTCAGGATCAGATGTTTCTGTGCGAGACTTGTTTGTTTGATGAACAGAATTGAACAGAATGTCCTTGATTACCTGCATACAAGAGGGATGCAGTAAACATTTCAAAATCCAGTCAGTCTAGGAAAGAATAAATCTGAAAAAAAAAAAGAGAACAAAATGGTTGTCAAATGTAAATGACAGTTACCTGTGACATCAGACCATGCACTTGCTCCACAGTTATTTTGGCACTATCGCGAGTAATCTTAGCAAGTGCAGACTCTTCCTGCAAATTGTTGAGATGTCAGCACCAGATATGCAAGGATGAAAAATTGAGGGGGGAAGGGGAGAATGTTAACATTGGAATCGAATGGTATCCATGCCTCACAAAGCTGGTAATGACCAGATAGCATCAAACAAGAAACAGAACTAATATGCTTGATTCTAGATTACAAGCCATGAGTCTAAATCCTCTCTACTTCATTAGTAAACAGAGAGTATCTCAGCTCTCGAACAATTAATATAGAATATAAAATATTGCATTCAATTTTGGTGTGGGAAACAGACAAGTAAATGAGAGAAGTCTCTACACATGGAATCTGCATTGTACCCATCATCATGAAAGGACATGTCCATTGAAATTATAAGCCCATTGCAAAAGACTTGTTCCTAAATAAGAAGCATTTTACTTGTGTCTGTCTATCATAGAAATGTGGAAGTGATATGTAGGTGTAGGCTAAGAATATCCCGACTCACAATATGATACGAATAGAAAAGTGAGGATGAACACATCAGTCTGTATACATGAACAAGTAAACTAACTAAGCAAATCTAAGTAAGATGCAATGGACAAACCAATATTACAAATCAAACCAGAAGGAATTACTTATCTTCTTCAAAAAAAAAAAAAAAAAAACTAATCAAGCACCAAGCATTCATGATCATGCCACCCTCTGGCCTCTATTGATATCAAGTGAATATGGGATAATGGGGTACTTCAGTAATCCATAAATATGACATAGTCATGACTCAGCAAAATCTCACTCAGAAATGCATGTATGCAATGTTTCCCATTTACTTTTTCAAATTAAAAAAAATATGAGAAAGGTGGAGATAAAAACTGACACAATTCGTGATCAAGCCATAACTTCTTTTCTTAATAGAAATTCATTCTAATCAGGATTTAGGATGAAGGGATAGAACATCCATATCAAGTGAATGTGGGATAATGGGGTTTTGAAAAAACCCTCTAGAAGGAAAAAAAAAACTTGGGTGAGAGGCAGCAGTGCATCCTACAAGATGCAGTTAGATCATTCATGATTCTAGAAACTAATTACATGTATGCACATAATATATATCATCCTCATAGGCAAAGCTGTGTCAGCCAATCACTTCAGCAGGTGCGTTAGCCAATCACTTCAGCAGGTGCGTGCCAGCCAGCACAGCTGATCAGAAGGTTGGAAGAAAATTTGTAGTTTGGAATTTAGAGCCTAATTTTATTATTTGGCATCTTTGGTAAAGGGACCTTGGCAGACGTAGCATTCACAAAGCTAGGAGAAACAAGGCTATTGTGACAGTTCATACACATCCATCCAGTATTCTGCTGAGTTTTTTCCCCTCTACAAATTCTAGACTTTTCATCTCATTATGAACACAATGAAGTTATTTAATAGGTGCAAGACATGACCATTACAGTTGGCGTGAATTAGAATAAGAGTTGCAAAATATCAGGTAGAGTAGATGCAATACAATTACAGCCTTCTATTCACACTACTATAACATAAAAATGTTGGCTTAAAAATAGAACAGAATGATTAGAGATGCCAATCACTGATGAATGAGAGAGCATAATGTGGTATCCTAATCATGGGTTATGGTTCACCTTTAGAAACAAGATCAGAATTTCAATGAGTAGATTCATATCTAAATTTCCTTGCAATATAAATTGCAGAAAGAAAAACACTCAGAAAGATTTTGAATATAAAAAAGCTATGCTATCTTTGATTGGCATGATTTGTTGCATGGCATTGTTGCCTAGTCTTTAGGTGTCTCTTTACATTTTTGTGAGGGCGAATAATCCTCTTCTTGTAAAGCAACAGAAATTCAAAGAAATGAAAGAATTCCGTGGACCTGTAAAGCAATAGTTACTTACGTCTTTCTTTCTGGGGGCAGGTGATATTAATGACCCAAAGCGTGAGTGAGCCAACTGATTCTCTGCCTGTTCTAGCTTTTCAGCTGCAATAGGGAAAGTTTCCATTTGAGTTACTCAAGCTTTTACAAATATAACAATGATGGAACATCTTATTAGAGAAATGTGGAAATATTCTAGTATACAACAAGTCCATAGAAGTACCTAAATCTGAGATTTGTCCAGCAACGTAGTCTCCATTACCCAACAGAGGAGAAGATGATAGTGTATTCACCCAATATTTGTTCCATAGCAGATCCAAGAGATGTGAGTCAAGGGAAGATTTGAAGTAAGTGATATCCAAGGAATAATACTGCAAAAGCACACAAATTTGAGTTCAAACAAAATCAAAGGACGCATTCTTGAAAAAAATGGCCAAGAAAGAAGAACACCATTCACCTGTTTACAATGGACACCAAAGTCTTCAATCTTATTCAGAGGTATGGTTTGGTACTCAGAAATAGGCTCATCTGGAGGCTTATAGCCCTCAGGGTAGGTCCTGAATGCTCCAATCTCAACTTTTCCAGCAGAAACAGTCCTGGTCGGGTCAATCACAACGGCCAGAAAGGGCTCCTGGAACTGCTGGTTCAACATCTGCGTAGACACATCTATACCAGAAAGCCAGCATCCATAACCAGGATGAGAATGATACCATCCCACAACATTTTCCAGCCGCCCTGCCTACACCACACCAAACTCAATCAACACTCACTACTAAGAATGCATTCAGTTCAAAATGAAAGATACCTCAAAGGCTTTCTACCCTTTATTAAAACAGGGATTAGGGTTTTTTGCACATGTACTAAAACAACATTTCAAATTAAATAACACTGGCAGGAAATGCTTCGAGTTCAAAATGAAAGATATCTCAAATAGGGTTTTTCTCCATGTTGAAACTTTAGTAAAATTCGGATCAATTTATTTTTGTTGTTGCATTTTTACTAAAATTGAGCTCAAATAAAAGATTTAATTAGAAAAGTATATCCAACTCCGAGACCTTAGCTAAACTTGGGATTCGGTTTTTCCGATAAATCAATCCAACAGTCCTGCCCACAACACACCAAACACAATCAACACTCACCAGTAACTGGTTACAATGCAACAACTTCAAAATGAAAAAAACCTCGAAAAGAAAAGATTCTCCAAGTCGAAATCATTCCCAATCCCAAAAAAAAAATAAAAATCAGGATCAGGGTTCCCTCAACTTTACTTAAAAATTAGGATTAGGGTTTCTAGAGAAAACAATCCAAACCACCACACCAACCTCAATCAACACTCACTAATAACAACGCATTGAGTTCAAAATGAAATTAAGATTAGGGTTTTCACACCAATAATAAAATTAAGCTAAAATAAAAAAATAAAAATAAAAATTAGGGTTTAAGGAAAAAACAATGAAACCAAACCAAACCTGCTTATTGGTCTGGGAATAATCAACCATATACTCATAGGCATCAGCCTGAGCATTAACACGAGTCTCGGTACCCTCAACGGGAAGGGCAAAAGCGTCCATAACAATAATCGCGTCCTTGTCGGTCTTCCCTTGCATCAAACCCATGACCTCGATGGTTCCGCCAGAGCGCGCGTGGACAACCATCTTGAGGAGAGCGAGTGCGGAGATCTTGACGCGCTTGAAGTAGTGAGGGTCGTTGACCCAAGGGCGCTCGCGCTGGAACTCGTTCTGAGCGGCTTCGTCGTAGTGGAAGATGGAGTCGTCGGCGTTGGTGGTGGTGGTGGAGGAAGGCGTGTCCATGGGGATGATGTTGTTCTCGAGCTCCCATGTTTGTTGGGCTATGGCGGCGGAGGAGGACGATGATGATGACAAGGGTTCCATCTTTTCTTTTTTTTTTGTTTTAGTTTTTATTATTTTTTTGGCAGTGGAGAAGGATTCGCGGCGAGTGAAATGGAGAGAGTATAAGTATCGTCGCTATTTGCTCTAATACTGCTACTACTCCCTAGAGTGATGATGATGGAGACATTGGTGCACTCGTGAGAAAAAATTATTTTAATTGGTACTCCCTCCGGTCCTATATATAGGACATACTTAACCATATTCATCGGATCAAGAAAAGTAGTTAGTTTTATGAATTCTATGAGAACATATTGTAACATTACAATTTTACCCTTCTAACTTTTCTTCAAAAAATTCGCTCTCATTAATGAACAACAAAAAACACATGCATTTAATAAGAGCAAAAAAGAGAAAAAACAATAAATAATGCATAGAAAATACAAAAAGTCTTATATATAGGACCAAAGATTGCTTCTAGAATATGTCATATATATATGGAATTGTTTAATTATTTAAATTGATTTTTCTAACCATTGTCTTATTCAAGAAAGCAATGTAAAAAAAAAAAGTGAAAATTGTGATATGAAATACATAATTTGACCGTTGTCTCACAAAAAAAGAATTTCTCCAAGAAAACAAGGGAAGATTCTTTCGAGGTGCTGCTTGCACCCACCAAATAACCTATCTAACAATACAAAGTTTTTGGATAACCTATGCAAAAATGAAAAAAATACATGGTAATTAGTTCCCAAACCCTAAATTTATCCCCAAAACCCCATTTTAATTGTGAAATGTCCATTATACTCTTCTCCATTAAAAAAAAAAAAGGAAACAAACCCCAACCACCTCTTCACCTTTTTTCCACCATACAAACCCCAACCCCAAACCCCAAGCAAAACCCCATAACCTCATATATCCCATAATTTTACAAACCCCATTCTCTCTTCTTCTAACTTTTCTCTCACTTTTTCAAAACCCTACCATATTCTACCTACAAACCATTTCATTTGGTTATCTATTCATAAAGGAAGCTCCAGTGGGTTCTCTATTGGTGTTGTTGAAGGTAAAATCATCTATTCTAGGATTTTTTTATTTTTTTTACGTAACGGTTAAAATTCCGACTAACCAGTGTCGGAATTTTAGTAAATTCCGACACGGGTATTTCGGAATTTAATTAAATTCTGAATTTAATATATCGGAAAAAGGTTACAGAGAGAGACGTTTTCATATGGTTTTTTCAAATTATTCAAGTATACAATTCTGAGAAACATATTTCAGAATTTAAAAATTTTCTGAAACATGTATTTCGGAATTTAATTAAATTCTGAATTTAGTATATCGGAAAAAGGTTACAGAGAGAAACGTTTTCATATGGTTTAGTAAAATTAAATTCTGAAATACCCGTGTCGGAATTTACTAAAATTCCGACACTGGTTAGTCGGAATTTTAACAGTTACGTAAAAAAAATAAAAAAACTCTAGAAGAGATGATTTTACCTTCAACAACACCAATAAAGAACCCACTGAAGCTTCCTTTATGAATAGATAACCAAATGAAATGGTTTGTAGGTAGAATATGGTAGGGTTTTGAAAAGGTGAGAGAAAAGTTAGAAGAAGAGAGAATGGGGTTTGTAAAATTATGGGATATATGGGGTTATGGGGTTTTGCTTGGGGTTTGGGGTTTGCATGAGGGAAAAAGGTGAAGAGGTGGTTGAGGTTTGGGGTTTGTTTCCTTTTTTTTTAATGGAGAAGGGTATAATGGACATTTCACAATTAAAATGGGGTTTGGTGGATAAATTTGGGATTTGAGGACTAATTGCCAAAATACATCATCGGATAACATGTCTGGAACTAGTGAAGGCTAGCAGCACACATCATAAGGGATTTGTCGCTACTTAAGCAAGTAGTTAAGGGTTTCTCGGCTCTTGCGAATGTAAAAGATCTTGCTGGGGGACTAACCCCCGAAAAGGCCCAACAATGTTGAAATGATTAGTCACCCAATTGCGCGGATGGATACCTTAAGATAAAAAAAAAAATAACATCCGAAATTTGAATGACTGCATAGAGAAATTTATGGGTGCGTATAGAATTTCCCAAAGCAAAAGAATTGTATTAAAGGATAGACTTAAAACAACAAGAAACAACATCTAAAACCCAATATACAAGTCCAAGGGTTGCTACCAATTAACTACCAATTCTGTTGGATTTGGGAATTAAAAAAGTAGTTTAAAGTTTAAACCAACCAGATAAATAAATTCAAAATTTACAATCAAGTTTTTTGGTTAACAACCAGGAAAAGAAAAACCTCCATGTTCCACGTGGCAAATTTAACCATTTATACAGAAAATGCTTTCAGTTTCCTGAGCTTGATTTCCCTGCAAAATTATCACCAAACCGAAGAAAAGAAGGAGATGAAAGAAAAACACACCCTACGTAGAGGGAGACTCATAATATTGATTCCACAACAAATGGCCTGCCTTGCAGAATCTCTCTATTCTAAGCTAAAAGTAACTTACAATTAATTAATTTAACATACAAATACAAAATACAAACCACGTGCATCATTGGACACTCCTGCCCCGGCCTCTCCTGTTGTATCTGGCGGTAATTCTTTTACCCTTTCGCTTAGCAATACTAGTTGGTGTGGCTGCCAACTCTGATTCTGAACCTGGTTGAGCCTCATATTGTACACTGGAACTGTTCTGTGAGGCAGTGGCAACACTGTTGTTATCAGGTACCTCCACAGGTTCACTCGACAGCTGACAAGTCTTTTGTTCAACTACACCCTTAGATGTCCTCTCTGGAGTTAAATCGACTGCACTGGCTTCCTTATCCAATGTCTTTGTATTCTCAACACTAGCAAAGAAGAAAATGGCAGAATTAATTTACTATCTTGATAATTGGGATAAGGGCAGGAGCATAAATCCCTTTTTCTAGAGAGCTGAGTGGATGAAGCAAAGCAATGCAAGATTATTTCAGGTGTTGTTTGTGATTAAATATTAACCATCAAGCTAAAAGGAAAATTCGACTGCACGCAGCCTTAAGACCAATGATGCTTCATGGTGTTGAATGCTTCCAGGGTAGTAAAAGTGTCTAGCATAAGTGTGGCAAAGGTAAGAATGTTGCGTTGGATGAGTAAACATACATGAACAAAATAAGATCGGGAATGATTGCACTAGAGGGAAAGTAGGAGTGGGCGAGTGGCAACTACTGAAGAGAAGATGGTTTGAACATGCGAGAAGAAGACTGGTAGAGAACTCAAATAGAAAAGTTGATATGGACATTAGACCCATAATTAGAGGGAGAAGAAGACCAAGAAAAGCACCAAGAGCTAAAAGGCAGGTTCTACGTTAAAAAAGATGTGAGCATTCAACCAAAGAGGGAAAAAAAGCTAGTGAACCATAAATTTACCTGGGCCCAGATGAAGGGAACCCATTTGCCAATGGGTCATCTGCTCCAACCTTCTCTTTTAATTCTGAGTAGTTCCCATCATGTAATCTAGAACTTAAAGCTGCATTCAGAGGAAGGATCAACACTAATAACAACGGAGTGCATTTTCTAATCATTAGGCAGCCAAAGGGATTAAAAACTCCTACCTTCTGCAGTTCCTTCCACTGAGTGTAGCTGATGATTAGCTTCATTTGTGTTATCGATGCCATTGACTTTAACAAAACTACCATCCCGGCTACATTTAGAAATTTAGAATAATGTTTAAATTAGAAGATAAATAATACACCAAACACATACAGGGCCAGATTTCAAACAAAAAAGTCAACCAGACATCTATACATGGGACTCTTGGTAATCATAGACACTAGGACAAAAGTTCAAACTCAAACATAATTAGTGACTGTCATTGTATCAATCTTGCACAGCAAGGTGTCTAGAATAAAAACATTTCTGTTGGCCACTCAGAGAGAAAGTCCCATAATTATAATCAAATGCTGGGAACTTTAGACAGCTTTTGGTCAGGAGAGAGGGAAGTGGAGAATTTTGTAAGATGCCAAAAGAAAATGTTAAAAAGGCAATCAATGGGATAAAGTGTAAAAAATTATACATTAAGGATCTTAAAAGCATCCAATATTCACTCCATCAATCAAACAAGGATAAATAAATATTGAAATAGAGAAAAAGAATAGCAGCAAGGGAAGGGATCAGAAAGTACATTGTAAACGATTCAGTTGATGAAAACCTCACCATAAATTTATATTTTAAAAAATGTCAACGAGAAAGAAATACTCTAACCTGTGCATATCATCCGAGGATCCCTCTCTTTGTACTGAAGTAGTTATTCCTCCGCAGTCATCTCGCGAACCTATGTGGCACAGTTCTTCATAAGCAAAGTAAAACATACTGGGGAATGAGGGGTATAAAATCCATATGCATGAATAGACATTTTATCTGCTTGTCAGGTAGCACCAACATAAATAACAGTGGGTTTATACTAATAAGCAGTTAAGACTTTCGTACTTCTCAGCTTTAAAATAACAATGAATGATGTCTGTCAAATTGCCCAATTATAAGTTGTCCAGAGTTTTAGATAATCATGGCTAATTAACAAATTGTTTTTCCATACTGACAATTAACATCTATAGACCTAGCAGTAGCATTACCTTTGGTTTGTTGAACAGCTCCAGAGCCCTTGGTAACAGGAAGAAAAAAGAACAATGTTAGACACAAAATAGCTTGATGCTTAAATAGTCCTGCATTCATTACAATGCAAAAAAAAAAAAAAAAAAAAGATATGACATAATTAACAATGTATAAACTCCACTTCAGATGAACACCTGATTATGTTCAGAATTAATGATAGCTGGATCCGACAGAACAGATTCAGGTTGGAATCCATCTGGTTTACTCTCCAAATCTGAAATGCAGAAACAGGGTTAAATGTGTTCAGCAACCAACATCATATATATTGTAATGAGTAAGTAGGCTTTACCATTGAAGCTATATTATATGATTGAATGATTCATTACTACAATAACCAAAAGGCATCTCACATCAGGAGAGTCATACCTAGAGAAGCCTGAGCACCTAATCCTCTGGCCAAGTTTGACGATGCATCTACTAAATTTGTAAAATCTTGTACTTTATCTCCCAAAGTAGCTTCGGTGTTTTCGATAACCGATGAGTTTACATTTTTCTTATACTCCATAGAAAATGCAGACCAATCAATTTTTGTGGAGGGAAGTGTCCTAAGCATTTCCTCCGTTGCCCTGGACCTTACTCTTCGTATTTCATCCTGAATACTCCACGACCTAGTAACTGAGGAATCCCTTTTCAACTGCATCCAGTATCAGCACAACGATAATGAAACAATCCACAAATAGAACATATGGATATAGTAATGCACATGCTTCAATTTTACACACTTTTAGGAGCTCATTTAGTAGCTTGCTGAACAATCTTTCCTATTTTTGGCAATATGATAAGCAATATGGTAAGCCTTAATGGCTGACATTGCTATCCTATCAAAATCCACCCCCTACCCATCCCTAGCAAACTGTGCAAGACTTGAGTGAAAAATAATTCCCATGAAAAAGAAAGCCCTTTTGTCTTGGTTTTATGATACTTTAATTCTTTAAACCCAAAATGTTTCTCTTTCAACTCAGCTTGCAAACATGATAGCCAGTCATCCATAATTTTCTTCTTCAGTCTTAACATTTTCTAAAGAAAGCCATACAAAATAATGTGCAACTGTCGTGATCCCTTTTTCTTAAAGGAAAAAAGAAAATTCCCAGGCTTTATTATCTAACTACTTCATTCATATCCCATTGTCTTGTAATCTATCTCCACGAGTTTTCAACATTATCATTTCTTGAATTTCAGTAATAACAAATTTTCTGGTTTGACTATAAGTCTAAACTCATCATAGCAAAATCAGTTCAAAAAGTGGGGGCCTGTCCTTTACATAAATTTCTGGTGAAGAACAAGCCAATGACAAATGAAAAAACACTAGTTTGAACACAAAATTAGGTCATAATAAATGAAAGATCCATGATTTCAAAAAATAAACACATCAAATGGCACCTTGGATGATGATGCAGAATTCCCACCAAATAGATTTGGTTCTTCGTCTTTAAAGAGTTGAATTCCAGCGGGTGATGGAGGCTTAATATGGACTAAGGAGGGAGATGACCATGGAGGCAGTGTACGCATGTATGACCTGGCCAAATCCACTGGTGACCCTCCATCTTTGGAAGCCTACATACCATCCATGAATATTGGTAAAAGCAAATAATTAATGTGAAATCATATTGCCTTGATATATATATAACATGAAGAAAGAGGGAAAAGGAGATAGCATGTTTTCAGCAAAAAACTCGAAGAGAGAGAGACTAACCTGAGGTGATGTAGCCAAATTCAAACTATGACTTCCGTAACCTATATCTGTATTTGAATCTAATCTTGACTTCTTTTCCTGAAGCCATTTCTTTGCCTCCATAACAGCAGCACTACAGAGATCAGGTGAAGCTGTATCTGAGAAATAACAATTAAAAAAAATATGGTCAGTTAACAGTAAGCATTCAAAACTGAGTTCTGTATGTAGAGCATACCGCTTCCAAGAATCCTGTTGGGCACATTCCTTAGCCACTCATCACCATCATCATGATTGGCAGTAGAAACTACCACTCTCGATCTTATTAATTTAATCAACCTATTACATTCTTCCCTGATCCAATACTAGGCAATGTCAGAATAATATACGGAACATCTGGAGGAAAGATTTTACGCATAAATGATATTCTACACATTGTGAACCACATAATAAATGCAGTGCTACACCCTATAATTCATACAATACATATTTCTCAGTTCTGCAATTAGTTCAAGTCAATAATACATGCTGCAAATATTAGAATGAAAATAGATTCTTCAGTACCTTGTGAATGTCTCTTGCATAACTAGTTGCTCAATGGCACGCTTGTTCATGTTATTACCAGCATCCTTCTCATCATCGAAAGTGTCAACCTCCTCCTCCTCTGCAAAGTTCGTCAAATAGCATAATTTTAGCATGACCCAGATCCAAAACTAATATCTTTTCTCTTTAAAAATTTCAAACATAGCATATCATGGCCGCTGCAAATATATATATACACACACTCGTGTCCAGAATATACAATAATACATTCACAGAGGGCACATTTTGTTAGGCTTTTAAACATTTTCTGTAAAAAATGATTAATGTAAAATCAGAAACTGCTTCATGCTTGGTTACAAATCTGATAAGCGATTCTAGCACCTCTCTGCTCTCTAGCTGATTTTTTTTCTTTCCAGAAGCTAGGAATTTTAGCTTATCTAAAAAAATTATATTTGAATAGTCTAATTTAAATATCCTAACCAAAGTAGTGAAGTACCAAACAAGTGATAAGATGTTAAAAGCTTTTTACTATTATTTAAGGATTTTCTTAACCTCACCTCTTGAGGCTGAGGATAAGAGGCTTTATAAAGCATTTTTGCATTGAAAACTTAAACATTTAAGACTTAGAACTTAGTAAATTTATGTTTCCAATACTTTTTTTCTACTATTTTTTAGTAACATCTTATCCTCAGCCCTTAAGCAAACCCTTTTTTTAATTTGACAAATAATCCTTACCAACCACACTCATAATTTCAGCTTTCACAATTCCAATTAAGCACTTAACTGTCATAATTTAAAACACTGTACACTATGAAACCAATCAAAAATTAATACTTTAAAACATTGAAAGTTTAAAAAAAGAACAGAAGTCAGAAACCCTAGTATTCAAAGTGAAGCTCGAGATAGCAATTAAATTAAACAAGCATAAATAATGAAGAGAGGAATTACCAGAAGCACTGGAATCGGTGCGAGGTGAAGAAGTAGCAGAGGAAGAAGAAGAGGTTGTCGGGGAAGAATTGAGATCCAGAACAGTGGAGAGAATCTTTCCGGCGCCGGAAGCAACGAAGCGAGTTGGAGAGATGACGAAACGGGAGAGCCAATTAGGGCTGCGGGGAGAGGGAGGAGCGGGGCGGGAGTAGGGGGTGGTCCTTGCGGCGGGGGTGCGGCGAGGTCGGAGAATTTTGCCGCCAGATCGAGATTCGGGAACGGAAGCCATGAAATTGAAAGAGGAATTGAAGTTGAAGAGGTTGGTTGAGTTATTCTTCTTTTATTCTTCTCTTCTTTTTCTTCTTCTTCTTCTTTTTCTCTGTTGTGTTGTGTTGTGTTGTGTTTGTTTGTGTTCTTGGAAGCACAACCTCTGTGAAACAGTGATGCAGAGTTTTAATGGTTGTAGACTTGTAGCGGTTATCTTCAGTTTATTGACTTCTCTCTCTTTTCTTTTCTTTTTTTTTTTTTTTTGGCTGGTCTGGGTTAAGAAAATTCGAAACGTTTTGGGTGAATATTGCATTCAGTTTTTTTTTTTTTTTTTTTTGGGTAAATAATTTTCTTCATTATTTAAAAAAATCGGTTTTTCTATCCTATCATAAAAATAGTAAAATTATGTTAGAAAACTAAATAATCAATATTTAAGTCATTCAGTGTATTAATTTCCCAATAAAAATTTGTTTCCTAGTATTTGATTAATCTATGAACCTAATGCATAGGTTAAAAAGATCCATCTAGTTAAAAGTATTGAAAATATGGATATTTAAATGAAAAAAATAAAAGTCTCAAAAATGTTTTATATTTAGGATCAGAGATTGTATTTGTTGTAAAATGTTATGTTTGTTGATTCATATTCTTACATAGGTTTTTTTTTTTTTTTTTTTTTTTACGGCAATAGGAAAGAAAAATTAAATCCCCCATAAATCATCAAATGGTAGTGTCCAGAATCAAACATGAGATTTTTAACCCCAAAACATTAAGACTTGATACATGACTATGTGAATTACACTCGCTTATCGAGAGTTTTTTTTGTATTAAATTTGAAAAATATTTACCTAATATTGTGCACTTGATAATTGAAAATGTATCTGAAAAATACATCAATTATTGTTTTTTTATGTTTAACAACAAAAAATTCTTAAATATATGAATGTTAATCAACAAACTTAACGTTATTTTAAGTTAAAAATATAATAATAATAATAATAATAATAATAATAATAATGTGGATTGGCAAGCTTCCATATATGTGAACTCACTAGTTCTTCAAAATAAAACAGAGAGTAAATTTACTTGTGTTTTACCAACATGGATTGGTCAAGTAGCTCACTTGGTCCCTTAACCAACTGGTCTCGAGTTCGAGCCTTGGATATGGAGCAATCCCGCTGGGAGACCCCTACCGCTTAGTGTGAGCTCAGTTAGGTTGGACCGGATGAATTGGATTCTAGGCAAACTATATCCGAATACTAGTTGGTGTACACCAAAATAAATTTAGCAGTGTTTTTTTATTTTATGTACATAAATATATTGTGATTTTATGGATAAAGGTGTGCCCAGCTTCGCGTTTTATGGGGGTTTCCGACATTTTAAAGATTAACCTTTTTTTTTAAAGTAGATTTTAAAGATTAACATTAACTTTTTTTTTTTTAGAAGTATTAACATTAACTTATAGTACTACTTAAGTCATTTTAAAAAATAAAACATACATTAAAACGCATCTAGCATTAGTTCCCGAAATAATAGGAGCCTCGGAGGCTAAAACCTATTAGTACATTTTTTTTGTCTGTACTCTTTGGCTAATACTATAAGTGTCACCAAGAGCATCCTTAATACTAAGGAATCTTTGAAACTAATCATGTATGCGATCACGTTCTTATACCTCTCCCAGCATAATGTGTTAACCAGAAATCGAAAAACATACTCGTGGTAGAAAGACAAATGGACAATGTCCCCAACTCACTTCTGAATAATCCAAGAAGACAATAAGCCAGTGACCAAGATTGCGAATGGATGAGCCATCAACATCTACTATCATCATCTTCATTTCCTATGTTGACTTGGGGACTCACTCCCACGGAACAAAGAGCTAAACCAGATCAAGGGGAATTCAAGACTAATGTGATGATAAACTGATAAAGACATAACGTTGAAAGACACTACCTTAGTCTTATTTATAAGACATTTTTGGTATTTTTTGCTCCCATCAAGGAGAGTGGTTAAATTTATTATTGGCATTGGGAATGTGAAAATTTGATATACTTTTTCAAAATTGTCCCTATAATTATCATTGAAACTCTAAAAAGTGTTGACTTAATAAAGATGTTTGTGAAAAAAATTAATTAAATGCTATTGAAAATTGTAATGGGTCTTATAAATAGGATCAAAATAAAAACCCAAAAATATCTTATAAATAAGATCGGAGGGAGTAAATTATGGTAGCCTTCTCTGTAACTAAGAGCAAGCATATGATAAGATAACATAAATAATACATTTCTATTAAATAGATAAATAATTAATTTTTTAATTCATTAAATATTTTAATTTCAAACAAAACTTTACTATTTTTTAAGGTATGATTAACTCGTACATCTTAAAAAGACTCATGTAATATTAAATTCGTTTCTTAATATAAGCCATTAATATTTTAAAGAAATTAAGAAAATTAGTTAATAACTTTTTCAAAGTAGTTAATATTGTTAGTAATATTATAAGTGATAATATTTTATATTTTTTTTCAAAAATTTTTCTGTTATTATTACTCGAACTCTAAAAAAACAATAGTATTTGTATAAAGAAATAATTAATATCATTGAAATTGAAAAAATAACTTATAATTAAGCTTAATTTTTTTTCAAGAAGTGTGTATATTAAGAAATAGATGGTGTACATCCTCAAAAGTCAACTCAATTATTAAAGTTGCAAGACATAAATAAAATGTCAAAATCTAAACTTAAACACTTATGATGACGACATTTTCTCCACTTCATCGTAAAATAGTAAAAGAAAAAAAATATTTTGTTATTGAAAAAAAAAGGAGGATCGCATGCATGTTATGTCTTTTAAGTGATTGTTTGAAATATGGATTACCTCTTGATTTTTTATTTTTTTAATGAAGAAGGTCAATATTTGGCTGAGCTTTTGTAATTAGGTGTATTTAGTATTATGACAAACAATTTTTTTTTATATTTAATACTTCATCCAATTTTATATATAAGTTGTCTTTTAGAAGAATTATTTGATCCTATTTATTATAAGTTACGTACTTTGTAAACACTTACGAGTATAATTTATGTCTACCAATAAAATAAATTAACTTTGTTTGTAGCATTGGAAATGTAAACATTTATTATACTTTTTCAAAATTATCAAATAATTTTTATTGAGATTCTAGAAGATATTGACTTAATATAAATATTTCTGAAATGAAATAATTAAATGATACAGTATTGAAAATCAGACTAGAGTGTTACAATAGGAAAAAAATTTGACTAAATTTTCACTTCAGTCTCTCAATTTAGATTGGGCACTCACTTTAGTCCCTAAAATTGATGAAATTGTTTTTAGGTCCCTAACTTTGTAATTTGTTTTTCACGTTAGTCCATGATTCTAACAATCGTTAAGAGATGTTAACGGACATATTACCTGGCAGTTAGGATCCCTTAAAATGACGTCGTTTCTAGAACCTGTGGTATCTTACTCAGCACACCTAACAGTCACCCCTAAAGGCTACTTCTTCTTCCTCAATCCTTAAGTATGGAATCCCAATTCCCAAAATCGAGACCCGAAATTCCTCTTCTTCTCGAATCATTTGGCGATTTCTTTTTCATTATTGACCTTTCACTGGTATGTCGCAAACCCTAACCCCAATCTGACACCCAATTTGAAGGGAT
The DNA here is from genome assembly GCA_037953625.1 of Crotalaria pallida. Taxonomy (NCBI): domain Eukaryota; kingdom Viridiplantae; phylum Streptophyta; class Magnoliopsida; order Fabales; family Fabaceae; genus Crotalaria; species Crotalaria pallida. The sequence goes on from CM075650.1 coordinate 161,456,334, forward strand.
ATTATAGAGGGCAGTTGTTGACTAGTATAGGCCAAGATGAAAATAACCATATATGGGTCATTACATATGTTGTTGTAGATGCGGAGAATAAAGATAATTGGAATTTGTTTTGGGAGCACTTGCATCTTGACTTGGGCTACTACAAAGAGCATGGATGAAACTTCATCTCAGATTTGCAGAAGGTAACACTTGACTTCATTTTTGTTTAAGTAGCTACAATCAGGCCCGGCCCTGGGCAGGGGCCTTGAGGGCGACCGCTCAAGGCCCAAAAATTTTAGGGGCCCCTAATATTTTTAATAATATTATTATTTTTTAAAAAAATTATAATTATATATATCTTCTGTATTTCAACTATTAATGGTTTTTAGCATAGTATTTTTTTTCATTTGCTCATCACTTACTTATAAATAAATGAACTAACAAACTTTACTTTTATAACTAACTCCCTCATTCCCTAAATATAACAACATTTTGAGAATTCTATTTTATCCCTATTTATAAGACCTTATATCAATTTTCAAAGACAATTAAGTATTTTTTCCACAAACTCCCCTATTTATTCAAATTTTTTAGATTCTCAATAATTCTTATAATAAAGGTAGTTCTGGAAAAAAATGCTATTAAATGCTCACTTTTATAATAAAATTAACTAAAATAACCAACTTTTTTAATGGATATGAATTCAACCAAAGAGGTCTTGTATATAATGACAAAGGAGTAACATGAAAAAAGGTTTTTATTACTTATATTAACTTTTTTATTTTATTTCAACTCTATTTTAATAATACCTAATTTTATTGTTGTTTTAATTTATTAAATATATAAATATTTAATGTTTTAATTAATTTTATTTTTAATAATTTTTTAATGAATTAGGGCCCCAAAAAAATTTTCGCCCTGGGCCCAAAATAGGTTAGGACCGGGCCTGGCTACAATAAGGTGATGCTAATACTGATATCTGTATTTCAGGGATCAAACTGAAATAACTTAGTAAAATTCAGAGACTAAAATGAATTAATTATATGTATTTCAATGACTAAACTAAATTACGATTTTTTGTGAGGGTAAAAAACACAATAGGAAGGGATGTGTTGCATTCAAAAAACACAAACAAGAGAAAGAAGAAGCAAGGAAGAAATAACAAGCAATTGTTGCTACTATTGCATCAACAACTGAGTTTCGATTTCACAAATTGGGTGTCAAATTGGGGTTAGGGTTTGCGACACACTGATGATGGTAGCTCAATAATGAAGAAGAAATCACCAAACGATTTGAGAAGAAAAGAAACTTTGGAGCTCAATTTTGGGAATCAGGATTCCATCCATAAGATTGGGAAGAAGAAGTGGCCTTTGAGGGTGGTCATTAGGTGTGCTCAGTAGGATTTCATGGACTCTAGGAAAGACGTTGTTTTAAGGCCTCCTAACTGCCACGTAATACATCAGTTAATGTCCCTTAACGGCGGTTAGAGCCAAATACTAACGTGGAAGACAATTCACAAAGTCAGGGACCTAAAAATAATTTCATCAATTTCAAAAACTAAAATGAATGTCTAATACTATACATTAAGGGACTAAAGTAACAATTTAATAAAAAAAAATCCAAAAAAGTCCTTGGAGGAAGTATTTCCATTACTCAATCAGAAACAAGTCATCCCCTTTGGGACCAGAAGTTTCCCAAAACCCCAAAGTGATTGCTGACTGACATTGTTATTAAAAACTTAAATTCTAACATGTGACTTTGCCTGTTTACTCACCTAACACAATCATCCATTTCTAAGTCAACCCTCAAGGTTATTTAAACGAGCTTTAAAGTAACCTGAAGTACTAAAAAGAGATTTTCTAAACTTAAAACCATTTTCATCATTTTAAAAAACACAATTAATAATTTCATTCCCTTAAGTTATTTTTTGAATTTCGATTTCGTGCTTTTTTTTTAATAAAATTTGATCTTAAATTTTTCCCCCTCACACCTTTCTAAATCCTCAATCAAAACTATGAGTATCATTGAATTTAAAATAAAAAACCTAAAAAATCCGCTGTTCACCAAAAAAAAAAAAAACCTAAAAAATAAGCTCATCATTTTTTAAAAATCTTTATCATAAAAATGTATTTTAAAACCCATTTGAATACAAAAAAAGAAACCTTTTTAAGCCCAATTGAAAAAAAAACTTTTAAGACAAAATTTAAAAAAAAAATTAATAATTCAAAGACGAAATCACTAGTTTTCCATTTAAAAAACTGCTCAAACAATTAAAAATAGATCTCAAATTTTACCTCAAAACATGAAATAACTTTTAACTTGTTAGAAAAACCACACAACATTTTCTTCGAGAGCTGGTGGTCCCTAAGTCCCAATTCATGGAAGCCATATAGCTATATTATGAGAGAATAAAAATAGGACATTTTGCAATTAACATAGAAACCCTCCTCCCTGAAAGTCAACCGACACATCATAACCGATTAGGTAGCCATATGTACAAAGATAAAAAGATGAAAATAACCATTGTCCCGAAATAAAAACAGAACATAGTGTTAGCAGAAAATACTATGGTCGCACATGAGTGAATTACTAACATGCTTCCAATGGCTGCTATCATAGTTTCTTCATTTATACTTGTCAACAAATTAAATTCTAAAGGCAAACAAAACTTGAGCGTCTGAGTATGATACCACATTGAACCATCAAATTTGTAAAGTAGCCCAAATCAGCTTATCTTATTGCAAATGCAATATATGATCTGAATGTACCCTTTGAATTTTGTAGCCTAAGCTTGCAATGAGATCACACTGCTTCCTATGTCCAGCAGGCAAGTCTCTTCTAATCATTCTGCCACCATCAGTTCAGATCCTGCTTGCAACATTAGAAAATTAAATGGGTACTTTAAAGGGTAGTATGTAACAAAGGAGCCAACAATGGTGTAACAATTAGCAGCTAGTATGTACTCCCTCCGACCCATTATCTTGGTAAAAGTCAAACAAGTCAATGAAAATAAGAGAGTATCTGTTTAATATAATGCATGATTCACTGATTAATTACAGATTGATATTACACAAATTTTCATATCATTGCAATCAATACATATTGCAATATTGCCTCCAAAAAAAATCTTTAGATGTGTTTTCCTTAATTACTTATCAATCATCGATACAATATACAATTTCTCATTTCTTTTTTTACTTTAATATGAGACAATTTTTTTTGCATTTTTTTTAATCAAGATAATGGGACGGAGGGAGTAACAATTTTCAATATGTAACAATATCACAGTGCCACCACTGCCTCGTACTTCATGTCAGAAAGAAATCTTCTATTTGCGATTAGCAGCTAGTTTGAAGTCATAGGGACATAATACAGAAACAAAAGGATAATGAATGAAGTCATAAGGACATACTTAGTTGTCATAGAAGCGAGAACGGCGTCTCTGGGATCTGGTCTGGGATCTGTCAAATAGTTCACGAAAATATACATGAATTAACAACACTAAACATTAGTAGGAAATATGCATAATATTACTTGGGCACACCAAACATGCCCATCCAAATTCGCTCAGTCGTTTTCAATAGTGATTGCCAATCACATTGAATTCCGGGAAAGAGATCACTTGAAATCTCATCCTTAATGGCTATAGAAAGTGGCCAACCCTGATGGCTAGCCTTTACATCCCAAGAGAAAAGACACAATCAGGTTAAAAAAGCCAACAATCTGAAAATACAATAGCAATAGATAACTATTAACAGAAAAATTATTGCTACTAAATTGTAATGTACAGCTATGACAATATAGTATATCTGACTGCTAATAATTAATAAAAGATTGATCATCATGTTTTCTTTTTCACATCAGAAAACCTAAATGTAATGTATTCAGTCGGAGGAGTGTTAATGACATATCCTCTGAAGATGGTATTTAGACTAATAATATATAAGATATCATGATGCCCTTGACCAAGTAAACAAAGAAAAAGCAACTTGCTTAAGATGTTTGATGGGTAAGCTTCAGAAAAATTAAGTTTCAGTCCTTAAAATCTTGTCATGATATCAAATTATCAATAGAAATGAAATAAACTGAATAAAAGAAGTGTTACTCACCTGTGAAAACCACTGCTACCTCTTGAGGGACTAATTGAACTAACAAAATCATCATCAGCCTCATCTAGCCTATACTCGGCATATTCTACAGATGCTACAGAACCTTCATCAGAATTTGAAGTATCATAACTTAAATGGCGATTATTACCCCTACTTGCATTACCAACTCTCGTCCTTCTTCTATTTCTGGAATTTCTGAAGTTACTGAAGGCCTGAACCAAAATACAAGAGGTCCACCAGTTGCCTTCAACTCCAGGGAAGTCATCAAACTCATCTCCAGTATCCCCATCCCCATATTCAATCACATAATCTCCTAAAACCACCCCTCGCGGGATTTCTGTTTGAATAGTGCTCAAAACATCTATGACCTCGGAGGACTGCTGAAAGTTTTCCCAATCAAGCTTACGAGCAGGATCAATTTTCGATGGATGAGCATGAGGATGTTCCAGTTGAGCATGTTTTTGTAGCTCCAAGTAACTTCCCGTGAACATACATCGATGCTCATCACAACAACGCTTCTTCTCATCGAAATGCACACGAGCTTTATCAACAATGATCCACCCAGAAACATCACCTCTGCACAAGGGACAACTCAGCTTGGATTGACAATCAGATACCATCGCTTCATTACTTTCCGCGGAAGTTGGATCAGTCACCGGGGGAGTTGCATCATTCGAGGACGGCATGCCACACGCGATTTTAAAGCGATCCAAGCAATTTGAGTGCAATTGATTTGTGTCACATAAAAAAGGACGACACCCCTTATCATAAGATGAACACTGAAGGAGCACGCTATTATGAGGAAAATCCAAACATATCGGGCAGACAATATCTTCCCAACTAGTATCGAATGCAATATCATCCATGCCGCTTACTCTAAGCTGGACCATACTATCATAAACTCTGAAACCAAGTACACACACACCACTTATATCAAAACTGTTCTATAGTAATAGTAGTAGAATATACTATTATGCGCTTCTTATTGTTTTCTTGTCAGGACTATATGTTGATGAAAACTTGGTAACCAACATAGAAAATTATTCCATGGATTTTAGATCAAACGAAAACCAAAACCAAAAAAAAAAAAAAAAAAAAAAAAAAAAACAGACACAAATAGGAAAATATAAAGCCATTCAAAATCTATGCATATTCATAAAAATCACTCTAAATCAGAAATTTCAGTTTTTGACAAAAGAGGATTGTAAATTACTATCAACAAAAGATATGTGAGTACAAAGAAACTAGAAAGTCTTGTAGTATCAAAAGAGACAGATACATTATTATTGTAAATATGTTGAAACACTGAACAGGTACCCTGATACTGATTGATTGACCAACAAAGAATACAATAAAACAGACTTGTTTTGGTATCTAGAACTCGTGTTTAATTTCATAATTGGCATAGCATAGCATATCAGCCACATCTGAAATTTTATGAAAAAAATTACTAATAAGAACAATATGTAACCCTAGAATGACACAAAACAAATCATCAAAGTCAAAATCAAATGAAAATTTCCATTAACACTAATATATAGGTAGATCACGAAAATGGGTTTTACAAAATAAAATTAAAATCAATATAATATCCTTAGGATTAACAGGATAGGAATAAATTACTCAGGAAAACATCTAAATTATGATTATTATTATTAATAATAAAACTAAGAACGGGATTATCAGCAGTGAACAGGAATGACCAAGTTGACCAATCAATATTAAAAAAAAAAGGCTTATATAAAGATTAAAATGATATACAATAGGAGTGGAAATGATGAATTGTTTTGAATCGAAGAGGCATAAAAATGAAGAGAATTTCACTAAAGAAATAAAAAATAGAGAGAGGGAAGAAGGGTCACCTTATTATTAATTATTAATAGAGAGAATTGATGAAAGAGACAGAGAGAGAGAAGTTGGAAGAAGGGTATTAGGTAGAGAAGGAAGGAGGAGACGAGGCACTTTTTTGGTTCAGTCTCCCATTGCTTTGCTTTTGCACTTTGCTTACTCACTCCGACAACACAGCACTACTACCCCAACACACATCATATGAACTGATGATCGAGAACAACATCATGGTAAAGTGCTAATGACGTTATTGCCCTTTTAAATTGGCATATGGTTGGTGACAATAGACAAAAAAAAAAAAAAAAAGTAATTGGTCAGATTGATCTTTGACTTTGTAGTGGCCGATCAAGTTAGTGACTGACTTTATCGAAATATCAATTTAGTCCCTGAGATAGGAGAACGTAGATCAAGTTAGTATCTGTCATTATTATAGTATGAATGTATTTGCTTTAAAATGGGATAAAGATAGGGACATATGTGAATTAAATGTTATCTCAAGGACTAAATTGCTATTTCGATAAAATCAGGAACTAACTTGACCTATGCCTATAAAATCAAGGACCAATCTAACCAATTACTCATTGACAATTTTTTTTTTAAAGGAAGGCCCAAATTAAAGATTTGTATATGTGTTGATTACAGAGACATGAGAATATTGATATTATTATACAAATTAATAAATTGATTTTTTTTTTTACTTTTAAAAATTTTAAGAACTTTTTTAAAACAAGTTGAGTTTTTTTTTTTTTTTTTTTTTGAGATTAGTGGATATGCATTTTTTACACAATCAGTGCATCATCCACCCATTCATCCGTTTATGGTTATTGACTATTATATTAAAGTAATAGAAACGAATGATGGATGATGCATTGATGGTGTAAAAAACTTTAGGCTCAGTGCATTACCCTTTTTTTTTTTTTCCGTGTGTGCGCTCTTACTCAAGTTAGAACATTAGCAACATAACAAAATCAATATCTCAATAAAAACTTTTTTCATACATAAAACTCGAATTTATAGGATACACGTTAGGAAAAAAAAACTCTTTTAATAATTCTCTATGTACATACTTATTCAATATGAAATTTTTTACATGTGTCATGTAGTGTATATTAGAAAAAAAATTTAATACTTCTCTATGCATATAGTTATCCAATATAAAATTTTTAACATGCATGTGTCATAAGGTACATATTAAAAAAATATTTTTAATAATAACAAAAGAAAAACTCTTTTAATATTTGCCTTGTATTAAGTTAAATACATCAATTTTCAATATAAACTCAATAAATATAACATTTTTAGTATGTGTCACAATGCACATATTAAAAAAAACAATTTTAATAATACTATATGCACAAACAGACAAATAAAATATCCAAATAGTAAAAAATGATTGTATATTAATAAAAATAAAAATAAAAATTCAAATCATGCTTTTTAACTTACCCAATATATTTATTTAAAAAAAAAAACAAAAAGTTGCCCTAAGCAAGTTTTGCTCCATAGCATCTCTTCTTTATTGATGGAAATAAAACTCATTTCGATAATCTTTAAGGCTTTGAGAGAATTAGTTTTCGATTATCAGCTGAATGATCCCCTTAATATACATCAAAAATCAAATATTATTTCTTTTTGAAGATCGTTCTATATCTTTATCACTATACTAATACCTTTATTCGTAAATACAGTATAAAAGAGAATAAAATTAAGTTAACAATTATGTTTTACGTACTTACATTCATAGTTATTAAATTTTCAAGTTAGCTCTTGATTACTTACAATTTATATTTCTATATCTTAAAAGCGAAGTGACACTCATGTAAATTTATTTTGGCAAACCCGTACGGATTTAAATAAACTCTAACAAAATGGATAAATTTTGAAGTTGATTCTCGAGTTACGAGTCTACATGAGACATTAATTTTGTCTCAAAAAATAATTTTTTCATATTATTGTTTGATATTTATGTTGAATTATATATATCTTACAATGTATAATAAATTTATTTTGTGTTATTGTATCTCACCGCAAAATAAAGTAATTGATCAACTAAAAATCATACAACGATTGAAACAAATATTGAGTTATGATTATACTTTATACATTTATTTGCTTTATTATAATATTTAAACATTTAAAAATATTTTTGGACAAGACTTTAAATATGTTTATCTTCTAAAATATGTATCAGTTAACATTTTTAAAATTTATAAATACTTATGCATTTAGATTTCACGAGTAACTCCAGGGTTTCATAACCATACTGGCCTTTATGATACACCTTAGCATTGACTTTTTTAAATTATTTGTAATTGAAATGAAAAAATAACATTTAAATATCCGAAGGACATATCTTAGTCAAAGTCAAAAAAATGAGGCGTAGATAGATGCGATAAAACCACAGCCCTGCAAGTCTGCAACTAAAGCCACCGCTTCACTTGGATTGTTGAATTGGAGAGTTTGACCAAAGCTTTGCAGATTGGATTGACTCAACTCACTCAAGCCTTTGACGAGGCCGATTGATTGTTTAAGGACTCGTCACTTCGTGAGGTAGGCTTGATTTTGTTAATGTGCATGCCCAATAGAAATCAATCAATTTATCAACCTCAGGTGCTTTTGTTTCGTGGCATGAAAATTTATTCACGAGAATATTTCATTTCATGCTTGGTAGTATAGGTACAAAAATAAGAAAAATTATTAAGACATTTATTTAGAAAGATTTATATGCATACTTATATATAAGATTGTGATACTTTTTTCGAAATGGAATTGTGACACTTGTATTTTATATTTTTTTTGTTTTATTTTTTTAATTTTAAAAAATGATAAATATAAAAATCTTAAGTTTGCATGTAAATCTTCCTATATAATATCTCAATCACTTCTTAATAAATAAATTATTCTGGATATGCAAAATTTATGAGACAGCTTGTTTCCTTTAAAAGGAACCTTTATAGGAAAAGAAAGAACATATATTAAGGACGACTCATTTAGTGGTCACAATGTGATAAAGACATGATAAGATAGAGAGCATGACAAGAGCACAATAGGATATGGTATGAGCATGATATTGTTTATCCCGTCCAGTGTTTTGTGCACATTAGATAACGATGAAATTGATTAAGTGGTGATAGTGATGATAGTGTAATGATCATAGAGGCAGCAATGTTAATGTGAGGGTATGAGGGAAAAAATGTACTATCTTATCCTGCTTATTTCTAACCCAACTCTCAATATAGGATTAAAAAAATAACTAAGCAGATAAGATGTGATAGACCAACATACATGATAACATTATCCTATCCTATTAGCTCACCAAACTCAGGACATTAATAAAATAAGACAATTATCCTATCATGTTTTTCTTATATCGTCTACCAAACGAGCTCTAATACCATAAACAAACCACCAATTGAAGCATCTAATATTTGAATTTAGAATATTTAATATTCAAAACATAAGATTTAGTGTTTGATCAAGTGGACTACACTTCATGATCCAACCCTATCAAATTAATTTTTTGTTTTATCTAGTCCTTCATTCGATTTCTATTATAAGAAAAAGTAACTAATTTTGACATTTATTAAGCAAATCAGTTGAATACATTTAATTTTAATTTCTCAAATTCATAAAAATAAAGATATTTTAGAGAAAAAGTTACATTGGGAATGAAACAAAAATTGAAATAGATAATCACTTTATAAGAACATTTTATGAATAATTGTATTGGAAAAAAAAGTTAGCTAACTATTTTTCTTATATTTAAAAACCAAAGTAAATATGTTTTTTTTTTTCTTCTTATATTAGAAACTAGATGGAGTAATAGGTATTATATAAACTTCAATATGAACATGAAAACGGTCACAAAATTTAATTTTAACAATCATTGATTAAGCTAGATCAATCCTTCACTAATTGATCTACTTCATTCAATCTCTATTATATGGAAAAGTAACCGAAATTATACTTATTAAGAAAATTAGTCGAGTGTATTGAATTTTCTCAAATTCATTAAAAAAATATAGCTACTCGAAGAAAATTGCATCGAGAATGAATTTTTTTTAAATAAAATCATTATTTTATAAGACTATATCAGAAATAATTTTATTAAGAATATAAAATAAAGTTGATTAACTCTTTCTTATATTAATTAAAGACTGAAAATGTACTTGTGTGTTGCTATCGTGGAAATTTATTCAAGAGATATTTCATTGCATGCTTAGTATTTGTAACAAAATAAAATATTGAGGATTCTTGAGAAAGTGTTTCCATGTTTTTTTAATCAAAAGCTCGTAAGTCATAACTGATGGATTAGGATTGATTTCTTTCGGGTCACATAGATTATCATAGATTATCTAAGTGAGATTAGTTTCTATCAATAATTACTTTTTTAATACATGTGGTGAAAATCTAATCCATAATATCCTAATTAAATTAACTCAATTATATGAGTTATCCGAAACTATTCTAACTGATTTCAAAATCTACTCCAATATTGACCATATGAAGTAAAGTTAATACCCAATTATTCAGCTTAAAATAAAATTAAAAAAGGAGCTAGTTAAGAGAATGTGAACAAATAGAAGGGTAAAATGTTATTTAGAAGCAACAAAATCCTAACCAAATCGTTCGAAGGCAGCACCTTTCATGATTACTACGTTAAGCAATGATCCCGAAAAGTTAATTAATCTAAGTTGATTTCTTATGCTCAACCAGGACACCCATCATTTCATTTGTGAGCTATAGAACTGCTTGAATTCAGCAAGATTAAAATTCCAATTACATTTTATTGAAGAAACAAATTTAAACATTAATTTCCTTTTTTTTTTTAGAATCAAATAAACTTGCACTGGTGGGAGCATTACACCAAAAAAAAAAAATTAATAATAATAAATAAATAAAAAAATAAAAACTAGGGGAAGGAGAAGAAGGTTTGTTCATAAATTTAGCCCACCAATACTCAATAATCAAGAATAATATTAGAGACCAGAGGCAGAGAAATATATCTTCAATAAAATATTAATGCATCACATTGAAAAAAAGCCAACATTGTCATATCATTACATTGATAACAACAAGTAAATATTTTTCCTTCCAATTGATCAACAACAAAACTCTTCACCATCTCTTCTTCTCTTCCAACATTGTTTTTGATTTTCTCAGATGAAATAATAATTTCACCATCATTTGTCACATATAATTTTCCTCTTCAATCCTCTCAAGGAATGAATAATAATCATCATAATATTTGCTTGCTTCACATTTTACAAAGAAACAAAAAGTGAGGCCAAGGCCATAACTGCACCAACCAAACCAATCTGAATGCGTGTGGAGCTGCTTGGAGGAGGAGCTGGAGTAGCATCAGCAGCTGCAGCCTCTGATGGAGCATCTGATTTATCTGCTGCAGGACCCTCTGCCTCTGGTGCTGGGGCTTCGGCCTCTTCCTCCTCTGGTGACTCAGCAACAACCTCCTCAGGTGCCTCAGCTTCTTCTTCTTCTTCTTCGCTGGCTTCAGGTGCATGAGCCTTATGTGGTGACTTGGGAGCTGGTGCAATCACAATGGAAGAATCAATGCCTGGTGCAACAATGGGTGCAGACACCTGAAGGACAGAGATGTTGAATGGCTGAGACAGGAGGCTCTTAACGAAAAGGGTGTTGAAAGGGGAGTTCTTAACAGCGGAGGCGAAAGCCATTTCGCCTTCGTTGATAAGGGCGACCACGACAAAACCCTGTTCGCCCCTGGCTATGCCTGAGGCCTGGAAGAGGGTGGTCATCCTGGTTTTGTTGGTGTTAGAGAAGAAAAGGGCCTTCTCGTCGTAGAAATCGAGGAGAACATGCGTGCTGATGATGGCCTTGATGGTTGAAAGTGGCTTTCCGTTGAGGGGAGAAAGGGCAGCATTGTCAAGGGCCAAGACAGTGATGGTGTTGCGCTTGTTGATCTCGGGGGCGAGCTTGGTTTCGGTTAGGTATTTGTTGAATTGGCTGTATGCTGGGTCAGAGCCAAGAATATTTGTGATGTTAAATGCATTGATGCATGAAGAGAAAGCAAGCAAAAGTGCCAAACATGCAAGGGAAGAGCTTTTGTAACCCATCTTTTAGAGGCTTGATGTTGTTATGAATTTGCTTTTGCTTTTTATTATGCTTTCTCTCTTTATTATTCGAAACCAAGCCTGAGGATAATAGGGAATGGTGAGGGGTTATTTATACATGAATATGAATATGTATTAGAGCCAAAATTAAGGTACTTGTGTTCAGATGCGAGTTTGGTGGGGATATATGTGGTGGCCTAGGAGTGAACCACTCTGGACCTTACTATATTTATTTGATGGAGGTTTTGAAAGGTTAAGAATAGTTTGTTTTAAGGTTTATTTTTAGGGTGATCAGGATTCAAAGGTGGTGATCTATGATGATGAATAGGAGTTTTGTTAGATTGGTGTTGACTGACATTTTGGGTGCCAAAGCAAATCCTCAAAATGGGGGTGGTTTGAGTCAATCCATGAATAATTACATTACTTTTGGAAGAAAAAAAAAATACACATGAGGTTGGATGCAAAAACACCACCCCAATAAGCAAGTTAAGTCCAAAAATATACCCAACCCATTTAAGATTGAATTGTTCGAACATCAAGTAAGACTGCACCACAAAATGTTACATTGGAATTGCCATTTATATATATGTTCAGGCTAACAGAAATGCTTGTTAAAGCGCTAGTATATTTTCATTTAACCTCTTACCTATTAAGTGTTAATATATATACTTGTCCACCATTGATTATATTTATTTATTTATTTATTTGAGAAGCAAAAACAGTGAAGAAAGCATGTCAAAATGATAACAAGATTTGTTCGAAATTGATCTGAATATACAAGACTAGCTAATACAAAAATGAGACTCAAATCTCATGCATTATTGTCATATCTAACTAACAAACAAAAGGAAAGACAACTAACAAAAAAATCATCAACAGGTTTCAGATGTAGGATTTCCACCACCATAATAACCATTTATCTAGTTACTGACTTACTGGTACTCATCCCAGACAGTTAATTAAACCAAAAAAAATGACCAATTAATTTTTTTTCATAGACTCATTATAATCTAGTCTATAAAATTCATCCAATCCATCATTTATTTGTCACCACCAACGGTAAATTTATTTATAAGACAAGCAAAGAAACACCGAAAAAAACACTACAACCTGCTAACAAGATTTATTAGTTTTTGATCCGAAGATACATACATGACTGAAGCATTAGTCTAGTTCAGTACACTCCTCTCAAACTAACCAAATATATTGGTACTAATTAGAGGCAGTTAACTAATTCAAAATGAAGGTCTCAATCTCATGCATTGTCATGTCTAACTAACTAACAATTTGAAAGACAAACTAACAAAGAAATCATGAGCAGGTTTGGACAGTAGGATATCCAGCACCAGAACAATCTCATGCTCAAAAACAGTAACTACTGAATAGCTAAAATCTAATAATGCTTGCTTGATGGAGTATCTTGTTAACTGATCCTGGCAGTGACATCTGCGACGACCTCAGCCACGTTTAGGTCCTTCAATTTTTGGAACGGGCGCTTCATTCTCTGAAATTAAAAATGAGGGATTCAATATGGTATTAGAAAATTAAAAGATGCTGAGTGCATAGTGTCATAGAGAAAAAAGATTAACAACATTATCTATTAAAAACATAACAACCAGCCTCAAGTTTAAAAATGAAAAATATAAAACCAAAGGGAGGTCAATAGTATTAAAACCTGATATATCAGACAGACCAAATGAATATGCTAGCAAACCAAACATGTATCAATTCCGAGTATAAGATAGTATTAAAATATTGCAGGTTGTGTATGGTAAGAACTAAGAACAATGACATCTTCTTTTAAACAGAATTATGTAATCAAAAACTGATAAGGGAGGTCAATAGTCAAAACAAATACATAATGTAGCAACTCTAGTTATGCAAAAATGGAGAAAGAAAAAGTTTGATGGTTAATAATTTAACATGACAGCTTCCAGTTAGAACTTACCCAGAGGTTGAAGAGCTTTTCACCCCCTTCTTTTCGTATATCAAAGCTGCCTAATATATTCAGCTGTTCATGGGAAAAAAAATGAGAGGAAGGGGTCAAAGTTGGATCAATCAATGTATCCATCAATATTAAAGTAGTTTCACCAATGTAGTATTTCATTTGAAACGTAAAAATCATTGCATTATTGCATAGTTCAAGAGTTCTAATTAAATTGGTCCTAAATTGTAAATGTACAGAGAATAAAAAGTGCTTCCAAAGGCCCTTTATAAAAAAATCACATTCAATTTATCATATGGATATAAAGATTACCAACAATAAAATTCTGCATTTCAAAAAATAAGAATATATCTCATGATGCCCAATGGAAAAAAGGAAAGATAATGAAAATGAAAAAAAAAAAAAAAAAGGTACCTTTCTAGTTTTCACTATGACAGTGATGCCAGGAACTCTCTCCTCCAAAGCTTGTTTCACCTCTTCAGCTTTTGTGCTGAATAATTCGCTCTCTCTTAATGAATTATTGCAAATATATAAGATAGAGACAAGAGTTTCAATCAGCTATATGCTCCAAAAAATTCCAACAAGTAAAACTCGTCTCTTTGAATTTAACATATATATGTACTTTTCCCCTGATATTATTTCTTAAATTGCAAGAAACCAAGATAACCAAATGTTTCATAAAATGTATGCATGCATGAGTCTTGAACAGAACCAAATGTGTTATAAAGTGTAGAAACTAGTTCACTGAACATAGCACCCTCCTCTTACTAATTTTGACATACATTATTATAATTATAATAAGATGAATAATTGAGATATGAACACACACATATATAAAGGTATAATGGCCATTTTATTATTGAGGTTAATAAATTAAAGCATGCATCATGATGCATATATATATATATATATATATATATATATATATATATATATATAATATAGACACAAAAAGATACAAGAAATAAAGAAAGGAACTTACGAGTGCTCGATGAAGAGACGGGTAAGGGTGTCGGAGGAAGAGCCTTCACCAACTTGCTTCTTCTTATCCTCTTCCAGGGTCTTCTGCCTCTTGCTTCTTCTGACAGAATCCTTTGAGTCCCAGTCTGATGAGTCTGCATCCGAGGAGGAGGAGAGTCCCTGGCGCCTTTTGCCCTTTCCCTTCATTCTCGCCATTATTTCTCAGCTGATCTTTCTTTCTTTCTTTCTTTCTTTCTTTTGGCTTAGCTTGTTTCGCAAGTAACTCACTAGTCACTAGCTAGCTATCACTCTGTAACTGCCTGCCAACTGTAACAACTAACAACTAACAACTGTGTGTAACTGAAACTTCTTGAGAATAATGAGAGTGACTGTGACGATGCTAGAATGAGTTAGATTATATATTCTCTTCTGATCTCTCGCTATCCATCTTCACCGTTGATTGTATAAATTTGATCTACGGCTCCGGGTATTATTTTTGCAATTAAAAGGAACTTGAACTTGAATAGATTTTAATAAAGTTGGCACAAATTAAACATCAAACTTTTCCGGTTAAAAGCTAAGGCACTTGCATTTAGTCATTTATACTTACTTAACTTCCTAATAATGTGAAAATTTGGTATATTTGTAAGGCTCTTGTTATCAAGTTTCTGACACTTCTTAAGATTGTTAAGAATTAAAAATTTACGTTTTCAATGAATTTTTACTTCATTTAACTTTTTAATAAAGACAACTTTGTTAACATTTTCCTATTTTTAAAAAGGCTAAAATACCAAAATGGTCCCTATAAATATTGACATTTTTGAAATTGGTCCCTGTAAAAAAAAAATTTGGTTTTGGTCCCTGCATTTATAAAACGTTTTGGTTTTGGTCCTTGTATTTAAAAAACGTTTTCTTGTTTTGGTCCCTCCTGTTAGACGTGGATGAAAAATGTTGAAAATATAATGTATTACATTCTATGACCAATTAAAAATGATATTTTTGCATTAATTCTCAAGGGTAAAAAAAACAACTTCTATTATATCAAACAACCAATTCAAAAACCGTGATAATAGAAGACTAAAACCTATAAAATCTAATAACAGAGAAATCAAAACCTATCAAATCTAATAATATAGGTACCAAAACAAACTATCAACGTAATTATGGGCAAAATTTAACAAGAGAGACCAAAATCAATACGTTTTGTAAATGTAAGGACCAAAATCAAAAGAATTCTTTTTTTTATATAAGAACCAATTTCAAAAAAATCAACTTTTACAAAAACCATTTTAATATTTAAACCTTTTAAAAATGTGTAGATGGTTTCATATGTTGATAAGTTTTCATGTCGATATTATAATAACAAAAATGACCTACAGACTACAAATTGACCTACACTAAAGAAGAAGTGACATATATCACTTGTTTAGTATTGATTGGTTAATAAGTGACATATGTTACTTTCTTATGATATACACAGATTAATTTTGTAAACCTATATATCATTACTCTGTTGTAATTAGATGAAAAAATAAGACTTAAATATATATTTTGCCATTTATTTTATTCAAAGTTTCTATTTGTTTGTAACTTGAATATTCAAAATCAATGAAAGACTAAAGAAAATAATGTTGTTGTTGTTGTTGGGTCAATGAGCTGCTGTTCCAAAATTAAATCAATGAGATAAGATTAAATGCTAAATCCTCAGTTTATTTCAGATTAAAGGTTCTCTTATACATAGGAAAATGACATATTTCACAAAGTTGTAATTTTCCCATTGCCAATATTGGTAGGAGGATTGTAGGTTGACATAATATGGGATTTAACATTTCTTTATCATTCTAAGATTACTAAAAGAACTTGTAAAAATATTCTGGTATATTTAAGTTTTTAGTCCATCAAGTTAGATGCTATTTTGGAATTGATTCTCGAACTCTTTTTTTTTTTTAAATCTTTTGGGTCCCTAAACTTTAATTTGTTCAAATATTTGGATAGGATTCTTTTGTTACTTAAAATGATGATATGGTTGATAACATGTCATGACATCTGCACTAAGTTGATATGTAAGGTGCTACGTGATGCCACATGTATTTTTTAAATAAAAAATTGAAATTTACTAAAAATAATTAAAATTCACATTTTTTTTAAGAAAATCAAACTTTTTAATTATTTATAAAAGATTTGACTTTTTTTAACAAAAAAAATCATGTGGTACCACGTGATATTACACAGCATGTCACATATCGATGTTACGAAAGTTACGTGGTATGTTGTCAATCATATCATATCATTACTTAAGTTAAGTGATAAAATAACCATTTTCAAATGGTTCAACAAATTTTATAGATCCAAAACATGAAAGAAAAAGTAGCTCATTGACCAATTTAAAAAAATCAGCGAAGTTCAAATATAAAAAACTTAAATAAACCCAAAAAAAGTTTTACTAAAGGAAGTAACATGCAATCTGATTACAAAGTCAAAAACAAAATGTGGAGAGTAGTTATGGGGCTAGAGATTGAGAAAAAGAACAATGAGATGAGTTGATGAAACAAACATAATCGTTGGTGGTAATAAAATAGAAAATACTCATTGATGAAAGTGAATTACACGATCGTCAGGGATGCAAGAGAAATTAAACATAGAAAACTTTGTAATATTTCATAATATTATATGTAAATAAAAGTAATTCTTGAATAAACAAAAAGAATTGCGGCGTTCATGCTTTCAAACAAAAAATTAAGACTAAGGTTTCAATGAACCAAAGTTATGAGGTGCAGTGTGCACCAAATGTGTAAATCGAATTGTATGGAGAAGTAAAGGAAATCGACAACCCGATAATCTGGTAAAAAAACAAAACATTAAAAATGAGAGTAAAAGCGTAAAAACACATTCTAAATTCCTTGATTTAATATTAAATTAAATTTTGAGATCACGTAAGAGTTTTATTTTATTAAAAACATAGCTCTATGTCCAATGGCCTCACACTCAATCGATCAGTGTTCACCTTCTTAAATCACGGTTTCGATTTCCCCTTTTCCCTCTTCGGTTTCGGTTTCCCCTTCTCCCTCTTCGGTTTCGATTTCCCGTTTGGTTTCGGTTTCACCTTCTCCCTCACGGTTTCGATTTTGGCCAAGATCTGAGGAGGAATCCTGCATATGAGAAGGAATCAAAATTTTGGCAATCAATTACCAAAAGGCTTTGCATGTCGTTGATTTAGCACTCTTAGCATCAATTTTGAAACTGAAGATTCCCTATTTGTATTAGGTTTTTAATTGCCTCTTTCCTGGTGTTATGTTTTTTGTGGTTTGCATACTCTGTAAAATGGTTGAAGGTTGCATGCTCAGTAAAAAATGATTGAAGAAAACAAATTTTTAAAGGTTGAAAACAACAAATTTATTATAAAAAAAAAACTACGTCAAAAACTAAGCTAATTTATTTTTTAAAAAAAGTACGTCAATGTTGGGACGTAGGGTGCTTTGGGCAAATTAATACCTACGTCCTAAATGGGACGTAGGGTGTTTAAAAAAAATGCACATACGTGTTAACTTTGACGTATAGTCTCTAAAAAAATTGCCTCTGTGGGACGTAGAGTGTTTTAAAAATTAACTCATACGTCTTAGATGAAACGTAGTGTGTTTTTTTAATAAATTTAATACCTATTTCTTAATCGGGACGTAAGGTGTTTGATAAAAATTAACACGTCTTAATCGAGACGTAGAGTGTTTTTGAAATAAATAAAAAAGCTTTACGTTTTATTTAAGACGTAGATGTTAACATTATGTTCACTAGCTTTACATCTCACGTAAGACGTAGGTGTATAAATAAAAATAATTGTACGCCTCAACAGGGGAGTACGACATTTTTTTAGTCCTACGCCATAGATAATAAAAATTCGGAGATGGTGATGATGCTTCGACTGTAATAACAATACTGTAGTAGTATTAGTGCAAGTGTGCAATATTTTGATATTAAAATATTAGCAGTACTAGTGCAAGTGTACAGTACTAGTGCACAATGTGTTGTGTACCTTGTTTTTGTCTTATTTATGTAAGTATAATAAAAAATGTCCTATGCCTACCAAAATTATCGTTTTACCCCTGCTTAAATTTAATGAATGTAAAAAATCTAAATCGGATAAACGGGGTTGGACCCGGTAAAAACCGTGAGATCCAACATGCACCAAATCCCACTGAAGCCGGCAACAAAAATTAAAACATGAGAAAAAAGCGTTCAACTTTAGAAATAAGGATATTCTTATCATGCAATATAAAATTTATAAATATTAATAAAATTTTCCAAATTTTAAAATTTTGGGAGCAAAAAAAAGAATTTATTGTACACATAACTCCATTTGATTGAGAAATTGCATAAAATTGAGTCATCAATTCAATTTTGCTCTCCAAATTATCATAAAGATCCATCTCACAGCATAACTACTGAACCATTCACCAAGTAATATTTAATGTATGACTGCTAAAAATATTCCATGCAATTACATCAAAAAACACTAATTAAAACTTGTTCTTCCTCCCTCTATGTCAAAGACACTAAAAGTTTTAATATATGATGTTTCAAAACATAAATAATCATTTCAAAAAGTAAAATAGCATCTTCAAATTATCCATCAAGACAAGCTCAGCCAGCTAACTGTATTGTCAAGCCCCAGCCAAGAAAATTGTTTGAATGAATCAGCTTCCTTTTCTTGATACAGAATTCTATCCAGTTCCTTCTGAATTGTTGCAACTTTGCAAAACCAAATGTGTATGTGCAATAGTGAAGGTGAGGCTAAGGGGGGTCATAATCATTATGCTTTTGATTAACAAAAGAATGATGATGAAGAATTGAAAATACTTTAGAATGCTGTAGTATTAGAGAAAAGGTGCATCAATTTATCACGAGTTTCTGGGTGAAATTTCCTGGCAAATAGATAACAAGGTTGTTTTGATCCATTCCTTATGCAAGGTGTAAACAACACTGTTCTCTGCAAGGCACATAAAATGATAATTAAAACTATTGTTAATTCATTCCTTCAATAGTACTTATCACAATGTGGAGGACTTTAGAACTATGTATACCTGTGCATCACTTGTAATATGTGGACTTTCATCAATTGACTGCAATGAATGAAATAAATTACATTTAACTATAACTGTTGATAAATGCTGTACTTTAATGTATTTTCTTGAGAGAAAAATACATATAAAGGATACATAGATAGGCCTCTGGGTATATATATAGTTCACTGAAGGCAAAATTAGAAAAAAAAAAAAAAAAAGTTTTCCTTTGATGATTCAACTTGAAGAACATGAAAAACAACCTTGACTAACAATACAAACAAGTGCATAGATTGATCAACCTTTAGAATCTTGGCACCATCTAGGATGGGTTCAAAAAACTAAAGGAGAGCAACCTACCTCACAGAAACACAATTCCTGCAAAAAACTAGTTGCCTGTATTACAAGTAATCAATTCTCTATACCTCCTATCGGTCAGACTAATATTTCGAGGGTTTAACACCTGAATTCTATCTTAAACGAAACATTTTCAGTTCTATATATACTTTCAAAAATTCTTAAATTTCTCTCACACCACAGATTGTATATCAGAGCTGCAATAACAGTATATAAGACATTCTGCTAGAATGATATGTAACTGTAGAAAGAAAGAGTACATAGTTTAGGACATACTGATAGGTATTCCATGAGATTTGAAGTAATATCCCGAGCACTGAAAGCTCTTGGATGCCATTTTCCTTCTGACCAATCAACATATGTTACTGACCAATTTGCAATTCCTCCTGGATCAACCATCTAAACATACACCAAATGAATTAGCAACAAAGTAGTGAGACAAATTTCGGTTCCATTTAAGATAGCACAGTTTGATGCACTGACGTTAAAAAGGGTTGGTAAGTAGTGCTCATCAGAATAGCAGTTACGTCCTCCTTCCATATTCGGCTGCACAAGTTTAAAAATAATAGAATTAACAGCGGAAAAAAAACAGTAAACAAATTAAGTCTTTTGAAACGATGAAAGGAACCAACAATCAATTAGCAAAAACATCAAACAAGCGACTATAAGTAACATAGTACCCTGCAGTGATGCTTGAATTTTGTATAATATAGACTGTCTGCCATGACTATTATAGCATGTTGCCGCTTCATTGAGAACCACTGCAATACAAACCAACATGATCCAAATCAGCAGCATAACTGATAAGTTTCTTTTACTTTTTTATACAAGAAAAATTTTCATTGATCTCCTCAATCTCTACTTTCTCAATTCAATAGTCATTCTCTAAATCAAATCTTAACTTTAAGAGATAGAATAGAAAAAAGTGAAGAGTGATCATAATGAAACACTTCAATTAAGTGTATACTTAAAAGTTTCTAATACTTGCTCTAACAGGTCTAGAAATTATACCTGTGAACCCTTTCGAAAATCCTTCTCTTCTACTTCAGGCAACATATGATGAATATACCTTCCGGTTCCATGAGGACCAGGATCATTGTAGCTGTTTTTTTTTTTGGTGGAGAACAGTGAAATCAGTCAGAATTTCATCTAACAAATCTGCAGCAAGGAACCTTGATTGAAAGGAAAAAAAATTATATGACCTAGTAGAAGATTTTTGCAGTCTTACCATTCAATGAAGCTGACGTTTGTAAACAATAAGTAGTTGTACACGTATTCAAAGTGGCGCACAGGTACACAACTGAAACAGAACTTGAAGATGTAATTGACTAGATTAAATCCACAAACTAATCAGTACTTCTATGCCAAAATCAAAAACCAAAGATCAAAATACCTTTCGGACAGCAAGACAAAATGTTGGTTATCAGGGTCTAATAGTGCGCGAGCCAGGAGTCTCTTTTCTGCCTCAACCATGGAAAATTTTCCCCAAGCTACCTATAAGAATAATGTAGACTATTTAGTATTATTATATTAAGAAAGACGGCATGCCTTTAAGCAAAATGAATGGAGGCTAAGTAACATTTTATCATTTACCATACATGAATATTCTTATTTCCTCCTCTTGCTAAAGGATCATGTTCATATGCTATCATCCTTTAAACTACCACAGAAGCTACAAATTGATGCAATATGAATCTAAATAAGCAGCCTAAAAAACTTGTGAGCTAGTTGGTGTTATATTTGAAAGTGCTTTGACAATGAATATGCTACATATAACATCATGGTTTGAAAATAGTACTGTCATTTATGTGATTTACATATCCAAAGCATGTGCCTTACCGGTTCACTGTGAATGTCTCGACCAGCAAAATAACGGCTGACATGTACTGGTTTTTCCTTTGATGCATGTACATAAATAGAGAATTTTCCCTCATGACCCTGCATTTTGTTATAAGTAGAGATCAAATAAAATGGAGGTGAACATATCTCTGTCCCTTTTGAAAAGGAAGGACTTGCAATTGGTAAATACATGAAGCAGTCAAAAGAATTCATGTAAAAATATGTGTATTCTTCTCATAATAAATCCATCTTAGAGGGGTAGCTCAAGCATAATTCTATTGAAGCCCATGCTTTATTGTTACTTGCTTATATTCTCTCCTCACAAGAAAAAAAAATGCATCTTGTTATTACTTCAGACTCCTTAAATTAGGCCTGAAAAATATTGGTCAAATTGTTAATATTGCTTAAAAAGATCTCATATGAGAGATTGTTTTAGGCTTGTAAGTTCTGGAGGTCAGATTGGACTCTGACTAATCAGAATCGAGTCGAGAAGACTCATTTAAGGAGGCAAAGCTCTCCAAGCACTTAATTTTTCTATTCACATCAAATTCAAGATCTTAAGGGAACCGAGTTCTTGAATTAACAGGCGTCGATGGCTTCTTAAAGCTTAATAGACAAACAAAACAATCATGGAGCACACTAGCTTCAGAGAAGACACAAAACAAGAGTGTATTAGAATAGGGTCTGGATGGCATACTTGAAAGAACATGTGCCAGAGTTTCTCAAAAGGCAAAGAACCCGGAGTCATGAACAAGAAAGCAACTTTAGAAGTCTTGGTCCTAACAGGCTGAAGCTTGAGCATCTCCTTAACAACAACCCGAGATTCAATCTCTCCATCAGTTAGTTCCCTTGAGAAAGCATTTGGATGCATATCATCATAGTTATATATACGACAAGCTCTTGAAGGAAAGAAAAGGCATGTTTTTGCTGAGGGGTTTAATAGTGGATAAACGAATAGAGCAAGCAGGAAAAGGCATGCCACAGAAACCAATGCAATGACCCAAGTTGGTCCCCGTAGTGTTGTTTGCTTCCTTGGGGCTACCATGACATGAAGATTTCTTGAACTTCTCATGCCTTGTGATGTTGTGCCTACATGCAAGTAGCACTCTCTTCATCTAAGCAGCAGCATCCCAAGACATGCATCAAATTAAACTTCTTTTTCTTTTTCTTTTCTTTCTATTCAATGTTGTCTCAGAGTCCCTGTACATGGGAGAAAAGATTCATATACTATATAAATAAATAAATTCATGAAGTAATTCAAGTGCAAGTACTCAAAAAAATTTAAAAAAATAAATCACGCATGCATAAACTAGAACACAAAACTTCTCTTATAAACTCTATTATTTGTACAACTAATAAAATTAACATTCAAATTATTCTCACACACCTTTGGATATTGAATGGCTACATTATTCTTACAGCAAAAAATGTATTAAGAAGATGATAAAAGATAATTTCAGAACAACCCTCTCAAGCTGAGAAGATAAAACCATCCAACAATTCACGGTATATCATCATATTTAAGACAATGAAACAAAGGTTTCATAACATTTATTCATTCTTATGGAACAATATATCAACAAACATGACTCGGATCCAATTTAATTTTGTTTAAGAAAAATGAAAACAATAGAGGCAGAATTAAAGATGCATGAACATTGATAAAAACAAAAGGACGCATACAATAATAATACATATAATAAACACGAAGGCATTAAAATAAAAACATCGAAATATTTCAAAGACGTAGAAGCTAAGAGAGGATATAGTGACAATGCCTGTGATCCAATGCAAGGGACCCTTAGATCCAAGAAAGACTGAGATATTGAGTGGTGCAATATATATATATATAGATTGGTATTGGTTTTGAACAAATATATTAAAACAATGCAGTATAATTTATATATCTAGTGCATGCTTTGAGTGGAGGTAGGAAAAAAAAGAAAATGAAGGAAAGTGTGTGAAACCATTGGAGGGTGATGATGATGATGGTGATCTAGCTGCCTCTCAGGATTATTTCCAAAAGAATTGAACAGAGACTTCAGCAAACTACGGCGTTCTTGCCACCTTAGTTTGTCACGCGAACTTAATTTATCTCTTGAATCAAAAATTGTGTGTCAGAAAAGAAAAGGTGGTATTATTATTAATTTTTTTTTTTTTTTGAAATGTAAAGGTGGTATTATTTTGTTTACTAGCAATTGATTAACAATTTATATTATGTAACTCTGTGGCGATATTTTGTAAGTTTTTGAAGGTTAATAGTGTAGTTTTATAGTATATCATTATTTCTCCTTGAATACAGTCGTTATTTTTCTTTTTAAATATTTTTTCTTCTAAGGTTATATATATAGATTTCTTGATCACTGTTTTGTTAAGTAATCTCCATTGACAGCAAGTAATTGAGACAATTAAACTTTTTAACCTTTGTATATAATTCATGGTCAAAGTTCGGTCAGCAAATTATGACATACTCTTTCGTTTTTTTTTTAATTTAATTATAGGACATATTTAACTAAATTATATTAGTATAAGCCAAAAAATGTATGTAGTTACATTTTTTAAAAGTTTAAAAAGTTATCTTAACATTACAATTTTCCTTTTTTAGGAAACAATCTTATCTTTTTAAATTGTATTGGAATTTCAAAAATGTATTTTTTTCATACTAATAAACAAATTAAAGTTTGAATTTTGAACAATCTTATCTTCTTAAATTCCATTTATAAGATTGTAATAAATGTATTTATAAATGAATTTTGAATTTCAAATTTTTAATAAATATGAGGAAAAAATAATAAATTTCTTTTACAAAATTCAAAAATAGTACTTATTAAAATGATTTTTTTATTTAGAAAATGACTCATAAATAAAATAAAATCAAATAAAGTAATACAATAGTGGATAATAAATTTATGGATCTTTTTAACTTATGTACCAGGTGCAAAAGTTAATTAAATCCTAAAAAATAAGTATTTTTTGAAAATTTAATATATTAAATGAATTAAAAAATAATTTTTTAATTTTTTAATACAATTTTACTATTTATATTTTTTCATGAAGTGTGCATAAAATATAAAAACGTAAGTTTATATATCTCATTTTACACATGGTTTTGGGCCGACAATAAACAATCTTGATTGATGTTTTTACGTCAGATTGTATGTGTTTTGCTGTACATATTGAGTCGTTAAAGCAGATTTTATGTTTTCGTTAGTTTTATACTAACAGTGTAACCATCCGTCCATCATTCATTTATATTACTTTTATTTAAAAGTCAAAGATCATGAACACATGAATAATGAATAATACATTAATGATATAAAAAAACCTTTACAATGTCGATGCACCATCTATTTTCTCTAGTTTTATACTCCCTTCGTCCATATATAAGCATTTATACTAATTTTTATATTAGTTAATATTGTTAATAGTGAAGGATGTCATAATATTTGGTATACTTTTTCAAAATTATTTTTATAGTTTTTATTGAAATTTTAAAAAATGTTAAATAAATAAGAGTGTTTATGAAAAAAATTAACATTATTAAAAATTGGAGCAAATACTTATGGAAAGAGACAAGACAATAATATTAATTAGGGCTAATATTTAGAAACAAAGTATCTAAAAGTATATATACTACAATGATTGAAATATTGAATCAAATACTGAAAAACGGAGTACTAAATTATTTTTATATTTTACTATTTCATTTTTTTATTATGAGGATAGAATGTTAAATATTAATTATAAATAAACTACTATGTAGAATATAAAGATAAAGTTGTATGACATTAGTTTATAAAACGAAAAATCAATGAAAAAATTAATGTTAATTACTTAAAAGAATAATTGAAATGCAAATAAGGTAAATATATATGTCCCAAAAAAATAAAGTAATTATTTATGGATTTTTCTGATGTCAGTCATAAGGTACATGTTAAGAAATTTAGTATATTGGATAAGCCTGCAGGTAAAATTGTTGTAATTAATGCACATGAATTATGTAATGAGGAAAATTTTCTATACAAACTTATGCATTATGGACTTTTTAACATATGCCCATAGCAAATACTAGAAAACCTTATTTATAAAGTATTTTATTTTTCAAAATAGAAATCAATTTGTTCATTCTTATTTTAATAACCGCAATATCTGTATTTTGTATAGAGCATAAATATAGAAAAAAAATCTTATTTATATATTATTTTAAGAAAATTAAGCAAGAAATAATTTTATTTATTTATTTATGAGTTTTCTAATATGTTTTGTATGGTGTATGTTAAAAGAGTTAGTATCCGTTGACAACAGGTTTAAAACTTGGTCACTTACACTTTTACATAACTTTTTATATATTATCAAATTTGTCAATCTAACTGTTGAATTATATGTTATTATCATGACAATCATACATACCAAATTTCAGATCATTCAGAGATTCATAAGTATGTAATCTAATAATGCATATTTACTTATATTTTAAATAACGTATTATCCGTTAAAATAGAATAGTCGGATGAAGTATCAAATAATTTTTATATTCTATAAAATTTTGTCGACTTGATTTACTTGATAATAACATATAATTCAATGGTTGGATTAACAAATTTCATAATATATAAAAAGTTATGTGAATTTGAAAGTGTAAGTGACAAACTTTTACACCTGGTGTCAACGAATCCTAACTCATGTTAAAAATATTTTAAAAAAATTAAGTTGTATGAAAAAATAAGTTGTCTAATGCTTTGGAATTAAATATTTTAAATTTTTATGAAAATTATCTCCTTAAATTAAACTTAACATAATTATCTCTCATTAAATGATAGGAGAGATAATAATAATAAAGTATGAAGATTATATTGAAAAGAGATAGAGAAATCGATGGTGAAAAAAAGAATGTAAAATAAATGTATGTTTGAAAAAGAAACTATAAATGAGTATTGAATTTCTAAAAATGAATAACATATGGAACAACGTAAAAAAGTTAAAAATACATCATTTATAATAGGATGAAAAGAGCACTTCCTTCAGCTTTTGGTTTAAAATATAAGTAAAAGTAACTAACATGTTTAAATTTTGTTTCATTCACAATGTTACTTTCATAAAAAATGCTTCCTAGAAGATTATTAGTATATCATTTAATTTTTGTTTCATTCTCAAAATTATTTTTGTTAAATACATCTATTTTTTTTTATAAATTTGAGAAAATTAAATACAATGTGATTATAGTTTTTTTCTTATATTCTAAACCGGAGGGTGTAACATATACTCCCTCCATTTCATATGTAGTATGTTTCAAGGTTATGCACGAGCGTTAAGAAATGGTTTAATAATGTAAGAATTTGGTATATTTCGATTATAATGTCTCTATATAATCATTATTGAAGAGAGAAAAATATTAGAAGTAAAAAAAATAGTGTAATAAATAAGAGTGTGTTGGAAAAAATAACATTAGTTATTTATTGGGTTTTGTAAATAAACAATACATATAAAACATGAGATAAAAACTCTATAAACATTGTAAACAAAAAAAAAAACTCTATAAACATTACATACGAAACGGAGTGATAACGCACAACATTAAAAATCTCATTTATTATTCTAAAAAAGAAAATCTTATTTATTAGTAATCAATATCCTTTAAAATGAATAAGACAATTGATAATTTAAGGAGAATCATATAACATGCGTTAAGAAATTATTACCTCCCTTTCTTATTATTTTTTGAGAGATTTTTTTTTATTTTTATTTGTCGTATTGAGGATTTCAAGAATGTAATAAATGTTATTTTTCATGTTTGCCCCTATTTAATATGTTTTTGTTTATGCAAGTAGTGAAGAAAAAATAATAATTATAGAGAGAAAAAGAACATAATAGAAAAAAAACATAATTAATGTATTGAAAATATGAGTAATAATTAAATTTTTTTAAATGTGTATTTTATTTAAAATATGACAAATAAATAGCAACGGAAGAAGTAATAAAAAAACATTTTAATCAAACACTATTATATAATCTCGAGGTACCAAATGCTGAATCCATAGAGCTCCTTATGAAACGAAACTCTCACAATAAAAGTTAGGAAAATGGAAACGTATGAGATATGTCACGTGTCGACGACATTCATTATTTAAAAAAATAAAAAAAATTCTTGAAAAGATATATCTTATGGACTAACACTCTTTCATAATAGTTTTAAAAAAATTAAAAATTCTTGAAAATATATATCTTATGGACTAACACCTTTTCATAATAGTTTTTAAAAAAATAAAAAATTCTTGAAAAGATATGTCTTATGGACTAACACATTTTCATAATAATGTTTCTAAATATAATTTTAAAAAATAAATTCTGATACAATACTATCGCACATGTACAAAATAATAAATTCTTGAAAAATTATGACTAATGAAGTAACACCATTTCACAATAGTGTTACTAAATACATTTTAAAAAATATTTCTAAAATATAATACTAATGCACCTTTTAAAAAAAAATTCTGAAACACCCTTTCATAATAATACTAATGTATCTTAACAATTTAAGAATCTATATATAGTCAAACTCTCTATTATATTTTTGAACTCAAATATTGCAAGCAAAGAGCTCCTCACGAAACGGAGCTTTCACAGAAAATGTTACGAAAATAAAAAACAATGAGACATGTCACGTGTCTTGAAAATATTTAAAATCAAAACAAAAAACAAAAAAACTTATGTAACGATGCAATGTTTTACTCTATAATTCGATACAGTTTTAGGGGTGCAATGTTTTACTTTGTAATTCGATTTTTTAAGTATAAGTTGTAACAATGCAATTGAAATAATACATTGTTTCAAGTTTCAATCAATGAATCTAATTCGGTATAGATTCAAGGAAATGGTGCACTGTTTCTTGAATATTATTAAATTAAATATTATATATATAATATTATATTAAATTTATATTTTTAAAATTATAAAAAAAATATTACAAGTTATATGTCGTTTCAACAGTAAAGTGAAACACTGCACTAACTTGACACTTTTTAAAATGGAGATGGTACATTGTTTTAACAATGAAGTGGTACAATCCACTAAGTTGATATATTTTGAACTGGTACAAATAAATTAATAAATAGATATCATTTTTATTTATTTATTGCTTCGATTGGTTTTTGAGTATGAATATTACCCAAATTAAAGTGGACAAATTATATATTTTATTATAAATTCATAAGAATTCATGTTGTATTTAATTATTTTATTTATAATATTGATTAAAGTTTATCTAAGTTTTCATATGTTCTAATTAATTAAAAAAATCAATATTAATTACTACTCATATTTTTTATTCTTCCAAAATCTAAATTACAATTATTATATTGTATTACAATAATTATAAATTATTATTATTATTATCATAAATGAATAGATAAATCATTTCTTCTTAATTCAATTAATATAAAAAAAATCAAAATGTTTAATTCTGATTTAATTTTGATTCTTCATAATAAAATTTATAATCTTATGAAAAATGTTAATTTATCCACCAAATATATAAGGATATCTCAGATAAGAAATGTAATTTTGTATTGATACGAGGAAGTACAAAATTTATCCAGAAAATAATTTAGATTATTTTTTTACCGTTAGGATTTAATTTGAATCCTTGCATTTTTGTATAATTATTTTTTGCTATTATTTAATAATAACATTTACTTTACAATAAAAAAAATAATAACATTTGCTTTAATATATTTAATTTAAAAAATTTAAAATTTTAATAACCTGCATGATGGGGTAAGAGCAAGTAGGTACACTAATGAAAAGTACTGTAGGCTAGGAATTGGCCACGCCATTACTAAATATACATACCACGTGTCAAGCCTTCAACTGCTTAGTGACATTGTGTCTTACTTCCCACAACACAACACGTCAACACCCCTCTCATCTCAAAACTCAAAACTCAACTAACTAACTTTTAGACTCATTCATTCATTCATTCATTCGTTCATGGCCATTCTCCTCAGCAGGGCCACCACACTCTCACTCCTTTCTCTCAAAACCACCATTCCCTCTTCCAACTCCACCTTCACCTTTATATTATTCACAAACCAAGCTCCACCACCAACAACAACAAGAATTCTACCACTCTCTAATCCCTCCCCAGTTACCATGTCAACCACTGCATCTTCTTCTTCAGCAATGTACCAGCTGGTGCCAGAGCAAGGTGGTAACGAAATGGAACGTGTAGCGGACCACACGTTTGGAAGGTACACGTCATCCACTCACATCATCAAGAAGAGGAGCAGCAGTGGCAAAGGGACAAGCATTGTTTGGTTCAGGAATGATCTCAGAGTTTTGGATAATGAGGCTCTCTATAAAGCATGGCTTACGTCACAAACTGTGTTGCCTGTGTATTGTGTTGATCCTCGTCTCTTTGCCACCACTTATCATTTTGGATTTCCTAAAACTGGAGGTATACATGTATATGTATTCTTATTATTCATTAAGCAAAAAGAAAATGCTAGCAAGACAATTTTTTTACTGAATTTTTTACATTCTGATATAGCATTTGTTTGTTGTAGTACTATCACTTTATCATGAATGATGCTGGTAGTTGGTACTTATCAATAGCCATTAGTAAGGAAGCATAAACACTTCACGATAATTGCCACACGTATATGTGTTAGACACTCCTAACTGTATTATGTAACACCCATATGAGTTGGGACGAGTGGCAAACGACTCGGTTTCGCTTAAGCAAGGTCTCAAATTCGATACCTCGTGGATGCAGAAAATCCATGCTGGGATTGGGAGACTCCTCTGTCATAACACGCTACCTAAGTTGGATTCGGATGTAATAGGGTCCAAGGAGTACCCGCGGAATCAAAATGGGCAACCAGAAAAACTGTATTATGTAACAATTTATATTTCCTTAGCCATATCCTCGTGTTCATTTTGCATCGTGTCCGTTTCTCGTGTATTATCCTTGCTTTCTTGGTTATAGGTGGCAAATGTAAGGTAGCCTTTGGTAGATGTGTCAATTAGATGAAACCGATGGAACATATGAGTTCTGTTCTATTGGTGCAATTTGTACTAAAAAGCATAGATCATTTTGGTTTCATTGAAAGAAGTGAAACCTAAGAGAACATAATATACTATTTCTTCTGATTCTATCCTTGCCTAAAACACTACCTAATTATGAGAATGATGATACTATAGGTGTGTAGGTATAAGTATGGGACTAGCAGTTATATTGAAATGATTAAAATTGTGCAGATGTAAAATAATGTGTGCCTAAGTATGCATGAGTGACATTATTCCTTTATTTCACAATGCAATGCGGCATTGCTTCTACTTAATTGTTGCTGCTATGTATTTAGTTAGTGTGGCAGCATTTCACCCACATAACTTTTTTACATATTTTTTTCATATAAAGTGGCAGCTCTCATGATATGTGGAGGTATTGTTAGATTAGCATTTCGGTTTTGAAAAGTTTTTCTACATTGTTTTAATTTCACCAGCTCTTCTGTCTTCAATGCGTTATGTTGAATCACTTCAAAACATAAAATGCCTTGATATTTGGCAGTATTGAGAGCACAATTTCTCCTTGAATGCTTGGCCGACTTGAGGAAGAATCTGATCAAACGGGGACTTAATTTGCTTATTCTACATGGGAAACCTGAAGATATTATTCCTTCTCTGGCTAAAGCTTTCGGAGCTCATACGGTAAGTTGTTAAATTCCAAACCTGTTTTGTTTTAGCTAGTTCAAATTGATTAACAAAATCAGTCGTGAATGTAATATTGTCAGGTGTATGCTCAGAAAGAATCTTGCAGCGAGGAGCTAAATGTTGAAAGGTCAGTCATCAGAGGTCTGCAACAAGTTGTGATACCATGTCCTGAGGAATCCACTGGTGTGACAAACTCAAACAACGTTCCCAAGTTACAACTTATTTGGGGTGCCACCATGTACCACATTGATGATCTCCCTTTTGATGCCACATGTTTGCCAGATGTGTATACCCAATTTCGAAAGGTATGATATTTTCAATATGTTGCTAACATTGGCACTCAAATCAACATTTGACCTGTATAAGGTTACCAGAGCCATGTTAATAGACATATATCTAAAAAAAATATCTTACGCATGTCAAGTGTTGATTTAGGTACACATGAGAGGAAATGCCTACCTAATATGTTTTGGATGATTTCAACTGATATCTATACATGTAGATATATCCAATTAGAAGTGGCTTTTAGTGCTACTTATGCATGGTAATGTGGTTTGAACTTGCAGACTGTTGAAGGCCAATGTAGCATACGCACGTGCATCAAACTTCCAGCATCTCTTGGACCACCTCCAGCAATTGAGGATTGGGGATGTCTTCCTTCGTTAGAGCAGCTGGGGCTTCGCTCACGGAATGTAGGTTTTGCCATGAATTAGCAATCCTTCAAGATTTATGCATGCTTTTTTACGTGAAACTTTGTGTCTTTTGAACTCAACAATGAAAAGATAGCAATTCTTTTCTTTATTTTCTTCTTCTTGATAAAGGTTAGCAAGGGGATGAAATTTGTGGGCGGTGAAACAGCGGCATTGAGCAGAGTATATGAATACTTTTGGAAGAAGGTGAGATGTTGTCCTTAATTGATTATGTAAATACTGTTTATTTGATGCACTATTGCTGCATTTGGCTATTTTGTAAATAGTCAGTTTGTTCAGGAGTGATCCTTGGTAGCTAAAAATCCTCCTCTATTCAGGGATTGCATATATAGAATGTATTACAGGGATAATGAAATGAATGTATATATATTGGCCAACTTGATATGATTGGTTCGCAATAACTTTGCATGCAAGGGAGATATTTAATTTCATGTGACATAAGGGTCAAACTAAAAATAATTTCATTGCCTTCAGGACTCTAGTAAGATTTAGGACTAACAAGAATGGATAAGACACATAAAGTGAGATTGTTTCTGAAATGAGTGAGCTAGTAAGGGTGTATCCACTGTTTATATCCTTTAGTGGATTAAGATCGTGATTCAATTCACTTTATCAAATCAAGAATGGATATTTACTTTCTCACTTTAGAGGCAATCTCATCTTAGAAGCCCAATCTAATAAAAATAGGGGTGTATAGCATGTTTTAAACATGAATGTCATCCATTGTTTGGTTATCTAACACATTCTTAAGATTCCACACATGTAGGACTTGCTAAAGGTGTATAAGGAGACCAGAAATGGAATGTTAGGGCCTGATTACTCTACTAAATTCTCACCATGGCTTGCCTCAGGAAGCTTGTCTCCTCGTTTCATACATGAAGAGGTTGTCAACAATCTCTTTTTTATAGATTAGATGATAGCTAATACATGAGACTACTTTGACAAAGGTCAGCCTGTTCTTAATAGGTGAAGAGATATGAGAATGAAAGACAAGCAAATAGTTCTACCTACTGGTAAATTATTGTACTTCTATATCATGTTTCTTGATGATAGTCTCATATTACCAGTTTCTTAATTTATCCTAAATATTTAACTAGCCAGTCCGGTTGGATTTTGCAAAGTTGTTTGAACTGCATTTAAAAAAAGACCTTTTTTTCTGAGTTATTTCTTGGTTGTAATTTTCAGTTTTCTGTGTATGCATGATATAACGAAATTAAATGAAAAAACAAAGGGTGATGCTAAAGGAAGTAAAAAATAAAAGGAGAAAACAAAAAACCTTCTCATTCATCGTGAAATATCAGTAACATGGGTTTGACATCTGCCCCCTCTTCTCATTATGTTTTCTTCTTATGAACTCATCTTTACTTTTACAGGGTTTTGTTCGAGTTAATTTGGAGGGATTACTTTAGATTTTTATCTGTAAAATATGGAAATTCACTTTTCCATTTAGGTATGGATTGATTGAATTCTTGGATCAACTAGTCTTTTATAGTGTTAATTGTTTTTATACTGAGGTGTTGTTATTAGTGTTAAACATAGTCAGCAGATATGGAGTCGCGAGGCTGTGCATCTCAGTATAACTCTTTGTTATAATCAACTACTTTAGATTACATAACTGCTTATATTTGTTTTTCTTTTCAGGTGGCCCTAGGAAAGTCCAGCGTAGTTGGAGCAGAGACGAGAATTTGTTTGAATCCTGGAAAAATGGTTGTACAGGGTACATTTTCTATCAGTGTTACATAATTTTCTTGTTTATTTTAATACAATTGCTATTACTTGATATAAAAGCCCTTGAATGAGACATTTCTTTACCTATCTGCTCGATCTTGGCGATATTTTAAGTAATATTTGCATTTGTACTATATCTTTCACATTTTGACATTCCTTGAAAGTAAGACTACTTACTTCCTCACTTTGGTTTTATATTTGCTTAAATTGTTAATCATCTCTCCACTGCCCTACGGAGACATATTCAATCATGTACTAAAGAAGCGGAGTGTCATATTCTCTTCATGCATTTCAAAGCAAATTGAATTTTTCTTCACTCTAATTATTTTTATTTTGGCATAAACCTTTAGGTATCCTCTGATAGATGCCAACATGAAAGAGCTTTCAACTACAGGGTTTATGTCAAACAGAGGACGGCAGGTGAACCAGAGTTTGATATTCTGTTGCTACCTTATAATAATTGCAAGAAACTGATTCTGCTTCATTCATGAACCAATGTAGAAAATATTATATTTTCCTAGGAATTCGCTACACTCAGCATTGTAACTGAAACATGAAACTTGGTTACCTTTTTGGCAGATTGCGTGTTCCTTTCTTGTTCGTGATATGAGCATAGATTGGCGCATGGGAGCAGAATGGTTTGAGACATGTCTTTTGGACTATGATCCATGTTCTAATTATGGAAACTGGACTTATGGATCAGGTATATTATATTAAGATGGTTAAGGATTAGGGATAGGGAATAAGGAAAAGAGAGAGAGTCAAGTTTAAACTGAAATTTTAAAGATATGATGTGACCACGCAGCACAAAAGGCAAAGTGATAACCCCTATTTGAAATGGTCTTTATCTCTAATCAGTATTTTGATATAATAAAGATACTATGAGATATTTTTTAAATATTCTTACATGGATAAGTATGCTAATCAACTAATGCATGACTCTGCAAGTGCATTTGGTGATTTTTGTTTATTAATTAGAGTTTAGATTGCCACAGAAAAGTACAAGAAAGGGTAAATTTTGACTTCTTTGATCTGACTACTGTCAAATGTAGCTGCCTGATCTAAAAAGAAAAGCACTTAAATTTCAGAATATGTCTTGCTCTCACATTTCTATTCAGTTTATTAGTTTTCAAGTGATGAAAATTACAATCCATACTTTTTTTTGCTTGTTCTTCATTTACAGGAGTTGGAAATGATCCAAGAGAAGACCGCTATTTCAGCATCCCAAAACAAGTAAGTGGCTATAAGAGATTATAGTGTTTCACAACACATAATTTAATCTAAGTGATTCTCATCTTCACCAACAAATGCTAGAAGTCTATAGCTACAAAAGTATCGTTATACAATCTAAACATATAATTTATGATCTTCAAATTTGAAAAGCTTCTGCATTCTAAAGGAAAATGTCACATATTACACATTTAAAAAAAAAAAAATCAAATTGGAACTTTGTTTAGGAATTTATCTACAATTAAATTAAGTGAACGTAAGATTTGGAACTGATATGGCAATATATATCATACTATTTCCAGGCACAAACATATGACCCAGAAGGTGAATATGTTGCTTACTGGCTGCCGCAGTTACGAGCGATTCCAAAAGATAAAAGGAACTTTCCTGGAAATTTATACATTCCTCAAATTGTGCCTCTAAAGTATGGAACAGCAGGTAGACACAACAAGGAGGACAAATCCTCTGGTCGTGCAAGAAGAGCTAATGAAAGAGCAGGGGAAAGAAGATGGAACAGGAGATAAATATGGATAAGGGAAGGATAACACAGCAACTCTTGCTAGTTGCCGCTATTCCTTCCACTATTGTATAACTAGTTGTATTTTTATGCAGTGCTGCATGCTTTCTTACTTGAGACATCAATGTAAACTTTCAAAATTCATGCCAACATATTAGAGATTCTTCTTATCTGTATTAAAGGGCAAACATGAGCAATCTTTTATGTACTGAAGACTCTTTTGAGAGTCTTAAAAATTAAAATACTATAGAACCTTTTATTTAAATTTTAAAGATAAAAATTGATATATTTTTTTATGTACGATTGCCTCGGCAAAGTTTTTTTCATGAATATAACAAGTAGTATCAATTGCTATATGTACTGCTCATTTCAACACTCACACTCCATAACTTTAAATTAGTGGAGATAAAAATCATTAAAATTTATGCTTCCATTGTTTCTTTTCCTGTGGTAAATTTAAATTTGTGAGGTGTATATATAGCATATGCTAAACAGAAAATTAACTATGCATTGTGCTGTTAACATTGTTGGTAGAAAGAGAGATGGTTTAAGTAGTAAAATTTTTTAATCAATCAATCTCATACTATCATGTTACAACTTACTCTCTCTGTTCCAAATTATTTGTTGCTTTAGAAATTCGAGGATGTATTAATTGATTTTTTTCAATTTTAACTTTGCATTTAATGTGTTGAAATATGTGAAATATGTGATAGTTAATGTACTTTGAGGATATTATAGTAAAATTATCTAATATTCTCTTGAAAATTAAAGTATTAAATAACTTTCTTAATCCATATGAAATTTCTAAAGTGACAGTAAAATGGAATAGAGGGAGTACAACAATGATTAGTGAGGGATTGTGGAGTTAGGAAGTGTTGTAAAATGGGAACCTTTAGCTTGTCAAATGGTTTTCTATTGGATTACAGGTGGAAAGTTGGCACATTGAAGTGTATGTATATGTGCATAACGAAGTTTATACAGAAAACATTGTGAAATAGGATTGCGGAGTTGGGAAAACATTTTGAAGTACTCCTCCCATTCCTTTTTCCTCTGTTTTTCTATTGTTCATTTTACTTACTCCATAAGCTTCACTAGTCAATAAAGGTAACATTGTAGTTGATTTTTGAAGTACTAAAAAAAAATTGACATGGATTCTCTGACTTCATATTTGATTTAGTTACTTGTGCAGTTATTAATCCAAGGGTTGAAATTTTATACATAATTTTTTCTTCAAAATTTAAATGTAAAATAATTTATCTTCAAGGGATAAGATTTCATGCAGTTATTGAAGTAGTGACCCCAAAGAATCTATTTCCAAAAAAAAAATATTGTTGTTGATTTCACAATTCTAACTAGGTCATTTTCTAATTTTTTCAATTATTTTGCATGATTGTTATAAACTTCTGTCACAGTTTTCATTTTTTATGAAGAGCTAGTAAAGGTAAAAATACTTCATAAATTTAACATAAATAGGTATATTAATTGCATAACTTTAAAAAAAAAACATCTAAAAAGGAACGAGTTTAAATTTTGATTGTTTAAAATTTCTACATTTCAATTTATGTGTTGTTTTAGAAGTTTTAGAACAATTGAAAAAAATATTTAATGCTTCAATTTTTAAGAAAAGTATAAAATAATTTTACTATAATATTCTCACATTGTATTAATTGTCACTCATCTCACATATTTTAATATGTTAAAAATAAGGTTAAAATTAGAAAAAAATAATTAATTAATACACTCTTGAGTGACAAATAATTTAAAATAAGATAAAAATATTAAAGTGACAAATAATATGAAATAAAGGTAATAAAATAAAAAATTATAAATAACTAATAAAAAATGTAAATAGACTTGAATGCACTTTTTGAAGTGTTAGTAGTTACTCTATGAATCAATCATAAATTTACATCTCATTAAAATTAGAGTTTTGCTATATTCTCTCCATATCTTCTTAAAGATTAATTTTTGTAAATGCGCTTAAAGATCATATTAATACAACACAAAGTAAGTATTAAATAAAAAAACATATTATCCTTGTTTTAAGAGCATTCATTTTTTTCAATATATTTTTTCCAATCAGAAATATGAGCTTTTTTGGACGATATTAAGATATTATTACAATCCGTCACTTTTCACTAAACTAATTAACACAAATTAATATACACTTAATTGTTTATTAACAATGTAAATATTTTTTTTACTTATATATATCCAAAAAAAATTTAGGGATGATACATCCAAATTAAAATCATAAAAATGGTTTGCTATACATTGCTATAAGCTCAATGAATAAGAAATCTAAATTTTATCTTTAAAATATTGTATTTGATCCCTTTCATCGTAAGATTTTTTTTTTTGGAATTTTTATTTTGAACTTATTTATAAGATTTTTTTTTTCAATTTCTAGCAATATTTTAATTACTACTTTTCACAAATACCTTTATTTACTCAATACTTCTTATAATCCCAATAATAATTACAAGTGTACTTTAAAAAAAGGAAAATGCTAAAGAGTGCCCTTAGGGCACTTGTTAAGTAACTAAATGTGGTTAAAAGTTATGGGAAAATGTACTTTTTTGGATTCTCGAGAAAGTAAATACCTTGGACTTTTGAATTTTTTTCACTATTGATATCCTTAACAAGTACCCAAGACCCTTAAAAAAAATATCAAAATTTCACATTTTCAATATCACTAACAAATTTAATTATCTGTCCTTTGATGTAACCAAAAGAAAAATCTGAGATAGGAAGCAGTAATATCCAAGAGGTGGTATTTTTAATCATTGAAAATTGATTTTCCACTTTTAAAATGTGAGTTGTTGTGACTGTGATAAGGACAATGCATATGGAGTATTTCCTTCTGCTTAAAATATAAGCAACAAAAAATACATCTATCTTGATTTAAAATATAAGCAAATTGTATTAAATTTTATTTCATTCCAAATGCAATTTTCCTAAAATATTCCTAGAAATTTGTTATTTTATTTAATTTTTGTTTCATTCCCAATGCAACTTTCCTAAAATACCTCTATTTTTTTATAAATTTGAGAAAATTAAATACAATAAACTAAGCTCCTTAATAAGTGCAAATTTAATTAATTTTGCTTATAATTCGAGCAGTATAACAAATACCGAAAATATTAGCATGAAATTTGTTTTACGAGGTAAAAAACAGTATACCGTACATGGTTGGTA
Source organism: Crotalaria pallida (assembly GCA_037953625.1). Classification (NCBI taxonomy): domain Eukaryota; kingdom Viridiplantae; phylum Streptophyta; class Magnoliopsida; order Fabales; family Fabaceae; genus Crotalaria; species Crotalaria pallida. Next base: position 161,495,608 of record CM075650.1, read on the forward strand.
TGTACTAATTAATATGCATGCATATTTTGAAAGGGTCTCATCTCATCTCCTGAGATGTTGAAAGTGAAAGTGGAAACCCCCAAAAGAGAAACTAACCATTTCTGAATTCTCATCATCATCCCTCTTTCTCCTTCTAATCCAAACCAATCCAATCCAATCCAATCGCCCGTGACACTAATTCTTAAAGAAAGCGATCAACTCCGACCGGAGAAGAAGGTAATCAAACTTCTCCATCCTGTGTTCACCTTCATCATCGTCGTCGCCTTCTTTTATAGCATCTTTATTATCTAATTAACCGATTAATTATTATTCACGGAATATTATTATTCATGCTCTCAATTACAGTTCTTTAATTAATGAATTCCAATCTCAATTGTTTGTTCTATTTACTTTACTCATCATCCAAATCCAAATTCATTGATATGGAAAATGGAAACTTGTCTATATCCATGTGGATTTTATTTATGATTTATGCTTATTGAATTTTGTTTTTCGTTCCTACATTTTCCCCATTGAATTTGTTCACTTGCAGCAATCAATCTTCGTATCTATCTATTGAATGCCTTTGCCTTGATTTGAGTAGGATTGGTAGTACGTGGTTGGATTTAAAAGAAAAAAAAAACTGAATCAAACCCTAAACTCTTTAATTAAACCTTTATTCAATAAACTTCTTCTAAATAAGCTTAAAAACTTACTATTTTCATTAGTTTCTTTGATAAGCTTATTGAGATAAGTTTTTTATTTTAAAAAAAAAAAAAACTTATTTATGTCTTTGGTCCTTAAAAGTTTAATGTGCTTTGGTTTTAGTCATTAAAAGTTTAATGTGAGGTAGCGAATAAATGATATGTCGTGGATGACAGGCCCACGAACAAAAAATGGTCTTGTACACAAAATTTTGCATTCATGGACCTGAATCATCCATGTTACACCACCGATTTAGCATCACCTCACGTCACGTGGTTGCTGATGTGGTGTCCCGTTAACCACATCAGCAGCTGACAGCTTTTTTTCTAACAGAGGAGACCAAAACCAAAATGTTTGAAAAATTAAGGACTTGTCCGGTCAAAATAATTTCTAGGAACTATAACCAAAACACGTTGAACTTTAATGAATCAAAAACATAAATAAGCAACAAAAAATGCTTATAGGAAGGTCATAAGCTGTTTTCATAAGTTGTTTCCATAAGTTCGAATAAGTTTTCTATAACTTCTTAGATTGGTGCTTATGTTCTCTCGTGAGTGTGATTGATGATCTGCTATGCTATGATTTACAGTTGTTTTCTCTAGGAAATAAAAAAACAAAGGATGGCTGACGACAAAGTTGTTGGGGAAGTTGAAAAGAAAGAGACAAGTCCTACGGCCTCTGCAAAGGAAAAAAAGAAGCGCAAGGGATTTTTTTCCCGCATTTGGAATGTGTTTAGGTTACAAGGTGATGATTTCGAGAAGAGGCTTCAATACATTTCTAAAGAAGAAGCTGCCCTTATTTCTAGAATGAGCAACAGAACCAGATCGTGGAGGCAGTTATCTCGCCAACTTATTATATTTTCTGTTCTATTTGAGGTAAGGTAGATTTGTTATTTACTATGTACTTATGTAGTAGTTGTTAAATATACTTCCAATGCACAATTGTTGTCAATAATGCAACGCTTTTCAGCATATCATTCTAAGATTGACATGTATTTAAGGTTTTCATGTATTTTCCTCTAAACACGCATTTTTGTTGGTTTATGGAGAAGCTTTCAATTGTTCCTTTATCATTCTGAACATTTGAAGGAATATAATTGTTAAGCTTCTCCTTTAATTTTGTGGAATTAGGGAGAGTTGCTGTTTAGGCCTACAAGAGCGACTTATTTACACTTCTACAGATATATGGACCGAATAACCAGTCACAGATTCACAGTGTTTATTCAGTTCAATATGTTAGTTCATTTTGAACTGAATAACCAATGAATTTGTTATTTAATCTCTATTTCTAAAGAAGTTGCTCTCATGGTCCTAAACTGTAATTCCAACTTTTTTTTCTGTCATTGTAATAAAAATGCTTAAAATGGTTTCAACTTTCAGGTCATCGCTGTAGGTTATGCTATCATGACAACTAGATCAATGAATATGGAATGGAAAATGAGGGCACTCCGGGTTTTGCCGATGTTTCTTTTGCCTGCATTAGCTTTCGCTTTTTATTCAACATCTGCCAGCTTCACAAGGATGTGTAAGTGCCATAAGCGAGTTACAAAAACCTACATATCTTGCTATTTTAACTAGCAACGCTTCACTGCTTCAGATGTATATTGTACGCTCTACTGTGATTGAGTTTACATAATTGTTGCTTAATTGGCAGTTATCATCATTGTCAATGGAATCTTAACTTGTCATCATCATAGTATGCAAACTGCTGATAAAACTTCTTGATGGTATTAGTTTTTTAAATTCATCATTAGTTCCTAATGATTGTGCAAATCATGTTCAAACAGCTTAAATGAAACTTATGTGCAGAGAAAAATGCTTGCAAGAGCAACATTCAATTTAACAGTTTGTTAAAAGAAATTTGTTACCATCAGTCACAAGTCATAAAAGCTATGATTCACAATTCCAATGATTTTAATGCTGGATTCCAACTTAAAGATGCAGTTTTTGGACAGGCAACATTTTTATAATTTTATGTGCCAAGTGAAAATAAAATTCTCTTATTTTTGGAGTTCTTAATTTATAATGTGTGATTATAGGTGATCACAGGGACCAAAAACTTCTTGAAAGTCTTCGAGCTGAAAGGCAATCAAAAATTGATGAACTCAAAGAAAAGACAAATTATTACATTACACAACAGCTCATTCAGGTGATTGTTTGAAGTCAGGCCTCACTTTATATCAAACCGTTTGGAGCAGGAAAAAAATGAATTAGGAGTAGTAGTTTGTTAAATGTTCAAAAATATCAAAATTTTAAGGTTGAAGACACATTGGTGACAACATTATTTAACATTTCAAACATCTATCAGAATTTGATGACATAGCTCCTAATTTTCAATTATTATTTTGCATGAATGGCATTCTTACTCTAGTGCTTTGTTGTCTAGAAGAATTGATGCCGTGAGTATGTTCATTATGTTACTATTAAAATTAAGAACATTCACTTTAGCAAATCTAATGAATGAAACCACATATGCACTGGAATCAAAGTTCCTTTTATTCTATAATGATTCAAGCCAAGGTCTGTGCTTTGAAATGTGTCAATGGAGAGCAGCTTTTTCATTTTTTATTTTTTGCAATTGCTTTAATACTGTATATTGTGATCTATGCAGAGATATGATCCAGACCCTGCGGCAAAGGCAGCTGCTGCAACTGTTTTGGCATCTAAGTTGGGTGCAGATTCAGGTTTGAAAGTGTACCTGGGAGATGAATCTAATCCAGATGCTGCAATGGCAAAGAGCAATGATGTTGAACTTACGCAGTCCACTGGACTTCGAAATCGAAGACACGTTCAATCTAGATCCGCTACTCCAGGGACAAGGACACCAAATTATACCGAACAACAATTGGTTGGTTCAGGTGGAATTGATCAAAGTATGGCATCTGATCATGATCAACTCGTTGTTGTTGAACACCGCCAACCTCAAAGTTCAACCACTCAAGATGGAGGATGGATTGCACGAATTGCAGCATTGCTCGTGGGTGAGGATCCAACACAATCTTACGCTCTCATATGCGGTAACTGCCATATGCATAACGGTAAGTGGGCCGGATTTAACGCTTTATGTTTTTATCTTTTCCATTCATTGCATAAGAGAATATGTTTATGCTGGTTCTAGTTTTTTTTTTTTTTTTTTAGTCATCAATGTTTATCGATGAATAATAGGAAAGGTGTGTTTTTATTTACTTGTTTCCCTTCAGGTCTAGCTAGGAAGGAGGATTTCCCATTTGTCACTTACTATTGCCCTCACTGTCATGCCCTTAACAAACCAAAGCAATCAGATGAACGTACCACTGGTCTTCCTACCCCGAACATAGGGTCTCCTTCAAAAAGATATGATGATCAAGCAGTTAAAAATGCTATCACTTCTGCAGTCGAGAGCATGATCACAAGCAGCAATGGCCCTGAGATTGAGGAAGTATTAGAAAGGGCAAGTTTGGAGGAGAAAGCTAGTTAAAAAGGCTTCCTAATTTGGCTATTGGGTTTTTGGAATGATATATGTTGCCCCATGTTTCAGAACACGCGTGCTTTAGGGGGAGCAACTTTGCAATTGGTTTTCCTTGGTTGGCTTTGTAGCATGAAGTGGTGACATACTTTGATACACCTTGTGATCTATGATGCACGAGATTACACGTATTGGCATAAAAATGAAAAAAAAAAAATACTTGTATTGCTTGAGTTACGGCGAGTTTTTTTTTGTATTTTATATTGGCAGTGTAAGTTTGAATTGTTGTACTGAGAAATTTTGATATACACCACCTTTATTTTTAGGGTTGAGGGGGAATGTCCCTCATTTTGCTTTTTTTTTTTTTTTGAAAGGTTTGAATACTAGTCAATGGATGTAACTATATAATACAGGTGTGGTTGGAAACTTGGAATTATAGAGCCAAAAACTTATAAATTATAAATGATACGTACATGTTAAAAAAAATAAAATTGATATATGCTTTTCCCCACACTTTCGTGTACATATGAATATTGTGGGTTATGCAAAAATGGATTAAGAAAAATAATCGATGGAAGGAGGAAAAATAGTGACTTTGTGTGATATAGAAAATAAAGTGAAGACCCACTTTGGTCCTGTCGATTTTGCACAGTACTAATTTAGTCCCCGACAATTCATAATAGTACCACATTTAGTCCCTCAAAAAAAAATTTTCATGCCAATTTGGTCCCTCAACTTTTTTTCATATCAATTTAGTCCCTCAAGATTTTCAGATGTACCAATTTGATCCTTAAAATTGAGGGACCAAGTTGGTATGGAAGAAAATATTGAGGGACGAAATTGATATGGAAAAAAGGTTAGGGACAAAATTGGTATGAAATATTTTTTTTTTAGGGACTAAATGTGGTATTATAAATTGTCAGAGATCAAATTGGTATTGTGCAAAATCGACAAGGACCAAAGTGGATCTTCACTCTAGAAAATATAAAGTAAAAAAAAGTAAACTTGCCACATTTGTGGTTGATTTCCAGTCCATCTCTACCCGGAGGAACAAAAGTTGGATAAAGAGTCCCTTCGGTCTTCAAAGATATATCATTCATTAATTTAGTCTTTAAAATATTTTTTTATAGCAATTTAGTTCCCCAAATATTAAGATGGCATTACGAAGTGTAAATTTTGATTTCCGATAATTCATATGGATATTAAATAAGTTCCTAAAATGATCAACGTGTTATGTTAATATTTGAAAAACTAAATTGATGTAAAAAATCTTTTGAAGACTAAACTTATAACCGATATAACTTTCGAGAACCAAAATGATTATTAACTTAAAAAAGTTGACACGGTATTTTTCTACTTTTCCTTTTTCGAAGAAGTGGAGAAGCACCGTAAATGTAGTGATAACTTAGCCCTGCAATGCACGGGTAATTTAATTTTTTTTTTCATCTGTATCATTCACGTGGAGGACATTTTTAATGCCAACGTAGCCTTTTTTATTTATTATGAATTATGAAATAGTCCTTAAAGAATTTAATACATCAAATTGAATTCATGATAGTTTGATCAAATTTTATTTGAGTTAGGATTCGTTGACACCAGGTGTAAAACTTGGTCACTTACACTTTCATATAACTTTTTATATATTACGAAATTTGTCAATCCAACCATTGAATTATATGTTATTATCATGACGATCATGCATACCAAATTTCAAATCATTCGGAGATTCAGAGGTACGTAATCTAATAATGCATATTTACTTATATTTTAAATAACATATTATCCGTTAAAATAGAATAGTGGGATGAAGTATCAATTATTTTTTGTATTATATGAAATTGTGTAGACTTGATCTACTTGATAATAACATATAATTCAACGATTGGATTGACAAATTTCACAATATATAAAAAGTTACGTGAAGGTGTAAGTGATCAAGTTTTACACCTGGTGTCAACGGATCCTAACTCATTTTATTTAATAAAGAAAATTATTAAGTTTCAATTATGTATCTTTTTGCTTAGTTCACTCTTTTAATTGTCTTCAAGGTCATGCTAGTCACTTTCAAAAAAAAAAAAAAAAAAAAAGGTCATGCTAGTCAAGTTATAAATGTCAAGTTCGATATCATATTGTTCTGTCTCTTTTTTGCTGGTTTAGTTTTAAATTAAGAGTGAAAATTTACTTATTTTCACCTTTATTTGAACCAGGTCTTGAAAGTACATCAATTTATATCTATTAAATTATATTTTATTGACATTTAGAAAACATTTTAATTTACATATAGTTAAAATTTCCAAGTGTAATTAATATTCAAAAAATGCGCTAATTCATTTTCACTTGTATTCGAATCAAAGTCTCGAAAGTATAATTTATATCTACTAAATTCTATTTTATCAACCTTTAGATAACCTTTTAACTTACATATAATTTAACAATCTAGTGCAATCGATATTAAAAAATGTTCGCAATTTGAACATAGTCATGTTGCATTTTGCTTGTGCCTTCTTTGATAAATACAGGACATTCTTATGCCTTGAACCTTGAAAATCCAAATAGAATTCATAAGATTATGTTTCGATCTTTATCTACTAATAAGTAGTATTTAGAAATCGAAAGCACATAGTATGAAACATGTTCTATTTTTGATTTAGATATGAATTTTTTTTATTTCTTATTCGTTATCATTAATTTTTAGTGTCACAAAATTTTTCATTTTGTATTTTCACTTTTCGTCTTCAATTTGAATAACAAATTTCTTCTTAACAAAACATCTAACATTGCTTGTGGTAATCATGTCATGTCCTTAACCTTCACATTATTAAAAATATATAACATCTTAAAGTTATTTTGTAATAAATTGTGGTATTAGATTGTTATTTGTATTAATTTGTTAAAAAAATAGATGTTTTATCTCAAAAAATTTAAACTTATCTATTTTTAATAAAATGTTTATTTATATGACACGTTTATTGTTTACTATTTTGGCTAAGGAAAAAAAGAACGTTAATGTTTTTTTAAAAAAATTAATATATAAATACCTTTGTCTGTGAATATAGTTTGAGTGCTTTAAAAATGTATCACAATTATATAAAGTCTTAAATTGTCAAGCTACATTAGTATTATTATGAAAAGGTGTTTCGGATTTTTTAAGTACCTATGCATTAGTATTGTTTCAGAATTTATTTTTTTTAATCTGTATTTAGTAACACTATTACGAAAGGGTATTAGTCCATAAGATATATTTTAAATTTTTTTTATTTTTTAAAATAATAAACATCGTTGACATGTGACATATCTCATAAGTTTTCATCGTCGACACTGTCATGATGGAATGATGAAATTGACAAACATTAAAAACATAGATGACTAAATTGAAAATTTTTAAAGATTAAAGATCAAATTGAAATATAAAAATAAGATAAAAGATCAAAAGAATATTTAAGTCTTTAAGAATTTTTATTTTTCATTCAATAACTTTTGTTCTTTTACAATTTTAATGCATAATCATATTCTTTTCTTCAATTTTAACCCTTCATTCAATCATTCATTTTGTTTCTCATTAATTATAATTTTATCACATCTCTCATCACTAAACTACTATACATTAATTAATAGACACACTTTTAACAAAAATTAAATATTACTATAATATTCTTTAAGGATTAAACAGAGACGTTATGGAGTATAAAAGTTACAGAGAGATTTTATTAACACTCATCACATTATTATATACACCCATTTTTAAAAATATTTTGCATCTATCTACCAATTTTATCCTTTTTACAAACTTTTCTTAATATTAACTATTTTCTTCATTTTTACTAACACCCACTCTTCATTTTTACTAACACCCACCGTCTCTCCCAAATCCTTCTTTTCCCTTCCCACACTCAAACTTCTCTTCTCAAATCTATTATACTTCTCACACCATTTTTAAGTCTTAACTCTTTTCCTTCAAATTGTTCTATTAATTTATTTACTTATTTATATGAACACGTAACTCTCAGCAATGTCTTCTAATGATATTCACTCACATTCCTCTTCCTTCATACATCAACCGGACATTCAAGGGAAATTAAATTATTTCATCAAAGTGTATTGCTGATTTGCTGCCCACCATTTTCACACAATTGGGTGGTGTCAATAATTCAAAATCTGGATCAAGAGCATCATACATACTGTTGTTAAAATAATTGCACCTAATTTGATTGAAGTAAATCCATGTTTTCAGGCAGGCATGCTGCAGAAACACATGCGACTATGCGAGATCAAGTCATGCTACAGAAACACTATATGGTATATTTTTAGACTGGAATTGATGTTTTTGTATTTTTTTAAATGAATTGTATCATCTATAAATCAATATAGATCAAATCATTCGTTCCTTTTCTTGTATCATCGGTCCAGCAAAAGAAGAATGTTGGGATTGAAAAAAATAATGACAGTTTTTGGAAAGGTTTGGGTGAGCAAGATTATTGAGACAGTGGGGGTATGAGTGTGACAACTGGTTAATTATTAGGTTTTTAGGATTATAGATGTAAATAATAGGATTGAGGGTGTGAGTATTGGATATATGGGTGTAAGTAGTAATAGAAGGGTAATAATGATAAGGAAGTGTAAAAATTTATAAAAACTGGGGGCGAGTAGTAATAAAACGGGGATTAATAACATCTCCCAAAGTTACAATAGTCAACAATTTCTTAATACTACTGCACCATGTGCACCATTTTAAAAGTCAAAAGCTAAGGAATAGAAAAAGTAATGACCTTTATTGGTATCTCCTCCAAAAATTAATAAAACTAATTAATTTTATTGATATACTCCCTTCGTCCCTATCTTCCTATATATAGGATTTCTTTGTGGGATTTTACGTCCATAAAAAAAGTTAATTAATTTAGTTAATTGTATTGGAAATGTGAACTTTTGATATGTATTTTCAAAATTACCCTTAATTATTATTATGGTGAATTTAAAAATGTTAAATAAATAGAGATGTTTGTGTAAAAAAAGTAATTAATGGTAGTTAAAACTTGTTGTAAGGTATTATAAATAAAAACAAAATAAAAGTATCAAAATAATTTTATATTTAAGGATAGAGATAATACTTCATTCTATAACATATGTCTCATAATAAAGATTGCGGTAGTAATTAACTAGAATGGAAGAATTTAATTTCCACAATGCAAAAGAAATGTGGTTAAAAAAATTAACCACATCACAATAGAGTTTTAAAAGAGTAAGACAACTCGGTTGGTGGCTGCAGGGACACTTAGGATTTCTCCCTCCCCCAGGTCATGGGTTCTAGTCTCATACCTCCCATGTAAACCAAAAAAAAAAAGTATGTTAGAGAGTTTTAACATTAGATTTTTTACAAGACTATGTTATTGTTCAAAATCCAATAAAAACTCTTAAGTTAAGTATGTAAAATAAAAGACTAAAGTTAAGATTATGAAGGGGTTTTTTTTTTTGTCTTTTATCTCTTTTTTATTTACACCATCATAATAATAAATAAATAAATAATATTAAACAAATATAATTATAACTAAATATATAATATATAATAATAAAAATAATATATAAACTAATAATAATAAATATTATTATTATTCTTTCCTTAAATAGTTAATAATAATAATATTTTTAAATATATATTTATGATATTTTATTCTTAAAATACATTGTGTTATCATGGGAGAAAATAAATATAAATATATATATTTTTATATGGATATCTAAAAAATATTTTAAAAGAAAAAAATGTATATATAAAAATCAGAGAGTTAGTAAAATTATTGTTGTAATCCAACTTTTTTATTATAAAAATTGTTATTGCACATTTATGCCCACAAGATTGAATACTTTAATTTTTAATTATTATTTGATTTCAAATATTCTTTTGAAAATTTATAAATATTGACGTGTTAAAAATATTTGTGATTATTTTTAAAAAACATATAATTAACATTATTGAAATTATATTTAAAAATATTATTGAAATAAAATTGAATATAAAGTATATGATGATATAATGTTGATGAATCGTAAGTGTTATAAAAAAATATATAAAAAATCTAAATTTAGTCTTATTTATGATATACTCCTATAGATGTGCTACAATCTTATCAACATGACAAAGAATATGATGTACATAAATAATACTCTTTTAATTGTAAGGATTTATTTTCCCAATGGATGCATTCATTGTTAAGGATTCTCCAAATTTTGCTCACAGTCTAGAATTTTGAAAAGAATCAACGTGAAAACTTTATTTGTACACATCTTCTTTTATACATAGGAAATGTTAGGAAATGATAAGAGCACTAGAATATAATATATAAGACTTGATTAGGATTGATTAATAATGAAGCATGATAAATATGATATTCTTAAGAGAATAAGAGGCTAAATTAAGTATTTTTATATTGAAAAACTGAACTTTTATTCCTTTAGATGATAGTGGATTTATTTTCCCAATGTCACTTTACTATTTTTTAATTGTAAGGGTTGAGGTTAAGAAAACCCTAAAAAAAATATGGGTAACAAAGTAAACTGATCAACAATGTATAATTTTGCCTAATAATCAGTTAACAAAATCTTTTTGCATATCATAACCGTGTATAATTTTGCCTAATAATCAGTTAATGAAGTTTTTTGCATGTCATATCACTTGTTTACTAATCTTAAGCTAAAGGGATCCATGGATTAGCGAGAGTGTGTATCCATGAATGTCACTATCAAACATAAGTCACAACTAGTTAGGTTGCAAATAATGGTGAAGGAGATGATTAAGTACAAAATTTGAGTATAGTGACCTTCATTGATAATGGATTTTGTTCTGGTGATGTTTTATTTCTTTGAAATTGAGGTTTTCATATGTTTATGGTTCATTAGCAATCTTATTGTGTGTCATGGTGCAATTTTGTTAACTTGAAAACTTAAAAATGAGATTTGAGACTAAGAAGTTTCATACCCCTCTGGAAGTGACATAGGAACGCGACATCGTGCAAGATTATTCTAAAAAATTTCTTGATATTAAAGGTGTTATTGGGGACACCTGTGATACTGGCCAAAGAGTAAAAAAAAATAATACTCTCTTCCTCTATGATATAAGTACCTTTGGATTTTCAAGTGAATTAAAGAATTAGTTAATATTTTTACTGATATTATAAATGGTAATACATCTATTTGATATACTTTTTAAAATTAATCTTATAATTTTCATTGAGACTCTAAATAATATTGATTAAATAGAAATATTTGCGAAAAACAAGTAATTGATATTATTGAAAATTGAAACTTTAAATAATATTGATTAAATAAAAATGTTTACTCCCTTCGGCTCGAAAACATACATCTTTTGGTTTAAAATATAAGCAAAACTAGCCAATTTTTTTAAATTTTATTTCATTCTCAATGTCACTTTCCAAAAACATCCCTGGATTATTGTTATCTTATTTAATTTTTATTTCATTCACAATGCAACTTTCCTAAAATACCTTTATTCTTTTATAAATTTAAGAAAATTAAATACAATCAACAAACCTCCTTAATAAGAGTAAAATTTGTTAGTTTTGCTTATAATTCGAGCTCGAAGAAATATATGTTTGTAAAAAAAAATAATTAATATCATTTATTAAAAATTGATACTATATTTAAAAAAAAAATATTATCACCTAGAGGATATATATACATGATTAAATTGAAGGCAAGCGAGGTAAATGTTGTACCAATCAGTTTATCCAAAATAATTAAAAAAAAAAGTTGTACCAATCCCAGGCTGTGCAGGTGTAGGTGTAGGCAAGCTGTGGAACAAACAGAGTTCTAAGAAGGAAGAGGCCTCTGACTATAATTTCACCCATCAATTCTCTCCTATTCCCTATTCCCTGTTCCCTATTCCCTATTCCATTCTTCTTCCACATTCATCCTACTAATAAATAATAAATAAATTCCTTAATAAACCAAACCAACCCTTCACTTCTTATTTCAAATCCAACCCCTCTCTTTCTTTTCACTCTTCCTTTCTCACTCCCTTACACCATAAGTAAGTCATTATCATTATCATCATCATTATTATTATTATTATTATTAATTACTGCCTCCGTTCCTAATTATAAGGACCTTCTGGGAGATTTCACGTCCATTAAGAAAATGGAATAATTTAATTAATTGTATTTGAAATGTGAACTTTTGATATGTATTTTCAAAATTACCCTTATTAATATTATGGAGAATCTAAAAAATGTTAAATAAATAGGGGTGTTTGTGAAAAAAAATAATTAATGCTCATTGAAAATTGGTAAAGGGCCTTATAAACAGGGACAAAATAAAAGTGTTAAGAGGACCTTATAATTAGGACGGATTAATTAATTAATTAATTTATTTTTTATATTAAAAATTTCAAGATAATAATAATAATAATAAAAAAAACTATTTATTTATTTATTTTAGCTTTTTTTTTCCCAGAATCCCAAGAAGTGATTTTTTGATCTTGAAGTTGAAAGCAGCTTCCTTCGTCTCTCAGGTAACGATTTCTCTGCGCTATTAACATTCCTTTCAGCTTCTTTTCGGTAATGTTCTCTTTTCACCGTCGTTTTTCTTCTCTCCTTTGCTTTTTAATTTTAATTTTTTCTGCTACAAATAATTTCTAGGGTTCTTCTCTCTTCAGCTTACCCCCTTATTTTATTTCATTTAATTTGATTCCTCCTCTTTCTTCTATGCAATGCAATGCCATCCTAAACATGATTTTAAGATAATGTCTCTGCATATTTGAAATATTTACTCTGATATATTTTGATTTATCAACTTTTTAGATGCATTTTTTACAATCATTTTTACTTCGATGAAGCAGCTTAAGTTGTTAGTACTTGTTATGAGATTGTTGAATTGATATTTTCCCAGTTTTGTCCCTCATAAAGTTAAGTTGTTATGCTGTTTTTCAGGGTTGGGTTGTAAATTAGAATGAGCAGACCTACAACAAGAAGTAAAAATAAAAGACAGAGACAAGGGGATGATGGTGCTGCCACTTCTGAAATATGGAGGTACTAAACTCTTATGATATATATTTTTTTTTTTTTTGGTGTGTAAACCGAACCGAACAGAAATGAAATGAAAGTTATACTCCTAGCTTTGAGTTTTGTGTGTTTAAGTGTTTTACGTGTCTATTGTGTAGGAAAATTCATGAGACGGGTGTGGTTAGTGAAGATGATATAAATCAATTGTATATGATTTGGAAGCCGGTTTGTTCGGGCTGTCGTGTTAATACCAAAGATAACCCTAATTGCTTCTGTGGGTTGGTTCCAACTGCAAATGGAGCCCGTAAGTCTGGCTTATGGCAGAAAACTTCAGATTTTGTAGAAAGTCTTGGACCTGACCCCAACAAGGAACTTCGTGATTCCCCTAATTCTCCGGCCGGTCTGACAAATCTTGGTGCGACATGCTATGCAAACAGTATACTCCAGTGCTTGTACATGAATAAATCTTTCCGAGAAGGCATATTTTCTGTAGAACCGGATGTTTTACTACAGCAGCCAGTGTTGGATCAACTGGCTAGACTTTTTGCGCAGTTGCATGTTAGTAGAAGGGCTTTCATAGACTCTTCTCCATTTATAAAAACACTGGAGCTAGATAATGGGGTCCAGCAGGATTCCCACGAGTTCCTGACGTTGCTTCTGTCATTACTTGAGCGTTGTCTGAGCCATTCCAAAGTTCCCAAAGCAAGAACAGTTGTTCAAGATCTTTTCCGGGGGAGCGTCTCTCATGTGACAACGTAAGAATCATTGAAACTTAAGAACTTATTTACTAATATAGAATCATTTTGCTGCTAATATTCCTTTTTTTTTTTTTGTGTGTGTGTGTTTTTGATCATTTTTTTAACATGGCTGTTACACAAACTCTGTTGAGTATTGTATGTTCTTTTTTGTTTGTGATATAATTCATTGCACTGGACATTCAGTATCACTTTTTCATAGTTAGTCAGAACTCGGAAGTAACTCTGGTTATATATGTTCAAATGATTTCTAATATGTCCTCAGATATTGTACTTTCATGTTAGATGTATATGTGACTAGTATTAGTGGTGTACAATGTTTATGCCTATTGTATATTTGTTTGTTATGTGCAGGTGCTCACAATGTGGAAAGGAGTCTGAGGCTTCTTCTAAAATGGAAGATTTCTATGAGTTGGAGTTGAATGTCAAGGGATTGAAAAGCTTAGATGAGAGCCTAAGTGATTACCTCTCTGTTGAAGAGCTCAATGGAGACAATCAGTATTTTTGCGAGTCATGTAAAACAAGAGTTGATGCCACTCGCAGCATCAAACTCCGTACATTACCTGATGTACTTAATTTTCAACTGAAACGCTGTGTCTTCCTTCCAAAGGTATTGTGAGCATTGTACAACTAAATTGTGTGCATTTTTCATCGTTTACTTTGTTCTATGCTGTATTATAGTTTTTATTTAAGGCTAGGGAAGTTTTCTGTATAGTGGTCATGTAAGGGTGGTTTTCCATGTGTGGTGTAATTTTTGATTTTCTGTACTATTCAGTTGTATGATGATAATTGTGTTCCTTTGTCTAATTCCATTGGCAGACTACAACAAAGAAGAAAATTACTTCTGCATTTTCGTTTCCCTCTGAACTTGACATGCGGCATAGATTGTCTGAGTTGTCTCAGTTTGATTTGGTATATGACTTGTCGGCTGTACTGATTCACAAGGGAACTGGTGTTAATAGTGGCCATTACATTGCCCATATTAAGGATGAAAATACGGGGCAGTGGTGGGAATTTGATGATGAACAGGTTACTGATTTTGGTCATCATCCGTTTGGCGAAGGATCTTCAAGTTCTACTACTAAATCTGTTATGGCTGATGCAGTTCATTCTAATTGTTCTGAAGCAAGGATAGCTGACAGTAACGGAAATGGTTTAGATACCACTTATTTACAATCTAATCCCGTGGAGACATTTTCATCTAGTGATGCATACATGTTGATGTACCATCTTAAACATACACAAAAAGTTTGTGAAAATGGCAGTGGTAAAGTTTGTGGTGCTAACCATAAAGAAAAAGAGGATGTTGTAGCTGCTGCACAAGATACTGCTCCTCTTCCTTCTCATCTTTATGACGAAATTCAAAATTTCAATGCCTCATATCTTGATTCTTGTGAGGAGTACAAGCATAAGAAAGAGTTGGAACTGAGTCGTATTAATGATAGGAGAGAAGAAGTTCGATCTATTTTAGCTGAAGCTCCTGTTCCACCACTGGACCGGCCATTTTATTGGATTTCAAGTGACTGGCTTCGCCAGTGGGCTGACAGTGTTACCCCAACGTTAGTGCATATTTTTTCTTTTAAAACTATTTTAATTGTCTGATGCTAAATCTTTCCCTGCCATAACTTGTGGGTTTCTTCTGTCAATTGTTACAGTCGGATTAGTTGATGTATTTTATGGGGTGCTTACTTTGCCATGTATATGCAGTTCTCTCGACAACACATCTATCCAATGTTCACATGGGAAAGTCCCAGTTTCAACGGTTACCTCAATGAAGCGATTGTCTGCTAAAGCATGGGATAAGTTGTTCTCTAAGGTAACTATTTTTTGTCTGATTTAATATGTTTTTATCTTTTAATGCTATGGGTTTGTGTTTAACAGTGTTACTTTTTGCTATTACATCTTATGAATTGTAATGTTTCTTGGGAGAGGATAAATTTGATAAAGAACTTTATTCTTTCAATCTAGTTTTACATATTGTGTTGGATATCACTGGTAGGAAATGCACAAAAAATTTATCATAAGGAGCAGAGACAAATCTAGTGTTCTATAGGTTTAGATGCTGATGATTTGTTCATATATCTTCCTATACTCTTGTTCCTCTATTGGTACTTTAGCTCTGTCATTTTTCTGATATGATATCCATGACATGTTTCCTTTATTGGCTTGTGAAATGCAGTATGGTGAGGGGCCAGCACTGTCACATGATGACCAATGTTTGGATTGTCTGATTCACGGGGCTCACACAGTGGTATCAGCTGACACCTATCGGGGTAGAAGAGAATCAATGAAGTTACTTGCACGGGATATTCTAGATGGAAATTGTGTAGATGATGGAAAGTATTACATATCCAAACCATGGTATGATAACCATTTTTCTCTCTTGGCATGCATGCTGCCACTGAAAGGGGACGAGGGTGGTCGTGAACAAGTGTTATTTTTCTTGTATTTTGGAAACAGTAAACAATTTGATTTGCTTTGTTATGCCGAGATCTATGACCTGTTCTGATAAGCTCTAATTTCCTTTTTCTTTCTTCTCTGTGACTGTGCCATTAATATAGTTTAAAAGCAATGGTTTTAGAACCTGTTGTGCTGATGAGTTTACATTTGTAGGTTGCAGCAGTGGTGTAAAAGAAGAGTCCTTGATGCTCCATCTGAAGCTGATGCTGGACCAACGACAGCCATTAGTTGTCCACATGGGCAATTGAAGCCTGAGCATGCTCCTGGTGCTAAGCGGGTGCTTATTCCTGAAAGTTTTTGGCTCTTCTTATATGACGATGCTGTTTCTGTAAAACCTGAAGATCCTTTGGGTGGGCCTACTTTTCCTTTGAACTCCGGAGAATGTTCTGAATGCAGTAATGAGTTATCCGAAGTTGCATCCTTGGAGGACACCATAAGGTTATTTTATTTGTATGGTATTATTAATAGAGGGCAAATATAGCCAAATTTTAAAGTGACTTCTGTATATATGCTGCAGACTAGCTAAACAAAAGCAACGCCAGAATCATGAAAAATTACTCCTGACTAAAAGTATGCCACTCTCTGTGCATTGCAAGTATTTCTTGGTCCCTTCATCGTGGATGTCAAAATGGAGAAATTATGTTAGTCCAACCTCGAAGAGTTCTGATAAACCTGAAACTTTAAAAGGGGTAATTGATTCACTGATATGTGAAAAGGTATATCTTCGCCATGATATTCTGTCATGTTTTGCTCTTTATTCCCCAGAATGCTAATAGTTTGCTTTAGTTACTATTGAGTTTGGTTAAATTTGAGCAAAAATTTTATGTGTGCACATGTTGTGAGGAGAAGCTTTACTGCTAAAAGGTATCCTATACAACATTTGTTGGGGACTTTAGTAGCAGAGATTACTCTTCAGCTGACGATGTGATTGGGTTTGCACATTTATAACCTTTCCATTCTTTCTACTTTAACCCTTACCTAATTTTCATGATGAAATTTGTGTCTTTTTTTTGTATCAGCACTCGCAACTTGTTGAAAGACCTCCTGAACTGGTTTTTAGACGTGGTGCTATAGTCCAAAGAGAGTCTTCTGTAAGTTGAAAGTAAATAAAGATAGAACTTGTTGCATGCATCTTTATTTCACTTTCTTATTTACATTCAGCAATCTAAATTCACTATCTTTTGTATGCCTTTAAGTTTTTTTTTCTTTAAATTAAAAAAATAGCAAGTAAATTTTGATTTCATGATATCCAGTTGCTCTTTCGGTTTGCCCTTTTCCTTTTCACATGTCAATGGAGTTAGTTTCAGTTACTTTGTAATGTAATTTTCTGTTTCCAAATCTTACTTCCATGATTCCATCCATTTTGTGGATTCTAGGCAAGTGGCTTGACCATTATATCGGAGAATGATTGGAAATGTTTCTGTGAAGAATGGGGTGGTATTGAGACTAAAGGAATATCTGCAACAATTGATACTATTAATGATTCAGAGAATGTTTTGACTGGATCCAATGAAGAGATGCAGATATGTGAGGATCAATTGGGCACTGGGGATAAAGTGAATAATGAAAATGGGACTGAACAAATTTTGATCAAGACTTGTCCCGAGGTAATCCAAAACTCTGCCTTATTCTGTTGGCTATGCTATGTTGCTGGCCCCACCACATTCTATAATCAACACATCATTACAACTGTGTTATATTTGTTTTTTTATTCATTCTATTATTCTTGTGCTGAGTTTACTGGAAATTTATCTTTCTGTTATCGGATAATATATTTTAACGCTCATGTCACTTCATAATATATTTTGACTTTTATTTAAATTATTTTTCCCCTCTCAATATGCAGGTTTGTGAAAGTTGCATAGGAGAAAGAGAAAGCTGCGAGTTAATGCAGAAACTTAACTATAGCAATGAGAGCATATGTGTAATTCTTGTTCGTGGTAAGGAGGTACCTAGATCAATCTTGGAGGCTTCAAAGGGATCCATTGAAACAGATCGGCGGGTTTCAAAGCGTTCTAAGAAAACTAAAAATGGGAGTTCAATTAGTCTAAAAGTTTCTGCTTCAACTACTATATACCAGCTGAAAATGATGATATGGGAATCCTTTGGGGTAAGCCAAGTCCTTTTTGTATACGTGTGTTGTAGTTCAGTTTAAATTTGGCTTACTAAGCAGATTCCAAAAATGGCTATGGAGTTTCTCAAACATTGAAGGCTCATATATATTGGTTCCTCTTGCTACTTGAGTAAAAAAAAGTCTTAGGGCCTTATTTAGGCCTAGGAGCCATGGCTTCAGTTCTTATAACTAAACTTTCATTACAAGTTAGTGTTTTGTTTCAGCAATCAAAGTTGAAACTCTAGTAAATTTAAATTAGGGTCTCTGGATGTGAAAGTGTATGCATTTCATATCAATGTGGACAAAAAAACTAAGATGGGACATATTTCAGACAACATGCTAAACTGGTTCTATTTGAATTTTGGAAGCAGTTTTAATCAAAATCTCCTCTGCTCTAAGCACTTTTACAATAGTGGATAAATGATACTGTGGCTTTTTATTTTAGGCCGGTAATGAAAAACTATAGATGGATGGAAAAGTTTTTATATCCTCTCATAATTTTTGGTAAAAGGTGGGAAATCATTTTCTACTCACTTTCATGCTATCAGAGGGCAAAATTTTTGGGGTGGGGTATAAATGAGTTATACCTTTTCAACTACCCCACTTGTTTATTGTGCCGATTAAGTATGAAGTAACTTTCATTTCAAACTTTCCATTCAAATAAGCACTCCCTCGATGTAGAGTTTAAAATAAGATGGCAGGAAAAAAAGGTTTAGCACAACATTTCACATGAATGAGTGAGTATGCTGCTTGCCTTCCCGTTAGTCACGAGAGAACATCTTTAGTTAGCTAGGTGATATGTTCATAGGTTACAGTATACACACATGACATGGTGTGGGTGGTAGTTTTCACTTTTATTGCACATGTATTTAGGTGGCAAAGTGTTATCTTTGGTATTTAATTAAATAATCATTGAAATTTATAAATAAAAAAATAAAAAATTAAATAATCATTGAAATGCTGTGATAGCTTGCACTGCTTCGTAGTGTCTAATTTTTTTTTTGTTCCTGAACGTTACCAATGGTAATCGGTAAATGTCCTCCCAGGTTGTCAAGGAAAATCAGATACTTCAGAAAGGTGATAAGACAATTGATATTGATGACGAATTTACTACCCTTGCGGATGTAAACATATTTGCTGGAGATCAGATCATACTGAGGGACTCTGAGATTCATGAAAATCGAGATATTGCTGGTAAGCTATGTAGCAACAATACTTCAAAATGCTTGCTGTATCCGTGTCTAATACAAATTGTATCGGATACTTCTATTCTTTTTAGATGTTTTTCGTCTATTTATCTTTCAGTTATTGTATGAAATTTTTTTTCGTGAATCATTGTATTGGTATCGTGTTGTAGCAGTGTGGTTCATCACTTGATATGTGGAACTTTATGTATGCAGAAACTCATTATATTCATATTTTTGCAGATGAGCTTTATGATGAGAAAACGGGTATGCAGAACACCGAGGAAGGGTTTCGTGGAACACTTTTGACAGCAAATGTTTCATCTCAGGTTGTTTAAGAACTGCACTCTCAGTGGCTGATAACAATATTTTTTTTGTGGCGTGTATATGTGTAATATAAACCATTTGAAAGTAGAAAGAAATAGCGTGATATCCATGTGCCCGGTAGTGTTGAACTTTATTTGTCCTCGTGTGCCAAGTAAAAGGCAATTTTGGAACGAATTTCCTTAGTAATTACTAGTGGAGCATGCATTCACTTGGGAATGAGATCGGTTCTGATGCTTAAAATCTTGGCCCTTAAATTTTTATTTTGGGTCAGAAAAAAAATTTAAAAAAATAAAATTAAAAGGGTATGGATGGCTGGATTGGGTGAATGCAGCATCTGTAGCATGTTGCTGACTGCAGCTGATCCAGGTCCATTAACGTGCACTTTTTTTTTCTATAAGCAGGATTATTAACGTCCATTAAGACCATTTTACGTTCATTAAGCAAGTTTGTTAATTTATTTAATGATATTGGAAATGTGAATATTAATATGTATTTTCAAAATTATCCCTATTAATAGTATTGAGAATATAAAAACTGTTAAATAAATAAAGGTATTTGTGGAAAGAAATAATTAATTGTTATTGAAGATTGATATATGGTCTTATAAATAAAGACAAAATAAAAGTCTCAAAAGAATCTTATATATGGGAACAAGGGTGTTATATTTTTATGAGGAGCGGAATATCCTAACCGAAAAAGGAATCACCTTTCATCAAAAGAGTTGGAATTAATACATGTATTAGGACTCGTACCAATTCATAAAGGGGATATTTTACCAACAATAAAAGAAACCAATCTTAAAAGCGCATGTTAATAAGGTTTAACTGAGAATCGTGATCACAAGATATGAGTTGTGGTGGTTGTTAAGACCCCTTGACGTGCGCTTATAGTTGAGTGAATGAGTAAAAAGCAAAGTACCGAAAAACAGAGAAAAAGTGGATATTTTTCTAAATGAAGGTTGCACTGTCAGAGAAAATTTAGTAATATATACTTGGACCTGGATTCTCAGACTTTATTTTTTGATACAATTATTATATAATCAATCATTCAAGGATTAAAAATATATGTATTGTCTGCGTAAGACAGCCCAGTTGGTGGCTGCAGGGCACTAGGATTTCCCCCTCCTAGGTCATGGGTTCTAGTCCCAGACTAAACAAAAAAAAAAATATGTATTATTTTTTTTCAAAACTTAATTATAAAAAATTATTTTCAAATATCAAGATTTCATGCGGTCACACTTGTGATTACAAAAAATCCATTTCCATATATGCATATTTATACATGTCCAAATATTTTATGAGAAAAAAAATAGAACATATATTAAGGAAAAGTTAAGTGCCCAAGATTGTTTTCAGTTATCTGATTGCATAAGACTTGATTTGGAGCATATCATATGAGAAGAATTGATTTATCGAGTAAAAAGGACAATTTTTTACCATTGAATTTTATATGAATGGCTAAAATTGGAAGAGTTATGCAACTTCCAAAGTATTCATATAACTTTTAGCATATTTTTTAATTCTTTATGTTTGATTTGATAATCAAGATTTGCCTTTTTTTTAAAAAAAAATTCTTTAATCTCATAATAGATTATGTTCGAATAGGATTACAGTTTTTATCCTAAAAAATATCTCATTTCGCTAATTAGTTAAGAAAATAAGATGTAAAATTACTTAATTTGAATAAAAAAAGCTTAATATTTTCTTAATCGATCATAATAAATGACACATTTAAATATTACTCATTCGTTTCATATTGTTCTTTAAGGTTGATTCATAAATATTAAGAAATCATTAATTAAAATAAAAAATTTATTGTATTTTGGCTAAAACATTATTATTTATGATGATGTAGTCAAGATAAATAAAGCAAAAGTAGCATTAATAATATGATTAACGAATGAGAAAAAATTGAAAAAAAAACTAAAATTTACGAGAACTAGGTTAAGAAAAGCAAAAACAACCGAAAAATCAAACATACATACATTCCAATATTCCATCAGAATTACTGTAAATTTGAAAGGGGAAAAAACACATTGACTTTTTTGGTTGACCTGACCTAATGGCCATGGCAGTTGGGAAGCAAATGCACGTTTGGCCATTACTGATGGCGTCATTTGCCCATCCAGTTATGACTTATGAGGTAGGTAACACTTACATTGATGGTCTTTTATTTCCCTTTAACTTTGTAGAGCAAGTAGTATTATTGCAGTATCATACATATATCATTGCAGTATTTTTCTAGTTTTCTTCAAATTAACTAGAACCATTTTGTGAAAGACAATACTTTTATGCAACCAAAATTTGGATGGTAGCACAACAATTCATTAATAAATCAATAACTGAGTAACAAATCATTTAATAAGGTCATATCACCGCCATGTAAGTTTCTAGTTATCAAAATTGAATGAGTTGTCACCTAACTGTTGGTTTATTAACATATTGTTATACTACCATCCAAATTTTGGTTGTATGATAGAAATATTGTTATTTTAAAGATATAGTATTATAGTATATTTTAATACGTACAAGGCAAAGAAGACTGCTTAATCCTGGGAAAAATAAAATCAGAAAATGAAAAACCTTCAACTAGAATGAAAAATAGTAGAGGAGGAATTTCTATTATTTTATCATTGCATTACATTAGAATCACCCAAAAAAAAAATCACCTTTTTTTCCCTCTTGAAGTTGCAGGGATATTTAACTATGTCAAAAGTACAATTTCTAAATCCAACGTTTATGATTTCGTGAATTGTGGGAGCCTCCGCCAAACCATCGATCCCAATCAGCATCTGCTGCACCTTTAGTCCTGCTTATTATATGATGAACATTAATTTATATCCTTTATTAATAACTATTCACAAAATTAGGTCCTTTGATATAATGTTACACGCATTAAGATGATTAATTAATCACTTACATTGGAAGCAGTGGGTCAGGAATGGATTCAACGCTTGAAATGATACTGCACAACCAACAATGAAATGATCCATCTAATTTAGATTTTGATAAAGTAATCAAAATATTAAAGATCCTTATTTTTTTAATATAAGCTAAAGAAAACAATTTTGGTGTATATAATTTATGCTTACTTTTTGCAGACCTTAGAGGATTCACCTATTGTTTCAAGCTCTTCCAATTCTTCCTGCATCATCTTATCATAGTTATATTATATACATAGGATGATATTATTATTATTTTGGTACATATTCATAGGATGGTGATATGATTCCTAAGGACTAAGGAGGGAGAATTATATGTAACCAAAAGAAAGTTAATACCAAAAAAAAAAAAAAAAAAAAGTTATGTGGTTGACCTGGATGATATTGATTTGGTTATTGAGTTGGGATATGGCAGCTTGCAATCTATGCTTCCCAAAGAAAGTGGGGAAAGAAGTAGATCCTCCTTGCCCTATAGGTTGTTGATCCATTTCTCCTCTGTCCTCTATTACTTTTCCATTTTCTGCTTGAGGTTGTCGATTTTCATTCTCCATGGTTTGTTGCCAATGGAAACTAAGAAACCTATATTGCAATTGGAAGAAAGAAAAAGGATTGGAGTCAAAAAAGGAGGGAGGAACATGACTTAAAGTGGGAGTGGACCAAAGTATTACTATTATACTCCCTCATATCTCATTTATAAGAAAAAAAAAAGACTCTTCACTTAACTAACTTTCTATTCTCAATGCAATTATTCCTAAAATATCTTCATAATATGATTAAGTCATTTAATTTTTGTTTCATTCCCAATGTAAATTTACTAAAACAATTTTTTTTTAAGAATTGGAAAAAATTAAATACACTAAACTAACTTCCTTAATAAATGTGAATTAGTTATTTTTCTCGTAAATGAGACCGAGGGAGTATAAGAATTTTTTAAAAAATGATGGAAGCAAGAGGGGTCCGGTTATGTATTAGGTGTGAAATGAATTATTACGTGATAATGTGGTAAAAGCTTATGATATAGTCATATAGTAATAAATAAATTTTGGATTGGTGGGTCAACAAAAGAAGAATCGGTTTTGAGATGTGGACAGGACATGGACACGGACAACAAAGGCACAACAAACACTGCCTGCCATCAAGGTGAAAAAGGCCAATAACAAGAAAACATGACACCATGGGCATGGCAACTAGGGTGGCTCCTTTCTTCACTCTATACAAAATTTCATCTAAAAGTAGTAAACTAATATAATGATTCCGTAACATAAATCAATTCTATCTATACAAAAAAAAAAAATTAGTATTATTTTTTCCAACTTTTTAACAAGTTAACATATGATGATGTCTTAAATTGTTAAAATTGTATAAGTGTGACAAAGGCAGTAGAAGTAAGCTAGGAGGCAAGAGATTCTGGTGAACTTGTTTTAACTCCATCCAATCAAATTTAAACTTCTCAACAATATGCTAATCAATTTGAAAGGTCTGCAGATTTGTACCTGGCATTGGGCGTTAAGAAAAAAATTATCAATAATATTATGTGATAAGTTTCATTTAGATGTTGCTACGGGTATAAATCATCGGTAACTTCAATGATCAACTAATATATCATCAATTACCAATACTACCAATTCCAAATTCGTGTATTCATTCTATTACTCTTAAGGACTGTATGGAAGTTGGTTTCAAGAGAAAAGGGGAGTAACAAATCCTGTGTGTTGGCGATTTGGTCACTTAGCTTTGTTACTATTAATTATCTAATCAAACGATAAAGGCTACAAAACTACACCAGGAAAAAGGTGATCCTGGTCCAAATTGGAATTGGTGCAGTAATTAGGAAAGTGCTACATCTAAAAACAAATACATAAATAAGGTAAGGCAGCAGGATCGGGCTAAGAACACTACCATCTTTTTTTAGACAAAAGAGCTAAGTATCAAATCCAAATTGTATAAATTAATAATTGAGCCCGAGTTTGCGACAGCATATTGCCAACATACTATGATAAGAGCTTGGGAAAGCCACACCACAAAAGCTAGCCGTTGTAGTTAGAGAGCCCAAAGCCTTATAAATCCCACATTTTAATCCCAATGTGTAACTGCAATTGGATCCTAACATACTACAGTCTACAGCGTTCTTCGGAACCTTTGTGTCAGACAAAAACAAGAAAATCATATGCATATATCACATAAAACTCAGCTGAAAACAACAGTCCCACTTGTCCAGACAAAAAACACCTGAAAGTACTTGAAAATCTAAGCAAACTGGAATTAAAAAAAGTACAAACAGCACAAATTCCATGATAAAAGAGTAAACAGACTAGTATAATAAAGCTATTGATGCTCACATCTACAAAGCATCTCGAGATTAAGCAGCAACTAAGCAAGCATTCTCAACGCCTGGACCGCACCTCATCATGTTTACTTTCATACCTCTTTCTTTCACTTGAAATGGAATCATTGTATTTTGATCTCTTGCCATAATCCTTGTGTCTGTCCCTCTCATAATCTTTATCTCCTCGTACCTCCTCCTCTTTATCCTCTTTTCTACCAGGATGCCTCTCTTCATCATGTTCACGCCTTCTATGATGTCTAAAATCATCCTCATTCCTTCTGCGATCTCTTTCCCCATAGGTGTCCTCATCCCTCGTACGCTTTCTTTCCCCATTATTGGGCTCATCTCTTGCAGACTTCCTTTCCCCACGAATGCCCTCATCCCTTGCTGGCTTTCTTTCTCCTCGATTGTCCTCCTCCCTTGCATGCTTTCTCTCTCCACGAATGTCATCTTCTTCCCTTGTTGCATGCTTTCTCTCTTCACGAATGTCCTCCTCCCTTGTTTGTTTCCTTTCTGTGCGTTCGTCCCTCGCAAGCTTTCTCTCCGGACGACTATCCTCTTCCCTTGTGTGCTTTCTCTCCGGACGACTATCCTCTTCCCTTGTGTGCTTTCTTTCTCCACGACTGTCATCATCTCTCGGATGCTTTCTTTCCCCACGATCATCCTTTCTATGCTTTCTTTCCCCACGATCATCATCCCTTCTTCCTGTACGATCATCCCTGTCCCATCCATGCTTGGGATCCCTAGGTCCACTTTTTCTGTGATATTTAGGACTGTGATCTGAATCACTATCACTACCCGAGTATGATCCTCCTCCAACGTATCTGTCTTGCTTTGAAACAGGCTTACCATATTCTCTATCAGAATCTTCATCCCTATCAGAATCCTCATCATTAGAATCATGCCTAATGTGCTTCTGTTTCTCAAGACGACTACCATATTTCTTCTCTTCCTCACTATCGGTATCGGTATCAGATTGCACTTGCTTCTTCTCCAATCTACTAACGTATTTCTTCTCCTCCTCACTATCAGCATCTGATTCCTCCTCAGATTCATCATGTTTTCTTGTCTTTGTATGCTGTTTCTGTTCTCGGGTTCTATGTTTTGACAAGCCTTTGTGATGATCGGAATCATCGTCTAAGTCATGCCTCTTAAGGGGTTTTTGGTTTTTGTCACTCCTTTTTCTTACAGCAATGCTGTCATCAGAATCAGAAGCAGAATCAGATTCATCACTATACTCCACCTTGTGTTTCCTGTGCTGCTTAGATGTCTTGTGTTTCCGCCTAGGCTTGAGCTTCCTTTCGGTATCGCTATCAGAATCATTAGAATCTGAATCATCACTACTTTCCTTCTTGGCTTTACGCTGTTTCTTTCTACCTCCCTTGTCCTCATCTGTGCTGCTGTCCGAATCAGATGAATCATCCTTGTACTTTCTCTTTTGAGTTCCACCTTTCTTTTTGTGCCTTGAATCTTTATCAGCCTTTTTCTTATCAGCACTTTCATCTTTCTGATCTTCAACGGCTTGTTTCTTCCGACTGAAATCTCTGTCCAAAAAGGAGTGTTCTGGTTTCAATTGATGCTTACCCTCTGCATGAGAACCATTTTTCCCAACCTCATTTTCAAGTGCCTGCTCTTCATTAACCTCAGAAGATGAAACTAAGCCAAGAGCAGCTTTCAGAGTTTCCATCTGCCTTTCCTTTCTAGCAGCAATTTGGTGAGTCTGTGTCTCAGAAATCCTGTTGGATTCACAAAAGATTTAATGTTAAAAGGACAAAAACACAAGGTACAAAAGCAAAAATGTATAACAAACGAGATTCAGAAGCTGAAGGAATCATATAAAATGGAATAAATGATAAAATGAATCTAAATCAAAAATACATAATACAAAGAGTAACAACACAAATAAAATGAAGAAAAAATTATTACATTTGCCACCACAATCGTTTAATAATTATTAGGATTTTGTTATTCATTGCTTTAAGGGCAAGGTATAAGCAACCTAAAGTGTAAAGTTAATCATGGAAAACTAAAGAAATTAACTCTTAAATTGTAAATACATCATTTTCTAGATTGACTTTCTACTTTAGGGTTCTTATACATTGCCCTAGCAAAACCCTAATTATTATAAAAGGGTAGTATTAGTTATCTAAATTCACCTATCCTATACATAATAATAATAATAGGCATATTAATTACCTTATTCACCTATAAAATTATTACCATAGTTATTATTATTACAGTAATATGAAAAGATCATTATTACTGCACATTTTAATATAAAAATGAAACCATATATCAGAATATATCAGAATCGTGTTTTTTACATTTACCAGTACTTAGAGTTCCGTTTGTTCAACTTAATCTCACAATTAAAAAATATATATATTTTGATTAAAAAATCACTCCTAAAACTTGCACATTTTGTTAGCTTTGGATATTAACATATACTCCCTCCGGTGTATATAAGACCCTTGGGACTTTTATTTTGGTCCTATTTCCAAAACGTCATTTCAATTCCCAATAGCATTTAATTACTTCTTTTCACAAAGATATTTATTAACTCAAAACTTTTTAGAGTTCCAATAATAATTATCAACATAGTTTTGAAAAAGTATACTCCGTATCAAATTTTCACAATTCCAATGCTACTAACAAATTTAACTGCTTTCCTTGATGGAGGTGGAAAATCCCAAAAGGGTCCTCCACACAGGACTGGAAGGAGTATCTAGCATTGCTGAGAAGCTTTTTTTTTCCAGCTTATGAAAAAAATCACTTTTGCAAAAAAAAAATCACTTCCCTTACCCTAAACAAAAAGGGCCTTGATTCGAATAAACCGAAAGGAATCTCATAATCTATTAACAAAAAATAAATAAATAGCACCACAGTCACTTCAAATCAAAAATAAAAAATAAATCAGAACCCTAACATAAGAATCCAAAAAAAAAAAGATGAAATTACTTGTTCTGTCCATTGAGATCAGAATCATCATCAGCGTTAGCAACAGCAGCAGCTTCCAAATTAATCCTGGCCTCTTGAAGCTTCTCGGCGATCTCGGAATCGGTGTAACCCTGATCGATGAGCTTATCTTCGAGGATAACAAGCTTGAGCTGGATCTGACGCTTCCGATCATGCTCCAGAATCTCCTTGTTGGGTTTCCTCGTAACGCCGGCAGTTCCCTGATCGGAATCGAAGCCTTTAGGGTTATCGGAACCCTTTGAATTCTTCGGTCTGACGAAGAACTTGTTGCTTTGGATGTAACCGTTGGTGCCGGAGCCTCGCGGGGTTGTTAACCCTATTCCGTTGTACATGATGATGATGATGGCTAACACACACGAAACTCAAACTCTCTCTGCGATTGAAACTGCTGCGGAAGAGAGAGAGAGAGAGAGAGAGAGAGAGAGAGAGAGAACTGGAGAAAGAGAGAGAGAGAGAGAGAGGTTAAGACATCGCGATTATTTAAAAATAAATAAATAAATAAAGCGATTGTTTCTGTTGGGCCAAGACGATCTAAATATCGAAAGCCCGATAAGTCAATAAGATACACATGGCCCAATAGAGATGAGACATAATCCAAGGAAGATCCCCAATAAAGAGATGAGAATTAGTCCTCAAACCCCGTTTTTAGTCCCCAAACACCATTTTTTTTGATGGGGTTCTGTCAGAATATATTTTGTTACCCCCGAGTCGGAAAAATACAATTTTACGGTTACTCAATTATTAAAAAAATTCATTTTAAAGTCAGAAAATGCATTTTCCGACTCGGGGGTATCAGAAAATATTCTGACAGAACCCCATCGAAAAAATTGGAGTTTGGGGACTAAAAATGGGGTTTAAGGACTAATTGCCATTATACTCGGCCCGCTTTTAGTCCCTAACCCCTCCTTTTTATATGGGGTTCCGTCGGAATATTTTTCGATACACCCGAGTCAAAAATTGTATTTTTTATATTACTCTCTTATTAAAAAAATTCATCTTTAAAGTCAAAAAATACATTTTCCCTGACTCAAGGGTATCAGAAAATATTCTCACGGAACCCAAGAAAAATGGGCTGAGGACTAATTTTGTGAACGAAAATCTGCTATCTAGTCCTTTACTAATCCCTGCCTCACCAATGAAATTGTGATAGCTCATAAAAAATAAAATAAAAAAACTAAGACATAATGTAACATCGTGACGTGTTAACACTATCACCCCCATTTTCATCCTCCATTTTCTTGAACATGTCTTTCTTTTTTTATGGTCTTCCCGTTAACAATGCCAAGTATCACCGTCACATAAATTTAAGACTGAAATTTTCTTATTTGTTTTATCTTATATGTTGCCAATTTAATTTTTAAAGTGGTAAACCCTGTTTTTTTTTTTTTTTCCCAGTTATGGACTTAACTCATCTAAGTCGTCTATCAATTAAATGTCTTCTTCCAATCCAGTCAAGAAGTTTAGACAAAGAACAAAGTTTAGACAAATAGTGACACTGGTAGAGGCCATGGTGGATAGATTTGGAATGGTTGGTGACGAGGGCATGAAGGGATAAGGTTTTGGATGGTTGATCGGATACAATGGTGATGGTTTGAGTAATGGAAGTGAGAGGATGGGTGAGCCAATGGTGAAATGAAAGTGGTGCAATCAAATTGTCCATGGGGTGATGAGGATGGGATCTCTAAAAAGAGAGAAGGATGTCGTAGATCCTAGATATGAAATGAAAAGGTTCAGAATTGGGAATTTTTGAGTGGACTAACATGTTAAATGATGTGTTACATTTTTTTTATGATTTGTCAATATTATATAGGTTGGGCATTGGGGATAGGATTTTAAGACAAATGATCTTTGTTCCAATTTTGTAAACCTCTACCAAAAAAATATTTTTCATATACACAATATTAATCAAAACTCTATACCTTTGGAACTCAGCTTTCCAATCGTGCTGAATTTTATTAGTCAATCTATGCTTTTTATTTTTTGAGATATTATTACCACTGATATTGATATTATAGCACTATTTAAGAAAATAGAGATGAAAATTAATAGCAAGATATGATAAATACTCTTTAACCAATTTAAAGGGAGATGCCACCAAAACTTCCATGATATATATTGAAGTTATAATTACATACATGGATGCATGATGAAAAATAATCTTAAATATCTTAATGTACAACATGATAAATGTGATTTTCTAGCTCCAAAACAGTTTGTATTAAGCTATATTTTCTTTTCAGAAAGTATTCAGCTATACTTATCCTGAAATATCAAATAGCCAAAATATAGTATTTTCTCCCTGCTGTGTTGCAGCATCATGAAAGTTAAGTACAGGAATCTAGAGCCCAACCCAGTATGAGCGTCCATTACTGTTGTGAATTGGAGATGCAGCGGGAGATGTAACACACCACTCATACCAAACCTGTTTCAAATTCAATCACGAAATTGAAATCAATAATATGAAAAGGAAAAACAATCAATGACTAGATGAAGAAAAAAATGATTAAATGATAAAGTAGCAAGTGTTACAAAACCAACCTTTTTAGGGCCACAACAGCGCCAGAAATTTACTTCAAGAGTGGAATCCGGACTCACACAAATAGGTGACCTTAATGGGAAAAATATTGCAAACCTACACATAAAATCAAACAAAATTCAAGGTTTAGGGTTTGTAGTACCAAATCTTTACCATTTCAAATGTGTTTGAGGTTAAATTTATGCCTTTCCAGCTTTTATGGAACGAGCCCCTTTGGTGCTTCAGTAACAGCTATTTTGGAGGGGCTCCTTCGGCATTGCATATACATAGAGATTTGAAAAGCTTTGCATACTTGATGCGTTTATATTGTTTGCATGTTGTGGTTTTCATTCAGGAGGATAGTTATCATATCTTATACTTGTTACTTGTTTCAGTCTTGTTTTAGAGGAATGATTAATGCTGATAATCTGGGTTAGTAAGCTTAAGAGATTGGGTTTGAACTATAAACTATCAAAGGGACTTCTCAAAGGAGAGTAGCAAGGTGATGAACCAGTGGGTCTGGCTCAGAGACCTTCGTGGGGAAGGATGAAATACAAGCAACTTAGTTACAGTGGCCAATGGTTTTTCTCTCTTGTGGGTGTTACCGTTACTTTCTCTCTGCCTTCCTCACCACCCTTGTTCTCCTTTTATAATCTTCTTCTTCCTTTGATGTTCTCTCTCTCTCTCTCTTTGACCTTTCTTTTCACTTTTCCTTACCTCGATCACTATTCCCCAATGGTGGCTCACTCTGTCCTATGTTTTCTCCTAATCATTCTTTTTAAGGTAGTCAAAAAGACATCTTTCTTTTTAGTCCGGGGGGTAAAAGACCCCAATTTGGTGAATGAGCTTCTCAAGTAGAGAAACCCAGCTCGGGGAGCACGCCCACTGAAATCCAGCCAAGCAACGCTCACTTCAAGAGTTCCCACTGGGTCTTGCCTCTTACCCATCACGTCATCCCTTCGTGATTGGCCCAGTAGAGGAAAGCCCATCTCTTCCTTGCTGCTAGTTGTAAAAGGTCTTCTTGCTTCCTTGCCCAATTTGCTAAAAAAAGAACCAACTCCAACACTACTTTTTACCACACTTGTAACAGAACTCAACCCAAAATAAAATAAACACAAAATAAATCCCAATACCAGCTGAACATGTTTGGTGTTGCTGTTGAAGGTTCAATCCCAAGATGCACATCCTTGTAAAGAGTTGCATCAAAGTAACCGGCAAATCCTATGAAAAAAGGAGTACAAAAGGTCAGTATCAAAAACATAAGCATGGCTTTGTAACCCAAAAAAAAGATAAACACAGAAAATAAGACAGCTCCATGTCCAGAATACAGCCTAGTTTGTTTATTATGCAATCAAGTATGTTCCTTTTAATATTAGAAGCACTCTCCCTTCACAGCACAAAGGACACTAATATCAGGAGATAATTAGCGAGGACAGTGCATAACCAATCAATCAAAAGACCAAACTAACAAGAAGTAATGATGGGCAACAGAGAAAAACTTCAAATCTCCCAAACCATTAATCTGTGACAATTTTAATTTCAAAGTTCACCAACCATTTCTCTATATGAAATATGCTTCAAAAATTTATTGGCAACAACCGGAACAAGAAGCACATACCATGTACCAGTGCTGAACCGGTGTCATTAGGAATCACAAATTGCAACTTTTTATACCGTTGATTACTTTCTTCAGCAGGTTTCGGATGAGAAAATGTGAACACCTATGGAGGTCAATTTAAAATGAACTGGAATTAAATAATCTAAATTTTGTGAGG
Organism: Crotalaria pallida; assembly: GCA_037953625.1. NCBI lineage: Eukaryota > Viridiplantae > Streptophyta > Magnoliopsida > Fabales > Fabaceae > Crotalaria > Crotalaria pallida. The sequence continues at coordinate 161,528,119 of CM075650.1, forward strand.
CAGAAACAACAATTAATGAGTTCATACAAAATCTGGAACAAGTTGTGGACCTCAAAAAGCATAGAGATTAGATCAGTGGATGGATTGAAAAAATAAATAAATAAAATAAAATTAAGCAGCATGAAAAGCAACTCACGGGTTGGGATGGTGCAAGACGGGCTGCATTGTGTATTTTCACAACATACGCAGTTTCAAAGTGTTTCAGATCTTTATGTGCTTTTACCTGAGATACAACGAAAAACAAGTAAAGTGAAGTTACATTATACCAAAAAACCAATAATTATATATGCAATTTTAACAGGATAAGTGAGAGAGATATACATCATTATATAACTTTGAAGCCGTAACTGGTTGAAGGAAACTCGTGTACCTGAAAGCAGTAATCCAAAATGATTAATTCAATGGCGAAATGAACAAAACAAGAAGGGAGATTCTATGGACATCATAATGCCCATGTCAAAAATGTTGTACTCCTGATTCTGCTGATTTGATGTTGATGAAGGTAAAGTAAAATATGTTGCAATTTTATAAACATCATCAAATTAATGGTAATGCAATGTCATTAGGAGGGAGATTCTGCTGATTTGATGTTGATCTGATTAATTCAATGGCGAAACGAACAAAACAAGAAGGGAGATTCTATGGACATCATTATGCCCATGTCAAAAATGTTGTACTACTGATTCTGCTGATTTGATGTTGATGAAGGTAAAAGTAAAATATGTTGCAATTTTATAAACATCATACGAAAAAAATCCCAGGATACAACAATACTAAAACCTAAATGGAGTGTCAGTTGCTTTAATCAGGATAGATACAAATTGGGACAAGATGAAAGCGAGTATGACAGATAAGCACGGTCCAAGGAATTTGTATGATGTTTAGATACACAATTCTCAAAACTTATATTGAGCAAAAGATCCAGGAATTCATATGCAGACTCACTAGTCTCAACAGCTTGTGACTCAAACCCTATTTACAATTACAAAACCGAAAACAAGAATAAAAGTAAACCTACTAAACAAAGGTAAACCAGTAAACCTAGGAAGTAGTTACGTACGAAGAAGGTATTGAAATTCCATCTTGCTTTAGAAAACGCTGGGCTCCATCAAGGCACTCAGGAGACAGTTCATTGTCACCAAAAGAACCTAGCAATTCACTAACCTAAATTGAAGATAACAACAATCAAACACTAGATCATAAGCCATAAAACTTAAGCAATTGATGGATGAGGTGAGCACAATATACCAATATGTCCGCTTCTTCAGGGGCATTCCAGCAACGCATGTCACTTGAGACTATGGTAACGATATCCTCCCAACCCTCTAACTTAATTAATGCCTGTTCCAACAAATAAGTGTCATGGCCAAAATAATAGGAAGATAGTAATAGTAGACATTCAACATACAAGTCCTGAAATAAAAAGTACATAAAATTTCATAATAAAAACTATGTACAACAATTGGCAAAAGAAAGGCAAATCAATCGATATAATCAATTGTAAAAAGCTTTTCCAAATGTGCGCACTAGGGCACATTTTAATTTGCCCAAAAGGGTAAGTTGGGGTTGGAATTCGGCAAACACACATCTATCGATGCACATTACTTATACGAATGTATCAATTACAAATGCCAACTTACCCTTTTTGGGTAAACTAAAATGTGCCTTACAGCCTTTGGGCTCACATTAAAAATACCATTGGAGAAAATACAAGCCATTCAAAAATGCAAGAATATCAACCCCCACTCTCAAAAACGAAAGCTAAAAAGCAACATAAAATAGTATCAATGAATGTGTTCATAAATTTATCAACAATTCTACCACAAGAAAACAAATTCTTTTTATACTATCACAAATAACTTCAAATACTCAAGTTAATTCTTCTTTTTGACTAAAAGCTCAAGAGTAACAACACACCGTTAAGTCATCAAAAATGCCAACTTGCTACTAATAGTAACACTCATCTAAACAATGGGACATTGTTGTTAACATTACATTTATTAAAACAAAGTGAAGTGGCCACGAGAACATGTACAAAAATAATTAACCCAACTGATACTTAGAAAAGATTTAGCAAGTGTTTGAATTCAACTGCTTTTATACTACACCAATAAAAATATTGGCATATAAGTTCACCGAAACACCTGAAGTTTTAAAACTGAAAGGGTCAAAAACTAACATGAAGAGTAACAATTGCATTTGGATTCTTTTCGACAGCGTAAACTTTTAGCTTCCGTCCAGTTTCTTCAGCAGCCTACATAAGAGTGTAACAGAACTCACTCCAAAGGAAAGATATATCAAAACCGCATTTGACAGAATGTGATCTAGTAAATAAAATTTCATCAATAGAAGGTACACAATCACACCTGTAATGATGCCCGCACAAGAGGCCCACGTCCTGCACCGACAACCATCAATACCTAGCCAGAGAGGAGGGAAAAACTTTATATTACCTGTATTGTGCAAAGCATCCAAAGTGGTGCATGTTTATCATGCACAAAAAAAAATGTATTACAAGCAAACATGAAAAACAAGTCTTACAGTTGTTTTCACAGATGTCTCTTCATCAGGAACCCTGTCCAACAATGCTTTACATACTGCTCTTTGGTACTGTCACAAGGAATTCTAAAGATTAAGATTGCAAGCTGAATTTTTAGAAACCAAAGGCACCAACTGCTGAGACAAAACCTTACGCTAAAAGGAACTAACAAGATGGCAGGTAGTATGGCCTTCGTCTAAATAAAAAATTAACCAGCATGCATTGACATAGCACAAACATGTTTCAGATTCTATGTTACACATAAAAGCACGCATAATTTGAATGCCTTCGATTATATGCACCTTTATTCCAAGGAATGCAAGTAATCAAATCATCCTTTAAAAATAAACACATAAAATACAATCTAGATCATCCTAACATAGTAAAGACCAATCAGACAACAGAGATTGAAGAATAGGGGTGGCAGCACTCAGCAGAATAGTTATTGGACTTCAAAATCTTCAATGAATACTGACTGCCCCATGCAATTCATGAACCAAAGAGACATCAGTGGATATACTGATACACACACATCAACTATATGAAGAAACGGAGCGTAGAGAGAAGATAGTGAGAGACGAGAGAGAAAGAGAATATTCTAACTAACTGCAGAGGAACATTTCTGTGAGCAGATGCAGAGAAGAGAGAGAGAGAGAGAGAGAGAGAGAGAGAGAGAGAGGATATTCTAACTAACTTCTGTTATTAGAATGGAATTGGTTGAATAATATAATGATGATCACTCAAATTTATAGGACAGACTGTCATAAACTGACAGCTGTACACGCAATTCAATCAATCATAATTCATAACAGATACTCCCTCCGGTCCTATATACAAGACCCTTTTGAGGTTTTCAATTCCACCAAAGAAGGTAGGTAAATGTGTTGGTGGCATTGGAAATGTGAAAATTTGATATACTTTTTCAAAACTACCTCCATAATTATTTTAGGAACTCTAAAAAGTGTTGAGTTAAGAGGGGTGTTTGTGGAAAGAAGTAATTAATTGCTATTAGAAATTGAAAAGGGTATATATAGGACTGGAGGGAGTATAATGCTACTACTCTAATAAACTACAACAGCTTCCTTAATCAGATTTGTGGTGGCCCAACCACGAGGAGAGAGAGAGAGAAGACATACATAAAATATATGCTCTTTAACTTGACAATATCAGACATGCATTGTCATACCTGGATGTATTTCATTGCGTCTTTCTCAAAAGTTTCATACGTTTGAGCCTCTAAATTATCCATCAGAGGCTGCATCAAAATTTGCAAAACAAAAAAATCAAAATTATATTTTCTGAAAATTGCAGAGGAATCTTAGAGCAACATAAAAGCCAATAACTGAGTAATGAGAAGTAGAAAGAGAGCACTTACTTGCAATGGTGACTGCAAAAAATCCCTATAACCAAGCTGGAATAAGATGCTATTGTCATAAGAATGATAACAGCAGATAAATGCTAAGCCAACATATTGAACAAGTGTAAGATAGATACCTCGAAACGTTCTTGGTCGGGAAGAGGATCCATTTTTTGGTATAAGTATCCAACATAGTCTAGGTATGGCCGCAAGGGATGTCTTTGTGAATCTACAGTGCAAAATAACTCACAATAAACACATGCTTTGGCAAAGGGCCCAAACCAAGGGAAAAATAATTGAAAAACAGTGGACACCAAACCCCAACTTTCATGTTATATGCATGAAGGAACAATCAGTTCCACTTAGGCACACACGAAAAGACACAACGGGAGATAGTCAAATATGTGCATCATACCGGCAATAAAGGAGTTCTCATAAATACAGGCTAAATAAAAGTGACTCAATACCAAAAAGAAAATTGGTAGTCAAAAGGTTATTATAACTACTTAAAGAATAACCTCAAATCAAGATAACATATCTAACCAATAATAGGAACTTACCAGCAACAGAATGATTATGAGAGACATCTGCGACGACCCTTGCTTTTGGATGATTAGAATTTCCGGATATTATGATCTGGAAAGTTGTTTCAAACAAACTTAGTACCTTTCGATGAAAAACAAAGCAACTTGAACCTAAATCACATTGCTTATGATCAAAGAAGCATTAACACAGTCTCAATAAAAAAGATAAATGAGGTATTAGAATTGTAAGACTGTAAGGTTGTTGTCTGCAGTAGAATTAATTTCACAACCTTTTTTTTTCAATCAAGACTAAATAGTATGGAATCCACATTGACAAGAATGCAAGATTCAAAATATCTGAATGGTTCACCTGTATGGAATGATTAAAAAACCCAGTAATTAACTTCTGGTGACGCTTTGAGAGGCATGGATAACCACGTGCATTAGTCAAAAAGGACTGACAAAATCCAATCAAAACCATTATGACGTGAGGTTAGAATAGGCGCCACCATACTTGATATTTAAAAAATTCACTATAGATAAAAAGATGCCCTTACATCAGTATTTAGTATACCCGCTCTAACAGACTCCCCGAACCAACGTGAAAGTGAATTTTCTGAAGGTAGAGTATTCCTAATGAACAAGTACAATCATCATTATTCAAGTTATTAATAATGAAATGATGCCAAATTGCAAATCATAAATGAGCTAGGAATACAAATCAATCTGAAGATGCAGAACCGAAGTATAATGTATAATGGGTCAAAGGACTAAAGGGTAAACTACTCACAAAATATCAAGTGCAACAGAAAGCTGGCTATGATGCTCACATAGCAGACGAAAAGAATTCCACATTTCCCAAGAGTCGACCTAAAAAATGGATCAGAAAGTTTAGAATATATACATAGCATCATACATCAATATATCATTACCACCGTGACTAGGATCATAAACTATCAAGTGTATAAGAGTTGACAGGAGAGTTTGATAGCTGAGAAGTCCACATTTGAGGGGCAAAAAGGGAATGCAAATGTCAAAAAAAGAAAGTAATGATATAGTATGTGGCGCCATCAATCAATACAAACTTGCATGGTTATGCCATGTTTACTTACCAAAGCATCAGAGTTTGCATCCATAGAGTCATCATCACGTTTCACCAATGGAATCCTAAGCCACAACTTTATTACAGAGGTGACGAACAGGAAAAATATTAGAATGAAGAAAATTGACATTCATGAAGGGAAGAGAAATGAACCAATCATTAAACTTGAACTTAGAATGGTACCTGCATATTAGTTAGGCCCTGTAAGATTTGATTCACACACCTAGCATAATTAGCACATGTAGTTCCCTTAGGAGATGGGAGCAGACAAGCCTACAGCACATATAACGGGATTAGAAAAATCATCTGCAAATAACAACAAATAAAGGAATCCCGATCCTAGATATAAGCATGAAATAAGATTACAAATACAATCAATTAGCATTCTCAGAACAATTAAACACAAAACATGACTCCCCTAAGAAATCAAGAATGTTAGGGGATGTGGCAAAGACAACAACAGTAATACAGGTAATATCACTATAATGTCAACATTAAACCCTTTTTTTTCCCTTTTTCTTTTAAAGAAGATGACTGTGTCAAGGGTCCAGGATAGATTTGCAAATTCTCAAGTTAAGGTAAAATATATCTATTTACATCACTTCTCATTTTCAACAGGTTCCCACCACAGTTTGATATACCTCAAAATAAATATCGTAAGTACAAAAAGAATTAGAAGTATGGCATCAAATTATGGAAGTTTCAAACTGAACCAATTAATACGAGTAAACCATTAATTTAACTAAGGAATCAAGATCAGGCTACGCAAATACAAACTTGAACATTCTTGCAACTTGATCAAACCAAAGCGCACCTGTAAAGAGAGATGAGAGGCCCAAGATATTTCCTGTTTAAGAGAGATTTCAGAATCTATCCTTAGGGTTTCGTCTTCTGAATCCAAATCTATCCATGAGCTAATTTTTCCTGAATAAAATTCAAAATTTTACATAAGAAGTTTCACATAGCTGTGCATCAAAAAGACTGTCGAAAGAAAATCCAGTACAAAAAGATTTTAAAATCAAAAGAACAGTCAAATAGGCACATCAAATGCTTAGCAAATTCAACGCATATGAAACACATGATTTTAAAAAATAAATATTCTAACTCATAAATGACAGTTCTCCAAAAAAGAGTCTTGCTAACGAGCACCCTAAGGACACTTCTTAAAGATTACAAAAGGAGTAAGTTAATGTAGGAAACTAAGTTCAACAGTTTTCCATATTTTAAACCCTTCATTTCCTAATACAAAACAACTCTTTTTAGTTCCTTAAACAATTCCCTAAGAGCACTTGTTACTTTCCAAATTACTTAAACAATGCCCTAGAGTAAGGGTTTTGGAACTCCCCTCTTTCAGTTATGAGCCTTCTTATCAGTTTCCATACTCTCTGGTACAACTTTCCTTACTGTTTCTCACTTCAGATTTTGAGTTTTCTACGTTTATCACTTCTCTGTTTGTATACTTCTGCAAATCTATTTACCCACTTGGGGGCTGTTGTTTTACAATTTATTTATTTTATTTATCATCCAGGGCATGAATTTGGTATCTTTTGTGGATATATTATGAAATAGCATGTTGTAGCCTTAACTTGGTCTTTTATTTGATTTACATTTATGTTTTTTGTAGAATCTAATGTTCCGTGTTTTGATGCCAGGTTTTCTGTGTCTTCCTCTCCCTCCCGATCCGACACAGGATCTAGATTTTGACAACCTTGCTAAAGAAAAATAACAATTCATTTACTTTCAGTGTAGGAAGCACTTTCAAACTATAGAACCTGACAAAATACACAAATAAATCAATATGGTTGCAATCCAAGAATACAAAAATGGATGGGGCACGAAAAATAGTGTAGATTTTATAAAGAATTATGCATAATTCATTATATAAATTTTTAAAAAAATTACGAATCATAGGTATAATATGCAACACATACCCACTACATGACTACTCCACTGGGATGGGCTCAAGACCAAGTCTGACCCAGCAAATGGCAAAACACTGGATCCTAAACTATCGTTTTGCACTAAGCTTGGTCGATAAGCAGGATCCATCTGAATTGCACCATAAAATCGCACAAGTTAAACAGGCAGTAGTAAACTACACATGCAAACGGTTATATTCGAACAATTCATACATTGTATATAGAAGAAATACTTTATAAAAACTTTCACCGGTTGCAAAATATATTGCATGTACTAAAAAAATCACGTGGGAGAAAAAACTAACTATCCGCTTAGCAGATTTGAAAAGGACAAAAAGTAATCAAGCCCCATTAGGCAGCTTTATTACATATGTGCACACAATGTCTCACTGATGTAGTCAAGTATACATTTTATCCACAAAAGAAATGTAGCCTAAAAATCTCTAAGAGTGAAACCACATTGAAAAGCTTCACATTTAAAGCATTAGACAATGTTACTTTTGGTAAGCATACTGACCAATCACATACAAAATTGCAGCATGAAGCTGCTATATGACTGGCTAATTGGCTACCGTATATGCAAAGAAGTCACGATTTCTAACACACTGCAGAACCCCTACTTATGCCAATGCTATATTCCAATGTTATGGCAGCAGTATTGCGTAATAGAAGAGTAACTATAGTTTCAGCAGGTATATATAAACAAATCAAGCCCCTTCAAAAGAGCTTCACTAATGTAGTCTAATAAACTATGAGAGTGAAACCGCATTGAAAAAGCTTCACAAATCACAAGTAAAGCATTAGACAATGTTACTTTTGGTAAGCATACTGACCAATCACATACAAAATTGCAGCATGAAGCTGCTATATGACTGGCTAATTGGCTACCATATATGCAAAGAAGTCACGGATTTCTAACACATTGCAGAACCCCTACTTATATCAATGCTATATTCCAATGTTATGGCTGCAATATTGCGTGAGAGAAGACTAAGCAAGCCCCTTCAGAAAAGCCTCGCTAATGTAGTCTAATAAGCTGTGAGAGTGAAACCGCATTGAAAATGCTTCACAAATCACAAGTAAAAGCATTAGGCAATGTCACTTTTGGTAAGCATACTACCAATCACATATGCAATTGCAGCAGGAAGCTGCCATATGACCGGCTAACTAGCTACCGAAGATGCAGAGAAAACAGGATATCTAACACTATGCAAAAAATTAAAAGAAAAAAACTCTACCGGTGTTCAAAACCGTGAAACACGGTTTTCCTTTATCTTATTTCAGGGAAGGAGAAGAGAACACACTTCCAATCCCAGGATTTGAACCAAATCACTCTCACCCTATTCCCCGCATCTTAATCAACTGAGCTAAATCTTAGGGAAAAAACTATAAGACAAATGTGTATCTCAGTTGATAGAGCTGCTGCGGCTGTGCGCGAGCGAGCACCTGAGTTCTGAGTTCGAACCCTGACAGCTGCAATTTTTGCACCAATTTTTTCTCCTTCCCATCGAAAACTTTGACTATACAAAAAATATATACATAAAAAATTGTGCAGTTGAATGTAGTTCAATGGACCAACACAATGAAACACGATACAAGGGTTCGAAGTAAAAGGTCAATGGAACAGAGTTTGAATGTAGGTGAGCTTACTGACCAATCACACACGAAAGAAATGGAGCAACTGTAATAACAGTTGCAGTGTGAGTGGCTAATTGGCCACCGTAAGTTTAAGTAACTAAATAAATTAATATATATATATATATATATATATATATATATATATATATAGAGAGAGAGAGAGAGAGAGACGAACCAGAGGAGCAATAACGAAGTCAAAGCCGGCAGAGGAGAGATTGAAGGCGAGGACATGGGGCATGTCATCGCTGAACTGTGTCTCCACGCCGCAATAGCGAGATTCGGTTTTATCACCTCCTCTTTCTCCTAGAGGCATTTTTGCTGCAGCAACAGTTGAAGAAGAAGAAGAAGAAGAAGAAGAAGGAAAATGAGTGTCTGAGAGACTGAGAGTATGAGTGTAATTCACTCCATGGGGGGTTTTGTACAATGACCGACACCTACCGAATCCGCTAGGGTTTAGGGTTTTCGACTCAACGAGTGGGCTTTTTTGCATTTCTCAACTTAACAAGCCCAAAATTGTGATTCGCATGAGAGAGATTTTTTGTGTTGGAATATTTGAACCCCAAATGTGGTTATTTGGCCCCCATTTATTTAGAGAAAGACGAAATTGCCCAGCGAGACATTGTTTCATCCGTCTACTGAAAGACGGGAATTTCCGTATAGGGGGAAACGGGAAAATGAACCCCATTCAAGTGTCCCGTATAGAAGGAAACGGAAACTTCCGTCTTAGGAAAAACGGAATAAGGAATTTTGCATATGAGACCATTTTGCGTATCAGACCATTTTGCATCTGTCGATTTGTATCATCTACGTCATATCACCTATTTGGTGTCACCCGAGACCACATGGATCGCTGATGTGATGTTCCACTATCCTTACAAACAAAAATGTGTGAAAATTTAAAGACTAGTCCCGGTCAAAATAACTTCTAGGGACTAAAATCAAAACACGTTGAACTTTTAGAGACTAAAACTATAAATAAACCTTTTTAAATTATTAATTTCACCTATTTTAAAATATATATATATATAATCAATTTAAAAATATATCAAAAAAATTAGGGACAAAAAGGATGGGAAATAATATGGGAAATTTGCAAGGCATTATGATCAAACTCAAATGCAAAACCAACGTGAAACACGGCAAGCCATTGTTGCCTAATATTTATTAGTCAAAACTACTTAGATTGGTCCTGTAAGTTATTTTTTGGTTGTGCTTTCGTCCCTTAACTTTTTTTCGTTTCAAATAAATCCGGAAGTTTGTAACTTGTTTCAAATAAATCCTTTCATCCAATTTTGTTTTAACACCGTTAATGGGAGCCTCCTATGTGACAACCATTGGTCTTACGTAGCTAAAACTCAACGTTACACCCAAAAATGATGTCATATGAGGACAAAAGAGAGAACCAAAACAGTTAGGGATAGCCGATAACCTTCTATTTTGGCCTCATACGACATTGTTTTTGGGTGTAGTGTTGAGTTTTAGCCTTGTAAGACCATTGGTTGCCACGTGGGAGGCTCCCATTAACATTGTTAAGACAAAATTGGATGGAATGATTTATTTGAAAAAAATTACAAACTTCTGGATTTACGTCTCAGTACACGGAAGGGCAACTTTGACATTTTACAATTTTTACATGCTTCCGTCTTACAGCAGACGGATTCGAAATTCCTTATTCTGTTTTTCCTAAGACGGAAGTTTTCGTTTCCTTCTATACGGGACACTTAAATGGGGTTCATTTTCCTGTTTCCCCCTATACGGAAATTCCCGTCTTTCAGTAGACGGATGAAACAATGTCTCGCTGGGCAATTTCGTCTTTCTCTAAATAAAGGGGGCCAAATAACCACATTTGGGGTTCAAATATTCCAGCACGATTTTTTTAATTTCAAACCACAATATTTTTTTTCAACCGAACCTTATGGTTATGGAAAAAAAAATTCTGATACTCATGCTCACCTTCCATTGAAAAATGCATTTTTAGCCAATAACTGTTGGCTCAGTTGGTAAGGTTGAGTTCGAAGTTGTGAGAAATTCTGGGTTCGAATATCATCTATGTAACAATAGTGTTGGCAGATAATCTGTAAGTACTTTTGTAAACGCTCTTTGAATCCGAAGACCTGTCCTGATGACTAACCAGAACTCAACTCACCTAAACTTTCGCTTATAAAAAAATGCATTTTAAAGTCAGAAAATGCATTTTTCTTTTCAACTTAGGTGTGTCGAAAAAATTCTAACGAGGGTCAGTAATAAAAAATAGGATTTATGATCTAAAAAATTAAATTTAGGAACTAACACTCCGTATAAGACGTCATAGCTTTGGAGAAAATAATGTTTTCATTGTGTGTTTTCATTACATTTTGAAATGATTAGGGTCGATTTAGTTTGCGAAATATTTCCTCTTTTTATAACAGGGGTTTTTATTTTGTCACCCCAAGATCTATGGATGTCACCCCATATGTATAAAATATATCTATTATGTCCTTTTAAAAAAAAAACAACTTTTAATAATAAATTTGCATAAGCATGACTAAATGTAGATCTTGTAACAACTCTCCAATTAGATGTTGAGAAGGCTCTTGCAAAGTTGAATGAGCAATTCGGGCTCTCAAATTCTAAGAGAAGTAACCTGACACGTTCCGAATCTCACAACCGGGTTCCTCTGAGATCATTTATCTTTGGTGTCAAACCAAAGAAACAAAAACAATCAATATTCTTCTGCATGACGCCTGCAATGCATAGAAAATACCGTGCTTCAAAAGGATAAAGCCATATGTAAAATATTATTCTTGCTGCATTTCTTCAATTATTCACCTCTTTCTCATAACTCTTTTATTTGTTTCATTAGATAGTGTGTGGAGAGACATGAGATTGCCTTAATTTTTTACTAAAAGGGAAGAGATTCATTTTGTGCTTGTCAATAATAAATTTGCAGAAGCATGACTAAATGTAGTCTTCAACTGGCGCTTATCTTCATATTTTGAGCATCTTCTTTTTACAACATATATCAATCATTCAATGTTTCTGCGATAGGAAATGTTGACTTCAAAGTACTCCAAACATGGTCGAATGCTAAATACTAAATGTGAAGATTAGTTTCAACATATATCAATCATTCAGTGTTTTTGTAAAGGGGTCGTATGTGACTGTTACGACCATAAAGTCGTAACACTCATTTACGACTTGTTAAAAAACTTAGGTCGTAACCTCTGTTTACGACCCGTGTTAAAACTTAGTTTTTAAAATGTCGTAAATGGGTGCTACGACCTTCAGGTCGTAAGTACCTCTTACGACCCGTATTAAAAGTTGTTTTTTTTAAAAGACATAATAGTTATATTTTATATATATGGGGTGGCATCCATAGACCTTGGGTGGCAAAATAAAAACCCCATAACAGATGTTTGGTTTGTTTTATTAAATTTTGTTTTCAGAAAACTAAAACGTTGAAAATATGTTTGATTTAAGCAATTTTTATAAACTTTTCTATTTTTTTATAATTACTTTTCTAATTTTTAAATGATAAATATTTATTTAATCATGTTATATTAATAAATGACTCAATTATGTTTTTATTAAATTATATCGATATTTCTATAAATTTAGTGAAACTATACATGCTACCTTTCTATTTTTTGGGTCAGGGAGTTCATGAAGGTCTTAGAAGAGGACAGGAAAGGGATAAAATAATGAGAAATGGTTAGAGTTCATTTTTGGAGGTTTGGATTTAGACACTTGCACAATGTAATTTTTACTACAAACGTTGAAAACATTTATTTGACATTTTCATGTTTTTACATATTGTAAGAATATTTTCTTCAAACCAAAACAAACATATTTTCAATCATATTTTCCATTTCAATGAAATTGAAAAGCAAGAACAAGTAAACAAAGAAAGTCCCTCACCACTTAATTCTCAAACTCTTTTATTCATGTTTGATCGGAGGATAATAGGATAATAGTTTGTTCTAATATGTTGCAATCCTGAATTCGATGTAAGTATGTATCGACGGAATTATTCCATTAGTGTATTTTTATTTTTATCCTATATAATTTTTTCTCATACTCTCGCACAATAATACAATTGTTGTCACCACAACCATCGCACCACATTGAACATTATAAAAGTTAGTTTTTTCTCATATTTTTTCATGTGCTATACATGGACTTTATAATGTCACTATTGCTGATTATGCCGGGACGATTGGATTCAAACAATTCTCAATCATGGTCCTTGTGAATGAGATTAATCCATCCATATCATCAACATAATAACAAAAAGACATTAAAAAGATTTCATATATTCCTAAATGATATTTCAATTTCGATGATGATTTAAAGTTCCTCCATCTATTATGCACTATGCGTTATCTCAAATTTATCTATAATAATGCATAAAATCTTAAGCTATAATACCTAGGTGTGCCTACTCCTCCAACGCAATCTTTCTCTAGGATAAAATTTAACTTCAACAAAATAATTGAAGCTACCTTAAGGACGTGAAGAGCATAAGGGGAAAAAAATTAAAATAAAGACTTTTTTTTTATAAGCAACGAAATATATTCGAACACAATGATCTACTTAAGCATTGTCGTACATATGAGCCCCACCTTTAAGAAGAGTTTGCACATAGGTGCACAATCATATGCAATTCATAAACACCCATGTGTACCTACTTGCACATAGGTACATAAGAAAAATAGAGACATTCATGAGGCCAATTCATAAACACCGATGTGTACCTACTTGAAAGCAAAGAGAATTCATAAACCACAAATTATTTACATTTATGATCCACAGAGATCATCTGAAAATAATGGAAAAGTATCTATGCAGCATGATGTTTATGGTACTTTTTAGGTACACACTTCAGGCACTTCAATTCAATCCTGCACCAGCAGCATTATCATTGGAGGAAACTTTTCCAAGTTCACCTTTGTAATCCTCATCTTCATCAAAAAAGTCCTCCCTTGCATTGTCAGCTAACATAAGGGCAACCAACCAAAAGAGGCATGAATCAAGGGATAAAAATGCACCACCACCAAGCAGACCAGTTTTTGCTGTAGGGCAAGCATAGTTGAGATCAAGGTGCACATTGCGTGCAAGGTGAATCTGTTCAGTGATTGTTGGCCATAACAGCATAGTTGCAGCTAGTCCAGCTGAAAACCTTGAAAAACCATAAAACAGAAATGAATAGACAAGCAAATCAGAGATAAAGAACTGCAACAGCAACAAATATTAATATGGAGAGCAGATTATAAATTGGTAGGGTACATATATGTATGTAAGTTCATCTCCAATGCTATGCTTATCAGACAATGTGTGCTTGGAGTTAGCATATATGCTTAGAAAAAAAAATTGCACTGAAGTGAAAAGAAAAAGTATGCTTATTATAGAAGCATATATGCTTAGCCAAAGGAAAACCTCATTCATTGGCTCAAAAACAAAAAGTGATTGATATTTGCTGACAAAGTATTTTAAAGAATTGATGACGTGAAAAACAATAAGTGAATTTTAAGCATAGAGGATATATGTTTGCATTAGAGATACTCTAATAATGGATTTATGGTCCAAAGTACAGTGCATCATAGCCCTGCTAGGTGCTTGATGTATGCTAGCATAAGCTGCAAAACCAGTCATCACATAATTACCATTTTATTGTGTCAGCAAAGTAGAAGCATGCTAATAACAGTATTAACCATGTAAAAACACATTTGTACAACCTACAATATAGAGCCATTTTGAAACATAACATAATTTGGATGGTAAAATTCAATAAACCATGAAACTCAAAGTATGAAGATAACAATATATCACACACACATGGAAGAATTATTATGCCATATTACGGCAGAAAATGCTCTCTCCATGGTAGAAAATAAGAATCAGAATTCTAATACCAGTGACACTACAAATACTTGCTCACTCCTAAACCGCTACTCATAATTACGAGTCTTTTTCTTTCTAAGGATAAGGGAAACACCATTGCAAAAATAGATATACTTCTGATAAAAAAAATTAAGAATTAGGAACAGAAAAACAAACAAATGGATAAGGAAACAGGAGTACTTACAAAGCAATATTGAAGAATACAGTGAAAATGGTGCTTTTAAACAAAACACCTTGAGGAACAGATTTTCCTTTGTAAGGGTAAAAAAGAGAGAGGTAGCCAACCACAGTGTATGCAATGAGAAAAACCACAGAAAGATAGCCCAATGCAGCTGTTGGATCAGTTGGAAACTTGCACGTCACACCATTCTTCCCTATTACTGGCCTTCCAGCTGCTGGCTGTAACCATAAAATAAATAAATATTACTAGATGCTATACATATCCATCAACCTACTGTTGCAATAGTAGAAAGATTCTCTGATTTTCAGGCACAAAATCTATAATATATCTACTGTAATAGTTTAAAATTATTGTCTGCACAATTTCGACACTCTTCAATAGTTAATTAATGGTCTTAAATTGTTATCCACCGAAACAACAATTCAAGACCACAAATTGCCGGACGGTTCCCCTAAACACTTCAATCTTAGTCTTTGAGTGCAAGATTACTTGTCAATTTTATCATTCCGATAACAAAATCATCAATTCGGTCAAAAAATTTATAAAAGTTCAATCAATTTGATCCCTATGAGACTCTATGTATATATATATATATATATATATATATGTATGGTCATGTATTAAATTATGTATATTTTTTTTGTCATGTATCAAATTAAAATTAGATCAAATAGAGTTTCAGTAATCCCAGACACCAAATTGACTAAATAAATATCAAGGACTAGATTCACTTTCAGTCTTCATTAAAACAATAAAATCATAAACCTAAACTAATCCATAAGGAATAGTAATAGTTTTGGATGAATACATTACGTTACATACCTTTTTGTTTTCGGCTACAACTCCGAATATGAAAGATAACAAACCAAGAAGGAAAACAATGAGACCCATTAGTTTGACGGTTACGGCCATGTTATGTTACGTTATGTCAGTGAGTGCCGCTGCTACTGTGACAGAGAGGAGAAAAATATTCAATGAGAGAAAGAGGAAAAAAAAAAGAGATTCTGGGAGCTTATGTGGCTGACGGCACATGAACGTATAGATAGATATATAAATAAGAGGCGGAGAAGTTATTACTTGGCCCTCGACCACGTTATCTGTAGTCCAAGTCAATTATGATTTATCAAACACGAAAATAAAATAAAAAAAATAAAGTGAATAGATAATTATTTTGTATCATATATCAGATAATGATTGTCTTAGATTAGAGATAACATGATCTAGAACCAGCTAATAATTTGAGAGGGCCAAATATTCGGTTACGTAATCCTTGTTGTTTAAAAGTCTACCCTGTCATCCCTTTCTACACGGCTAAAGTCATGATTTTCAATATTCATCTTTATTTTGTGTTTTTTTTTAAGGAAAAAAATCTTAACCACAACCCTAAGATAAGGATAATAAAGAGATTAAATATTGTTGTGTTGAAAAACTAATATTTCAAAAAAAAAAATTATACGGAACAGAACTTTTTTTTAATTTTATTTTTATGGAGTTTTTAAGCCATTTTTTTGGAGTTTCAATTGATAATTCATATAACTTGATAGAGTGAACCCGCTTTAGTTAAGGTCATGATTTGATAAAGTCAAAAAGCTTAAATATTATTTGGGTGAAAATTTATCTATCTATATTTGATAACATGTCAATTTTTTATTTAAATCATGTCATATTTTTTATAGATATAACCGGATTAACTCATAATCTATTTAGATTGTCTTTTAAGTTGTATTGCATTGATATGGGTTTGATGATATCAATATCCCATACAAATAGAGATATGTGATACGATATTTTTTAAGAACATAAAGTATGAAAAAGCCAATATATTTATATTTTTTAATTATTGATTATATATACATTATACAGATAAGAAATTAAAATTGAAAATGAAAAAAAATAGAAAAATAGAAAAATTCTTAAAATATAATTATATATTTGGCATACCTAGATCTGCTTTCCTTTTATCGTTATCTAAACTTTGGAAGAAAAAAAAAAGCAAATAAAAAATACAAAAAGAAAGAAAGAGGAACGGAATTAAAAAAAAAATTGAGAAAAGAAAAAGAAAACTTGGCCCAATCTGCTGGCCCAATATCACAACTTTACCTTTTACCCTTTTAAGAAGTGATCTACTCGACTACTCGTAGTTTTTTTAACTCGTGCTTAATACTTGATCCCAAGAAATATTTTTTTTTTTTTAAATATCTTTCCATGTGTATTTTTCTTTTTTTTATGTTTTATACGCTAAGTGGTAATTGTACAAATTTTAAAATTATACATACCCTAACACATTCGAGTATTAAAATTTTCCCTCGATAAATTTGGGGATTAACGGTATGTGTAACATTCACACTTATGCTACCTCACCTCATGACAGCGTCCCAAATATTGCATACATGTGTGGTTACCGGCAATGTTCCTGGAGCAATCTTTTCTTCTTTCTCTTAACATGATCATGATCATTAACAATTTAGAATAATAAGTGTTCCTTTCCTTTTGTTTTTAGATTTCACACAAGTTAATCATGGATTGTAAATTGTTTTATGCAAGTGGATCAATTGTTTAAAAACAACCTTTGAATGGGTAGCAAGATCAATAGATTTCAGCCAATCCAATTTGCTGCAATACCCACAAATCAAAGTCTCATTGCAACTTAGAATTTTCTATTTTTAACAGTTGCAACTACAACTGGATCTATGGTGTGATGTGCCACAATGAGTATCTCTTTTGCAATTGCATGCCTTTTTGTTTTTTCCTTCCATTTTTAATTGCCCCTTCGATGCAGGTAGCAGAGAGATGCTCAGCCTTTTTTTTTTTTTTTTGGTTTTGGTAAACTGCCTCTTTTTAATATGTTAGAGAGCAAATTTTAAGTCAAATATCGACAGGAACCTACATTCAATGAAGAGAAAGAAGAAAAGATTGGTTCATAACATTGCTTGGAACAATGCACATGTATGCAAATATTTCGTATATGTTAGGGTTAGTGTACTAGGCAAACAATGGACATGTATGTACCCAACCACTCGCTATGTTGTATCCTATTTGTACTTGGTACATATCCGAGCATACCCAAGACGTTCCCTTATTTGATACAGTACTGAATTACTGATATGGCATGCAAACCAACATATCTATATTTTTGAGAGCTTAAGTTCACCTATGTTGTTACGTATGTCGGTATTTATTTATTTTTTTCGAATTCTTTGCGGAACAACCGGTATTCCCAAGAACATGCTTAATATCAGAGAACCTTTGACACTAATCCGGAGCGAGTTGTGTGACTGGCTCTCTCAGCGGGATTTTTTAGTGAAAATCGAACATGTGGCTACTAGCACCCTTGTCTAGTTACCAGGAATTCGGTTTGGGCCTTACACCAACCACTGGCGGAGGATGATTAAAAGTTCAGAGGGTGCGGTAATAAATAGTATCACAATTTAAAAAAAAATAATAATAATAAATTTGGGAAGTTAAATTTTGAGTATTTTATATTACAATTTTGCACATAGTGCTAATGAGATGAACCGTCTAAACGGCTAGACACACACAGTGATAATTCACAAATCACTTGTTTGAACCTCCGTGTGGCCATTTTTCATTTTTTTTGTGAAAAGCAAGTAAAATTTTGAGTATTTTATATTACAATTTTGCACATAGTGCTAATGAGATAAACCGTCTAAATGGCTAGACACACAGTGATAATTCACAAATCACTTGTTCCGTGTGGCCATTTTCGCAATCTGTGGCCAGAATCGAGCCCACACTTCACGGTATTTATGTCCAATTACTTTGTCACTGCACCAGCTACAAACTAATAATAAAAATTACAAACAATTAATATACACTTTCCAAAATCTCAGGGGGAGCAGCCTGTTCCTGAGATCCTCCGCCACTGACACCAACTGAACCAAGTCTCGTTGATCAGTATTTATATTTTGAATGGACATAAAATAGGAAGTTTAATTAAATTCGAATAGATAAAATTGTTTTAATTTATATGTAGAGAAAATAAGCTTCAATTAAAAAGGATTACTTTGTGTTTATGTTTTCATTTTCCAATATTTTTTATAATTGTAATTACGATTTCATATTTTCATTTCAGTTTTTGCGAATTGTGAATATGAATTCGCGTTTAACTAGGAGCCTTGCGTATCTACGTCACATTTTCCACTAATATGTTTGGCAGGCTAACAAACTTTTTTTTTTTTAAATTATAGGGTGAACATATTCAAAAACTTTTATTTAATTAACATGTTTTTTTTTAAAAAAAAAAACTTCAATATTTTTAAGTCCTTTTTCTTATTTTTAATTTTTAATTTGATCTTTTATCTTTTAAAAATAGTCAATTTAACCCTCTATATTTCTAATGTTTGTTAATTTCATCATTCCGTCATAACAATAATGTTAGATTTTCATCGGAATATTCTGATTTTGTAAATTCCTTTTTCCGATCGTCGAAATCTGCATTTTCCAATGTGTTTGATACTTTGATTAGTAAAATGTTATGAATGTTGTTCTACTTTTTATCGGGGTAAAATTTCATCCACATTTTTGCTTTTCTTATTTTAAAATTATGAATTTCGTCGACAAAATGCTGCTTCTATTGATATGAAAAGGAAATTTTGGTAAAATCAATATATTCGGATGAAATTCTAACATTTTCGTGACAAAATGATGAAATTAACATATGTTAAAAACATAAATGACTAAATTAACTATTTTTAAAGATAAATAATCAAATGAAAATCTAAAAATAAGATAAATGATAAAAATAATATTGAGCCTTAAAAGAATTTTGAAAAACAATTCATTACACTTTTGATTAATTTTGTCGTGTTCCAATTAGCTAGGATATTTTGACATACATAAAGCAATACTACTACTACAAAATGCAAAACAAAAAATTTGATTCCAATAATAATTAGCTGAACCATATTCAAAAACCAAATTATACTATAAGTTAAAGATTATTTTTTCCGGTCTCTAATATTAGAAAAGTAAGACATATTCATCTTGGTCTAAAAAAGTTAACTAAATAAACCAACGAGGTTTGGTTCAGTTGGCGTAAGGCCCCAACTGAAATATTGGAAATGGGATACAGGTGCTAGTAGATTCGTGTTTGATTCCCACTAAAAACATCCCGCTGGGAGAGCCAGCCACGCAGCTCGCTCTGGATTAGTCTCAAAGGCTCCCTGGTATTAAGGGTACTCTTGGGAATACCGGTGGTTCCGCAAGGAATTCGGACAAAAAAAAAGTTAACTAACTTTTTATTCTCAATACAATTATTTTGAAAATATTTATAGTAAATAGTGATTTCATTTAATTTTTGTTTTATTTCGAATATAACTTTCTTAAAGTAGCAATTTTTTATGAATTTGAGAAAATTAAATATATTTAATTAATTTTTTAATAAATTTAATTTCAATTATTTATTTTTTTTTATAATAGAGACCGAAGTGATATATGCAAACTTATTTTACTTGAATTCTTAGCACATATAAATGTGCAATATTTGACAGGATAGAAAAATCTTACTGTAAGATTAGTGAGAATGAAATAAAGTTTATTCATAAAACTTGGGAGATTGCTCTCCAGATATTGTTGGGAGTATGTTATCTGGCAATTGGCATCTCAACATGACTATGGAATAAAGAAAGGTACATCTCCCATTCTGCCTGGGTCCTCCAACACTAGTCAGTAGTCACGCGACAATATGTCCATCATGTACTTGCTCGGCCATGTGAATTTAGCTGGGTAAAGTGCTCCCACGAGTTCCTTTTACCGTATAAGGCCCTCTTATGTATTTGAAAGAAAATCTTACAAGGGTTCTTTCAACTGGTGTGATTCTGACAATTTGAGAATAAAGTTTGAGATTGAAAAATTTTAGGTTTGATTTCCGGTTAACACATCCCGTTGGAAGAGGCATAGAAATGCGACCTCGTGCAGAATTAGTATTAAAGGTGCTCTTGGCGATACCTGTGATACTGACCAAAAAGTACATAAAAAAAAAGAAATTCTTATAAAAAAAATTAGAAGAGTATTATTTTACTAATTAACATTACAAGTTTTAGACTTTTACTTCTCAAGGTACGCAAAATAGTAAAAGAGTCTTTTCAAACATTACTCACTTTGGCCATTAAAAAAGTTTTCTTTTAAATATTTTTTTCGATTAAAATGACTTAATTTTTTGTTTGTCTTTTGAAAAACAAGGACTAAACCTATTGCAAGTTATCATTCATTCGAGA
Organism: Crotalaria pallida; assembly: GCA_037953625.1. Classification (NCBI taxonomy): domain Eukaryota; kingdom Viridiplantae; phylum Streptophyta; class Magnoliopsida; order Fabales; family Fabaceae; genus Crotalaria; species Crotalaria pallida. Next base: position 161,549,495 of record CM075650.1, read on the forward strand.
TGGGAGCAAATTAACGCATTTAGACGATCCAATAATTTTTTTAATTTCATAAATTTTGGGAATTAAAGTGATAATACTTAGTGTTGGAATTAATGGCATTCTCGTTTTAATCCGAGCAGATAAGCAGTTTGATCCGAGCAACTGAGTGCTTTGGTGAAGAGCTTGAACCGAGCAGCTAAGCGTTAATCGGTTTTAAACCGAGTTTAAGCCGGGCTTGAACTAGACGAAGATTTGTTCTAGCTTAAAGCATTAGCCGAGCTAAAGCTTTAGTCGAGCTTAAGTCGACCGCTTTGCTGTGAGCTCGTCACTTAGCCTAGAGTGACCTAGCCGAGAATGAACCAGCCGAGCTTGGTCTACCCAAGCTTAAGCATTTAATCGATCTTGAGCTCAGTTTCTGTTAGCTCGTAAACTAGCCGAGCTTGGTCTATCCAAGCTTAAAGCATTTAACTGAACTTGAGCTCGGTTTTATGTCTGTTTGAATCTAATCGTCTTTATGGATCTTTATTTGACAGTTTCGATTAGGCTTTAATAGAAATTTATTAGCCTTATTTTCTTGTCTGATGGATGGTTTTAAACCTAAAGCTATATAAGTTTGTTCATTTTTTCTGGGTAGAAAGACACATACGATATTTATTCCCTTCTTCCTCCTTTGTTTTCCTCTTCTCTTCTTCCTTTTCTTAAAAACGACCTTACTGAGTAAGATTCCAAGTTTTTTGCCTCGAGTGCACGAGTTAGAAAACTGTTGTGCTAACCTTGGGAACAAGAACCAGTCTGAGTAGTTGGACCTCGCCTACCTGGAAATCTTGTTTTTAAGGCAGTGGCTTTTACCACGATACAGCTTCAATCAAATCGTTCTATTTTTTCCAACACCTAGATCAACAAGACCCGGCACAGTTGGTAGATATGATTTACTTAATCATGATGTCAGGGGTTAGATCTATACCGTGAGCATGGAAAAAGCTTTATTGATAGAGGCGAAACTTATTTAAGTGATCTCTAATCAAGTTGAGAAAAAAAAACTCATTTTTAAAAAAAAGTAAAGTTCTTAAAATGTTTATGTTTTTCTTACACAAAATTTGAATTCACAACATTTGTTGAGTGTCCGTTTTACGTTTGTAAATTGGACATGGAATCGAGAGTGGACGAAATTGAAATTGGAACTTGGTATTTTGATTTAAACATTCGGTAAGTCACTTAAAATTGGAATCACAATTCTATGAACCATCTCCTTCATCTCCCGTAATATCCTTAACTCTGTGTTTGAATGTATTAATTCTTTTCATTGTCTTTTATTGAATAATAAGTATCAATTGGATAATACTTTTCACAAAATAGGACATTAATCTTAATGTCCAAAATCTGTATATATATATACATCCAATACTTTTATTCCATTAACACTCAAAATTCAATATTTACTTCATAATCATAGATAAATATCAATTATTTAACCACTAGAAACTATAGGTATCATAAATAATTGTTTATTTTTATACTAAAGTACGAATTTATACAAATTTTTAGGCTCATAATCGTTTCACTAAACTTTTAATTGGTTACTCGTGATGAAATTATTAATCTTTTGAAAACTTTTCCCAAATAATCGGTTAACGAATGTGTTAAACGATTATCAATAGTTAAAATTTGCCCAAAATTTGTAAAATTGTTGTCCGATAATTGATTAATGAAACTAATAAGCGATTATGTAACAGTAAAAATTGATTTTAACTTTAGTTTTTCATATCAATTCCTTATAAAACCTTATGATACAGTTTCTTAAGCATATGAAATAATTCAACATACACATTAACACAGGTTTTATAAAAAATTACGATCATATAGCATACCAAACATAGGCAATTCGAGCAATTAAGCATATAGGCATAAAATCACATAACTCAACAACTTCATATACTCAATTCTAAATTATGCTTGTTTCAGCCAATCTTATACTACTTCACAAAACTTACAGAAATGATTTAATACCTGCACATATATTAGTCATCGGTTATCTTGTCCTCTAAGCAACTTAACCAATTCATAACATTGCATTTAGTCTTGATCCCATAATAGATTAATATATTCTTTGAGTTTTTTAAAATTATTATCTTAGCAATATAATTAGCTTATCCCATACCGAGTGAAAAACGAATTGAGTATAATAGAGAATAGAAAGCCAACGATTGGAAAAACTGTGTTTTTCTCATGATACAGAGTAATTTACATTTTTGATTAATTTTCTAATTCTAACGATTTTAAGGATACTTATTTGCAAGACTCTAACATTTATCATTTTATCTACCATCATGAGTATTACCCTACTTTCTATTTTTTTTTAACCACATTACTACTCTACAAACTATTTTTCAATTTCTCATGCAAGAACATAAAGAAAAAATAACTATTAATATCTTATTCTTTTTCTCTTTAAATATAAGACTCTTTTTTTAAAAAAAAAACTATTTTGATCTTATTTATAAGATTCTTTATCAATTTCTAATGACAATTAATTTCCATAAACACCTTTGTTTGCCCAATATTTTCTAAAATCTCAATAATACTTATAAGAGTAGTTTTGAAAAAATCATATCAAATATTCACACTTTCAATATTATTAATCAAAATAACCAAAAAAATATTAAACTTCTAAAAAGATAGTAGTAATCAAACCGAAACAATTTTTTTTACTAAAAAAAACAAATAAAATGAAATGTACGGAGTGTAACATTTGCATCAAACCCAATATCCTACATAAATTTTGTACCTACTCACCAAAAAAAACATAAATTTTGTTCCTTGAGATGTTACTGTGTATAAAAAACATTAGCTTTTTGAAAAAGTTTAGCAACACCATGTTGTGTATGCCTGTCTACTTGCTTACTTGAGTTCACCCAACAAGAAAAGATTCTCAATCTCCACCATATATACTTCTCTCCAATCTTTCTCTCTCTCTCTCTCTCTCTCCATCTCTTTCAAGTTATTATGCTGCTCTCTGCAGATAAATAACAAAAGCATCTTAACTTAAAAGCAGACACAAAACAACTACTACTTCAACTATATCTCCAAAGAGATCTATCTATATCCTGTGTCTGTGCTTCTACTTGTTTGCTTTTAAACACTCAACCTTGTTCTTTTCTCATAACAACTTCTCCAACCCTTTCACTCACTTGCTAGCTTTACTCTTTCTCATTGTATCACTAGTACTTCTGAACCTTATTTTTTTGTTTCGCTGTATTGTATTGTAGTCTTTTGTTATCAAATCTGTTTAATTTAAAGTTTATCCTTTTTGTTGAGGGCAAGTAAGTAGAAGAATAGAATAATAGATCAAGAAAGCAACTTTGAGTTTGATTTTGTGGCTATCTTGTTTCAGCATTTATGGGTTTGTTGGGAGGTGCAAAGTTGAGTGGCAGGTGTATTGTTTTTATGTTCTTTAATGTGTTGTTGTTAGTTGGTTCAGTGAGTGGGATTGGTGTTAACTGGGGCACACAGTCCACACACCCTTTGTCACCATCCACAGTGGTGAAAATGCTCAAAAACAATGGGATTCAGAAGGTTAAGCTTTTTGATGCTGATCCTGATATCTTAGATGCTCTCAAGAAGTCTGGGCTCCAAGTCATGGTGGGCATTCCAAATGATATGCTTTACACACTTGCTAATAGTGTTCAAGCAGCTGAAAAATGGGTTTCTAAGAATGTCTCAGCTCATGTATCTTCTGGTGGTGTTGACATCAGGTAATAAACATTTTTTGGTATGATGATAAACTCAAGTACTCAACCATTGGTTTATGCAGGCTCATAGTTTGGATAGGGTTTACATTGCAGCTCCATGGAATTATTTTCATTCTGTCATTGTCATTGTGATTTTTCTGCTATTTATTGATGAAATGGATATGCATAAAGTAAGGTAGCTTTTGGTAGATGTGCTAGAATAGGACTGGAAAGAACATAAGTACTATTAGTTATGCTTTATCTTTGGCATATTTTATAAACAGGAGAGAACAAGAGAGTTGAAAAATTAGACATTTTGATTCCACTAGAAGGATGGAACAGAGAGAATGGAGCTAGACACTCTATTCTGTCCTGGCACCAAACATTTCCTTATAAACTTCCTTTTGAAATATGATTGAAAACATCTTATTAGGGAAATTTATCAACCTGGAACTAAGGTGAAGTCCAGAACTCAAAGTAATACTGGGTTTGATGGTTTTTACTTTTTACTTGTGCAATGGCTATCCTCAGAATTAAAGAAAAAAACCAAAGTTTGTGATTGTCTATTAGCTCTGTGTATTGTTCCTGATATGAAGAGATGCAAACTAGGAAATAGTAGATAAGGGTCATAGTTTGATGACATTCTTTGGTTGTTTGAACACCAAAAAAAGTATACTGATTTACAAATTTACTACTTCACCAATATCCTACAATGAATGATTTCTGGTGCTTCTGCTGATTTTTTTTTTTTTGTTGTTTGTTTGTGTATTATTGGTATCCCTTAGTTTGTGCACTTAACAAATGGAGTATTCACTTAAGACATACATGTTTAGTTTTCATACAAGTCCACAGCTTTACATATGATCCTTTGCTCTTTATTTACCTCAAATTAGCCTGATATTTGCAAAAGAGAAGAAAAGAATGTTGAGATATCAGATTTGAATTTGACATATTGTATACTTTACCTCAAACATCTATTTTTAACTCTATCTCTACTTGTTTTGATGCTGTTAAAATACTTGGTTTCTCTTTACTATCTATGAGTTTCACGGATCTTAATCTTTAATTTCATAATTCCTTTGGTTTTCATTCTTCCGCCAATAGTTATATATACTCATTGGAAGCTACACTCATTGGAAGTGTTTCTAAGAGTTTTGCTTATTGAAATTGTTTCTTAATTGGTATATCTGAAAACAATGTGCACTCTTAGTTGGCAAATCAGTCAGCTAAGAGTTTCACAGAACCATATCTTTAGTTTCATAATTATTTTGGTTTTAATACTTTGCCGAAAGTTATACACACTGGAAGCTACACTCATTGAAAGCGTATCTAAATCTGTATATCTGAAAACAATGTGCACTCTTAGCTGACAAATTAGTCAAACTATATACTCACCAAAAGAAGAATGCTAATTATATTACATTCTGTTTTTTTTTTAGTGCAATTTATTATATTACCCCAACACTAAAAGTTATCCTCCTCTTCTTTCATTCAATGCTTACAGAAAGTTATGTTTAGATTGTATCTATTGAGGTTATCAATGAAATATTTTGTACTCTGATGGCTTTGAGCCGAGTGTCTTTTCCTTTTATTTCCATCACTTCATAACAAAGCACATTTATGATTATTACTTTTAACAAGGTCATTCTTTCCATTATTAATTGTAGGAAAAATTGGTTTTTACCGACTTATGATTTATGCTGCTTGTTATGATAAAATTGATTTATGTTGCTTGTTTTATGTTTTATGCCTTGCTGCTTGCTAAATGTCATTATAGAGTCAGTCTCTACTAAATTGATTATAGCTACACAAGGGTGTGATTCAAATGCGATGCTGAATTCTTGTTAATGTGTACTATGCTGTTGCCAACATTTCATGAAAAGAGGATTTAAAAGTAAAACATGGATCAATGAATTCCATATCAGTTTGAGGTTCAAATGTCTTCGTAATATTATAGGAGGCAGTTTGTAGTTAGAACTCAAAGGGAGTTAGTTAGTGTCAGAAATTGAACAAGTTCACTCACTTTCAGCTCAGGGACTTGCAGCATACTCACTCAACGTTGGCACTTCAATACCGTGACCAACAGGTCAACTTATTTTAGTTAGGTTAGTTATTAGTTAGTTTAAGTTAGCTCTAGTCTGTAGTTAGTTAGTTAGTTATTAGCTTTAACTACAGCTATAAATAGCTTAACTCATCTAACTCTTGTAAGCTGAACAATTCATTTTTCTGTGCAATGAAATTGAGTTTTTTCTTCATCATGGTGTTGCTTTATTTTTCTGCTTTCACTGTTGTTGATGTGCAAGTTCAGCTCACAGATTTTGCCATTGTTGACAGTTTGAAATATTTGCTCTCCAAAGGAGCTGAATCAAGGATAGGAAACAAGTTCCTTACACTCTACAAATGTTTTGGAACTTCCTAAGTTCCTGTCAAAACATGTAACTCATGCATTATGGATATTATGTGGCCTTATGCCCTTATGACATGTTTCCATATTTCTTTTTCTGCTATGGATGACATTTCAATGATTATCAAATCAAAAACTATGGTAGTGTTTTCTGTGCGGCATAACGAAAATGTTATACTTTTTAGTCTTCTGTCCAGTCCAGTGCTATTTACATGATACACCAAACACAAAATATAACTCCTGTTTTTTTTTTTTTTTTTTTTTTTTTTCATATCTTACACATGATTTGCTTGTGATTTTTTGGAAGGTACGTTGCAGTGGGAAATGAACCATTCTTGTCAACATACAACGGCACTTTTGAAGCTACAACACTTCCAGCACTTCAAAATATCCAAGCAGCACTCACAAAATCTGGTTTGAGCAACAGGGTTAAAGTCACCGTCCCTTTGAATGCCGATGTATATCTAAGCTCATCCGACAAGCCTTCGGACGGCGACTTCAGGCCAGACATCCATGATCTCATGCTGCAAATTGTCAAGTTCTTGAATGACAATGGAGCTCCATTCACAGTGAACATATATCCTTTCATAAGCCTCTATGCAGATTCCAATTTTCCTATTGACTATGCTTTTTTCAATGGATATCAGCCTGCTATAAATGACAATGGAAGAGCCTATGATAATGTCTTTGATGCTAACCATGATACTCTAGTATGGGCACTACAGAAGAATGGTTTTGGAAGTTTGCCTATAATTGTGGGAGAAATTGGTTGGCCTACAGATGGAGACAGAAATGCAAACTTTCAATATGCACAAAGGTTTAACCAAGGTTTTATAGCACGTTATGCCGCTGGAAAAGGGACCCCTATGAGGCCAGGTCCTATAGATGCCTACTTGTTTAGCCTCATAGATGAAGATGATAAGAGTATTCAGCCAGGTAATCCAACTATAGAACCATACATTAATGATCAAAGATTAAAAGCTAGTTAGCGGTCACATGACTCATTAAAAAAAAGTCACATACATTTATATCTTAATCTTGATCAATCAAATAAGGTCCAGTTTCAGAATAAAATTAGGATCTGTTTATGTTTGGAATCTTAGTTGGAAAGTGAATTTAAGTTAATATATTTCGTTTGAATTGTATTAAAATGAAGTAAAGTTGAAAGAGGAAAAATAATCTATAAAAAAAAAAAAGCAATAGCTCAAAACTGGAACTTGTAGTTTTGACTTTTTTTTCAAAAATAAAATCTCTTTTTATAATTTAATATTGATACCAAACATCTTATTAATTCACAAAATAGATTATTTTTATAAAAATAAGATAAAATATCGATCTTTAAGCTTTACCCAACATGCACTTAAAAGTTGAATGATTTTATATTTTAATCTTAACTGTTAGTATATGTTTAATTGTGTATTATCCCACAATTTAATGTTTTATGGGTCCATCATTTACATTGCAGGTAACTTTGAACGTCATTGGGGGATATTTTACTTTGATGGACAACCCAAATACCAGCTTAACCTTGGGTCTAATAGAGGTATAGTAGGAGCCAGTGGGGTGGAGCATTTGGCTAAGAAATGGTGTGTTTTGAAACCCAATGCAAACTTAAATAGTGATCAAGTGGCACCAAGTGTGTCCTATGCTTGTCAAAATGCTGATTGTACTAGCCTTGGGTATGGGACTTCTTGTGGCAATTTAGATGTGAAACAGAACATATCTTATGCATTTAATAGCTACTACCAGATCAATGACCAGATGGATAGTGCTTGCAAATTCCCTGGACTTTCTATGATCACTGACAAAGATCCTTCAGTTGGAAATTGCAGGTTCAAAATCATGATCCAGACAGATTCTGTAGGGAGAATTGGGCCTCTAGGAACACTAGTGCTCTTCTTTATGTTCTTGTTTTTCACTATTCTGTAATGCTTCATTTTTAAATTGCTATCATTTTTAATTTAATTTTTTTGATGTAAAAACTGTGTATTTCAGATTCAACATGTTGGATGTAGGAGAAAAACGCTTAGAAGAAAAACATTTTTTTTTAAGGTATATCTATCATGTAGGTAACTTTTTGATTATGCATTAGTGGATTGTGAGTATTGGTGCGATGGAATGAAGTGTGCATATGGATTTAATGAAAACTTGTGGATAGATTTTTGGCTTAAATATTCTTTTGTTTTATTTATTTTTTTATTTTTAGGTTTTAATTTGGTTCTTTATTTTTTTTAAAAAAATTAATTTAGTCTTTTTATGTTTTTAACATTTATAATTTTACTCTTTAACCTAGACTATATTAGAAAACAAATTCTTCAATTTACCCAAAAAAGGAAAAAAAAAAGGAATTTTCTTGCACTTTTTGTTTTTGCCAAAATTGTTTAGGGAGCATCGATTTAGGAACCCATTTTTACCTCTAATCTCATTTTTTTTTTATTAAAACCCATCAATTTTTTTTTGATTGCACCCGTTGAAAAATGTATTATTTTGACTGAATTTCTATTGAAAAAAATATATTTTTTTAGTAGAATTTTTTTCTATGACGTTCAGTCAATTTTTTTTATATCCCCGAGTTGATAAAATGAAAAAATGGGGTTTGGGATAAAAAAAAGTTGGAAATTGCTTTTTGGCCCCCCTTTTCGACTTTTTGACCCCATTTCATATTTACGTGGACCAAAATACTCTTAAGGCTATCAACATTTCCGGTTTTATGAAATCGAAAAAGTCTTTTCGGTATAGCTGAACCGGAAGAAATTTAAAGAACCTTCTGGTACTGCAGAACCGGAATACTCCCGGTAATGAAGAACCGGAATAACTTCTTCGTTTACTTCTTCATTTCCGGTAATGAAGAACCAGATGTTAATATTAGCGGGCGAGTTTTCATTCCTCAAACAAATGAATTCCCTTGATGAGTTTTCATTGCTTGAATTCAAACGGTGAAAACATAGAAAACAACACTAGATTGATATTACAAACTTCAACAACAAAAAAGCCTTCAACTTTTTATGCTACTAGCAAAATTGCAGAAAAAATGTTAAGTTCGCAAAAATCATGGCAGAGAACGAAACGAAGAAGACAGAATAAGAAGCGAAGAGAGAAGCAAGTAACAAAATTATTCTGGTTCTTCATTACCGAAAGGATTCTGGTTCTGCAGTATCGGAAGGTTCTTTAAATTTCTTCCGGTTCAACTGTACCGAAAAGACTTTTCCGGTTTCATAAAACCGGAAATGTTAACACCATCAAGTGTATTTTGGTCCACGGAAATATGAAATGGGAGCAAAAAGTTGAAAAGGGGGCCAAAAAGCAATTTCCAAAAAAGTTTCTTAAACTAATAATTCGGTTTGGGCTTGAGTTTTGAACGGAAAGGCACTGCTGGCCCAATCATCGTTTGGGTAAAGCCCTAACTGGAACGGGCTTTTTATGCGTGTAGGCCTCTTCTAGTCAGCGCTAGGGTTTACGCAATCGGGTCGGATATCTCCGGAATCTTCCGATCCATCACCATCGGTTTCGTGCACGTTCTTTCTCCCCCAGGCCCTACCCTCTTTCACTATTCCCTTCTCCCTTTTTATAATCTCTTCTCTCCGTGTTGTGTTTCTCTTCTTCTGCAACTCCACCAAAACACACTCACCTAAAACCTAATCATCCGTACTCTCACAATAAAAGCTCACGCCACCAATCACAATCATTAGTTTGTTATTATTCATTTAATCAATTTTATTATTATTATTATTCGGTGATAGTTTTCGTAGATGGATATGGAGGATCAAGCGGCCGTTCGCGATAACAACGAAAGCGAACGCGAACAGCAACAACGCGATGATGATGATGATGAAGAAGAAGAAGAAGAAGACGATTCTAAGAAAGAAGAAGAGGAATTGGTTGCTAAGGTTAATAAGCTCATGGATATGATCACTGCTTCCCCTGATAACCCTAAACCCACCGTTCTCCACTCTCTTGCTACCATCCTCGAAACTCAAGAATCTCGGTATCTTTTCATCTTTTCACTTATTATTATTATTATTCATTCTTATTTATTTAATTTATTTTTCCTCTTAGTGAGGTGGTGCTGTGTAGTGTTCATCCTCTGTATTCTTTTGTCTTATTGTTACTATTATTGTTGTTTTGGTCTTAGTGAGGTAGTGAGGTGCTGTGTAGTGTTCTTTGCTCTGTAATTTTTTTATTTGCGATTTCAAGGGTGAGGCTATTCAAACTCCGCACCAAGAAGTGATAATTGCGTAAATTAAAACTTAAATTTTTGATCGGTTAATAGGGAGTGTAGACTGTAGATAGGAAATTTCGAGCGCAGATAAAAATTGACTAATTTCAGTTGTCACACTGATAAAAACCGACGTATTTCCTCCCAATTTTTTATTTAATTATAAGGTTTAGTTAATGATTTGATGATATTTGCAATGTAGATACATGGCAGAGAATGGTCATTATTCCTCGAGTAATGGACGTGCTGGTCATAGCATTGGCCGCCTTGGGAGTATTATCAGGGTATTTTTTTTTTTTTTTATTATTATGGATTTTCTGTCTATGATTATTTATTGTGTTTGTAGAGAGCTTTCAGATTAGATCATGAGATAGTAATTTGGGTGTTCTGTTCGCTACAGGAAAACGATGAGTTCTTCGAGTTGATATCTTCTAAGTTTCTATTGGAAACAGGATACTCAACTTCTGTTCAAGTTGCTTCTGCCAGGCTTCTCTTATCCTGTTCCCTGACTTGGATTGTAAGTTATCTTTTACTGGTTTACTTTTTTTGTGTAAATTTTTCTCCATGCATTTGTTGTCCTTTCGATCTGATCAAGTGTAAATGTTCAGTATCCTCATGTTTTTGAAGAACCTGTGATACAAAACATCAAAGAGTGGGTGATGGATGATAATGCTAGATCCTCTGCCGAAGACCAAAGTCTGAAGCATAATGCAAAGAAAAAGGAGGCTTCGGATTCTGAAATGTTGAAAACCTATGCTACTGGACTGTTTGCTGTGTGTTTGATTGGGTATCCTTCTCAATTGATAGGCTATTTTATTTTAATTCTTGTTCTGAAGTTAGGCTTAAATTTGTGAATAAATTCAAGATTCTAGTTGATACTGGTTTTTAGTTGTCTTGCCTATCCCTATTTTTTTAGTTCTCATTTTCTTTGTTTTCTTATGATATTTGGAATGTTCTCAGGGGAGGTAAAGTAGTGGAAGATGCTTTGTCATCTGGTTTGTCAGCTAAGCTTATGCGTTATCTTCGTTTACGTGTTCTGGGAGAGACAAGTAGCAGCCATAAAGATATTGGTCATTTAACTGAGAGTAGGCACGCATCTGCGAATAGTTCACTGAGAGGTAGAGAAGATGGCCGTGGTAGATTTCGCCAGCTCTCAGAGTCAAGTCGTGTAGATGATACAAGGATGATTGATGAGAGATCTGTAGAAGACCAAGTTTTTGAAAGGGGTCCAGATAGAAACATTGGTGAACAAAATTGCCAAGACAATTCTTGGAAAGATGGTGAACCACCTGATGGGCTGCGCGAAGATGCTGATATTTGCGATGTAGATGCTGATGAGGAGGATAGATGGCACTATAGAGATACACGTGAAGGAAGGATGAAATATGGTGAGCATGATGACAATGTTCGAGATGACTCTGCAAGGCGGCGTGCAAAATGGCCAAGATCCCGAGGGAAAGCAAGGGTCAATGAAAGTGCTGTAGAAAGTGAACCCATTTTGTCATCTCCTGGTTCTGGTAGTCGATTAGGACCGGCACGTAGTGTTCGAGATAGGAGCATATCGAGGAATGCTGATGTTAGGAGGGTTCACGATTCTAAGAAGAATCATGCGAGGACCACCACCGGGGCTTCACTTTTGGAAAGAGAGGATAATGATGAGTGCTTCCAAGGATGCCGAATTGGAAGTAAAGATATTTCAGATCTTGTTCGGAAAGCAGTCCAAGCTGCTGAAGCTGAAGCGAGATCAGCCAATGCACCTGAAGAAGCTGCTAAAGCAGCTGGTGATGCTGCTGCCGACCTTGTTAAAACTGCAGCTTCAGAGGTATGCTGCTGTCATGTTTTACCCCAGAAGAAATGAATATACTATGTGTGTGCACACATATTATTTGGAACTTCTTAATTTAAATTTAAATCATAAAATAGTTTATTTCTCATGTATTTTTTTTTCAGGAGTTCAAATCAACCAATGATGAAGAAAAAGCTGTTAAAGCTGCTTCAAGAGCCGCGGCAACTGTTATTGATGCAGCAGTTGATGTTTCAAGGTATGTTAGAATATATTTTATGAGCTTTATTTCAGCTCTTATATGAATTGTCCAAGGTAATAATTTTTGTGTGGGATGGTTGTAGGAGCTCCAGCTGCATCAATACCGAGACAGAGAACATGAGTTGCAGAGAAACAGACTCTGGTGAGGATCTTGAAGAATATGTCATCCCAGATACTCAATCACTTGCAAAGTTAAGGGAAAAATATTGCATTCGGTGTCTAGAATTACTTGGAGAATATGTAGAAGCTCTGGGCCCTGTGTTGCACGAGAAGGGGGTAGATGTGTGTCTTGCACTTCTGCAGCAAAATTCTAAACATCAGGAAGCATCCAAGGTTGCTTTACTGTTGCCTGATGTCATGAAGCTGATATGTGCTTTGGCAGCTCATAGGAAATTTGCTGCACTATTTGTGGACCGTGGGGGAGTTCAAAAGCTGCTTGCTGTCCCTAGAATGACTCAAACTTTCTTTGGGCTTTCTTCTTTTCTATTTACTATTTGTTCTCCTCAGGTACCCATAGTAAATTGTCATAGGTTTGAACTTAGATGTCTTCATACATCAAACCTCATCTTCCTTGTTATTATTCCGTATAGTTTATACAATATTTTTACATTTTTCTGACTTTAATCAGCTTCAGCAGATAACGGAGCGGGTTTGTGCCCTTCCATCAGATGTTGTTTATCATGTGGTTGAGTTAGGTCTGCAACTCCTCGAGTGCAACCAAGACCAAGCCCGGAAGAATGCAGCAGTCTTTTTTGCTTCATCATTTTTCTTCAGAGCAATTCTTGATGCTTTTGATTCACAAGATGGATTACAGAAATTACTAGGCCTTCTAAGTGAAGCTGCTTCTGTACGATCTGGAGTAAATTCTGGAGCCTTGGGCTTATCTAACACAGGATCACTTCGAAATGATCGGTCGTCTGCAGAAGTACTGACATCGTCTGAGAAGCAGGTTGCCTACCACACTTGTATTGCTTTGCGGCAATATTTCAGAGCACACCTCATCTTAGTAGTTGATTCCATTCGTCCAAACAAAAACAATCGTGGCGCTGCGAGGAATATTCCTAGTGTAAGGGCTGTGTACAAGCCGCTTGACATTAGTAATGAGGCTATTGATGCAGTATTCCTTCAATTACAAAAAGATCGCAAGCTTGGTCCTGCATTTGTGAGAACGCGTTGGCCACCTGTTGAGAAGTTCTTGGCATATAATGGACATATTACTATGTTGGAATTGTGTCAGGTATGACATATTTAGCTTGTCTATTCCCTTTATCTTGGAATTTATTTGTTCATTTATTGTTCTTTTGATTTTTTGTAGGCCCCACCTGTTGACCGTTACCTGCATGATTTGCTTCAGTTTGCACTTGGTGTTTTGCACATTGTTACATTGGTACCTAGTAGTCGTGAAAAGATTGTAAATACTACATTAAGCAATAATCGTGTTGGTATAGCAGTAATACTGGATGCAGCAAATGTTGTTGGTAGTCATGTGGACCCTGAGGTAAGTGTCTTGTGGTGCAATTTAAGTAGTGCATACTTCCCTAATTTATGCAGGTAACAAGTGTAAGTCTTTTAGACTTTGACATGGCGATTGTGCCAATATATGTCTCTAAATTTTGTATGCATACACTTCTGCATTTCAGATAATTCATCCAGCTCTAAATGTTCTAGTCAACCTTGTTTGTCCTCCCCCTTCAATCAGTAATAAACCACCTGCAGTTACACAAGGTCAGCAGCTTGCTTCTGCCCAAATCACGAATGGTACTCCCTCGGAGACTAGAGATAGAACCGCCCAAACCAACCAGGTTATTGAACCAAGGGAGAGGAACGGGGAAATGTTAATAGCACTTGGTACACAAAATGTTAATAGCACTCCGCAAACTCCTGGTCCCACCACAACTTCAGGATTGGTTGGTGACCGTAGGATATCTCTGGGTGCAGCAGGTTGTGCTGGCCTTGCTGCACAACTGGAACGAGTATATCGCCTAGCAAGAGAAGCTGTCCGGTCTAATAATGGTATAAAGGTTCTTCTGCATGTCCTCCAACCGCGTGTATATTCACCTCCTTCTGCTTTGGACTGTCTTCGTGCTCTAGCATGTCGAGTCTTGCTTGGGTTAGCAAGGGATGATACTATTGCACACATATTAACAAAGCTTCAGGTGAACAACAATAACTTCCATTGAACACTGATTGCTTCCTGATTAATTAGATTAAACTGTTCATTGTAAAGCACGGAAATTAGGATTTTCTCCAACTTTTTACATGTAAAGTAGTTTGAATTTTATTCTGTTGTTGCCATTTGAAAAGAATATTTTCCTTGTAAAAAATTGTTGAGTTCAAATATCAAACATGGTAATTTGGATAACTCTTCTCCATCTTGTTACTTTTAAACAAGTTTGAATTTGATTCTGATGTTGGCAATTGTAAACAATATTTTCCTTGTCAAATATTTTTTTTTAGTTCAATATCCTGATTTTGTGACGGTGTTCTAGGTTGGCAAAAAGCTATCAGAATTAATTCGTGATTCCGGTAGCCAAACACCTGGAGCAGAGCAGGGTAGGTGGCAAGCAGAACTTTCACAGGCTGCAATTGAGCTGATTGGGGTGAGAGTCCCCCTTCTCTTTACCGAAGCTGAAGCTTGTCATTCAGTGTATCGAGTTATTTTGAGTACACTTTTTCCAAATCTATGCTGTGTTTGGATTTTTTTTTTTTTTTTTTTTTTGCATGTGCAATATTCGCTTGTCTTAGTTTTTCATATCTGACCCTCCTTTTATGATGCAATTGCCTAGAATATTTATTTTGTTTTTCATTTTGGTTCTTTGCTTATGTCACGAAAAGTGTAGTGGTAAACTCAAAAAAAACATCAGTTTCTTATTCATGGCCCTACCAGATCTTTGAATCATGCTTCTAAATGTGGTGAAAATTTGCTATAAAGTTATTTATAGTGTCCAAGCATTAACTACACATGTTAATAAAAAAAAATCTTATAAAATTCACTACCAATGCTATAAAAAAAACAATTAGGTGTCAATTTATGTCTATCAATGTTTAATAATCTTGCTAAAAACTAAGATATGCTGATATAATTATCTGCATTATGTGAAGGCTGATTGATATTTTTGTTGAAATTTTATTTTTAGATTGTCACTAATTCGGGGCGTGCAAGTACATTAGCTGCTACTGATGCAGCTACTCCCACCTTAAGGCGCATAGAGAGAGCAGCAATAGCTGCTGCCACTCCTATTACATATCACGGAAGGTATTCAGTTTTTTTTTAATGTATTTTTTTTACCAGTCACCATTAACAGTGCAAGTGGAGTTCCCCTAACCCTCACCTGGGTATTTTCTTTGTTTCCTTTTTCCCTTATTTTCAGGGAGCTGCTACTCCTAGTTCATGAACATCTTCAGGCATCTGGATTGTCACAAACTGCTTCTATGTTACTGAAAGAGGCTCAGTTGACTCCTTTGCCGTCATTGATTGCTCCATCTTCTCTTGTGCAACAGCCTAACACACAGGAAGCCTTTTCAATACAAATTCAGTGGCCTTCTGGTCGTACTCCTTCTGGATTTCTCACCAATAAATTAAAGGTTAATGCAAGAGATGACGATGCTAGCTTGAAAGTTGATTCTGTCTCTGCAAAGAAAAAATCACTGACTTTTTCAGCATCTTTTGGTTCTCATTCAAGACATCAACATGTTGATTCTCAGCAGTCATCAAGCAGAAATTGGTTTGCTACAGGAAAGGAGTCTTCAGAAACTTGTATAGTGGAGGCTCCATCTGAATCTTTGGTGAAACATACCATTGATGCTGGATCTTCTAGGACTCCAATGATGTTGCCAATGAAGCGCAAGTTATCTGATGTGAAGGATATAGGAATCCTTTCATCATCTGGAAAGCGACTGAATGTTGGGGATCAAGGGCTTCGTTCCCCTATATGTTCAAGTGCAATTCGTAAAAGCAGCCTGCACACTGATGCTGTTGGTTTTTTTACACCAAGTTCTAGTCTAAGAAGTCATCAAAGCCGTTGTACAGTTGATTGTGTGGATGATAATCAATACAGTGTCTCAAATACAGGACAGATGACTCCATCTTCCCAAATAATTAATGACCTTCAGCCCAACAACCCGGAGCGTATAACATTAGATTCTTTAGTGGTTCAGTATCTAAAGCATCAGCATCGTCAATGCCCAGCCCCTATTACGACTCTTCCTCCACTCTCTCTTCTTCACCCACATGTTTGTCCTGAACCAAAGCGAAGCCTTGATGCCCCTTCTAATGTGACAGCTCGTCTTGGTACCCGTGAATATAAATTTATGTATGGTGGAGTGCATGGGAATCGCAGGGATCGCCAATTTGTTTATAGCCGGTTTAGGCCGTGGCGCACTTGTCGGGACGATGCTGGTGCCTTGTTAACATGCATTACCTTTGTTGGGGATTCTTGTCATATTGCAGTTGGGAGCCACAATGGAGAGCTCAAATTTTTCGACTCCAACAACAGCAATGTGGTGGAGAGCTTCACTGGCCACCAGAACCCTTTGACCCTTGTTCAGTCTTTTGTTTCTGGTGAGACCCAGTTATTGCTTTCTTCAAGCTCTCAAGATGTTAAGTTGTGGGATGCAACATCAATTCTAAGTGGTCCTACCAATTCATTTGAAGGGTGCAAGGCTGCTAGGTTTTGCAATTCTGGGAATATTTTTGCCGCCTTGTCATCAGAATCTGTGCGACGGGAAATCCTCTTGTATGATATCCAAACGTGTCAGTTAGAGTCGAAGTTATCAGATACATTTGAAGCTTCTACAGGGAGGAGTCATGTTTATTCTTTAATTCACTTCAGCCCTTCTGACTCAATGCTGCTTTGGAATGGTGTCTTATGGGACCGGCGAGATCCTAAGCCTGTTCATCGCTTTGAACAGTTAACAGACTACGGGGGTGGAGGTTTTCATCCTGCTGGCAATGAGGTATGCAGAATCTTGCATCTGTTTAAACAATAAAAAATTTATGTTGCTTAAAGATTGTCTTAAATTTTCTGCGCAAGTAAAAATTGAGCCTAGTATTCTATAAAAAATATGTTTACTTCTTGAGTCTATGGAAGTGAATGAAGAGATGTTCAAAGTGTTAAAAGTTGACTTCAATTTTAGGGGAATTTTTTTATTTTATTTGTTTTGTATAGTTACTGAGTTGAAGATTTGTGTAGGATGATTTTTTTTTTCATTCTATTTATGCCAAAATTCTAGGATTGTTCAGTTTGACAACTCGGCACCATCAGTGAGCATATAATATAAAAACATATATTATGAAATTTGCCTATATTTTCTGTCTGAGAGATGATATATTTGACCTTTTCTTTTTGTTTGTAATTTGTTTTATCCAGGTTATTATAAACTCTGAAGTCTGGGATCTGCGTAAGTTCAGACTGCAACGTAGTGTACCTTCATTGGATCAAACTTCAATAACATTCAATGCTAGTGGTGATGTAATGTATGCAATCCTAAGGAGGAATCTTGAGGATGTAATGTCAGCTGTTCACAACACACGTCGTAGCAAGCATCCTCTTTATGCAGCTTTCCGCACATTGGATGCAATCAATTATTCTGACATTGCTACTATCCCTGTGGATCGCTGTGTTCTTGATTTTGCAAGTGAGCCAACAGATTCGTTTGTTGGGTTGGTTACTATGGATGATCAAGATGAGATGTATGCATCAGCCAGAATCTATGAAATTGGTCGCCGGAGGCCTACTGATGATGATTCTGATCCCGATGATGCCGAAAGTGAGGAGGAAGATGAGGATGACGACGATGATGATATTGATGTAGATCCTCTCCTAGGCCCTGGTTTTGATGGGGATAGTGAGAGTGATGCTGATGACATGAGTAATGAAGAAGACGAAGATGATAGTGTAAGTGATATCGATGACGAAGATGGAGATTTCATTTTGGATGATGTAGACTTTGATGGAGGAAATGGCATGCTGGAGATTGTGGCAGAAGGTGATGAAGATGAAGATGATAGTGAAACTTACCAAACTTTAAGTAGTGACGAAGAGGATTATGTGAGAAACCGTAATCGCTTTGGTTATTAACTGTTAATCGAACAAGTTGTAATTATAATTTCTTTCTTCATCGTATTCATTTTTGAGCTGAAGGCATGTTTTTTCGGCTCAAAATTTTGCTGCTATCTTTCAGATTATGCCCCCTGCGATCTGATTATTATGTTGATAGAAGCTAGAAAGGTCAACTAGAGCAATTGTTTATTGTTTTGAAACCACAGTTTTCTCGGGAACTACAATATGGCTTATGCAACTGTTCTACCATGATGTTCGGAGTAATAATTTACTATCGAGAAAGAATGGGCATTCCTTTTGTTGAAAATTCCCCATATGGTTCTAAGAATCGTTTGTCCTAAAAAGAATGTTGCAGTATCTTTTCTTCAGATGTACGTTTTGGAAGCCGATCTGGATTTAATAGTGGGACGATAAGTATTCTTGAAAATCGAAAGAGTACAGTGTATTGATAAGCATGGCAAATTTCATATTAACTCATCTTGATTCAAGTCACGATCCTGCAAAAGTTATGGTTGTGAATTCACAGCTACGTAAAAGTAAGAGTAACACTGGAAAATGAACATACATTTCATATGAAACAGTCAAACAACGCAGCAGTAAAATCAGTAACCGTAGTGATTTTGGTAATGGGAGGAAGAGTGGTAGTGGTGGTTGAGAGACATAGACAGTGATATGATACAAGTATAAGTAAATCATTTCAATTCAAATTTTGTTTTGAAAATATCATTTTCAAACCAAAAACCAAAAATTAGCAACTTATATAAACAAGCCTTAATATTACTCCTCCGTTCTAAATTATTTGTCGTTTTAGTATTTTTAACTTGTTCCAAATTATTTGTCGTTTTGTGAATTCGGTGGTGCGTTTATTAAATTTTTTCTACATCAATCTTGCTTTTAAACATTTTGAAATATGTGAAATGTGTGATAATTGATATAGTGTGAAGATAATATAGTAAAGTTACTTTTATGGACTGGTTTCATTGACAAATAAGAACCGGTATTATGAACCAACAAGCATCAATCTGGTATACTGGTAGTCTGGTGTCAATAGCCTTCAATGAGAATGGTTGTAGTCCGGTGTCAATAGCCTTCAACGAGAATGGTTGTGATGGTTTGACATTATTGCTGGTCGTAATGACATTCATGGAGCCATTACACCCGCCACTTTAATGCCTATCATGGTTCATTAGATTGTATCATACTCCTCTCTATAAATAACAGGTAATAGCTAAGGTATGGAGGCTCTGAACTCTCATCTTCCACACAGCACACATGTCACTCCCAAATTCCATGACACAACTGACAGAGCTTTTTAACCGAGAGCCCGTGACTATTGTCAGACATCAAGAAGCCGGCTTGCCGATACATGTGGGATAACACCCCACAACAGTTACCTTATTCTTCTCTTGAAAATTGAAGTTTTCATATTTTTTGAACTCTTGTACTCGATCTGATTAATCAAATTCCTCAAGTTATGTTTGGATTGGTTGTTTGTGATAAATTGGAGTGGGATAGAATAGAGTTTAGGTTAATTCATTGTTTGGATTGATTTAAATACAATGGAATGGAATGAGACATTATGGAAGAAGCTCTATCATTCCATCAAAAACCTTATTTTATCATTCCTCCAATATTTGAAGGTAAACATATGCTATCTTTGCCAAAGCAATCAGGAAAGTATAAATCTTTTTTTTTTTATTTTTTTTACGTGTGACTGGAGTGGTAATCTTGTATAGCGTCAATGCGACTGGATATGTATTGACAATCGAACGATTTTGTTCTGCACTTGTTAACTTTACCCATTATTACAGGTAAAGGGTTCTAGCTGCAAAATTTTACCAAGTTTTCTAACAACTCCGTTTTCTAACTAATTAGAAATTGTTCTTCTCTTACAAACCAAAGGCCCTTCTCTTCCTCTCTTCCTCTCTTACAAAGTAATCGATTACCTTTCTCACATGAAGTTGTTAATCGATTACTTTGTTTTAAGTAATCGATTACTTTATTAAAAATTAATTTCACTCTTTTCACATAAAGAATATAATCGATTACCTCTATAAAGTAATCGATTATTTTTAAGTTTTATTGAAATTTGTGATAGGATCAATCTTAAATGTTTCTAGATTTGTTTTTTTTACATAATTGATTCTGATTTACTTTCAAAATTCGAATTTAAACATTATTTTGAAATATTTCCTTATTTGTTTTAAGAATCAAATTTTTGATTTATTTTTTTAAATCTCTTTGATATGGTTTTGATTTTAAAACTTATTTTAATTTATTTCTGAAATTCTTTTTGATTTGTTTTTTTATTTTCAAAACAACTGTATTTATTTGTTTTTTTAAGCATTTGACTAATCCCAGAATTCTATTATTCTCTTCTGAAAAAATTCACGATCTTCTTCTATTCTCCTTGAACCAGTTCTTCATCGTTTATACTATTTTCTAAAGAGAAAACCCTTTGGCCATTACGCTTGTGAATTAAATCTTCATTATCATAGAGCTTACTTGTTGTATTCGTGTTATTAAGAACACAAGAAATTTTATCACTCTCATATTCAAACCATAGTTGTAGGGAGTGAATCTCTATAGGAACGTGTGACATGTTCTTAGGGTGAGGAATCCTTGTGTGACTTTTGAGGTCAATAGCGAACGAAGGTTCCTAGTAGTGTGCGAGACGCTCTTGGTTGTAATTGGGTGCGGCTCAATTCAAATGATATAAAAAGCTCAAGCGGGTTGCTTGGGGACTGGACGTAGGTCTTTCGCTGGAAAGACTGAACCAATATAAAATTGGTTTGCGTGTTCCTCTTCCCTTATCTCTTTATTTTCCCCATTATTTTTGATTAAATCGTTTCCGCGCTACTCTATTTTATTTTAATATCTATCGCTTCGCCTTCACGCTCAAAAGTTTAATCTCTCCATAAAACAATTTTTTTAACGTTCGAGTAATTTCCAATAAATTTAATAAAACTCGATTCACCCCCCCCTCCTCCGGCGTGTCTCGAGGTTTGAGGCTGATTCTAACAATCGTGTGGTGTGAAAAAAAAAACATCCTTGGTTTATTGATATATATAAAAAAGAAGGGAAATGTGAAGTGCAGCATATATGAGGGGCCATTTCTTTGCTGGATTTAGGACAACATCGCGTTACGAAGCATTGCATGCTTAACTTGGCAAATTTATTGGTATAGGAATGACTTAGTTGAGTTGATTCAACACTTCCAGCGTGCAATTAACTCGATGAGGAATAGTGAGATTGAGGCTGATTTCAACTCTTTGAATGGTGTTCCGGTATTACAGAATCATCTACTATTACTTGAGATGCACGTCGCAGAGGTTTATACAAGGGAAATCTTTCAATTCTTCCGTTTTTACTTGATTGATGCTATGTGCTTGAGGGTAACTGGCTTCTCAGAAAGAGCATTTTTTCGATTATACGATGTTTTCAAGTATGAAAAAGAGTTAGAGACTTGGCGAGTGTGCTAAGTCCTAGTGGTGAGGCTGGTGGTGAGGTGGGGTTAAGCTGCAGTTGTTTGAGAATGGAATCATTTGGCTTTCCATGCTCACATATTGTTGTTGTTCTTTTCGATCTAAATATCATGGAATTGCCAAGTTTTTTTGATTAAAGACAGGTGGGAAAAAACTGCCAAAGTTGATTTTCAAGTGCCAAGCACTGCGGGCCTTTGGTCGGCTGAGTCCCTGCGCTATTGTCGGTATGGATCCTTGATGGATTGGTGTCGACGGTTGTGCAAAGTTGCTTCCATGAACGCTGAAGATTATCGACAAATGAGGGCAAAACTTAGTCATTATGCATTCTTGCTGGAGGCTAAGCAAGGTGAAAAAGACAGTGGTGCAGAACCACCGCAACCATCATCTACAGAAGAGAGTAAGAGACAGCACCCTCGGAGCTGCTTGACCCGACAACACAACCAACACAACAAACACGATTTTCTGGAGGTGTAGGGATCCAGTGATTGTTAGGTCCAAAGGGTGTAGTCCAAGTCAAACAGCTGAAGTAGGTGGAGGTGATAGATTTGATGTTGGTTGAATTGATGGCAGCTGCTGCTTTATCCTTGGCATGAGGTCTCCGCTCAGCCCTCTCCCTCCTGTAGGATGTAGTCGGTGGCCGTCTACGCTCCTATTCTACTTGCTCTTCTGCCCGTCTACGCGGCTCTTCTTCTAATCGAATTGTCTTCGCAGTACGCTTTAACCTAGCCATGGCATATTGATGCATAAAAACTTATCATAATATCAAGTATCATACTGATTCACTGACCCTAATATCAAGTTGTATGCATATTGAAATAAGTCATTGCACCAAGGAATATCAAAGTAGTCCCTACAAGATTTCTTGATACCAGGCAGCACAAAGCTCTTTCAGTTATTCCACACTATAAAACAAATCCCAGTGCCTCAACCCAGTATCTTCCAAACATCAAGACCCTTAATGTTAAATCATCTTAAATCATCTCAAAACCCAAAACCCAAGACCCTTTGATGGAAACCAAGACCAAACCCAAACAAAACCCCATCAAAAGTCCAACCTATTCCAAATTTCAGCAACACTAGATAACATGCATTGTGAATGACACTGTAAAAAGAGAGGAAATAAAAAACAAAACCAAAAGTAAAATATTACCAGTCGAAGAGGGAAGTTGGGAATGTGCGGCTGTGACGGTGGCGACGTCGGCGACAGTTGGAGTGACTATAAGGTTGAAGGAAGTTGGGAGATGGAGAGTTGGGGCGAGGTTTGGGAAATTTGAAAGTGAAGTTCAGAACAGGGGGAGGGTTTCATTCGGGGTACTTTGGAAAATTAGTCATTTTTGGGGTTTGGGAAATTAATGGGCTTGAAGTCAATGAGCCCCAACCAGCCCGTTAGCAAACCGACAACGTTTAGTTGGCATAACGACGTTTAGTTGGAAATGGATGTACATAAACCCTTTGACCAGTCCCACCTTTATCCAATAAAAATTTCCAGCCATTGATCAACGGATACCCAAAATCAATGGTGAATATTACTAGTGCATAACAGCACCTGGTGTAGAGAAAAATTTCGGTTGACAATCGGCCGAAAAGTTATACAAACCGGAAAAAATGGATCATGTATGCATTCAGGACTATGCAGATTAGGAGGAGTATAATGGACAGTGTTTAAGGCTTGTAAGATATAGAAAATGTTTTCAGCAAAAGGAGAAAAGACTAGAGGATTTTTTTTTTGTTATATTGAAAAAAGAAATTGCTAATAGAGTTATGTATATGTTACAAAAAGTGCCAAATGGAGAAATTCTGAAATAGTTAATAGAATGAGAGCTGAACTTTAGTTTTTTTTTTGCTTGAACCCTTCATGAAGGTGGCTAGTCACTTAATTGATTTTTGGACAATTTTAATAATTTGAACCCTTTTTAGAAGATGGTAATTTTAATGGTTTGTATATTAAACTTTGCTAATGATAATGAAGTTTTTTCTTCTAAAAAGATATTCGAAGATAAATATGGAACAAGTAATTCCTTTTTTTTTTTTAAATTTATTAAATTGCAATGCTATCCTCTTGAGCCTACGTGTTAAAATTTCATAAATTCTTCGTTTTACTCTTCTTTACTCACCCATTAAACCTGACATCACCATCGTAGAAACACAACCACCCCCTTGTCTTAGAACTTCGCTTCCACCATTGTAAAGATGCACTACTCACAAAGTTTTATTACATTCTTCATTTGTCAATGCCATGCCTGGTTTGGTTAAAATGCACGACTTCTAAGTGCTATCAAGGGTCAAGAGTCAACCCATATAATATTAGGCAAACAAAACAACCTCATGGCAAATTTTTACGTGTTAGAATAGGAATCGAGAAGGTTGGAAGTAAATGGACACCTTCACAAAGTAGGGAAATTATCTATAAGGATAACATAGGAATCACTTATAAAACTATGAATCTTACCGTTCCATTTATTTTTAAAAAAATAGTAAAATAAAATAAAATAAAAACTTCGTTGTTTTCATCGTGAAATATTCAAACAATAAACTTTGATGATTTTAATAATAATTACCTGAGGTCTCGCTTAAGCAAGGTCTTAAGTTCGATTCCTTGTGGATGCAGAAAATTCATGTTGGGAGACTCATCTGTCATAGCTAGGCACACGACACGGGTCGGATCCGGATGTACCTGAGTAATACTTGAGGAACCGTATGGACAACCAAAATAAATAAGGCTTAATTATGTCACAAGTCTCTGAAGTTTGAGGTACTTTTGTCAGATACCCTTGTACTTTCTTTTTCAATGTTTGACTCCCGAAATTATTTCTTGGTTTGTCATATATCCTTACTACCGATTTTGGCCAATTTTGATGACATGTAACATCAGAATCCTAGTCAGACGCGGAAGGTTGATTATGTGGTGCCGCATGATATCACACGGGCTAAGACGACCTCTCTCTTCAATTCCCTTTTTTCTTTTTTTTATTTAACTAAAAATATAAAAATATTAAGTTTTTTAGTTTTTTATATTTTTTTAAAAAATGATATTCGTTCAGAGGGCACCAGGTGCTTAACCTCCTGCGTCTGATCAAGGATTCCGATGTCACATGTTAGCAAAATTGGTCAGAATTGGTAGTAGGGGTATATACAAACCCAGAAGTAACTTCGGGGAGTCAGACATTAAAAAAAAAAAAGAATAAGGGTATCTGGCAAAAGTATCCCAAACTTCAGGAACTTGTGACATAATTAAGCCAATAAATAAATAAATAAAAATTACCAAATTGACTCTTTAAAAAACAATAAAATACCAAATTAAATAAATAAATAAATAATTAACGACTAAAATGAATATTAAAAATATGGTGTTGTCTACAAGTGTTCTTATTAAGGGTTTTTTTTTTAAGGAAAATATGCAATTCATTCAATAAAAGAAGATAGTACAAGCAAAAACAACGTTACCCAAACAAAGTACATAGTTTTCACACAAATAACTTTAAGAAAAACAAGGTACTATGCATCAACAACATCTTCCTTCTGGACATGTGTCATCAAACCTCTTCCCAAATAGGTCTCTAACATGATATTCAACAATCTTTATCCCCAAGATAACAATCTCATCATTGTTGGAAATAAGCATATTTCGGCGACAAGGAATCTCAAATTTGTAGAGATGGAGCTGCTGGACAAAAGTCAAGTCAGAAGTCTGCAAGGGAAGAGTTGTCTCTGTTATCATTCTTCCAATTATTTGAAAAAAGGTGATGGTGATCTGATATGGAAGCTAACACAAAGCACAGATCTCTCCAAAATAAAAACATCCAAAACAAATAAAGAATAACACTTATTTATATAACAAAATTTTCACAAAGGCAAGAGTGAAACCGAAAAAAAAACTGAGACTGAAAACCACACACCCTCCAGATGAAGGGGAGGGACTAATCTCTCTCGCCTTCTACCTCTATCTCTCTTTGAAAAAACAAGAAAAACAAAAGAAAGCAAATAAAAGAGGAAGAAGACTGAAAAATCTAGAGAGTCTCTCTCTCTAGAAATTAGGGCCGAGAAGGCAGAGCCTCTCTCTAGAAATTAAGGCCGACTCCTGAATTCTTATTAAGCTTATTAAAGGTGGAAAAGATACAATAAGTCAACATAATTTTCTCTTTTGAAAATTTCAAAATCTTCATTTTTCAATACTTATTTATTATACTTAGTTGCTTGCCTTGTTAGCATTTACCTTAAAAATAAAATAAAAGTTAAACTACTCATTTGGTCCCTCAAGTATTTTTTGTATCATATTGCTTCGTCATGTTTCTTCTCACTATCAATTTGGTCCATGAATCACTGTTCGTTCTACTTGGACCAACATAATACATTCATGAGTCACTGTTCTACTGGACCAACATAATAATTAATACACACCTATCATTTCTCTCTCTTTCTCATGCTGCACATGTAGATCATGTTGACATATATGAGGAATAGTGACTTAGAAATCAATTTGATAGAAAAAAAATGTGAGAGATCAATACATTACTAAAAGAAAATAAATATTATTGATCAATTCGACAGTAAAACATTAAGTAAAGGACCAAATGAGCATTTTAGTCTAAAATTTTTTTAAAAAAAAATTGTAATCAAACCCTATAAAAAAGAAAAAAAATCTGAGTCACGGCCTCACGGGCATCACACGTTCGAATTTTGGTATGCGCTTTGAACCTCCACAGAGGTAAATTATGTTTGGTATCACGTTTTTTTCCTCTCAAACACGTGTTTTTAGAAGCAGTTCCATATTGCTTCTGCGTTTTTAGTTTTTACTATGCTTGAACGTGCTTTTTGATTTATCCAATGGATAACCAAACATGCTATTAGTGTCTCTCTTTTGCGAGTCTAAACTAAACTCAACAACCCACCCTTCCCACACTCTGCACTCACTTCACTCAAACAACACTTACTCTCTAACAATAACAATGTTGGGAGTGGCACCAAAAACCCTCACAACTTTCTTATCTTCTTCATTCCCTTTCATCTCCAGAAACCCCCCTTCTTATTCTCATTCTCATTCTCATTCCCATTCCCACCCTAAACTCTCTTTCTCTTTCCCTAAACCCATCACCATCACTGCCGTTGCCAACCCGGTTCATGTTCCCAACCGAACCGCCGATCCACTCACCCCGGGCCAGTTCCGAGTCGACATCCTCTCCGAATCCCTCCCCTTCATCCAGAAATTCCGCGGCAAGACCATTGTTGTCAAGTATGGTGGCGCCGCCATGAAATCCCCCGAGCTTCAAGCCTCCGTCATCAACGACCTCGTCCTCCTCTCCTGCGTCGGCCTCCGCCCCGTCCTCGTCCACGGCGGCGGCCCCGAGATCAACCTCTGGCTCTCCCGCCTCAACATCCAGCCCCTCTTCCGCGACGGCCTCCGCGTCACCGACGCCCAAACCATGGAGATCGTCTCCATGGTCCTCGTCGGCAAGGTCAACAAGACACTCGTCTCCCTCATTAACAAGGCCGGCGCCATTGGCTCCATTACCGCCGTTGGTCTCTCCGGTATGGACGGCCGCCTCCTCACCGCGCGGCCCACCCCCAAGGCCGCTGATCTAGGGTTTGTCGGTGATGTGGCAAGGGTTGATCCCACGGTCCTCCGCCCATTAATCGACAACAATCACATTCCGGTGATAACTTCGGTTGCGGCCGATGAGTTTGGGCAGCCTCACAACATCAACGCGGATACTGTGGCCGGAGAATTGGCGGCGGCATTGGGGGCGGAGAAGTTGATATTGTTGACAGACGTGGCAGGGATATTGGAGGATAAGGAAGATCCTAAGAGCTTGGTGAAGGAGATTGATATAAAAGGAGTGAAGAAGATGATGGAGGATGGTAAGGTTGGTGGTGGAATGATTCCGAAGGTGAATTGTTGCGTTCGATCGCTTGCGCAAGGGGTTAGAACTGCTAGCATTATCGATGGCCGTGTCCCGCACTCTTTGCTTCTTGAAATTTTGACTGATGAAGGTGCTGGAACTATGATTACTGGGTAAGAAGGAGATGTTTTTGGAAATGTTTCTATGAAACTGAAGCTTGCTGGCTGGTAGCCTATGCTGTTTCTTCATTCAAATGTAATACTACATTCTGGTTTTAGATTCTAAGTTGGTCCTTTTTCCGAAAGGAGTTCCCATAACAAGGGAAAGAATAATTGCAATTTAAATATCGAGTTTCTTGTCTACTTTGCTTCAAGTTTAAGCACTTGTTTTTGTTAAATTCATAACTGGTTTGTTTAATGCACTATGCACAAATGAAAAACTCATTCAAGAAATAGGTTGATCGGAGATGATACATAAAACTAATAGAAATAGATACAATAGCCATCTATCTATAAATCTTATATATATTATATACCCAAGAATTTCAGAAAATTTCTCAGAATGCACCAACTATCGGTTCATGTATTCCAAGACATAAACCTAGAGAAGCAAAAAATATAAGTATAATCCTAGAAAGAGTTATGCCTTTTCAAATTCCCCCAAAAATTGATGGCAAACGTTCTATACTATTGCTAGACTTGCATACTGCGCCCATCAGATTAATTTCTATAAGTTGAAAAACAAGACAGATCGGTCTTTCAAAAAACAAGTGAGGAGTTTTCATACTTTAGAGACTAATGCATGATCGATCTTTCAGTGACCAAAAGTTGAGGTTAGTGTTAACACCAGTCCTAAGTGGACTCTGGTAAACCTGTTTTCCCTTCATGTGCTGCTTCGTTATCATCATCATCTGAATCTGGTACAACAACAGATTCTATAGCAGTATTGGTGGTGGGCCTTTGTCTCAATCTTTGCTTTGTAGCCAAGCCTCTGCTTTCTAGAATACTATGGCTAGACACCCCAGCTAACCGCATACTCCAGCGTGGTCCCTTGGGTTGATAAGAAACTGCATGGTTTGAGCGTGCTTCTGAATTACCCTGCTCACTATCAACATCATTATCCTCCTCACTGCTATCATGATTCTCAACTTCATAACGAGAGTCATCACTATCAGATACCTGCAGCACACTCCCTTTGGAACCACTTTCGCTAGAAATATCTTCACCATCAGATTTAACTTCTGATTCCATGTTTCTATCTTGGCCAGCTCTAGGAGATGGTTTCCTTTTTCTGAACATAAATTAAAACAGGCGAAAAAATGGTTCAGATTATAAAAGGAAATGATAGCACGTTATATTTTCTGGCAAATATTTTATGTCCAACATTCTACCATATGAAAAGACAACATTGGTAAAGCAAATAGAACGTGAACTAATAAGATATCATCATGTCACATAAAACGTACTTTGTTAACTGTATAGCCTCCTTCATGGTACGGTCATAATCATCTGCAATATGTCACGAACAAAGCTTGATTAACGTCTAAAAATATAAGTTATATTATGAAAAAGAGGCAGCTAGAAGACTTAGGAGAAAGGAAACCAAAGCTGAGAGGCATCCAACATTATATATCACTTATCATATGAAATATGTTTAACAATTCACTTAATCTTGATCGCATACTGAACTGACAGGTAACCAGAAAATGGGTTGGGAGGAGAAACTAGAAAGCATATTCCTAGCATTGCAATAAAATTGATGAGGAAAGATTTTAAAATAATATAACATCCTGGTTTAATATAATCATTAGATACTCGGAAGGTAAACACCACTCATCAATCATCATTCCCTTTGACTTGAAACTGAAACAAAAAAAAGCACACACCAGTAAAAGCAAGTTGAGTTAATTTGCTAAGAAAAAAAGTTTAGACAAAGCAATACCCAGCATTTCTAGAGAGTGGAATATCTAATAACAGCTCAAGTTCTACTAAACATGAATAAAACATAGTACATGAAGTATACCAAAAGTACATGTACATTGTGCATGGGTGGACAAATGATGAGCATGTTGGTAAGAACATAATTCAGACATTTACAACGAAAAAGAACCTCAACAAGCATCTATTAATCAAGAAATATAGGCTATTGTTGAAATTGAACTGATGAGCAACTTCCGTGAATGGTACAAAGAGGGGAAAAGAATGATATCAAACTATAGTAGAGACTAGTCACTAGAGAACAATAACCCTCATATCTGCTAACCCAAAACTAGGCAATATTCACAACATTCATATTAGTGGCAACATGGCTTGCCCACAAAAAACAAATCAGATTGCAAATTGAAGAATATACCACACATGCATAAACATCCTCAGCCGCTCAATTTTTTCAAGGCTCACATACCCACTAATAATGCAACTAATGCATAAACTACATAATTCAAAGCATAACCAAGTCAAGTCCATTAACATGAGGATAACAATTGTCCTATGCATCAGAATGTGCAGCAAACGTATATTGTTTAAATTAACATATTTAATCAAACCAAAACATGCACGCGTATCAATTGGATATCAACTCCAACCAGAGGGACCATTTTCTATGAACACAAAGAAGCTAGTGAACTTGAAACAGAAATAAGTTTAGAATTTCCAAATCATCATTTAGGGGTAGGTGTGCTAGAATACAAAGGTGTGTGCAACATATTGAACTTATAATAAACATCTCACCATATGTGTAATTAACAGGCCTACGATTACGACAAGAGCGTGTAGTTCCAGAAGTACAAGAGTTCTTGACGTTATTTAAGTGCATATCCTGCCTTTGCTTTTGCTTTAGTGCTCTTTCTTTCTTCTGCATAATTCAAAAGCAACTACTTAACATCAATATGCAAAAACACACGAGGGTGTTCACTAGATAATACCTATCAAACACAACAAAAGGATCCTCATACCTTTTGAAGCTTTTCAAGAAGAGGAATAGCATCACTTTGAAGCTTCCTGCCAATAGCAACTTCTGCAGCAGACTTGCAGGATGAGAATTTTTCCTGCAATTAGCAACCACCAATATGAATTAAGATCTCAAATATGGGGAGGAAAAAAGTAAATATGATCTTACCACTATTTCTGAAAAATCTTCAAGATTAGAAGCAACAGTTTCCCATTGAAAATTGATGGTGGGAAGTGATAAGCAATCCTTTCCGTTAACCTTTGAGCCTGGTGTAATTATTTCCCTATACAGTCTGTGACTCTGACATTTTGAATTTGCATCATACCTTCAATGGTCAGATTCAGACAAATCAGTCACGATAATTTTAAGGTTTGAGAATCTCAAAAAGATTGGAAGTTTGAAAAATTCAAAATTACCAATATGAGGTTCCAGCTCCATCCCTTCCAAGGGCTTCTTTGCGAATTGAAGTGATGTGAGTTCCTTCTTTTAAAGCATCATTTATGTATGACACTGCATCATGTTGCTGAACATAAACAAGCATCAACAAACCAAATAATTACATCAGACAAAATTAAATTTAAAACAACATAAACTAGGAAGACTGTCTTTTCTGTGGAGTACAATAGTCATACAAGCATAAAGTTGAAGAAACAAAACTGGACAAAAAATTACATCAGCTCTAACTTCACAAAGTGCTTTTAGCAGAAGCAAACGATCTAATGGATCAAGTTCCTTGTACTTGGATATCTCCTCTCTGCAGAACAATGACAACAGTTATTTTAATGTTATAACAATTATTGTCAACATAACATGATTGGTCTGTCTCTACATACCCTTTAGATGCCATGAGTGGGATCTTCCCCTCAGCAACCTGTTGCAAACAGCCAATAAGTGCATGTTAATAGTATCTCCAATCAGCAATATGAAGAAAAAACAGACAAAGCAACAAAATCAGACAGTGACTCACCCATGGCCACCATATATCCAGTTTTTTACATAGTACAGTCACCCATTTATCAGAACCATCCAATGATTTATTCACTGGAGGTATACCCTGACAGCAATGCAAAATGAAATTCAAATATCGGAAACAAATGATGGACCAATGTCCAAATAAAAATTAAATGGGTTACTGGTGGATTGATTTGAAGGGGAGAATGTTTGGATTGGTTTGACATTAGCCATATAAACATTCTCCCATGTATAAAACTAAGGAAGCTATCAACACAAACATTCAAAAAGCACATAATATTAAAGGGAGGATGTTTGGATTGATTTATAGTTAGCCAATCTACAGAATTATCCAATCTACTCACTGAATGCATTTGCCCCATATATTTTACACAAATTTTACATGCAAAAAAAAAAAAAAACCCTTCTTTCCCTACGTACATAATTGTTGAATTTGATGCACTTTGGATCATAATCTAAAGCAATTGTGGTAACAAATATTAAAAAATCTAATAATGCAATTCATGTGGTCAGTACATTTATTTGGTTGTTAGCCCTGCCGTACAGGAAGACAGAATGAGCTCTAAGTAACATGATCTTTCTTGATTGAAAATGTAAATTTCAATTCAGCTCACCACTAATTGTCTGTTAAATACGATGATAAAATGGAATTATCGGAATAGTGTTACTAGTGAAATCAATAAAAATTGTACAAAATAAACCCGGATTCAACTAAGTGATTGACGACCTTGAATACTTCTTAGCATGCTAAACATTACAAGCAACGGCATCTCCATCGATGTAAAACACATAACTTGCATCCACATATCAATAGTAAACCGACATCCAACAGCTTCTGTAATAGTTCCAGCAAAATAAAAATGTTTTCAAGACAGGGAAACATGATCATGGGAAACTATGCATCAAATTTATGAAGTTTTAAAAGCAAAAGCCACCAAGAGTAGCGAGGAGATTAAATAATGCTGTAGATTGGCTAAAGCGAAATCATAAAGCAATGCCGTAAATCTTCTCTGTGGGCAAACCATTTAGGGTTTGTTCAGCGGACAAGATAAGAAAAATATGATAGAATAATATATCCTATTCAGAGTTTAGTAAACCAACAGAATATGATAGTGCTATCATGTTGACCTATCAAATCCTATATGTCTAGTGTATTTTCTATCCTAAAGAGGGAGTGAATTGGAAATGAATAGAATGAGTTAGAAATGAATAGAATGGGAGATTGTAGCTTTTTCCCTTGTACCCTCACATATAACACTACTGTTGTCACGATCATCACACTACCACCACCTCATCAATGTGATTGCTATCTAGTGTGCATCAAACACTGAACAAGATAATAACTCTACCGCCCATATATTTTATAACTCTTATCCTATTACGCTCTTATCTTATCATGACCATGAAACAAGCCTTTAAAGTTAAACCATGTATCTATGATGTTGAATTACCCTAATCTACCTCAAGTTTCTCTCTAAATATTTGCATAACTATTGATAATAATAATAATAATAATAATAACTATTGATAATAATAATAATAATAATAATAATAATAATAATAATAATAATAATAGTAATAATAAGGTACCTTCAAAAGTTGAATATGGAGCTTAGCAAGTGAAGCGTCGGGCTTAACAAGACCGATCTCTATTTCATCAGTTGACACCTTCAAATCTTTACCAAGTATTGGACTATACACCTGAAATCAAAAATTCACACTATCAGTTACCAAAATACGTTACGCACTCCAACGTTTACTTTGTTCTCACTCGAGAGAACAAAAAAACAAAAAAGAACTCGTAACCGAAAAACCTAAAAGAAAACAATCCCAATCACTTAGAGAAAACTAGAAACAAAAAAAAAAAGAAAAATGAGAGTGAAGAGAATCTTTCTTACGTCGAGGAAATTCAGAACAGAAGCGAGTTCCCATCGTTTACGCAGAATGAGAATCTGAGCATCCAAGGGATTATTTTGGTCGCCGCAACCACGCTCTTCTTCGACGCTCTGCATTGTTGTGTGTAGAGAAGAGTGAGAGAAACGAAGAGTGATTGTTGAAGTGAAAGAGGAAAAGTAGTGAATATAATAATAACGAGTTTTGAGAGGGAGATTAATGGAGAAGTTTCCCGCCGAAATCGATTTTTTTTCACTCTTTACCATTGCTGAATCGCGTTGTTGTTGTTAAACAAACCTGACAATATGTTAAGTTTTTTTGTGTGGTTAATTTGAGGATGGCGCCTTTTCGCCTTTTGCCATTTTCGTTCCCTCTCGAGTTCAAACGCACCGTATTGTTATCGTTTTGATTTTGGTTTTGATACTGGACCCGCAGTAAAATGCGGTCATTTTGGATCTTCGAAACGGGTGTGGAGTGATGACACGTGCCGTTTCAAAATTTTGTTAAATTTACTTGCAATAAATACTGTACTAGTAATCATAACAAATACTCCCTCCGGTCCTATATATAGGACATACTTAACCATATTCCTCGAACCAAGAAAAGTAGTTAGTTTTATGAATTCTATGAGAACATATTGTAACATTACAATTTTACCCTCTCAACTTTTCTTGAAAAATTCACTCTTATTAATGAACAACAAAAAACACATGCATTTAATAAGGGCAAAAAAGAGAAAAAACAATAAATGATGCATAGAAAATACAAAATATCTTATATATAGGACCAAAGATTGCTTCTAGAATATGTCCTATATATAGGACCGGAGGGAGTACTGTAGTAAAGAATATAGTTTTAATTTATTAATTTTTTTTTTGGGTGGATTTTTTTATATTTCTCATAGTACTGTACTATTCCTCCGTCCTTAAATATAAGATTTTTTTTTACCCTTTTATTTTGTTTTTATAAGATCCTTTACCAATTTTTAATAATAGTTAATTACTTTTTTCTACAAACATTCTTATTTATTTAACACTTCTTAGATTCTCAATAATATTAATATGGATAATTTTGAAAATACATATCAAAAGTTCACATTTTCAATACAATTAACTAAATTATTTTACTTTCTTAATAGACGTGAAATCCATCAAATAGATCTTATATTTATTGACGGAAGGAGTTTATTCCTTTATGCTTGTTCAACCAAAACATTTGTACTAAATATTGTTAGGAGCTGTAAACTCTGAGCGTGAGTATTTTTTTTAATAAATTATTATGAAATTAATCAATCAAATCATTGAATTATACTCCCTATTATATAAGCCCAGGATTAAAAAAAAATGCTAAAGAGTGCTCTTAAAACATTGGTTGAGAAAGCAAAAGAAGTAATTTTATCTTAAAAAATGGTGAATTTAAAACTTCAAGAACTAGTGAATTTGAATTTTCAATGCAAGTTTTCTTTTAATGTATTTCCTAACCAATACCCTTAAAACACTAGTTAGCAATACTCTTAAAAAAACATATATATATTTATTAAATGATTATCTTAAGCTATGAATATTGTATACAATGGAGGAAAACATGTCAATTGTATTGAGGTGTACTTGGCATAGCACAAAAGTATCTAAAACATTTAGAATAAAAAATATTTAAAAATAGTGTTTGCTTAACTTTAACTTTAAGAGTCAAGGATGAGAAGTACAAATAAAACAAGGTTTATTTAAGTTTTTGGTCCCCGAAAGTTGACCGTATTTTAGTTTTAGTCCCTATCTTTTTATTTGACCGGTCCTAGTCCTTAAAAGTTCAAAAAAAATTGATTTTGGTCCATGCCGTTAAATTTTGTCGTTATTGCTGACGTGGCAAACGGAATTTTAAAAAAAATAATAAAAAAATTAATTAAATTTATTAAAAAAAATAAAAAAATTAAAAAAAAAATTATTTAAGTTTTTGGTCCTCGAAAGTTGACCATGTTTTGGTTTTAGTCCCTATCTTTTTATTTGACCGGTCCTAGTCCTTAAAAGTTAAAAAAAATTTGGTTTTGGTCCCTGTCGTTAAATTTTGCCGTTAATACTGACATGACAAACAGAATTTAAAAAAAATAATAAAATAAATAATTAAACTTATAAAAAAATAAAAAAATTAACCCCCCCCCCCAAAAAAAAAACGCCAACCCAACCCAACCCACCCTCCCCTCTTCCTCTCTCTCCCCATGAAACCCGTACTCAACCCCACCCCAAGAGAGGGAAAACGTGAGTGAGAGAGATGAAGCCGTGAGGCCTTGGTGAGGGGTGACTGGTGAGAGAGACCGGATTTTGCCTTGAGAGGGAATAGCAGTGGCATGAGGGACGGAGGGAGACGCGATTTGTGTTCTTGAGAGAGGGAAGAGCGGTGGCGTGATGGAGGGCGTGAGGGAGGGAGAAAGCCAAGTGATTGAGGGTCAGAGAGAGAGAAAGAGGGGAGGGTGGGTGGGGTGGGGTTGGGTACGGGTTTTGGGGTTTTTTTTAAAATTTTTTTTTTATAAATTTAATTTTTTTTTAAATTCTGTTTGCCACGTTAGCATGAATGGCAAATTTTAACGGCAGAGACCAAAACCAAATTTTTTTGAACTTTTAAGGACTAGGACCGATCAAATAAAAAGATAGGGACTAAAACCAAAACACTCTCAACTTTCGGGGACCAAAAACTTAAATAATTTTTTTTAAATTTTTTTTTATAAATTTAATTATTTTTTTATTATTTTTTTTTAAAATTCCGTTTGCCACGTCAGCATTAACGGCAAAATTTAACGGCAGGGACCAAAACCAAATTTTTTTGAACTTTTAAGGACTAGGACCGGTCAAATAAAAAGATAGGGACTAAAACCAAAACACGGTCAACTTTCGGGGACCAAAAACTTAAATAAGCCATAAAACAAATGCATATTGAAAAATAAACCTCACTAGTTTTCAATATTATAAATACATGTATTCGCAATATAAATATTTTAGTTTTGGTTTTTTATCATCAACCTTAAAAATTGATATTAAGAATTTTATTTAAAAATAAATAAATATGGTAAAATGTTTATCTCCTGCCATTTTTTTAAGTCTAATACGTGCAGAGGAAAAACGGATTAAAAAATGTGATTGGTGATAAATAAATAAATAAATATGAAAAAAAAAGTAAAATGCTAACCAATATTCGAAAGCCAATGGTGTAGGAAGTGAAATAAGTAATTTTATGTTGAAAAATGTCATTTTTAACCTATAAAAGAAAACTAGACTTAGATATCTAACACTTATTTTATTGTTTTGTATTTTTATATAAGCGCATTAAGAATTTATACTACTAATGAACTTAAGTAATATGTTAAACAAAGTAATGTTAGAATCCAATTTGAAATAAATAATAAAGTTAAAATATCAAAACGAAACACAAAAAATAGCAGAATTCTTTTGAAACAAATAAATACTCAATATGCTCGATAAGAAATAAACAACCAAGCTAGAGTATTGTTTTATCTTTTTTGTTTTGTTTCGGGTTATATTGTTTTTGAAACTCAATACTTAACCAATAAAGTCCAGCACAGTTGGTAAATAGTTGAGTTTCTTACCCTGATGTCAGAGATTCGATCCCTGCCGTACTTATCTGCTCATTTTTCAAAAATCTTTTTCTCTCTTCAGTGTATTCTCCAAACATTTATTATTCTATCTTCAATTATTAAATTGAGCATTTTAGTTAAAATATATCAAAATCTCCCTAAACATTTATTCAATTTTTTTCAACACTCCCGAATCGAAAAAAATATATTTTCTTATGGGGATTAATAAAAAAAATCCATCTAAAAAATGTAATTTAAAATTAAAAAATATGAGGATCAAGAACCAACACTCGTCAAAATATTCATGAGCCAATTTGTTTTATGAAAGAAAACGTTTAAAACAATTTTTTAACCTTTTTTTTAAAGACAAAATTATCTTAACTCATCTTGTGTATAAAATTTGGAAGAATTACCTTGAAACTATATTTTTTCGAGAGTTAAGTATCAACGTGTTTTTTCAATGTACCATTTCAGTTTTTGAAAATTCGTAATTACATATTTGGTTTCTAACCTTTTATCCGTATCAAAAAATTTAGTATCTCAAAAAATTTTCAAGTGTACCAATTTGGTTTTTAACATTTAGTATCTCAAAAAATTTTCAAATGTATCAATTTGGTTTCTAACATTTTTTCTATATCAATTTGATCCCTCAAGATTTTTTTCTATACCAACTTGGTTCTAATATTTTAAAGATCAAATTAGTACATCTGAAATTTCGAGAGATTGAATTGACATGGGAAAAAGGTTGAAAGACCAAATTGGTATGAAATTTTTTTTAAGGACTAAATATATAATTATAACTTTTCAAGAACTAAATTGCTATACTGAAAAAACATCAAGAAGACAAGAACTAAGTTAGTCCTTTCAAAAAGTTAGTCCTTCACTTTTTTTTTTTTTTCAATGATTAAATTTGACAATGCAAAGAAAATTCGGGATTAATTTGGGTATTTAAGCCGTAATAAAACTCTGTCCCCCGTTGAATACTGGAGAATTGAGATTGAGTTTCTTTCTTTCATTTTCCGGCGTGCCAAACACACGCCACCACGACGCCCACTCACACACAAAAAAAAAAAAAAAAAATCACAATAATCAAAATCCACCAAATCACACACACCACCAAATCCAATAAGCTCCCTCTCTCTCGATGGAGCAGTGAAAGACAATCCATCAATCACAATATGACCAAAGAAACGGAAATCCTCTCTCGCCTCGCCGCCAACCACCTCCACCTCTCTCAATTCGAACCCTTACGCGCCGTCCTCCTCGCCCTCCGCACCCGCCACCGCGACCTCGCCCGAGATTTCCTCCAAACCATCGTCTCCCGATCTGGCCGCTTCCCTAACATCCTCTATTCCCCATCTTGCCCCTCCCCCGCTCTCCTCACCTACCTCTCCACCCTTGAACTGCTTCAATTCGATCACGCGTCCTCCGCGTGGAGCTTCGACGCTGAAACGCTGCGTTTACGCGCCGAGTTTCAGTTACTGGTTCAGAACCTAATCGACCTAACGAAGGATTATGAAGATAATGATGACGTGGATGAGTTGGAGAGATGTAGAAGGGTTTTGGATAAGGTTTTGGAGTTAGGTGTGAAGAGGCTGAAGGTTAATGATGCTGACGTGGATGGTGAAATTGAGACAAGTGAGAGTGTGAGTATTGCTGCTGCACCTGTTGAGGAAGGAGAGTTGATTTGTTTGAAGAGGTTGATTTTGGAACATTCCGGAATTTTGGATGCGCTGTGTGCGAATATTCATAAGCAAATTCGGCGCTGGGAGAGCGAGGATTCGGGTTTAGAGGTTACTGTGAGGAATGGAGGTGAGAGTTCCGGCGTGGAGTTATCCGAGGAGGAGGAGGAGGAAGAGGATATTAGGGTTCTTGGTTCGATACAGAGGAGTGTTCAGATTGTTCATCTGGATGCTATGAAAGAGAGTGTTGATGGTGGTGACGCTGAAGGAGCAGTTTCTCATATACGTTTTCTTCATTTTGATTATGGAGTTGAACAATCTGAGTACCAGTATGTTTGTTTATTCTGCTTAAAGGATGATATGTAGTTATTATAGTGTTCCTTTGTTACCATAAGTATCTTTGCTACCTTTGATTAAGAGTGAATATCGTGTAGTATTATATAAAGAAGAAATGGTTAATGAACTCTGTTCTACTTTCTTTATCTTAATTAGTTAATTCGAGTTTTTTTCAGCAATATTTTTCCAGTCCTAGATGTTAATACCTGCATGTTTTCGTAATTCTTTTGTAGCATAGTTTTGAAAGATCTCCTGAAGGTTGTTTTGTCTAGAAGCGAGTCTTTTGGGGACTCGTGGCATATCATGCGTAATCAATTGCTACAGACTTATAGTGAAGCTCTTTCATCAAATTGTGGAGATATTGTGCAATTGATACAGGTACACACTCTCTTCTTTCGCCAAAGGGTTTCATTTACATAACTTGTCTTGAAGATATTATCTTAATAAAACCTTCCGTAAGTAGCATATGTTCCATAAGTAGCATAAGTTGCTGTGTTGCTATAAGATTTCTATGTCATGTCTTATTCTTTTCTTTAGTTTTTATTGCTTACGAGTTTTTATATCCTTTACTTGTTTTGATGTAAATGGAAAGATAGAAATGCGGAGACAACAAACACATGGTTTTTGATAAGTCGAACTAAGACAGAGTATGAGTGTAAATTCAGCAAGAGGCCCATAAGTCTTACCCTAGAGGTTTAAGTATTTAGGGTCTATCATACAACACGATGGGAAGTAGAAGGAGATGTGAACCATAGGATTCAAGCGGGGTGAATGAAATGGAGGAGTGCTTTGGGTGTTTTATGTGATAGAAAAATGCCACTCAAACTCAAAGGGAAGTTTTACTGCACAGCTATAAGGTCTTCCATTATATGGGACATAATGTTGAGCAGCCAAATGCCAACAAGAGAATAAACTTCATGTAGCAGAGATGCGGATGTTGCGGTTGATGAGTGAACACACTAGACAAGATAGTATTAGGAATGAGTGCATTCGAGAGAGTTGGGGTTGCACCTATTGTAAAAAAGATGGTAGAATCCCCATTTAGGTGGTTTGGACATGTGTTGATGAGAAAAGTAGAAGCCCCGAGTAGGAGAGTAGATCAAATGGATGATAATGCATGTGCTAGAGGTAGAGGAAGACCAAGAAAAATCATAGGTCAAACAATTAAGAAGGATCTGGATATAAATGCTTTATCAATGGACATGATTTATGATAGACCACTATGTCGTCGTTTGATTCATATAGCCGACCATACCTAGTGGGATAAAGATTCGGTTGTTGTTGTTGTACTTGTTTTGATGTAAAGTAATAAACATCCAGAAAGAACCAAAGTGGCACAATCAAGTGCATAGAATTATTGTGCATAGCAAAACATTGCTTCAAAAGGGATGCTAGAAAAAAAAACAAAATAATAAGAAATTTAGAGCCCGCTTGATTGTGTTCTTGTTTTTTTGTTTTCAGAACTATTTTATAATGTTGTTTTTAAGAGTAATCAAACAGGCCCTTTAGACTTGTAATTCCGAGAGGTGAGAGGCCTCATTTCTAACATAGCAGGCTAAATCAGTGCTCACACAAACACAAATATATGGAATTGCTTGTTGCCTTTCAAGAGACATTTTGACAATAGATAGCATTTTTTTAGACTTCTGATCAATAAGGTCTTGGAGAAATTGGCATTGATAAATTTGCCATTGCTCACAAAACCAACTCGGAGAAATTGGTCTTTCCCTCATGCTTCTTCCGTGAAACCAACTTGGAGACATTGGCTCCTAAATTACTCAGCTCATATCTATTTGGATTGGTTATTTTGTCAGTTTGTCTCCGGATCATTCCTTTCTTCTGTTTTATAGTGTGTAATAATTGAGCAGCAGATCTATTTTTTCCTTGGGATTTTTTTATGTAAAAAGTATTTTTTCCCCTTTTCAACTATCTTAAATATCGATGCTTTAATTCAGAGCATTCACGATGAGCTATTGTCTGAGGAGATCGAAATGGATAAAGTTCAAACTGATAACTTCATTCCACGTCCTCTTGTACGTCTTCAAAGATATCTGACAGAAATGGAACCTAGTAAGCATGTAGATGACAAGGCATCGTTCCTAAATGAGGTAATCGGATCTTGCAAGACAGAGATGTATCATTATGCTCGTGTTTCTGGACTACATGTTCTCGATTGTATTATGGAAACTGCCCTGTCTGCTGTGAAGAGGGAGCAGCTGGAAGAAGCTAGCAATGTATGTGCATATATTTGTTTATTCTGTCATTGTGTATGTATAAAAGTTGGTATTTTATCATTTTAGCTTCTTGTTTGTGACAGGTCCTCCAATTGTTTCCCCAACTTCAGCCTTTGGTAGCTGCCATGGGTTGGGATTTATTGGCTGGTAAAATAGCAGCACGGAGGAAATTAATGCAACTTCTCTGGACAAGTAAGTCACAAGTAATTCGGCTTGAAGAATCTTCTCTTTATGGTAATAAATCTGATGAGGTATTTTTCATCTTTCATGTTTTAAAATGTGTTTTGTGGGTACTAAATGATTTAATAGTTGGAACTCTTCTGAAAAATTCGATTTGATTTTCTGACAGGTATCGTGTGTGGAACATCTATGTGATACTTTATGTTATCAGCTTGATCTTGCCTCTTTTGTTGCTTGTGTTAATTCTGGCCAGTCTTGGAATTCGAAATTCTCGTTAATGCTTTCTGGGAAAGAACAAGTGGCATATAGAGATGAAGATCCTTATTCTGATCATTTTGTTGAGAACTTTGTGTTGGAAAGACTTTCAGTTCAAAGTCCTCTTCGGGTAATACTATTGTCTAAAATGTATGGCGTTGTAATCAGTGCTTGGAATTCTTGCTATATTTGAGAGGGTTATAATTGCATAATCAGTAATTTGCTTATGTGATTGTGTGATTGGCTTATAAAATATGAAATTTTCAGCCTCTCCTCACTTATAAAGGTTCTTCTTTATACAATACACTTGAATATTCAATATTCAAACTTTGTATTTTTGGTGATGCATGGTGCTATTTAAAGCTAAAGCAGCAGTTACTGGGTTAATCTGGCCTTAGTTTTGTTTAGAAGGTATAACTTAGAAGTGATATGATTTGTAAATATGATGTATTTTGTTGACCTTTATGATATTAAATGGCAAGACTCACTTTATTTGGTAACAGTCTGTCAAACAGTATCACATTTTCATAAGCGCCATTCTGTAATATAGGACTATTAATATTCCTTTTTTCATAAAAAAGAAAAGAATTCATTAGGAAAGAATATTTTTGTTGATGTGTGAAATCTTATAGAGCAGTTACTCAGCCTTAAATAGTGTGCAGTGACTAGAAAATTGCAGCCTTTATTTTGAGGAAAAATATATCATAAACTGATAACATATAACTTTGTAATTTAACACTTCTGTATTTT
Source organism: Crotalaria pallida (assembly GCA_037953625.1). Taxonomy (NCBI): domain Eukaryota; kingdom Viridiplantae; phylum Streptophyta; class Magnoliopsida; order Fabales; family Fabaceae; genus Crotalaria; species Crotalaria pallida. The sequence goes on from CM075650.1 coordinate 161,592,084, forward strand.
TCAATGTTAAATATGCTAGCATCATCTTCTGTTATGTTGATATGACTGTAGAATCTCCTGTAGGTACTATTTGATGTTGTTCCAGGCATAAAATTCCAGGAGGCCATTGAATTGATCAGTATGCAGCCAATTGCTTCTACTTTGGAAGCCTGGAAGAGGTGCGTGGCTATAGTTTTCCTTTCTCTTCGTGTGATGGTCTTGAAGTTATATTATAGTTATCTCCCTGTGTAGCTGATTGTGTTGTGTTCATTTTTTAATTTAGGGGTTTTTTTTAAAGAGAAAATTACACAAAAAGGAAATTGTAAAAATATTTCCATTTTGGGAACTATCTGCCACTCAACTAATTATTGGTGTTTAAAGAGTGATTAATAAGTAATCTTCAGTTTTTAATTATTCTTTTACTGGAAAAGTTTTTCCTAAGAATTCAACATTTTTTTTTTGGTTTTGGTCTTGATGCTCGTGCTTTTGTTTTCACATAATAAAAATTCACCGTGCTTCCTTGATGTTTATTTGGTTTTTTGGTAGGAAATTATGTTGAGAGTTACTTTTCAGCCCCCACCCATTTCTCTTGAACCCCATTTTCTTCCGCCTCTTGAGAGGCGGAAGTGTAAAATTAATGGCTTTTCCGCCTTCCATGAGGCGGACAACAAAAAAACTTACACTTCCGCCTCTCAAGAGGCGGAAGAAAATGGGGTTCAAGAGAAATGGGTGGGGGCTGAAAAGTAACTCTCATTATGTTTTATTAAAGAAGTGAAAGAGAAACATACAAATAGAAGGAGATTAAGATATACTCCAAAACAGTAATAATAAAAATGAACAGCAAACAAAGGAGTCATGATACAATCATAATGATTATGTCAATCATGTAGTGATAGGCATTCTGATTAAAAATCCTACTTCAGGTTATTGCATTGATCATACATGGCATTGTAAGAGTAATACTCGACACTCCCTCTTTTCCCTAACACCCCTATATACACCGTCACATTTACGCTTGGATTCCGTTAATTAAGTCAATACTGTTTTTGCGCATATAAAGTTTCAAAGATCTAATTAGATGGCCCTGGCTGGTAAAGCCACACCTTTGTTGCTAGACTTTCTTGACATGAAGTGTTCAAATACTTAATCTATTTTCTCTGCAATGCCTATTTTCTTCTTTAAGCCTCCTTTTCTTTCTTAGTTTTTCCTTTGGTAGATTAATGATTCTTTTTGGTGTAGGAAGCAAGATATAGAACTCATGCACATGCGTTATGCTCTAGAATCAGCTGTTCTTGCTTTAGGGGCAATGGAAAGGAGTATGTCTGATGAAATAGAAACTCGTGAAGATGTGCCGTTATTCCATTTGAGGGACTTGCAGAACCATTTTGATGCAATTAGCAATCTTCCTCGCAAGGTTATTTACTTTTCCATGATTTTATCAATTAGTAAGCGGTTTTCTACTTTTCTTGATGTAATTGTGTATAGCAAGTTCTTTTCATATATCTTATCCTCATCACTCCACACATGTTATTATTATACTATCCTCTCTAATCAAATATCTATTTTTATCATTTATGTTTTTCACCTGACTTGCATGAAACGACTCTCACCAATCATGATGCTAGTGCACCGGTCTGCCCTTTGTTGTTATACGATACTTGTTTAACACCAAATTTTCAATGATGCAGATTTTGATGGTGAATGTCATAATTTCACTACTGCATATGGATAATGTCTCTGTTAACTCGATGCATTGTGGATCACCAGGGATTGGTTCTAAATTACCCAATGCATGGTCTTCAGATGATGGTTATCCAACTACAAGTGAAGGGGGAAATAAAAAGGTTATATCTTTCACTGCTTTGCTACTTGATATATTGCGTCGCAATATTCCGTCATCTGTGGTTGAATTAGAGAACACAATAGACGAGGGTGTAAGCACAGCCAGCAGACAGGCTCTTGAGTGGAGAATCTCAATTCCGAAACGTTTTATTGAAGAGTGGGAATGGCGTTTGTCAATTTTGCAGCATCTTCTACCTTTATCTGAACGACAATGGAGATGGAAGGAGGCATTGACAGTGTTACGTGCAGCTCCCTCCAAACTACTTAACCTGTGAGTTTTTTGCTCTGTTTTCTTTTCATGGTCTTTGGTCCTTCACTACTTATGGAGTTGCTAAGGGTTAGAGAGTTCTTAGGGCTAATGTTCATTTTGAAGCTTTCTTTCTTTCGTTTTAGCTTTTTTGGGGAAGTTTATTGTCCACCTTCTATGCTGTTATTTCTATTATTACTTTTTGTTGGTCCAAAAGATTCTGATTTTGTGTTTTCTTCTGCAGTTGCATGCAGAAAGCAAAGTTTGATATAGGAGAAGAAGCGGTGCATCGATTTTCATTATCTGCTGAAGACAAAGCTACCCTTGAGTTAGCTGAATGGGTAGATAGTGCCTGCAAAAAGACATCTGTATGTTCTTTATTTCATTGGAATTTTTTCAAACTGTTGAACTTGTGTCTTTTCCAGATTTTTCCTGTCATATCAGTTTATTGTTCACATTGCCCAAAATCTTGTTTTTGGTTTTGCGAATGTTTTCTTTTTATGCTCCTTTAGCAAATGCTCTTTCTGTGTGTATGTTGTTGCAAATTTCAATATATATATATTTTTTTTGTGGTAAGAGGAGGAACTTAATGAGAAAAAGAGCAAAATACTAATGGAGGGGAGTTCTAGTTATTCCTAAAAGCAGAGAAAAATAATAATCAACGATTGAAGAGGCTTCAAAACTTGGGAAATCTTTTCAATTTCTCTGCACAGTTGACTGGGAAGCTTCCTTAAAAAAACTCTGCATAGAAAAGCAATGAGATATCCTAAATCAAATCCTACCTGTAAATGTGAAGAGACTCCCTTGCAAATGTGGGCATTCTTCCTGCCACATAATGCAGAGAACCACATAAATTATGGACACCAGAGTTTGATCTCCTCATTCTTGCTGAAACCTTTAAAACCTATTACGATAAAATGCTCCAAGGTCAAGGGACATGCCTAGTATTTGGCAAGAACTCCAAAGTCCAAACAGGTTATTCCATGACAAAGGACCAGCTTGTCGATGAAAATATAATGGGGTGGCTGGTTTATTTGTTGTTTTTATTTTTAGTTGATATGTTTTCTCTCGTAGTTACAAAAATGTCGCGTCGTTTTCACTTTGTTTCCTGTTTTCAAACTTCTGCGTAAGTTATTTGCCAAGAACTGCAAACAGGTTATTCCACAAGAAAGTAGCAGCCTGACAATGAAAATATAAGGGGGCATTTATGTTGTCTTCTTTTTTCATTTTCAGTTGGTATTTTTTTGCTCATAATTACAAAAATGCCTCATTGTTTTCACTTTGTTTCCTGTTTTCAAATTTTTGGGCTACAGAAAAAAATGAAAACAAGGTGACACTTGTAATTATGAGTGAGATCATATGAATTGAAAGTGACACTTGGGAAGGCTTATCATTGTAGGAAAGGTATTGAAGTTAGTAGGCTGCATGTCTGAAATGGCATAACCCTTGAGACATCCGTGGGCACACATTAAAATGAAGCTAACTCATAATCCTCTCCCCTAGCAGACAGATTTAATTGCAGGGAGACACCCTTGTGCATGTTGAGCTCCAATCAAATACAACTGAAAATAGCAAAAACTGTTCATTGCCTCTGAATTTTGGCCTCCTAGGTTCCACCAAAACCTTTGTATTAAAGCAACATAAATTGCTCTGAGATAGAAGGATATATGCAGCCCTTATCAAAAACCAGAGATTGTTAAAAAAAAAGGGGTTGTTGCAATGCAGAAAGAAGAGTAGGTTGTTTCAAGCTAGATTGCACACAACACACTTAAGGTGAAAGAGCAGTTTGAGGTCTATGAAGCTGTAACAAATCATTTGTGCTAGATATTTTGTGATCTTGTTTAGACCGAAAACAGTGCTTGGTGGTATATATGCTTTTCACCTGTTATCCTTTAAAGAGTCATGGGCGTACATTACATGAGTTTTGTTCTTTATCCTAGGATATGTATAATTTTAGATGTTATTATAATTTATAAACTACCCTTTCTTGTGTTTCATGTGACAAATGCAGTTTTTTTTTTTAATTTTTTATTACTGTTGCCTAATGAGTGGAGTAATCTTGATTGCAATCCTTTGTATGGATTCCTTGTTACTGCCGGCTTCATGATTTCTAATTGTCTCTCATGATGGATATGGATAATATATTCTCTTCCTTCTGTATGCAGGTAGATGATGTTGTGTCCCGTGTACAAGATCTAGATTTTTCCTCTTTACGCTCCCAGTTGGGACCCTTGGCCACGGTAAGTGCTTCAAATGATAGGAGAGTAATTTAAACTTTTAGTTGTTTCGACCGAGAGGGAGAATAATGCTTCATGTATGGTTGGTTCTGAGAATATGAATTTATTGCCAGATTCTTCTTTGCATTGATGTGGCTGCAACTTCTGCAAAGTCTGCAGAGATGTCTCAACAACTACTTAATCAGGTGCTGCTATCCTTTTTTCAATATCTGCTGATTTGCCCCCCCCCCCCCCCCCCCCCCCCCCCCCCCCCCCTCTATAAAAGAAATTATAGTTCAGTGAGGGAGGAAAGAAATATAAAATAAATAAGTAGGATAAAAAGTTTCCTTTCCAGAGGCATAGCAACAAATTCCAGCTGGAAAAGAAAAGCTCATCAAAACAATCTGACTAACTGATATGTTCTGTATTGTTCATACAATGTACAGGCGCAAACTATGTTATCTGAGATATATCCTGGTGGTTCTCCTAAAGTTGGCTCCACTTATTGGGATCAGATCCTTGAAGTGGGAGTTATCTCTGTGTCAAGGCGTCTTCTGAAGCGCCTACACGAGTTCTTGGAGCAGGTAAGGACTTGAATACTATTTATTGGTATAGGAATTCTTTTCTAGATAACCAGTTTGTCTTTTGCATGGTATAGTTTCCTTTTCTGATTTTAAGCAGTTTCCGAAGCCAACTATATTATTATGTAAATTTCTTATTACTGTCAGAATATTTTTTTTTGTTGATAAAGTTCCTGTTAGAATAATTGCGCCTAAATTATAAGAGAAATGAAATATACTGAAACTAAGTGAGAGAAGAGAGAGAAGAAGTAATCAACAGAATTTTCTATTATTCAAAACTGAGAGGGAAGTTACAATGAGCTTACTATTTATAGAAGACTATAGAAGGATCTAGATGAGTCTTCTCTTAGCTGTCATTAACTAACTTGACAGCTGGCTAACTAACTATTTAACTGAACTTAACAGCCTAACTACTTAACAACCTAACTGTGTGAACTCAAATGAACCGAAGTTCATTTATGCTCACTTCTATATATACTCTATTATAAATCCGCACCCAAAGCTAGCTCATAGGCGGAGGATTGCCCAAATTATTGTCATTCGCTTGGCTCATATTATTAAGCGATGTGGGACTTCGATACTTTAACAAACCCCATTAAGATGGTTATATATGCGGATAGAAGAACCTTTTTTTGGCCTTGTTTAACAGTTTTAAGTTTTTATGTGGTTGTTTGATATGGTATCATAGCTTTGCTGACCAACAAATTTACAGTTCAATAACTGCTTTTTCAGTGGGCCATGCAAATTTTTGCACACGCTAGCTGCTGGGCTCTAACTTGTGCATGTTGCAAAACCCATGGGATTTTGTTTTACATAATAGGATTTGCTTGGGTTTAAAATTCATTTTTGGGCTGTTGAGTGAACTTGAGTTGTTGACTATTGAACACTAAAATTATATACTAATCTGATTCCACCTATGCGTCTGCGGCTCTGCGCTGCTAATTTGCATACGTAAACGGTAAACCTCATGTTCTAAAAAAAAAGTTGACAGTGTGCAAATGCTTAGATGTCGGTAATGATGTTTATATGATATGCTCCCCTCCTCCAGGATAACCCTCCAACTATTCAAGCAATCCTATCAGGGGAAATTGCCATCACAACATCCAAAGAGTCTCACCGGCAAGAGCAGAGGGACCGTGCTCTTGCTTTGCTACATCAGATGATTGAAGATGCTCATACGGGCAAGCGACAGTTTCTGAGTGGTACATCTTTCTTTTTTCTTTAGGCATGTTACTTGTGTTGTCATGTGCAATAGAATGTATGCTTATATATTATAACATGTTTCTAAACTTAATCATAGGTAAGCTTCATAACCTTGCCAGAGCTGTCGCTGATGAAGAAACTGAACCAAGTACTACTAGAGGTGAAGTATTATATGCTGATCGAGTTGTTATTTCGAACAGTTACAAAGATATTGTACAGGGGCTTGGGTTAAAGGTTGTTAAACAAACAGCTTTAAGTTCAAGTGGTGGAGAAACTAGCCTGCAGTCTGCTGGTTATGACATTAAAGATTCTGGAAAGAGAATATTTGCTCCCTTGAGTACTAAACCAATGACATATCTGTCACAATTCATCCTTCATGTTGCTGCAATTGGTGACATAGTTGATGGGACCGATACTACTCATGATTTTAACTTTTTCTCTGTCGTGTATGAGTGGCCTAAGGATGTAAGATTCTCAGAATATTTGAATTATTTGGCAGTATTTGATCATAGACACAATAGTTATCTACTTATCTTGGTTATGAGCATCTTAATCAAGTACCTGTTGGACTTGACAGCATATCTATTTTCATAATAAGAAGATATACATATATTTTTTACCTCTTTGCACTGCTATTGAGGAAACACAAGAATTATGCAAAACTTTGGGAAAAGTGCTTATGTTATTTTATTCAATAAAGGAACATTCTCTTATTATTATTATATACTAATTGACTATATTTGTAATTTCCTCAACCTAACCCGTGCGTTCCACCACACATATTTTACGACACTGGCTGTCTATGTAGATAAAAAGGCTACATGTGTGCGTGCATGTATACACCCACACACATATATGAATATAGCTCATTAGTTAGTTACTTAGTTAGGGTTTTGGAAATCGAGGTGGGTGAGCCTAGTTCAATGTTAGGGTTGCCTTGTGACCTGGGTTCATGGTTTCTGGTCACAGATTTGATCCTTCCCATGCCCCTTAATGGGTCTCTTTTTTTTAGCCATTTGGAAATCTTCATCCAAATTTGATGTTTATGTGACGATCATATATTGTTCTCCTTTAACCACCTATGTTTATTTTACTGTTCTATTTTGCAGCTTTTGACCCGTCTTGTTTTTGAAAGAAGCAGTACGGATGCAGCTGAGAAGGTAGCTGAAATCATGTGTGCTGATTTTGTGCATGAGGTGATTTCTGCATGTGTGCCTCCAGTTTACCCTCCTCGATCAGGACATGGGTGGGCATGCATTCCAGTAATTCCTACTTTCCCCAAGAGCAGCTCAGAAAATAAAGTGCTCTCTCCCTCGTCTAAAGATGCCAAGCCTAACTGCTATAGCCGTTCTTCAGCAACACCTGGAGTCTCTCTATACCCTCTCCAGTTGGATGTAGTGAAACATCTGGCAAAAATATCCCCAGTGAGGGCTGTCTTAGCATGTGTATTTGGGAGTAGTATTCTGTACAGCAGCAGTAGCTCTTCAATCTCAAGCTCCTTGAATGATGGATTACTGCAGGCTCCGGATGCTGATAGGTTGTTTTATGAGTTTGCTCTTGATCAATCTGAAAGGTAGCATATCCTATTCCTTTTTTGCATTCCCAATTCCCATGTCTTCCGTGCGTGTGTATTGGTGGAACTTGGCTGTTTTATATATACATGTCTCTTAAAATTTATTTTTCCCTTTGTGCTTCTCAACATTTCCTTTATAAATTCTTTTTCTAAAAGTATTTAAGCCACATGGGCTGTATGCTCAATTAGTATTATTAAATAATTAGTTAAACCTTTTCTTCTTATGTACAGGTTCCCAACTTTAAACAGATGGATACAAATGCAAACTAACCTCCATCGAGTTTCAGAATTTGCTGTAACTGCCAATCAAACAAATGATGATGACAACCTTGAAGCAAGAACTTCTGTTAAGAGAATTCGGGAACATGACACCGAGACAGACTCAGATGTTGATGATATTGTTAGTAACAATACTATCCCTGTAACTCTGACAGACCTAAATAGCCAAGGGGTTGAAGGAGCAGACTTCTGGAATGATTCCTCGAAATCTGAAGCTTCTCAACTTGAGACCACCGTTTTCCTTTCTTTTGATTGGGATAATGAAGAACCCTATGAGAAGGCGGTAGAACGGTATTTCAGTTCAACTTCATCTTCAAACTATACTTTTTCACCAATTTTACTTATGTTAGTGATTAGTGATTAGTGAATAGTGATTATTTACACTGTAATTTGTAACTTAGCTTCACTCATACTCTTCTTGACCTTGCATTGTTTAAACTTTACATGTTACAGATGCTTTGACTTTAAATCAGATTTCTAACATTAGACCTTTTTATTAATACATGGAGTTGTTTAAGATAGACAATGGGGAAAAGTAGAAAACACTATTTTTGAATCATGACCTTTGTCTGTACTTAATTTCTGATTATTCTAGTATTTTCTTGGTTCATTAGATTTGGGGCCTTAAATAATTACAATCTGTCCTTTTGTAGCAATTTACATGTTAGAGTGTTCTTTCACCTTCTATTATAGGCTAATTGATGAAGGAAAGCTAATGGATGCTCTTGCACTCTCGGACCGCTTTCTACGTAATGGTGCATCTGATCAGCTTCTTCAACTTCTAATTGAACGTGTAGAAGATATCCATTCAAATTCTTCACAGGTTCAAAGATATGGAGGAAATAATATTTGGAGCAACAGTTGGCAGTATTGCCTAAGGTTGAAGGACAAAGAGCTGGCAGCTAGACTTGCCCTAAGGTGTGTAAATGATTTCTTCATGACTTTGGGGGAAGAAAGTTTTTCAAAGCTTCTGATCAAATGATCAAAAATTCCATCCCCGGCACCTTTATTTTTCATACTTAAATTAAATTTCAGCACGATGTCAAGTGGGTCTGTGTATTGTCTTCAATCATATGCATGAGAGGGCATTTTAGGATTTTTTAAAACCACTCCCGGGTATCCAGCTAATAGCTTTAATGCTTTCTTTTCATTTCTGATTTTGTGTCATGTTTATATTTATTATTAATCTGCGTTTATCCGATATTTGTCCCATCCTGTGATGTCAGTCTCATATTCAAAATTATATTGTAGGTATTTGCGCTCTTGGGAACTAAATGCTGCCTTAGATGTTCTCACAATGTGCAGTTGCCATCTGCCTGAGAATGATTCTATTAGGAAAGAGGTGCTGGAGTTATTCTCTTATCATTTCTTTCTATACTCAATTTTTATATCAATATTGGCATTGGTATGATGCATGGGGTGCAATTAAATGGTTCCATACCGGTATATGTTTAGGTTTTTGCTACTTGTTGGGCATGCATGGGTGGTACCCAATGTATATTTTTAAATTTGCTATTAAATATCATTGGGTGCATTCATCTTGGTGAAGCATTGCTACAAGTCAGTGTCGCACGATACAAGTACAAGCCTGTTCATGCGAAAGACCACGTTTTGCTACCATGTTGTTTGGTTTTCTGCTAAATGAAAAAAAAACTGCTAATGTTTTCTTTTCCCCTCGTTAGGTATTTTTGATTGCTTGATAAATTTTCAGGAATTTTTTGAAAACTCGGAGTTTGAACGCACCACAGATTATATTTATCTTATGATTTAATTACTTCATTGTTTCTGTTTTTATATTTCTTTATAATTTGGCCTTCTGCACCTGTGCCCTACTTTTAAAAAAATGTTGCACCCTGTACCCATACGCGTACTGGTACTGGTACTGGTACTATCACCCACAAATACATGCAATGCTAAGACCTATTTTTGATCATTCTTTGTAATGCACAGGTTTTGCAAATGAAACAAGCTTTGCAGAGCTACAGCCACATATTAAGTGCAGATGATCATTATACGAGCTGGCAAGAGGTTGTATTCTCATCTGTGAAGTACTGTTACATGTCCAATGCACAGATACAATTCCAGTTGTAGAAGTTTCTTCATTGGCTGTAAATGGGTTTAAATGAAACTGCCAGTAAATGATATATTATTAATCCCTATCAGTAGTATACTAAGTAGTCTCTAGAAATATGTGTGTTGTTCAAATTAATTTCCTTTTTGTTATGGTAACTCGTTCCCCGTAAATATTCTTTGTATTTCAGGTTGAAGCAGATTGCAAGGAAGATCCAGAGGGTCTGGCACTTAGATTAGCTGGAAAAGGAGCCGTTTCTGCTGCACTAGAAGTGGCAGAAAGTGCAGGATTGTCAATTGATTTTCGGAGAGAGTTGCAGGGGCGGCAGCTTGTGAAGCTTCTAACAGCTGACCCTCTCAATGGTGGCGGACCTGCTGAAGCGTCGCGCTTTCTTTCATCATTACGGGACACGGATGATGCTCTGCCTGTTGCTATGGGTGCAATGCAGCTGTTGCCCAATTTGCGGTCAAAACAACTTCTTGTAATCAAACAATTATCTAATATGTCTTTCCTCTTCTAATGATATAAATTGCTTGGAACTGTACTATTTGGAATTTGAAATTATCCTCATCCAAGTGACCGTGTATCTGTTCTTTTTTTTGAAGGTTCACTTCTTCTTGAAGCGGAGAGAAGGGAATCTGTCTGATGTGGAGATTTCCCGGCTCAATTCATGGGCTTTAGGGCTTCGTGTACTGGCAGTCTTGCCAGTACCATGGCAGCAAAGATGCTCTTCCCTGCATGAACATCCTCATCTGATTTTGGAGGTTCTTCTTATGAGGAAGCAATTGCAATCTGCTGCACTGGTATTCAAATTGTAAATTTGGTTAGATGCTTTCATTAGCATGCATTATTTTTCATATACTCATCTATTTAGAATATTGATTGTGAAGCATTAGGGATTAGGGATACCTTGTCTCGTGCTTGTTTTTGTCTATCAGTTTTATGCAACATCATGCAGTATCATTTTCTTTAATCTTCAAGATTGCTTGTTACTCATTCATTTTGGTCTTGCCTTGATTTCTGTAGATATTGAAGGAATTTGCTTCTCTACGAGACAACAGCGTAATTACTACTTATGCAGCTAAGGCTATCTCTGTCAGTATCAGCTCACCTCCTAGGGAACATCGTGTATCTGTTTCAGCATCCAGACCAAAGCAGAAGACAAGATCAGGTGCCCAGCCAAGGTCGTCTTTTTCGAGCAGTCTAAGTAACTTGCAGAAAGAGGCTCGAAGAGCTTTTTCATGGGCTCCAAGAATTACCATGGACAAAAATGCTCCAAAAGAAGTTTACCGGAAAAGAAAAAGTTCTGGATTGTCTCCTTCTGATAGAGTTGCTTGGGAAGCGATGACTGGTATTCAAGAGGATCGTATATCATCTTTTTCTACAGATGGGCAAGAACGGCTTCCTTCTGTTTCAATTGCCGAGGAGTGGATGCTTACAGGTGACCCACTAAAAGATGAAAGCATCCGTTCATCGCACAGATATGAAAGTTCCCCTGACATTATACTGTTCAAGGTATTGTATTAAAAGTGGTTGATCTTCATATTAAATATTATGCTGGCAGCCTACAATTGTGGTAGGTTATCGTATTGACTATTGTGTGTTGTTGATTTGTGGTGTCATAGAATAGTTATGCATTTGTGATCTCTGGCAATTGAAGCCATCGCAATTGGGAGTTGATTGGAGCTGATAATTGAAGCCGTAGTAGTTGCTTTATGGCATCATATAATCTCATTTTTATTAATCTCATTTTTATTAATAATTCTGCACCATTTTTATTAATCTCATTTTGTCTCTTCTGAATTCCTCGGTTCTCCCTTTCTAGGCACTGCTTGCTCTCTGTTCTGATGAGTCAGTCTCTGCCAAAGTGGCTCTTGAGTTGTGCATTAATCAAATGAAGAATGTCTTGAGTTCTCAGCAGTTGCCTGAGAGTGCATCCATGGAAACAATTGGGAGAGCATATCATGCCACAGAAACATTTGTCCAGGTATTTAGTGGGAATTGGGTAATTTATTGATTATGGTCACTAATCACGGGTCTTAGGCAATATGTTCATTTGCTTTACTAGCACCGGTTCGATAATAGCACCATACCTTTTAATTGCCATTTTCCATCACTTGCATTTTCATTTGCACGAAATGAAAATGCAATTAGTCTAATGTTGGATTTACAGGGTCTACTTTATGCCAAGTCCTTGCTAAGAAAGCTCACTGGTGGCAGTGAATTATCAAGTGAAAGAAATAGAGATGCTGATGACACATCATCTGATGCTGGTAGCTCTAGTGTTGGCAGTCAATCGACAGATGAGCTTTCTGAAATCTTGTCACAGGCAGATGTTTGGCTGGGACGTGCAGAACTGCTCCAAAGCCTTTTGGGATCAGGAATTGCTGCTTCTCTTGATGACATCGCTGATTTAGAGTCTTCTGCCCATCTTCGTGACAGGTTGGTTGTGGAAGAAAGGTACAGCATGGCTGTGTATACCTGCAAAAAGTGTAAGGTAGACAACTTATCTGCTAGTCTTAGTTACTATTAGAACTGCTGTTTCACTTATTGTGGGTTTTAAAAAAGAAATATTGCATTCTTTAGATTGATGTCTTTCCGGTGTGGAATGCATGGGGACATGCACTAATTCGGATGGAGCACTACGGACAAGCTCGCGTGAAGTTTAAGTATGTGAAGTTTCTTTTTACCTTTTCTTTTTGTGGTAATGCTTTAGCTCGGTCATTTTTAAAGCTCAGGATATGTTTCTCAGTAGGATTTGAACACAATTAACTATACTTATTTCATTGCAGGCAAGCTCTTCAGTTGCACAAGGGTGACCCTGGACCTGTAATTTTAGAGATTATTAATACTATTGAAGGTGGCCCGCCAGTTGATGTTTCAGCTGTTCGTTCTATGTAAGATGTGACACATTTATAATAGTTGTCTTCTGCTGTAATATACCAAAGTTATTGTTAGATTCTGGGTCCATTGTCTCAACAGTCAAGAATGTCTCTATCTGTGTTGGCTATTTGCATTGTTCTCCAATTTGAATTCCTTTTTTTTAAAAAAAAAAATTTCTTATGGTTAAAAAATTTAATCTGATAATTAGATATCAACTTTCTGTGATGAGATTTGTTCGCACTGGCATTGGGTAACTGGATTTTGCTGGGTGTGCAACTACTTTTGTACCTAATCGAGGTGCAAGGGTAGGTATTTAGCAGAAGGTGTTATGATGTCTAATTACATGCGTTTTTCAACTCAACACCTAAATATCTGATGATGGTTTTACCTCCAACTGGTCAAGCTGATTAATTTTATGAAAGTATTGTTTGCAGTTTTTTTGGAACTGTGGGAAAATTTAGGAAACCAGGGGATGAGGCTGGATAGGGAGTGAAGACTGACGATACCTGCAGATCTTGGTCATTGCACTTAAACTAATTATATTTCTGCTTCAGGTATGAACATCTGGCTAAAAGTGCACCCACAATCTTGGATGATTCTCTTTCTGCCGATTCATATCTCAACATCTTATACATGCCATCAACGCTTCCCCGTTCAGAGAGGTCAAGACGATCTCAATTATCTGCAAACAGTAATTCTATATATAATCGAGATTTTGAAGATGGTCCTCGGAGTAACCTGGATAATATCAGATACACTGAATGTGTTAATTACTTACAAGAGGTGAGCATAACTCTCCTATCTGCAAATCATTGTTCATGAATTCCTTTCTTGATTTAACACTTGACTTGATCTTCGTTAAATTAAATTGTTATGCATCAATAGGAAGAATACGTATCTCATGATTATGGGCTTTTGTGCAAGCCCATGCACAATTTTCTAGTGTCCATTATTTTGTCTTGAACAAAAATAAAATATTGACTCCATTTTAGGTTATTATTATATTTTAATTATATTTAAAATGCTTCCTATCTTTTGCAATTTGCTTGTAACTTATGGATTTTCTAATTTTTGTTTGATACTTGCAGTATGCACGTCAGCATTTGCTTGGTTTTATGTTTAGGCATGGTCACTATCATGATGCCTGCTTCTTGTTCTTTCCTCCTGATGGCGTTCCTCCACCACCACAGCCATCAATCATGAGTGGAGTGTCTTCCTCATCTCCCCAAAGACTAGATTCTTTGGCAACTGATTATGGGACAATTGATGATCTTTGTGAAATGTGCATTGGCTATGGTGCTATGCCTATTTTGGAGGAAGTTATTTCAACAAGAATGTCATCAGCTAAATCACAGGATGCAGTTGTGAATCAGTACACAGCTATGGCCCTTGCTCGTATTTGCCTCTATTGTGAAACTCACAAGCATTTCCATTATTTATACAGGTTTCAGGTAACTTTTTCCGCGTAACGATTTGATAAAAATTGGAAACAACTTTAAGTATTTACTATAGTGGGAGTAACCTTTTATCTATCTTTGGAGAGCACTGGGGTTTTTACTATACTTGGGAGTAACCTTTTTCTGCTAATTCTTGTTGGAACACAAATAAAATTCAAGAGTTCTATACTTGGCTTCTTCGTGGGCCTTTTTGTTTTGAGCTACTTTGGTCATTTGTTCTTATCTTATTCAAGACACTAAGGTTCTACCATTGTTCGTCCTAACTCCTCACAGTGTAAAAAAAATTCTCTAATTTTTAGAAATAAACTCAGCATCAAACTGAGTTCTTGCTGCTTCTGACCTGTTTTTAAAATACCGTTGTGGCCATCTCAAGTACCAGTTTTAGTTCTTTCCCAGAATCGTGAGCAACCCCGTATCTATACCCACAAAGATAGAAACTTCTTAACCAGGATTTTCAAAAGTCTCATTCTGTGTATTAAGCAGCTGCTGGGCAATGCAAGAATAAATTAACAGATATTTCAGAACTCATGTTATGCATATTCACATATTCAAAGGAAGTTCTTTAATGTAGCCTTCAATATGCATCAAGTGAATGGGGAAAATCCTGAGAGCATCATTGATCAGATAAAAGAGTTAATTTTTTTGTAGAGGTCTTTGAATTACCAATGTAGTTAGCAAAATGAAATATCTCTACCTAGAGGGAAAATCTTTGAAAAGGGGACGGTGCCAAACAAAGATACACCTCTAAATGTTGCCTCTTCTTCCACTGATTTCCATCCCCTTTTCCTTTAATTGTTTCTAGGAACTGGAATTTAAATTTATATATTAAAGCATTAGGGTGTTCAATATCATTAGTAGTGCTTCTTGGACCGAGGTTATTATGTATATTTTTAACATGTTTATTGTTTTGCCATATAATCCCCCCACCATTACTGGTAATAGTAGCCCTTTATTTTTTAAATGAAATTGATTGTGACTTCTATTTCCTGAGTGGAAATAAGATATTCATAACCAGAGTTGATGAGCTTGAATTTGTGTTGTAACATTTTTTTTTAAAATTCTGTGTGAAAAATCTTTTTGGTTTTTAATGATCAACAATATTCAGGTAATTAAAAAAGACCATGTTGCTGCTGGACTCTGTTGTATTCAGTTGTTTGTGAATTCTTCTTCACAAGAGGAAGCCATCAGGCATTTGGAACATGCTAAGGTATGTTCATAATTTGCTAGAAAGGAAAGCCAAATGGTGACTTGACCACCGACAAGGCATCAATATGTTTTTTAATTACTATTATAGCAGATATTGCTTACAATTTTCTTGCTTTTTTCTAAAGCAACTTATTTCCCAAGTTGCATTCTTTTCTTCTCTCTTTTCTGTTTGATCACCTTGTTACAACATAATTAAAATAATAGCCGAAGTGATTCAGTTAATATGGATTCAACTGATTAAGATTAAGTAGGGTAAAGTTATGAAGAATACTGTGGAATTTTGTTTCGTTGAGGATTAATTCATGGGTGAGGATCCGGTTGGCTGATCCAGCTTGTTTTCTATAGCTATTTGTTGCTAACATAACCTAAAATGAAGGTTGAGTTGATTTGTTATACCTATAAGGATTTACTCTGCTTGTGAAGCAGATTTATATCTCAGGAAAATATAAACCATAATTGTTCTTATCTTTGTAACATCCTTCTTAAAAAGCCTTGAGCAAATCCTTAAAAAGTTAAAAAAACTTTTTTGTTATAACTTAAAAAACTTAAAGTTTGTGTGTGTGTGTGTAAAAAAACTTAAAGAGTTACAACAATTCATTAAAAGACTTGGGATTTTTTATTTTCCTAATTTGTATTTCGGTTGCCGTAACCTGTTTTACTCACTATTTATTTTTTGTTAATAATTCTGTTTCTTTTTCTTATTGATATAGATGCATTTTGATGAAGGATTGTCTGCAAGGCACAAAGGTGGCGAATCTACCAAGCTTGTCACAAAAGGTCTTAGAGGTAAAAGTGCCTCCGAGAAGCTTACCGAAGAAGGTCTTGTCAAGTTTTCTGCCCGGATATCGATTCAGGTAATTGGATATGCCTAATGCTCTAAGCCACTACTGAGATCACTAGTCTAGTAATCAATTTTTGAGGGCAATCTTGTCAAGGCAAAGTAGGAAATCAAATTAATGACATCAGAGACTTCCCTTCACTATATGCACATTATCATGCTTTTGAAAGGACATACATATATATTTGTGACTTCTGAGTTGTAGACAAATTTGTGGGAAGAGTTTAAATCAGACACTTGATATCTCTTGTTATAGATTTTACTTGGAATGTGTGCTTCTTTTGTTCTGGACTGATATAGAATAAGTGTCTTCATTTGTGCTTCTTTGACAAGTGGGTGTATACCAAGTCTTAAGGCTTGGGAGTTGGAGGTCCCGGGTTCCATCCTGGGTGCCACCATTTAGTGGATTTAATTTCCTTCCCCAGTAAAAAAAAAAAAAAAAAACTTTGCCTATATAAAAAAAGAAGAAGAATAAGTGTCTCCAAATTTTCTGGTGCTTAATATATTCTTGTAGGCATGGTTTGTGAATTCCTTTATTTCTCAAGATTTCTGTGTATTTATTATATTATGTAGGTTGAAGTTGTTAAATCCTTTAATGACTCAGATGGACCTCAATGGAAACATTCGCTTTTTGGGAATCCAAATGATCCGGAAACTTTTAGGTTTGTTTAATTTCCAGCTTAATCTTGCAATAGCATTAGCCATCCATTTCTTTCCCTTGCAGTCAGTCTGGTGTTCCCTTCAAAATCAGGGTGAAATTTTCAGAAATGTTTTTTATTCAATTTTTTTTAAAAAAATAAAGCTCATGCTAAAAGATTCACCCAATTTTTAAGGGGATACCCAACCACCCATGATGATAAAAAAAAGTATTTAGGTTGAGGCATTCAAAACAACTTGAGTTGTATCTTCTGTCTCGTTGATGTTACTTTTGTATACTATATTTATTTAGTCATTTGATAATTTTGGGGTCAATTATCATTGTAGGTCCTCTTAATAACTGCCAAGGTTATTGCAGGCATTGAAATGCTTTTCTGTTGTGCCATGTTTTCACGGTTTCATATACTGATAATTTATTTCAATGCTCATGATGTTTTTTAAATTTCAGACGTAGGTGTAAAATTGCAGAGGTTCTTGTTGAGAAGAATTTTGATTTGGCATTCCGACTGATCTATGAATTCAATCTTCCTGGTAACATTTATAATTTCCTCTATGATCTCATTTAGCTGTAGTGTTTTTTTAGCTTCACAAAGTGTTGTCAGCTTATTTAGCCATGTTTTTAATTGCAAAATGCAGCTGTCGATATATATGCTGGTGTTGCTGCATCTCTTGCTGAGAGGAAAAGAGGCAGCCAATTGACAGAATTCTTTAGAAACATAAAGGGTACAATAGATGACGATGACTGGGACCAGGTAATCTAGTTGCATTTTCTTTGTCTCTTGTACTTGAAAAGGGCTTGTTTTTTTTTTTTCCGTTGAAAGTTTTAACATTGCTCAAAATTTAAATCTCCTTTAGAATGTTTTTGGTTGACACAAGCTTTATTAAATGGCTCATAAAACTACGGTGGTGTTAAACTGCAATCCATAAGGGCAGGTGTTTTAAGCATCTGCTTTTTTTTTTTTTTTTTTTATTTCATTTAATTACTGTTTCTCTGATGATAAAACTAGACTTTAAACTAGCATTAAACTGAGGCTGTAGCATGTGTGGACATGGGCTTTGTATTTTCAAAACATCAGGAAATTAAAATGTGCCTTTTCTGACACCTCCTGTTTAAGATGCATTAAGTGAAGTTATCTTGAAGAAGTTTGGATGTTTTGAATGGTGTAGGTGTTGGGTGCTGCAATAAATGTATATGCCAATAAGCATAAAGAACGCCCAGACCGTCTAATAGACATGTTAACTAGCAGCCACAGGTGAGGGCTTTATCTTTTTGTCTTCATCCGGTTTCTACTATGCAGTTATTTGGAATTTTTCTCTTAGAATTTTTTTATAATTTCATTTGTTAAAAATTTTTAGGCACAGTGACATCATTTTGTACATCTTTTAAGTAGTAATTCATAACCACAGTAACATGTTTATTTTATATTTGAATTGGGAATACAGGAAAGTTCTTGCGTGTGTAGTTTGTGGTCGTTTAAAAAGCGCATTTCAAATTGCTTCACGGAGTGGAAGTGTGGCTGATGTTCAATATGTTGCTCACCAGGTTAAATCTTAGCCTCCACTTTTTGGATTCATTTTACCATAACTTTCTGAGTGGAATTAATTAATCAACTCCATTCAAGAAAATTGCTGAGTGAGGTTTACGCTGCATGTCTGCATCCTTAACCTCCAAATGTATAGGATTGAAAGCCCTATATATAACGGATCTCCCTTCTCCAAAAATAGGGAGATCATATGGCTAGGAAATGGATGCACGCTGCCTGTGTCACATGGATTATCTAACATCTAGCCTTAGTCCCCATCTGTGATTCCGGTGAATGAGAAGGCTATTCAAATTTGGATTTGCATTGTTATCTACAGCTGACTTGGCCAAACTGTGATTTACCATTTTGCTCTGATAATGAAGATACTGTCTTTCATTTCTCAAAATAAGGATACTGCTTTGCCTGACAAACTTGAAACTCTTGATTGGGCGGGTTAGGATGGATCGTCATGATATTTTGTTGTTCTTTTCATTTCAACAGTGCATCCCGTCAGCAATTAATTGAAAAAATTAAGAAGTATCTATGTCTACTTAGTTTTGATGGCTCTTACAGCACCTTTTATTGTAGATGATGCTGGCTCATACTCCAGGGTTATCAGTTCCACGTGCACGTCAGAAATAAGAAATTCCTTTCTCAGTTCCTTATAACTTAATGCTTGACAGAATGTTTTACTATTGCCACCACTTTCACAGTCTTTCAACATGATTTGGCTACTAAAATGTTTGATTTCTTTTAACTTACTGTCAATTTTCTTGCAGGCACTGCATGCAAATGCACTCCCTGTGCTTGATATGTGTAAGCAATGGCTGGCTCAGTACATGTAGCTTATTGCTGGAGTTGTTCCACAGATAATCTGGATTGTCCAATGTTTGCATCTTTTGGTCAATCAGTTGACTAATGCCTAGAAAGCAGTAATTAGATCATAACACTTTCAAAGGGAAGCAGTTAGAACCAAAGCAATGGGGATCAACTATCAATTGTAAAAATCAAGGGACATCTTATTTGGTTTCAGTGATTTCTTCAGTATTTCTGGTTTTTTGAAGCATGTTCCCTGTGATCTCTGAGATATACAATCATGTCCAAGTTTGGTTCAACATACGTACGGCACTGCTACGGGTAGTGCCAACTTTGGAACATTAGTAGAGATTAATCATAAGATGACTTAAGCAGGAATTGTTGCATTCATATTCCTGAATGCCAAGGACGAAGGTCCCTAAAGCTTCTTAAGCACCCAATATTTGCTCTTTCATCTAACAAAAATTACTGTAATATTGCAATGACAAGGTGGAGTCTACAATTGCAAGCATAAAATGGATGTTTACTCCCAAAGCACCCAAGGCCCCAAAGATAATATGGATGTATCAATGTAAGTTGCTGTAAATATGATTTTTACTGTATCGTTAAATACCATTTTACAATTGTTCACGTTGGTTTTAAATCGTAGGGTATAATCATGGTATTCATTGAGTGGATTGTATTTTGCTTGATTTTCTGATTCAATTGTACTTGCCAATTTGTTGTATTTTTATTCAATCGTGAAAGTGCTTTGAACAGATAAATGACCGATGAAATGAAATTTTGCATTTTGCGATACATAATTAGAAGAAATAGCTTAAATGTCTTGGCATAATACTCTTTCGGTCCTTAAATATAAGTATTTGAGGTGGTTTTTCACTCGGATTAAACAAGTTAGTTAATATGTTTAGTGACATTGAAATTGATAAAATTTGATATATTTTTTTAAAATTACCCTTGTAATTGTTATTAAAACTCTAAAAAGTATTGAGTAGATATGACCATTTATTAAAAGAAAGTTGATTGTATTTAATTTTTTCAAATTTATGAAAAAAAAATGAGAATGAAACAAAAAGTAGATAAGATAACAATTTTCTAGAAATGTTTTATGAAAGTTGAATTGAGAATGAAATAAAATTTAAGAAAGTGGGCTAGTTTTACTTATATTTTAAACCAAATGAAATATGTTTTTTTTCTTATATTTCAAGCCGGAGGGATAAGGAGTATAGGGACTAGCAAGAATAAATGCATAGCTGTATGATGTATTCCCTTCGTTTGAAATATTAAAAAAAAAAGTTAGTGATAATGGACTTAATTTTCCTAAGTTTCTTTATTATTTTTAGTGTTTAAGGGTTGAGGTTAATAAAAAAAATACACTTCTTTTGATTTAAATATAAACGTAGATAACTAATCTTTTTAAATTTTGTTTAATTTTCAATACTACTTTTTAAAACATTTCTAGAATATTGTTATCTTATCTAATTTTTGTTTCATTCCCAATGCAATTTTCTTAAAATATCTCTATTATTTTATAAATTTTAAAAAATAAAATACAATCAACTAACTTCCTTAATAAACGTAAAATTAGTTAAAGCTACTTATAATTTGAGCAGGAGGGAGTATGGTAACTCGCACTTGTTTGTAAGTACTCTAATTTAATACTCCCTGGACTCTCATTTATAAGAAGAAAAAAACATCTTATTAATGGTTTGCAAAAACTAATCAACTTCCTAATTTCAATACAACCATTCTTAAAATATCCTTACAAAGTGGTTGTAACATTTAATTTTTGTTTCATTCTCAATACAAGTTTCCTAAAGTAGTCAATTTTTTATGAATTTGAAAAAATTAAATGCACTCAACTAACTTTCTTAATACCTGTGTTGGTAGTTATTTTTGCTAATAAACAAGACCGGAGGGAGTAGTATTTCTATACATAGGATCCCTTTGGAAAATATCACGTCCATTAAGAAAGTTGTATAATTTAATTAATTGTATTGGAAATGTAAACTTTTGATATTATTTTCAAAATTACCCCTATTAATATTATTGGGAATCTAAAAAGTGTTAAATAAATAAGAGTGTTTGCGGAAAAAAATAATTAATGATCATTGAAAATTGGTATAGACTTTTATAAATAAAAGATAAAATAAAAGTGTCAAAATGGCCGGTCTTATATTTAGAGGTGGTATAAGATTTGCTTTTATGACTTTCGTTTCTTTTCCATTCTAATATATTATTTTACTTTATTTCAAATTAGCATACAAGTATGAAAAATTTAGACAACTGGTGCAAAATACTCCTCCAGTTTCATTGAGTTTGGTCTTTTAAGCTTTTTTTCTTGTTTCACGATATTTGCTCTTTTACATTCATTACACAAACATATTTATTTTTTCAATTTTAACATTTCATTTCAATCATTTCTCTTACTCCTCATTAATTCTACTTTTATCATCTCTCATATCTCTAAATCGCTATACATAATTAATGAACACACTTACTAATAAAAATTAAATACTACTACGATTTTCAATAAGGATTAAATAGGGACATTTTAGACAAACCATACATAATACTTACGATAATCAACACTTTTTTAATCTGTGTGCACAGACGTAAAAGACCAAACTCAATGAAACCCGAGGGAGTACTTAATTACTCCCTCTGTTACCACACTCTCTGTTTCATATGTAGTGTGTTTTAAGGTTATGCACGAGTTTTAAGAAATGGTTAAATGATGTAAGGATTTGTTGCTTTTTGACTATAACGCCCCCATATAATCATCAATGAAGAGAGAGAAATGTATTGGAAGTGAAAAAGAGAGTGTGATAAATAAGGATGTGTTTGGAAAAATAACATTAATTATGTATTGGGTTTATGAAAGAACAAGACTTATGAAACATAGTATAAATGCTAAAACAACACTACTTATAAAACGGAAGGAATATTTATTTGTATTATTATAGAAAAAAGTAACACATCTTTTAAAAAAATATAATGTTTACTTTAATTTATAATAAATTAATTATGTTTTTTCTTAACATACTCTTTTTTTATTTATAATTATTATTTTTTTTACTAGTTACCTAAATCAACAATTCACCAATGAACCAATGGTTGCTTGATTAAGTCAGCTAATGTGTTCATATCATCACCACATCAACGGCAAGCCACTGCCGTGTCAATTCTTAATGAGTCAAATTAGTTCACTTATTAAGCAATCATTAGTTCATCTGAGATTTGGTGTGCAACCATCCAAAATTTGATTGCGTAGAAGTAATGCCTAGATATATTACAATGACAAAGATAAAAAAGAAGGAAGCATACTTGAAAATTTGTTTATTCTTAATGAATGTGATTTTGTTTGTACCCATGATTCCACAAACATAGATATTACGAGAAGATCTAAAAGTTTTTTTTGAAGGGAAAATATCTAAAAGTTAAATTTTAATATTTGACATATATAATTGAATTTAATATTTTAAATCAAGAAAATAGGTTTAATTTTCAAAAGAGTTCAATGTATATCATAAATATTAATGATTTGCGCTTTTTTAATTACCACGAATATATGAGTTATTCATGTCAAATTTTAAACTCAAACAATAATTACAAAGATTTCCACAAAAGTTTGTAGTCTACCGATTTTTTTTCATTCATCAATATACTTGTTGAGATACGTAGGATTATGATTAAGTTTCAATCTTTTGTTATAATTTCCAAACGTTTCTTTCACAATAGAATCAACGATTTCCTTTTTAAATTTTGACAAAAATTTCCACTATATTTAATATGTTGAGCAAAGTGGCTCAAATTTATTTTTTTGTCAAAACCAGGTGGTGTCTGGGCTTCACATTTTTTGTAGCTCAACTAATCCACCTCGGATCCGCGAACTGTGCGAGTCTTTGACTCAACGGTATGGATCCTCTTCAGAAATTGTTGCATCACTGGGACAAAGTGACTCAAATTTAACTAGACTTACCTACCTTCATTTACCATCATTTATTTTCACCTAACTTCTATCTACATTCTTCTATCTTTCACCTATTTTTATTAAATTCAATCATTTTAAACTACGTCATTTTACTACTCACTTAGTCACTTACCTCTCCTATATCAACAACTTACTTTGCCTATAAAAAGGAATGGCCTATAAGGTGGTTTGGGTGCATCATTGCTGGATGTTTCACATACACACAAGTTAATTGTGGGTTATTATTCTCTTTTCTTTTCCTTTACCCTATTAGTGAGAGTTTGATAGAATATCCTTTTAGCCCGTTAGTTTCAATTTGAGAGTATTTTATTGGAAGAGAAATTTTCTTCTTTTATCCTCATCGTTATAAGATGATTTGTTTTACTTTCCTTTTTCGCAATGGAATCATTTTGCTCGTGATCGCTCGTGATTTTTCTCTTTACATTATTAAAAAAATTCTCACGTAAATCTTGTGCATTTATCTTACTTATTTTATTTTACTTTTTTTAATTCCTAATTAATTAGATCATTTCACTTCCACACTGCATTGATACCCTAACAAATTCTTTGATTGCGTGAACTAATTGATTGTTTCTTACCTAACATCTTACTTAGGAAGTAAGAAAAAAAATACTTTTTATACTAAATATAATTAACATTTTATCATTAACAAAAAACTATTTATTACTATCGAGTGTGTAAATCTACTTGTAGAGAAATGGAACGTTTTAAGAAGTGATCTTGAATTTGAGCCTTACGCGGTTACGGTGAATACTTAAGGGGAGACCTTTGTCACATACCTCCCATGAATTTGCAATATAAATTCATATATTTTTAGATAACTAGACTTCTGAGTTCTGATTCCTTACGTGTTTGCTATCGTAGGCTCTGGCTTCGTGGTTCATGGGTTTGATCGGCAAAATTAACTTGTAATTATGAGCTTGTAATTTGTAGCTGTGAGCTTCTAGCTTGTCGCTGTAAAGCTAGCTAGGAGCTGTGAGCTTGTAGTTGAGAGCTTATAGCTGTTTAACTGACTATTTAAAATAGTGTTGTTCGGCAAAACTAGTTTTTGAAGTAGTTAAAAATTATTAAATGACCAAAAAGGACATGCAACATTTTATTATTTTGAATTTTTAAATTTCTTTCTTTATTTATTAAATAAATAGTTAATTAATTAATAAAATATAAAAATTATTAAATTATAATTAATTAAATTTATTTTTTTCTTAATTTATTAATTACGTAGTTAATTAATTAATTATAACAAAATTATTAATTATAATTAATAATTAATTAAAGGGTAGTAAAATAATTTTAAATTTTGTTTGAGGATATAATTGGTATATGAATTATTGAAAGCTAGTTTAGATTCTAGAAATTCAAGTAGCTTTCTAAAAGCTACAAGCTCTTTTTTTAAAAGTTATAAGCTTCTTTTAATTTGTGTACACCGAATGAGGCTAGTAACTTATTGATCGAATTTAAAAGCTCCTAGCTAGCTAAAAAGCTCCTAGCTCATGATGTCGAACGGAGCCTAAGTAATATTAAATCATCCAAGTTGAGATTAAATAATCGAGAGAGAATTAAAATCCGTTGAGATTTAATCCCAAAAAAAAAAAAAAAAAATCCGTTGAGATTGGGGGTTTGAGCTTTTTCTTTTGTTCATCATGTGATGAACCCCTAGGTCACGCACATCCTGACCTTCCCTAAAGTAAAGTTATCTTTATGCTTAATAATGTCATTATAATAAGAGCCTTTGAAAGCTCCTTCCACCTCCCCAATATTATTCTAATGCACAGGTAGACCACGCAACCAAGCAGCGAATTAGTTTTTGTTATCTGAACAAGTAGATAGTCAAAGGCCATCAAAGTATCAAAGATGTGGATCAACTAACACGGTTGACATTAAGCTTAGGTTTGTTAAATTTTCGAAGTAAGAGTATTTTGCCACAGGAATAATAGGAGTATCTTTTAAAAAAATCAACCTAAAAATCATACTATATTAATTATTCATATAAGTGAGTAGTATTTATCTCATTAAATGATTAGGTTATCAATAACATGTATCACATTCGTATAATTAGGGTAATTATTATGTTGATTTGTTACGAGAATATTTTTTTTTTTCAAACACAAATTTTAGCTCGCAAATAAGATTGTTTCTTCGGAAAGATATTGTGGCCCCCAGACTTTCTTTAAAAAAAAAAAAAAAGTCAAAGCCTTGCCGCTGAGGTATAAAACATAAATGCAATGTACACAACAACGTTGATAACAACAAGTCAAAGAGTGTTGATGTTCTCTCTCTGTTAGAGGAAGAAATTTTGTGAGGCGGCGGTGGGTCTAACAATGTCGTTGCCGTTTCTTCATAGAAGAGTTTCGGGTGGCGAAATCAAGAACTTGGCCTCAGTTTCAAGCAGTCTCTTACCAGCTTTTGGTACCATCTTTGATGAAGGTTACTTGAACCTCAGAAAATATGTCATCGCTCCCTATGATCGTAGATATCGGTACGTATATATATTAACTTCCTTCGCACAATAATATTTATTAGGATTTTATTTATGCATTGATATAGAGTGATAAGGACTCGGCCATCACAATTGGGATCGTGGTGAGAAGTTTAGAAAATCCACCATGTTCTAAGTTAAAATCTGATTAGAATTGAGTTATTTAAACATTAAGTCAAAGTTTGATCTTAGTTAGTGTGTAGAAAAGGTTTCATTTGAAGAAGCAAAATTTATTTCGAAATCCTATATTTCGAAAGAGATATTAATCTTCAAATATATAATGAAAGACACCACTTTTCACCAAACAAAACCTAGGTAGTAGATGATTGAGCTCCTTATATTTAGGGTTGGTTCAATTTCTTTTGTCTTGTGTTTATAAAAAAAATAAAATAAAATAAAAAATCTGTTTAAAGATATACTTCCTTTGTCCTCATTTACTTGTTTTATTATTAAAAAAACACAAAATACAAGTAAAATAGAGTGTCTTATACACTTTCAGTACACCATCTATTTTCTCTAAAATTAATAACTAATACCATTCGTGAATTTTTTTTAATAATTAATAGTAATAAGTAAAATAGAGTGATGTGAAATTGCAATTTGTGAATTGTGATGCAGGTTGTGGCAAACGTTCCTAGTGGCATTGGTGGGGTACTCTGCATGGGCATCTCCATTCGAGCTAGCTTTCAAACGGTCAATCGGGTCGTTGCTGCCTGTTGATCTCGTAGTGGATGCCTTCTTTGCCATTGATATAGTCCTTACTTTCTTTGTGGCTTACTTGGATTCATCAACTTACCTCCTCGTTGACGACCATAAGAAGATTGCTATGAGGTGCCACACACCTTTCTCTTGATTTTGGTATCTTTATTATTTTTAGTTTAACAAACGCACTAGTTATTGTTAACTAAATCAGGGGCCCAACAAATATATATGCTTCTGTAGTTCTTTCTATTCTATTCTATTCGCTTTTGTTAAGGTTTTAGTGTTTTCATTTAACAGGTACGTCAAAAAGTTGCACTTTGGCATGGATCTAGCATCCACTCTGCCAATTCAGCAGATATATCAAATTTGGTCAGGCAAATCACGCAAAACTGAGGTATTTGGTTTCCTAAATATGCTTAGGCTCTGGCGATTGAGGCGCGTTAGTGAGCTCTTCACAAGGTACATCCATAAGAGTGAAATCAAAACAAAAACAAGAGCAAGAAATGAAAATCAAAATGCACTCAAATAATATTAAAATGTTTAGTTGAATACAGACTAGAAAAAATTTAAAAAAATTATGAACATTCTAAATATTCAAAATGTTTGTAAGACATTTGAATATGGAATAAGTAAAAAATAAAAGTTGACATAGTCGTTGTTCAATATATCATACCTATAATGTATATCTTGATTCTAAAAGCTTATTTTCTAATGGGTATTACTATTCACGAGCATAAATTTAGACACTAAAAAAAGCAATCTATGAGGAAACTAAATATATGATTTCTCAAAATGATAAATATGTTTCTCCTCATCAATTTTTTTGTTGCTAAGCACATTAGAAAAACCATCCAAATAAATTTATAGATATTTGGAAAAAAAAAAAAAAAAACCATATTTCTCTTTCCAATTATATGTCACATTCTCGAAATACAGATTTATTATGTAGACTATGAAACCAATGGACAGGCTCTTGAAAAGCATAAATCTAAAAGGAATTATATCTATAAAGTTTTCCTATTTGCAACTGAAACTGCTAACTCCTTTTCAGGCTAGAGAAAGACATACGAATTAGCTACTCTGCAACAAGATTTTGTAAACTTATATGCGTAAGTAAATCACTAAATCCTTAAGCTATAGATCCAAATAAGAAATAATAACCAAATTAATAGGCTAATGTTAGTTCACTCTTTGGTTTATCATAGGTTACGCTATTTGCAGTGCACTTCGCAGGCTGCATGTATTTTTGGTTGGCTGTCCATCACAAAACACCCGAAAACACATGGATCGGAATGCAAATGCCGGATTTTGCACAGCGGAGCAATTTGTATGGTTACACCTATTCCATGTACTGGTCTATTGTAACTCTTACCACTGTTGGCTATGGAGATTTACATGCAGTGAATACCACGGAGAAGGTTTTCAATATTTTATATATGCTGTTTAACATCGGCCTCACTGCATATATAATAGGAAACATGACAAATCTGGTGGTTCATAGCTCTGTCCGAACCTTTGCCATGGTAATTTTATCTTTTTTCAATGAGGATTTCTACGGTGGTTTAACTCTCAACTTAGCATTGCATTAATAACACTAGCATATCAATCTAAGAGAAGAAATACACGCTCTAAAATCCTTGTGGGAAAATAAAAAAACTATATATAAAGGCTTTACAAACTCGAAACTTAAGGCGAGCTCTCTTAACCCTGCCAAGCTTGGCGAGGAAGTTATTAGAGAAATGCCTGGAGTTGGGCAGATATATCCCGATCAGAACATTTTTGGCGTTAAACTTATATGAGTGGCCATACTAAAACTGATATATTTCACCTCCTGGCTTCAGAGGGATGCCTTCAACAAAATTTTACAATATGCAAGCAAAAATAGACTCCCGGAAGGTTTGAAAGAGCAAATGTTGGCAAACTTGCAATTGAAGTTTAAGACAGCAGAGTTGCAGCAAGAAGAAGTGCTACAGGATCTCCCTAAAGCAATTAGATCAAGCATTGCTCAGCATCTTTTCCATGACATAGTTAAGAAAGCATATTTATTTAAAGGAGTCTCTGATGATTTTATCACCCAACTGGTAAAAGCTTTCTTTTCTTCTCTATTAGGTTAGAATAGAGTCTAAACATCTTAACGGAAACTAAATAGGTGATGACATCATGACATTTAATCAAACAGGTGTCTGAAATGAAAGCAGAGTACTACCCACCAAAGGTTGACATTATCTTGCAGAATGAGTTGCCAACAGATTTCTACATTTTGGTATCTGGATCAGTGGTAAAACATTATATCTTACTCAAATACTACCCCTTATACTATGTTTAGCTGCAAAACTGAACTATTTCTAACTGCAGGATGTGTTCACATACATGAATGGAACCGAACAGGTAAGATGGGATCCCCTGGATAATTTTTTGCATAGTAAAAATAACATATTCTAAGGAAAGTAAAATGGTAATGGTTCAAACTCCTAGATATTATTGACTTGGAAAGAATAATACTTAAACTACAACAAAGTATCATGCAGAAGAAAGTGGTATAAAGAGGAAATAAAGGTGAAAGAAATAACGTCTCTTGAACAAAAGCAATACTAAAACTGCCATTCAATTAGATCTACAATTAGGGAAAAACTTTATTTGAGATTGGCCCTAATGAATTGTGGACTAAGTATCACAGACCTGCACACAACTGTTGTAATGCATTAACCTGAGGTAGAGGTCAGCTTGGAAGATGATGTTTGCTTTACAAAATGGAGTGTTTTTTGGTTATTTTCTTCAAGCATTTCCTGGCAACCCTGCTGAAACAAACACATCAAACTAAGTTAAAAGTTTTAAACAGTGTCCAGAGAACATCTTCATCAAGCATATAAATCAACAAGCAGATGAATAAGCACCGAAACATTTAGAGTACTAAATAAGGGAGTGAAATAATAATGATCTAAAAGAAGTATCTTTATTTTCAGGCTAACTATTCTTACATTGTTTGACTGAACTCAGATTTTTTTTTATAGCTTTTGTTCACACTAGAACCTGGAGGTGTGGCCGGAGAAATAGCTGTGATGTTTAATATTCCACAACCTTTTACAATGAGAAGTAAGAGGCTCTCACAGGTCATACAAATCAGTCATAATCATTTCAAGCAGATGGTGCAGCCATTTAGTGATGATGGGAAGGCAATCATCAGCAACTTTATTCAGGTTTGGAGATTTGCACATACATTTAGATAGAATACACACACATATTGCTGGTTCCGTTTAAAAGTTACTCCTTATTTACTTAATTTAAACACTTTCAATTTGAGAGCAATAGGTAACTCAAATTGCTACAGTTTTCCCTGAAACTTCTACTAATATAAAGACATGAAATGTTGGACCAAATACCATTGTAGGCCAAAAATAATGACTGAAAAGTAGACCTGAATTCCCTTCATCCAAAATTCATATCTTTATCTCAATTCCCAATTTCCTATGTGTATATTTTAAATTTAATGCTGGTTCTTCTACTCTCAGTATATGAAGGATCTAAAAGGCAAGTTGCCAGAAGAAATCCCATTTGTAACAGAAGTGCTGGGTGAACTGAATCTTGAGGTATATTATCTTTTACTTTTGAATTTCAGCCACTAGAACTTTTGACTGAACTACGTGAGAACATAAAAAAAAAAATTTATTAATGCGCTGGTATAGTATAGATTCATAAAGAAAAGGATTCAAAAAACTCGTTTGATATTAGACACAGCATGCTCATAGCTAAAACCTTAGGCAACTCATCATATATACAGTTAGTGTATGTGAAAATGATGATGGCCATAAGTAAAGAATTCTGTTTTGAAGTTCCAAAGATCTTGGATATATCCTTCTGCTCCAAACCATGTTTCACAGAAAAAGGGAAAGCAGAAGTGAAGGACAACAGAAGGAAAGCTTGGTAAAAAATAAATCCCTTTCCCTGCAATACACCCACTTTTCCCCTGCTCCCAAACAGGACCTTGAGGTCACCTGATCATGCATGGATAACCACTTTCTTTCAAAAATTGAACGTTTGAACTATGAACAATTGAAGATACATGTACTAACAGCTCAAAGATGACAAATGAGATTATACTGTGGATGCACATAGTTCAGCAAAAGATTAAATAAACAATTGCTCATTATTTAGTTTTCAGTTTTTCTTGATAAATGATATGAAGCAGAAAGAAAAAGGTTATACAACAATAATATATTAGAGATATGTTATCCAGCGTATGATATCTGTCCAAAAAAATATTTTTATGGCACCAATAAATAGATAATATTGGTAACATATGCACATATATGAATCTTGTCATATATAATGATCATCATTTGCTTCCTGCAGCATCTAGCACAAAATGAGGGCATGCAGGATGAAGTTTCAAGTTATCATGAAGATGATCCATATAAAGAAGGTAACCTTAATCCTATGTCAAACAATAAGACATTTTGACATCTTTATTCTATAGTGGCTAGACACCTTGCAGAAGCATTAAACAAGAACCAATACGTTCAGAAACCTCAGAAACATTGATTAAAAGTTTGACAAATTACTTGAACTCTAAATGACAGGAACCTTCTGATATGGAAAGGTTGCTTGTGCTGTTTTCTTCAATTTGTTTGCTTAATCGCCCTATCCAAATTTGTTAAGGCTATGGAGTTTGACAAATTTTTTCATTGGGACGTTCTAAGATAAACGATATGATTTACCTGCAAACCTAAATTAGCATCATAGACTGACGTTACTAATTGCAGGGATATCAGGAAATTCCAGTCCTCTATCAAGCCCAGCTCCCATTAGAGTTAAAATCCATGGACATCATCCCAATGAAAGCAAAATGGGAAACGGAACACAAAAGCTCATACTTCTCCCAGATTCAATAGAAGATCTTTTCAAAGTAGCAGGTATGAATTACTACTACATTCATATGATTAAAACAGGAAAGCAAAAGGAAATCCCCATCTTTGATTTTAGTAAGTCATTCTACAATCAGTTACATTTGTCCAAGGGCTCTAAGCTTTTCTATATAAAAAAAAGTATATAGTTTAAAGCCTTTAGCAGATTACAAAAAATAAAAGAGAGAAAAAAATCCAACTCAATATAAGTTACTTCGCAGTGCATATCAAAATTGATCAACTAGGAGTGAGATTCTGCAATGAAAATCTATTGGCCATAATTAAAGTACTAGGATTTTACTCTTGTATTGTAGAATTGAACATATTGAAGTAATAACGATACGACTGAGTTGAGTTTTGTATATTCCACAGAGAAAAAGTTCGGAAAAAGAGGAAGCAAGATTCTTATGGTTGATGGATCGGAAGTAGAAGAACTAAGCGCCGTAAGAGAGAATGACGAGTTATATATCTTCTAATGATCAAATCAAACAGAGATTGATCAGACTATAGTATGCTGATGTACATTATTTTAGGGAATGATGATATACCTTAGAGAGTTTTTTAATCTCTGTTGAGCAAATCTAGAACAGCGTAAGCAGCTTTCTGAAAGTGATCCTTCTCTTCATCTAAGGTTCTTTTCCTCTCCGTAGCATAACCCTTACATTTCCCTATCTCTTCCTCTATCACTACAGAATTTTGATTAATTTCACTGCAAATAGAAACCGATGGCTGTTAAATTGCGTTCGTAACCACGATTGCAACATCAAGCAATATTGTGGTTTTCTTAGTCTCTACAACCGCAATTGCGGCCATATCAACTCCATTTTCTTGCAATTGCAAGTAATCGTAAATGTAACCATGATTTAACGAATAAATAATTATAAAATTAAAATCCGCTACTCAATCCTTCTACAATTCCCCTTATTTACAGAATATAGATAGTATTGAATGTTTTCTATATTTTCAAGGCATTAGATGCATTTAGTTTTAATTTATTAATTACATTTTCTTTCTTTATTTTAGTATTAGGAGCAAAATTCTTTAACTGAGAGACTCTGGATCTAACTTGAATGACGTGAAATATAGTACGGAGTAATTAATTTTTTAAAGATGAAAAAATATACTCCTCTGGTCCTATATATATATATATATATATATATATATATATATATATATATATCATACGTAATCGTATTCCTCGAATCAAGGAAAGTGGTTAGTTTTGTGAATTTTATGACCTCATCCACTTTACTTGGAAAGTTAACATTCATTAATGAATAACAGAAAAAACATAATTAGTCAAAACATTTAATAATGGCAAAAAAGAGAAAAAACAATTAATGATGCATAGGAAATATAAAATGCCCTATATATAGGACCAGAGGCTGGATGAACTCACGTGATCATCTTAAGCATGTTCTCCATGATGGCTTGAGCTTCATTTGATATTTCTGCACGGTTTAAGCACAGTCAACCAGAATTCAAAGCAATAATCAAGAAACGCAACTCAACCGTTAGAAATTACAAGTAGCAGATCCATCTATTATGAGCCGAATTAAAACTTGACGGATGCAAAATGAAGATGAATTATGATAACTAGAATTAGAAAATGGAAGGAATAGCTTACTGCTTACCGTAAACGAGAGAAGAGAGCTGGTTTTCTGGTTCTGGAGGTACTGATTCTGAGGTCGCCATTGATGCGAATTCTGAAGCTTCCGCACTCACACGATGGAAATGACAACGAACGCGCGCTTTGATCTTCTTTTTGAATTCGTTAAACAAAGTGTATTTATACGGTGATTAGCACTCTTTTTACTTTTTTACCCTTGATTGAATTTTGTTTTGTTATGGGCCCTGCTGGTACAGTTTTGACCCAAGTATTGGGCTGACAGCATTATCTCGGCCCGCTATTATTATTGCAAGGAGAAACAAAGAAGAGAATTAGTTCCCAAACCCCAACCTTTAGGCCCAACTCCTATTTTAATTGGGAAAAGACAAAAATATCATCTTCAAACCCCAAACCCCCCTCTCTCTCTCCCTTCACCTTCTCTCTCTCTCCTCTCTTCCCTGCCGCCGCAGCCCATCCCAGCCGCCGCCACCT
This sequence comes from Crotalaria pallida, assembly GCA_037953625.1. Classification (NCBI taxonomy): domain Eukaryota; kingdom Viridiplantae; phylum Streptophyta; class Magnoliopsida; order Fabales; family Fabaceae; genus Crotalaria; species Crotalaria pallida. The sequence continues at coordinate 161,625,632 of CM075650.1, forward strand.
TCCTTCTATCTCTCGTCGTTCCTGTAGCACCGCTCCTCACCGCCATAAGACACCGCAACCACCACAAACCCTCATCACCCCAATAACTAGTTGCCACCGTGTCATCCTCTTTCCAACGCCGCACCGCAGCCACCGCCTCTGTTCGTACCACGTATCAGCCCTTGCCCCCAAGAGACCGAGAGGAGGGAGAGCAGTGCAGCAAAGAAAGAGAGCGAGAGAGAACTAGAATAGTTAGAGGGAAAGCTGCGCGAGAGAGAAGAAGAACAGAGCATCGAAGGCAGGGGGATCTCGGAAATTCCGACGTACCCGTGTCAGAATTCCGACGTACCCGTGTCGGAATTCCGAAATGGGGATCTCAGAAATTTGTTACAGTTTTTTTTAAAAAAAAAAAATCCGACATACCCGTGTCGGAATTTTGAGAAAATTCGACACTGTCGTATCGGAATCGCTTCAATAATGTAAAAAAAAAACTGAAAGTGGAAAGGGACGCAGAAGAAGGAGAGAGCAAGGGCTGGGTAAGGGTGGCGGTGGAAAGTGGAAGGGACGAAGGGGGTGAAGAAGAAGAAGAAGAAGAAGAAGGAGAAGGAGAAGGAGAAGGAGAAGGAGAAGGAGAAGGAGAGAAGCAGCAGAAGAAGAAGCAGGAGAAGGAGAAGGAGAAGGAGAAGGAGAAGGAGAGAAGGAGAAGGAGAAGGAGAAGGAGAAGGAGAAGGAGAAGCAGAAGGAGAAGGAGGAGGAGAAGCAGGAGGAGAAGGAGGAGAAGGAGGAGGAGAAGGAGGAGGAGAAGGAGGAGAAGGAGGAGAAGGAGAAGGAGGAGGAGGAGGAGGAGGAGGAGGAGAAGGAGGAGAAGAAGGAGGAGAAGGAGGAGAAGAAGGAGGAGAAGAAGGAGGAGAAGGAGGAGAAGGAGAAGGAGAAGGAGAAGGAGGAGAAGGAGAAGGAGAAGGAGAAGGAGAAGAAGGAGAAGCAGAAGGAGAAGAAGCAGAAGGAGAAGAAGGAGAAGGAGAAGGAGAAGCAGAAGAAGGAGAAGGAGAAGGAGAAGGAGAAGCAGAAGGAGAAGGAGAAGAAGGAGAAGGAGAAGGAGAAGGAGAAGAAGCAGAAGGAGAAGGAGAAGGAGAAGGAGAAGGAGAAGGAGAAGAAGGAGGAGGAGAAGGAGAAGGAGAAGGAGAAGGAGAAGGAGAAGAAGGAGGAGGAGAAGAAGAAGGAGGAGAAGAAGAAGGAGAAGAAGGAGAAGCAGAAGCAGAAGGAGAAGGAGAAGGAGAAGGAGAAGAAGGAGAAGGAGAAGGAGAAGGAGAAGAAGCAGAAGGAGAAGGAGAAGGAGAAGGAGAAGAAGGAGGAGGAGAAGAAGAAGGAGGAGAAGAAGGAGAAGAAGGAGAAGCAGAAGCAGAAGGAGAAGGAGAAGGAGAAGGAGAAGAAGAAGAAGAAGAAGCAGGGTGGGTGGGTGGGTGGGTGGGGTTTGAGGAAAAAATTGAAGAAGGGGTATTTTTGTCTTTTCCCAATTAAAATGGGGGTTGGGGCTAAAGGTTGGGAACTAAATATCAACAAAGAATAAGGTGATTCTTTCGAGAGTTTTGGATTTTGAACCTGAAAACTGAAATAGAACTATATTTTAAGTGATGAAAATATAAAATACTCTTCACTCATATTCGTTTTCGACTTGAAAGTGTCGAAAAGAAAATTTCGATATCCCCAATTCGAAAAAATCAGCATTTCAATCAAATACATCTTTTAAGCCGGACTCAATCAAATATCTTTTTCAATTGGACCCCGTTGAAAAATGGATTTTTCCTATGGTACCCCGTTGAAAAAATTAAAAAAAAAAGGAAAAAAGAAAAATAGAACAAAAATGTGACATAGTAACAAGCACAATTATGTATTTGTCTATATAAAAAAAAAACTCAATTATGCTTAGAACACAAGAGGCGAAGATAGATCAATAGTGGCTTGGATCATGGATACGAAGAATATTGATATTGTTGGTTATTCGAACAGTGATGAGAAGAGATGAAATGAAGGTGGTGCGGTTATGATGGGTTACTCGTTCGAACATGCGATAGCCAAAGAGTTTTTGAATTCCGAAATTGGAATCATGCAAGAGATTGCGATCCAAGACGAGGAGTTGTGATTTTGTTTGGGCTGTGGGTGAGTGCGCGAAAAGGAAAAGGGCAATGGTGGTGCCAAGGTTCCACGATGGAAAAGAGAGAGAGAGAAAGAAAGAGTAAAGTTTTAGAGGAGGGGCGAGAAGTTTCCATCGTAAAATTCTAGTTTCCAGCAACCATAAGGAATCTTTGAGAAGATTATGGTATATTCTGGTGAATTTTTAACACCGTTAGAATGAAAGGGTAAAATTGCCCAAAGTTAAATAGACATAGGACCAAACTGAAGAGTTTTATAGTTAGAGGATCAAATTGAGACCTAAAAATAAGATAAAAGATTAAAAGAATATTCAAGACTAAAGATAAACATCAAAATAGAAATCATAGCACATTTGAACTTTTGAACAAAACACTTGAATAAAAGGGAAAAAAAAAACGTCCACCGAAATAGATAAACATAAACAAAAAGAATAGTAATTATTGTTGAGGTTATGAAAAATGGTGGCTAAATATAAATATTTATAAAATCAAGTATTTAAAATTGGAATGCATTAATATGATATAATTGGTTAAAAAAATAATCTTTATATTAAGGGTCAAAAGAAGTAAAAGATCACTAGTTGATCAATTGGAATTGACATAATTGGTATGAGACTGTATCACTTAAGTACGTGATTGGGGGTTTGATCCTCAACTTTTACAAATATAAAAAATTTCAGTTGAGAAGATCATTCATGAAAAAGTCGAACTGTACGAAAAAGACTGATCACCTTGATTGCATTGATTGATGCATGTTAAAAAAAATTAAAAAAAAAACTTTTAGCTGACCTAAATCCTGATTTGCTTAAATTGATTGATTTTGCTTAGCCTAGACCTATATAAGCAAGGTTCTAGATCCTCAAGAGCAATTAAGTACTTCTTTCGGTTTGAAATATAAGAAAAAAACATATTGTTTTTTAAAATATAAGTAAAATTAACCTAACTTTTTAAATTTTATTTCAATTCCAATGCAATTTTTCTAAAACATCCCTAAAAAATTGTTATCTTATTTAATTTTTATTTTATTTCCAATACAACTTTTCTAAAATACCTCTATTTTTTTATAAATTTTAAAAAATTAAATACAATCAATTAATCTTTTTAATAAACGTAAAATTAGTTAAAATTACTTATAATTTGAGTAGAAAATATCTACTACTAGTAACATGTTTCCACCCCTAATCGCATGCCACTTCCATGCTCCACTAAATATGCAAAATGCAAACCACCACCAGCATCTTGCCTCTAACTGCTCCATTAATCACAATACATAAGCTACCTAAACTGCATCCTCAGTTCACAGCTAAGACATTGATAGTCTAACTGGGCCAGTGGGGCAATATGGCACGTTAGCACTAGCAGCTAATGCTATAGCTAGATTATCAACGGCCACCCAATAATTGCATATCATCCCACTTTACAGTTTACATAATCCACGAGTCTAAACCAAGAAACGCTAGAGACAGCTTGGCTTTGCTAGCTACATACAGTAACTCCCTACGTGTATTTCTTTCTTAATTCCGTATCTTTTCACAATATCCCTTTCCAAAAAATTTGTGAATGTAGGAAGATAATTAACTTTGCCACTAGTTCTCTCTCTCTCTATATATATATATATATGATACTTTATAGAAGAAATTTTTGGTCCTACATATATAGAGCATTTTATATTTTTTATGCATTATTAATTGTTTTTTCTTTTTTTTTTCCTTATTAAATGTTTTGACTAGCTATGTTTTTTTGTTATTCATTAATGAATGTGAACTTTCCAAGTAAAGTGGAGGGGGGTAAAATTGTAATGTTACAATATATTCTCATAAAATTCACAAAACTGACCACTTTCTTTGGTCCAAGGAATATGGTTAAGTATGCCCTATAATAGGACCGCGGTCCTATATATAGGGCATACTTAACCGAGTTACACATACCAAGGAAAGTGGTTAATTTTGTGATTTCTATGAGAATATATTGTAACATTACAATTTTACCTCATCCACTTTACTTGGAAATTTCACATTCATTAATGAACAACAAACAAAACATAATTAGTCAAAGCATTTAATAAGGGCAAAAAAGATAAAAAAAAAACAATTAATGATACATAGGAAATATAAAGTGCCCTACATATAGGACCAAAGATTTCTTCTAGACATGTGGCAAGGCTGATATAGTGTATCGTTAGTCACATTAGCACTTAACAGAGATTTCCTTATGATATGGATCAAAACCAAAAGTTTTCAAGATTTAAGGATTAGTCACGATCAAAATAATTTCGATGAACTAAAATTAAACCTAGTTAAACTTTCAAGGGACAAAACCCCAATCACGTGGTGCCAACTCACATTATTTGAAAGAGGTGGCAAGACTGATGTGGGTTTTCATTAGCTACGTTAGTATTTAATGGAGATTCATTGAAAGCATATACAAAAACTTTTTAACATTTAAAAATTAATCATGATTAATAAAAAACTTCTAAAACTAAAATCAAAATACGTTAATTTTAAACCAATAGTTGAAATAAGCCTTTAAATATAATAAATAAATGAATTTTATTAACCAAAATCCGCTTAAAAAAAAAAGGAGTATTCCCATTGAAAAAACAAATATTTGAAACTTATTACAAGACCATGAACTTTTCTCCCCGCTACAATTTTTCTAATTTTTAACTTTTTATATCACCCTTCAATAAATATAATACTCCTATACCATATATAAATATAAAAAAGTCCTTGCTAAGAATAATTTTTAACTTTTTTCACAGTTAAAAATATTAGAAGGGAAAATTTTTTATAAATTCAAGTTACTTTTTTTCTTAAAAATCTTTAAAAATACATTTTTCTATAACTTTTAACCACTTTGATCTTTTAACAAATGTTGTAAAAACTCTCTTTAATATTTGCCTAAAAAATCACTGATTTCATTATTCATATAATAGAACTGGTACTAAAGAATTCATTATATACAGAATTTGAGCAATTGGTAAATATAATTTGGTGCACGTATCTCATGAAAATTTGCGATATGCATATGAAGTTCTGAACCAATATATATTTAGTAACAGACACGACTCTTGAAAACTACTCTATTTTTAGTGAGGGTCGTGAACTCAACTTTAAAAAGTTGTGTTGTGTGCTTCGGTAGATACTTCTGTTAGCTTTTTTTTTTAAAGTATACGTTGTTTCTACCATCCACCGCGTAAAAGCCATTGACCACCATACGTGTCAGGTTAGAAATTATGTCTTCTACTTTCGGTTCAACAATTGATTAATTTGAGATTTGAAAAAGAAAAACAAATTTAATTACTATATTCTTGTCACACTAATCTATATGTACTTTCTCTCACTGTGTCATATGTAATGTTGTTTTAGTATTTGTATTATGTTTTATAAGTCTTGTTATTTTATAAACTCAATATGTAATTGATGTCATTTTTCCAAACACATCCTTATTTATCACACTATTTTTTTCACTTTCAATACCTTTCTCTCTCCAATAATGATTATATCGGGGCATTATAGTCAAAATACAACAAATCCTTATATCATTTAACAATTTCTTAAAGCTCACGCATAATCTTAAAATACACTACATATGAAACGGAGGAAGGAATATTTAAGAATAAAATCTGATAAGCAATTTTTGTTAAAAGCCAAGACTATGTCGTATGCTATCATGTTCACGTGTATTCCTTACTAAACCGACGGCAGTGCTCACGAAGCAATACAAAATAGCTTAAAATAATAGTGCGTTTCATAATCCCCCTACAAGAATTTTTTGGTACTTGGGAACATGGGAAGCATCACATAGAGACGTTAGATAAAAATGATAGCGCCAAAAGAATAATAAAATTAGAGAAGATGATGACGGCAAAAAATCATTTTCCCTTTTATATATATATTGGTGAAGTGGTTGCTAATAGAGTTTTGTTTATATCTTGTCCTTTTCATATGTGTCTAGTAAATGTACAACAACTTTATGTTTGTTTAATCAAGATCGATACAATATAAAATATAATGGTTAGTATAGAAACTGCAGCAACAAGCAAGCGACATTCATTAATTATTTTCTTTAACAATAGTAATGTTTTATTGCTCCAACAGAGATTAGTTTGAAATTAATTAATGAAATATTTTTGATAATTATAGTGCAGGGAGAAGAATCTCGATAATCTTGATACGATTTAAAGTCACTTCAAACCACCAACATAAACAAGACTTTAGATATAATGAGATATATATATACTTAAATTATTGTTTCTTATCATATACAGAATCTCTAAAATAAAATTTAAATAATTCGATGTTGACAAAGTAAACCTATTCCTATTGCTGGTTAGTGAAAATACTTTATCATGGAACGAATAATTTATCAATACAATATATTAATTATTTGATTCCATTTTTATCTCTCTCTATATATAATATATAATAATGATTAAATTGTTTCACAAGTAATGTTACGCATTAAAAAAATGGTGAAGCAAATAGCAGTGGTTCTTCTCGAATATAAGGCGATTAGTAGAATCACATTGAAGTATATCAGAATAAAGTTCCTCTTTATACAAGGAGGTAAGTTATTTCAAAATGAGATGAAAAACAAGGAATCCTAATTTGAGAAGAGAGATGCTCGACCTTCTCTCTTTATCAATTTTCTTCTCTTCTCTTCTCCGTTTTTCTCTCTTCTGTGATAGCAGTAAAAGGGGAGGGAGAGATTCCCTTCCTCCCCTTCCTTTGGTTGGTGTGTGTGTTTTTTTCTCTCCCAGTTATATCTGGATTAAATAAATAAATCTTGCCTTTGTGCAAGTGGTGTGGTTTTTTTCGTCCCAGTTTCATCTGAGTTTTGTAAGATCTGATGATCTTCCTATCTTCTCCAATAAGTAGAAGACTGATATTCGGGACAGCTTTTCCCTTCCAGATCTCTGTCTTCTCCTCTATCCAGTGGTTCTACCTCTTCAGATATGAGATTTTTTGTCGCCGAACTTTGCTTACTTCCGACATTGATGAGATAGTTATCTTGGAAACAAAGGCTGTTGAATCTCTTGTTAGAGTTCGAAGCTGGATGTTGATGATGATCCTGATCCACATAGCTGTTATGGCTGAGTATCTAATCTTTTTTAGCAATTTTTATTGTATGGAAAATATGTGCTTTATTATTGTTCTGTTGGATCTATTTGTACTATTTTTTGTTATGGAATGAATTACATATTTTCCTTCAAAAAAAAGTTATATCCTTAAACAAATAAAATTTTGACATGTGGATATAATTATTTGAAAAAAAAATGAAAAACAAATTAAAAAATAAAAACGGAACGAAGCATATCAGAATAGAGGAAAATTAAAGGAGGAACAGCTAGCGCACAACACACACGCGCACAGTACCACTCCTTGTCCGTCGCCGCCCACCGTCCGCCGGCTGTGTACCATCGCCCGCCGTTATCAATGATCAACCGCAAACCACAAGAACCGAAAGTGAAATTTGTTAATTTACTTTTAATTTCATGATCTCGATCCGTTTTCAGTTTTTATTTCATCTACCTTGCCCATGACAAGAGTAGCACAGTTTCTCAATTGAGATTGTAAACAGAGAAAGTGACCCCATGAAAACTTTGTTGTATATTTTATTGAGTTACTTTGCCATTGATTTTAGGCCTTTAGCTATTTCAATTATGTACAGAAAAAGGAAAGAATTTGATAATGGATATTATATGCATTTACTCCACTAATTTGATTATGGTCTGGTCATCGCATGAGAGGGCGGCGACACCTTCCACGTCGTGGTGGGAGAGTAGGTCGACAGTGGAGTAGCGCTTTCTCTTTTCCGTCTCTCTCCGTTTTGTCTTTATGTGTTCTCTTTCTGTCTTCTCACTTCTCTACCCCCGTTATCCTCTTTCTCACACTTGCCTTTTTTTTCTCTTCAAAAATATAAGCGGGCAGTGGACCACGGCGGAAATACGAGGCCGGCTTAGCTTGCAATGGCGGACAAGAAGTGGTACTGTGCGCGCTAGCTGTTCTGAACTGCTTCATTAAGTCCTTTTTTCTGTTTTGCTTGGTTTTTGTTTAATTTATTTTTAAGTTATATCCACACGTTAAAATCTTATTTGTTTAAGGATATAACTTACCTCTTACGTAAGGAGGAACTTTATTTTGAGTGGTAGGTACCTGGAAATTACACAATAAATTAGGTTCTTCAACAAACCTAGGCTAACCAAGCTCTAGCAAGAAATTTCTATGCACTTGCAATCTCCTCGTCAATAGTTGTGGCTTATCAAGTAGTAACGTTAAACAAGTGCTCCTACATAATTGTCTTTGGAGCCAAAATATACGGAATTGACCGTATATCATAAGAAAATATTCATTCATTATCCTCTAAATACTAGTAGTACTGTAACGTTTTTTTTTTTTTTTTTTGTGAAATTTTCTAAACATGAAGACGAGTCATAAGCAGTAGATAATTAGCTAGATATGCCCTTTATGGGTAACTTACAGGCTTCTAATAAACTAGCTGTTTCACTGGTCAATTGGCCAATTGCATGTGCAATGCATAGTCGTGGATGATGATGAACCGTGCAGTGTTTGCATTTCTCTTTTTCTTGGATCAAGAACACTTTCCGCACATACCTTGCCAATAAAATTGCTTCCATGCACATTCCAAAAAGCCCTTCGAAGTGACTAAGAGGGCATTTTTAGAGGCATTATAAAAACCCGGATTATAGATTTTTTTTTTTTTTTTTGAAAGCTGAAGACTAGGAAGCTAAAGAAATCCAAAAACGAAATTAACGTTAGTTTTTTGAGTCATAATTTTAATCAGCATGTTGAGTAGTAATTAAATTGCCAACAAGTTAAGGCCCAGTAATGGACGATTGAATTTCATATGAAAAATACTTACTTTGGTGATAAACAGAAAACTTGCTTTAGTGATCAATGATCTCCGTATATTTGATAAAAATTAATTTCGATTATTGAACATAAGCAAAAGTGCAAAACCCTTAGTGCACATTCAAATGTTAAATATATAATTATTAAATTGACCAATATTTAAATAAAATTTTATTTAATTTATTATTTTATCAAAGTTTTTTTTTAATGTATAGTACATGCACTTTAGAACACATGTTAAAAAATTTATTTTTTGTAAAGTTGCAACCAAAGTAATTTGTACCAATGAGATAGTACTTCTATTAACCAATTATTATCAGTAAAAGAAAACGTGAAGGGTAGAGTATTTGGTATACTGGTATATGTAAATTTCCCGAGAATTGAAAAAGATTGAGAACAGAAGTAAGGGGAAGTAATTGACTAATTGAGAACTAACCGAAAAGGGTAAAGGGAAAAGAGAAAGTGAAAAAGAATTCACAAGTCTAAAATAACACGCCACACATATTAGAACACGTGCATGGGGCACCGGATCCGGACTTCCATAAAAAGCACCGAAAAAATTAAGAACTCGGTACGGAAAAAAAAAAAAAGGAAATACTCCCATTTCTTATTACATGACACCATTTGGGGAGATTTTTTGTTCCTTTTTATATGTCGTTTTGGAATATCTAATAATATTAAAGAGATTATTTCAAATACACTCTCATAATTACATAATGGTGATAGGATAATAATTAAAATAGAGAAAAAAATGAATAAAATTGTAAAGTTTTAAATAGAAGTAACTTTGAAATGATAACATATTTTTTTTTATAAATTTAAGTAATAATTATTTTTCTTAGTAAGTATAAATTGGGTAAAAGTGACATAGTAAAAGAATCATCTAATGAGGACCATTGGATGATATTGAGATCGCGTTGAAGCGTACACTTGCCCATTTTCTGTTTACTCTCTTTCTTTGTACTAAAATCATGAAAAGCTGAGTCACAGAAAACAACAACAGTGACTAGCACCTGTTACAATTTACAGAGGCCACAAAAATTAAAAAATGTAGTATGCGCATATAGGAGTATTTTGTACCCTTTCTCATTTTATGCATTTTAAGGCAAGTAAGATTAACTTACCCACTTAGTTCTAAAAAAAAATAAAGGAAAAAAGATTTACTTACCCACTTTGATTAATAGAATATAAGACTCTTTTAGGAATTTTACGTCAATTAAGAAAGTGAAATAATTTAATTAATTGTATTGGAAATGTGAACTTTTGATATATATTTTCAAAATTACCCTTAATAATATTATTGGAAATCTAAAAAGTGTTAAAATTATCCCTAATAAATAATGGTATTAGTGGAAAAAAGTAATTAATGATCATTGAAAATTGATAAAGTATCTTATAAATTAAGACAAAATAAAAGTGTTAAAGGGGTCTTATATATATTTAGGGACGGAGGGAGTATTAATTATGTTAAGGTGGTATTTTGGTTTTTTTTCCTAGCATAATATTAAAATAATATTGAGTAACCCAATTTTTATATGGACAAAAATAGTTTATGAAATTTTGTATAGATCAATACTGGAATAATTTTAACTTATAAATGACATTAACACTCAAATTAAAAAAAAAATATTACTCCATCTAGTCCTATATATAGGGCACCTTTTAGAAGAAATCTTTGGTCCTATATATAAGTCACTTTATATTTCCTATGCATCATTAATTGTTTTTTCTCTTTTTTTCCCTTATTAAATGCTTTGATTAACTATGTTTTTTTGTTATTCATTAATGAATGTGAAGTAAAGTGGTGGGGGTAAAATTGTAATGTTACAATATATTATCATAAAATTTACAAAACTAACTACTTTTCTTGATCCGAGGAATACGGTTAAGTATGTCCTATATATAGAACCGGAGGGAGTACATTCTTTTATCAAAGACGGTGAAGTTTCTGAGATATTTGGAATATCGAAGATATGTCAATCCAAGTTTTTAAGATGAAATTTGAACTAGTTTTGATGTATGATATGGACAATTAGTTTCCGATGAAAGAACATGGTAACCTAAATCGGTAAGTTTATGTGAGATAAGATACAAAAATCTGAGAGTTCGAGTTGTATGTATAAGGTTATGAGTGTTATTAGGGTTTACTCTTGGCGAGCTTAGGCCTATCAAGTTGTTGAGATGATGAGTATCTTAGAAGTCGTTATCATCCAAATCACCTTATCAGTTGGGATAAGCGATCATGACGGGAGTTGCGGCAATAGACATGACCTGGTCAACCTAAATACTGGATCGGGATAAGAGCTTAAGCAACTTAGGCTTGGGTCATTCGACCAATTCAACAATGTCTGAACTAGACTTGATTAACGTGGTCATTTTAGTCAACTTGATAGACATGGTCTAGTTCATAGTACACAACAGAGGGTATTCGTTGAATAGCAAAAAGTGGTAATCTAAGAATAGAAAACGATACATCAAAAATTCTACTAGAGACATCTAAAGAGTGACCATATATACTTAGCTAATGAGTTCATAAATACATTAACTTCTTTAAAAACATGAGCCCACGCAATATCTCCATTCTAAACAATTTGCTTGATCTTGTTAATAACATGAGCACAAGTATAAATTTCAATACACCTATATCTTAGGAATCAAATGGAAATTTGAGAGTCTGATTCCAAAATGATCGATCTTCGTAAAATCTCTATCAAAAGCTAGGTGAATATCATATAATATTGCCCACAACCCTGCATGGATAATGGAACAATTACTTAGCTTGAATCTGTAAACAACCACAAAAGCACCAAAGTGTTATATAATTACCCCACCACAAACTGAGAATCCTGTGTTTGAGTAGTAAGAACCGTTTGTATTAAGCTTTTCCAATTTTCTTCTAAAGAATAATTAATTCATTTTTTTTTTAGTTTTTCACTATCGATTGGAGAGTATTTTTGGTGTATTTTTTTTAAAGTGAACAATTATGACACACTACAAATATGGTATAATAAAATTAATGTATTATGGATAAGTATCCCATGTCGGAACTTGAATTCACACGAACTTTATAAAATTTATTTTATCATATTTACATTGGCAAACAATAACTTGAATTATTTGTCATGATGATAATATAACCCTTATTGTCACAATGACTATATTACCTCGCAATTAACAAGAAACTTTCAACCTGCAAGTGTTCATCAGTAACACCCTCACAATCAATTACTAACTTTACATCGATTGATGCTAGATTGTGATGTTTATGAATAATTTCGTTGATGTAACTTTGAATTTGAGATGGTTTGGTGTGAAAAATATTTCATTACTCATTAATGTTTTTATTTTCTTTTTGTTTTTAATTTTGAAACAACGCAATAAAGATATACATCTTATGATTTTTTATTTATATTTATCATTTTTTTATAATTAAGACACATATGCTTGATCACCTAAACTAATTTAATCTGAATTTTTGCGTATTGATATAGTTCAATTTGGTCCTCAAATATAAAGTAACTCAAACCAAATCAACCTAAAATTTAGATATGCTAAATAAAGTAAAAAAAGTTAATAATAAGGTTGGGTTTCACCAATTTCAAAAATTGCAAAATCGTTGAATCAAAGCGAACTTAATCGGTTGTGACTGAAAAAATAGTAATTGAACTAAATCATTAATCCAAATCATATACCAACCTTTTGGATTTAGCTTTGTTCGATTCTTGCACTGGGGATGGAAATGCTTACATCCCTAAAAGCAACTCAAAGAATAAGTAATTTTCGTGTTCCAACTTAATCATTGTTACCTTAATTGAAACAAAATTATGTTGGGCCTTAACTCAAAAGAAAAAATAAAAATAATTGGAGATCATGGTTATGGAGTAATATTCGTTGGGAGACTCTTACTGCTTAGTGCGAGCTCAGTTGGATCGGACCATATGAGTCGGATTCTGGGTAAACCAGATCCGGTTACCGGTTGATATAAAAAAAAAATAATTGAAGATCAAAAATTAAGAATGGGCAATTCTTGTGCTACATTTTTTAATTTTTGATTTGTTACGAGCAATACAAGGTTAAAAGATCTTCTATATCTTCGAAGGCTAGATATATATATATATATATATTAGTTTCATTCCTTTCCTATGAAGCACATACTGTGACATAGATACCAAATGTGATATGAACACGAACATGAATATTTATAGAGATTAATGGGTATGCATCGACGCTATAAATTTTACACAATCGGTCCATCATTCACTATTCATTTAGATTACTTTAATTTAAAAGTCAACAACCATAAACGGATGAATGACGGATGATGTATTGATGGTGTAAAAAACTTTACACTGTCGATGCATTACCCATTTTTTCATATTTATATATGGACAATGTCCAAAATATATTACATGCACGAGGACACACTATTATATATAAATAAACAATATATATATATATATATATATATATATATGTATGTATTAATATTTAAATATACTTCATCTATTCTTATTTTTTTTCATAGGCAAATAAGTATATGAATTTCGATAATGTATATGAATTACGATAAAATTTGATGAAAATTTATTAATCGAGGATAATAATTTTAAACATTCATTGTATTTAATGTTTTAAATTTATGCACTTTAAATAAAACGTATTTTAGAAGAGTCTTTTCTTAAAAATTAGGGGTTACTAACATGCAACCTAAAATTAGATGGTTGCTATGCAACCTTATATTAAGCAAATAAGAAGTTGACACATAAGACATGTGTACTATGTCATTTCTTGAAGCAGCCAAATAGAATTTTTACAATTTAGTCCAACATAAAAAGTAAATTAATTTAATTTAGTCCTTTGTACCTATTGGCAAATAATAATTTTTAATTTTAAAAAACATTATTAAAAAAAAATAAAAATTGCTAAGAAGTCCTGCCCCTTCTTAGAAGAAGGGGCCCCTTCTTAGAAGAAGGGGCAGTACTTCTTAGCAACTTTTATTTTTTTTTAATAATGTTTTTTAAAATTAAAAATTATAAGAAGAAGGGGTAGTACTTCTTAGCAACTTTTATTTTTTTTAATAATGTTTTTTAAAATTAAAAATTATCATTTTCCAATAGGTACAAAGAACTAAATTAAATTAATTTACTTTTTATGTTGGACTAAATTGTAAAAATTATATTTGACTGCTTCAAGAAATGACATGACACACATGTCTTATGTGTCAACTTCTTATTTGTTTAATATAAGGTTGCATAGCAACCATCTAATTTTAGGTTGCATGTTAGAAATCTCCTAAAAATTAACATATTTTAATTAGTTTTAATTTAAAAAATATATTTATTTTAAAAATAATTAAAAATCTAATTAAAAATAATTTGAAAGATTAAAACACAATTAAAATTTTAAAAATTTAAGATCACAATTACAAATATTTTTAAAATTTAAGAATCCAATTACAAAATTTCAAAATTTAAAAACATATTTAAAAATATTCAAAAACTTCAAGTATCTGCTATGAAAATAATTTAACCTTCGAAAAAATATAGTTAAATGCCTCCTTCCATCTGGTACAGTTCAGAAATTAAAATAGTGCAGAGTGAATGGATGTACAGTACTACTGCTATTGGGAGCATCTCATCTTTTCTATGAGCGAGTTGTGGGCCCAGTTAACTCAGTCAACTGACCACGACCGTGGCCCATTGTCAGTTTTGAAGCAATCATCACACACCTCTATTTTGTCGTTTTGTGATCACTCACTCTGAAAAAGCCTTTCACACTGTTCACCCCATCTTCCTCTCTCACTCTCTCTATCTGTCTATGCCTTACTTTCCTTTTTTTTACCCTTTGATGTTGCAAAATGGTTAACGCTTATAGTGCCACGTAAACATCAGAGGCCAATCTCACAGTAAATTGTTTAAGAAAAAGTGTAAAGGCTCTATATTCTTAATCATTGTTATCACTTTCTCAATCCCTCCTCTACAATACTTAACTTCGTAGCTCAGTGTTCAGCTTTTACTTTTTTCTTTAAAAATATTTTCAGAGAGAAATAAATAATTCGAAGATTACATTATAACACGTGTTAATCTAAATCTAAAAAATAAAATAATTAAATTATTTTTTTTAAATAATTAAATTATTAAAAAATGTACTCCCTCCTGTCAGAATATAAAAAAAAAATCTAATTTTACATGTATTTAAAAAATTTGTTAAATGTATTTAATTTTTTTAAAGTCATAAAAAAGAAAAAATATTCAAGAAAAATAATATTAAGAATGAAATACAAATTAATTAATATAAATATTATATAAAAATATTTCAAAAATAATTTTACGAAATAATAAAAAAGTAATTAACTTTTTCTTATATTTAAAATTACTAATAGAATATTTTTTATAAACAAAAGAGATCGAAGGGAGTAATTTTGAGGTTGACCTAAAAGTTTATATAAAAATAACTAAAAAATTAACATTTCAGAGTCTCATAAGTAGGGGTGGGAATGAGTCAGGTCGAACCAAGCCTTAACAAAAATAGGTCTGACCTGTGTTCCAAATTTAAGGCTCGAGCCTACCTATGAGCTCGTTATAGGCTAAATTTGAAGCCTAAGCTCGGTCTATTTCAAAACTTGGCATGACCCATAAGTCCGCTTCAAAGCCTATTATTCAATAAAATTCTTACATTTAAGTACAAACATAAAAATATCTCGTGCCCCCAAATTATGTGAAAGAAATATAACAAAGCGAACGGTAAACAGCATCAAAACTCAAACAATATATCAACAAAAGTATTAGGATTTTTTTGATGTGAGGGAGTGAAATTATTAAGATTTGTTTTTTATAAGTTAGGATTAGGTTTAATAAAGAGGGAAAGAAATTATATTTTTATTTTTAATTATAATATTATATAGAATATATTAAATTTTTACTTTTAATTTAAATCACTAATAAAATATAATATATTAATATTTTAAAAAATAAACAGGCCAGCCCAATGAGCTTAATATGTTGTTTATAAAGCTGGACCCGACTTATTTAGATATATAGGTTTTTTAAAAAGTTTAAGTTTGACCTTTTTATTAAACGAGTCAAGCCAAGCCAAGCCTTAAGTGAGCCGAGCCATAGATATGAGCCGACCTGTCTCATTCCCACCCCTATTCACAAGTAAGTTTTATTGTCTTTTTTAAATGTGTTATTTTGTTTATCGAGTAATTTAAAAAGGAAAAAAGAATGTTTCCCTTACCATTCCTAAATTAAAATAATTCTATACATAAAAGATTTATTAGAAAGATTTATGTTTAAGTGTTCACGAGTATTAAAAGTATACTAGTAGCATATTCCTTGATAAAAGTTAAATTAATCAATGAAAATAAGGGGGTATTTTTTTTGTTTAAATAGTATTATTTTTAAAAAATAATGTATGATTTATTTATTAATTATAATTTAATATTATTACATAAATTTTCATATCATTGTAATTAATAAATGTTGCACTATTTTTTTTAAATGTGTATTTTTTACTTACCCGATAATAAATATAATATACAATTTTTAATATTTTTCATTGATTATTTTTATTTTAATTTAGGAAAAAAATTTGCATTTTTTATCAAGGTGGTGAGATAAAAACAGTTTTATTTTTTGCCAATGATTCATTGAGCCCTAGTGTTTCTAGGGGTCCACAATTATTAATGGGATCCTAATGATTCCTAGCGAGATTGTTTTTACTATTTAGGAATTTAACACACAGTTATTAAGACTCATATCTTATTCCTAAGATTCCAGAAATAGTCTTACATCAACCGAACCAACCCACATTGATAAAAAAAAGTTTTATTTAGCCATACTTAAATAATAAATACAGTATATATTTCATTTTTTTCAAAAATAAACTTATCTCCTGCTACTAATAATATTAGGTTGAGTGAGTACTAATATTAGGGAATCAAATATTTTAATTTTGACCTATAACACTATTTCTGAATTCAACATGATTTTAATCATGTTGAATTTGGAAACAGTATTTTAGGTCAAAATTAAAGTATTTGATTCCTAATATTAGTACTCACTCAACTTAATATTATCAGTAGCAGGAGATAAGTTTATTTTGAAAAAAAATTGAAATTATTGACTATATACTGTATTTATTATTTATAAATATAAATAATAAACACAGTATAAATATAAAAATTATTTATTTATTATCCATCATATTAAAAAAAACACTTTTTAAGAAATGAAGTGATTATTTTGATTTTCAATAAACTAATTTTGTTTTTCCATATCATACTCTTTTTCTTTAGAAACATTACTTTTTCTTCATCTACTATACTTATATAAAAACATCCCTTTTCGAGGCACCACGTTTGTCGGAGAAATTTTCGAGGCATCAGGTTAGTTCGCTTGAGGAATGTTCACACTAGAGCATTTGTAGGTAGATAACATCGTCTTTAATGAAAATTTTAATTTAAAATTAAATAAATTATCTGTCCAAAATTAATTTTTAAAATTGAATAAATTATCTATATGTGGAATATGTGGAATCATTATCCTCATTTTGTTTAAAAAAAATCATTATATGATAAACTCAAAGAGATGATGCTTGAGTTCATGATAAACCCAAATATCTTCTTAGTATATATCTACTATACTTGTATAAAGATCCCTCTTCGAGGCACCACGTTTATCCGCTTAAGGAATACTCGCACTAGAGCGTAGAGCGTTTGTAGGTAAATAACATTATCTCTAATCAACATTATAATTTGAAATTAAATAAATTATCTATATGTGAAATCATTATCCTTACTTATCAAAAATTAAATAAATAATTCAAATTTATTTAATCTTATCTGTGAAATCATTATTATCCTTAATTTTAAAATTTATTTAATCTTATCTGTGAAATCATTATCCTTAATTTCTTTTCCAAATCATTATATATAGTACGTAATATGCATTGGATGACTCCTCAACAATATTTTAGCATTTATGTGAATTGGCTTACAAACTTATGGATATTCAGGTAAACAGCAATCTCGCAATTATATTCGTATTCAATTTTGTTTTTTATTTTTTCGTCATTAAATTTTTATAATTCTAATATTTCTCGCTCATTTTAATGTATATTATTTGATTATTCTTAAGTTTCTCTCTAATTACTTACTTTAATTCAGCAATTTGTGTGTACCATTGATCAAAATGTGGTTTGTTCAAAATTTTGATCTAGGTGTAACCAATTGTGTTGTAAGGGAGTGGAGAAAAACAAGTGGAGGAGTCCATCCCAACAAAATAAATAATTTGTTTTCTTAGTGATTGATTCTTCAATTGCGGGTGATGAGTGCATCAAAATCTAATGTTGCATTGTTTCGGGGTGTCTACCATAAACTACTAAGAAAGATGATAACGTGTGACAGTGGCCGATATACCCAATCATACCGTTTCATCTTCTTGAGAGATTCAAGCTTTAATTTAAGAATACTTTATTTATGACCATTGTGGCACTATAATAATATGATTTTATTTTTCTTCTATAATATATTTTGTCTATTGTAATAGATAAAAATCATTCTATATAAAAATATGATTTGACTTTATGCTTGATGTACGTATATTTTTGTTTTTTATTGCGACAAGAGAATTAAAACTATTCATAACAAGCCAAATGTAATCATCCTATATAATAATAGGATTTGATTTTCCTTCCATAATATATTTTGTCTATTGTAATAGATAAAAATCATCCTATATAAAAATAGAATTTGATTTTATGCTTGATGTAAATATTTTTTGTTTTTTATTGTGACAAGAAAATTAAAACTATTAATAACAAACCAAATATTTTTAACAATATTATCTTTCTATTTTTTTCTCATATGATATGGACCATTAGTCCGAGATCAATTAATAATTTTAAATATTAATTGCGAAAAAAACTAAAAATTACGTTGATAAACTAAATTTATGTTTAGTCACTCACACCACTATTAAGATTTATATTATTAATTCTTTTCTATATTCTGTTGTTGATTTTTATATTAATTTTTGTTTTTATTATTGAGTTCCATAAAAAAGTTTTTCTCATATGCATAATCTTTTATTCCTAAGCTCCAATGACAAGTACCTAATTGCTCACTAATAGATGACATCATCTTTGCAGAAAAATTTAAATCAAAATGATTAGAACGATAATAATAAAAAATTTTAGGATTCTATCTTATTATTAACTTGAGATAAAATAATCAATGAAAAATATAAAAATATTTAATTATGATTAATAAGAATAAATATGATAATCATATTTTAAAAAAAACTGCTCTATCCATCACATAAATATAAGATTTATCTCATAATATCATCAAACAAAAAAGATTATAATGTTTAATTCTGATTTAATTTTGATTTATCATAATAAAGTCGATAATCGTATATAAAAATGTCAATTTATCCATAAAATAAATAAGGAATATGTGAGATGAAAAGTGTTACATTTTTATTTATATGAGGAAGTACAAAATTTATCAACAAGATCATCTAGATTAATTTTTAAATTTTTTTAAGTGAATGGTTTGGTTTGAACGTCTACCTTTTTATATAATTATTTTTGGTTGTTGTTTAATAACAATCTTTACTTTATAATACAAATAATAATAATGATCTTTGATTTAAAATATTTAATATAAAAAATTAAAATATCAACAACCCGTGCATTGCATGGGGTAAGAGCTAGTTATTTACTAAAATTAATATCTTATTAAATATGATAAACTTGAAAAATAACATTTGTTACACTGTTAAAATTATCGACTAAACAAATAAAAAAAACAAAAAATCTCTAAAATAGACAAATAATAAATAACAAAATGGAGTAATATTCTTCTCAACTAATATACTTCATCTGGTTTAAAATATAAGAAAAAATATATTTTTATGGTTTAAAATATAAGAAAAAGTTAATTAACCCTCTTAAATTTTATTTTATTCTTAGTGATACTTTTTAAAAATATTTATGAAAAGTGATTATCTTATTTAATTTTATTTCCAATACTATTTTTATAAAATATTTATATTTTTTTTTATAAATTTCAAAAAATTAAATATAATCAACTAATTTTATTAGTAATAACATGAGTTTAATTTTTTTATAGGGAGTATTATAAACCTGAAGGTATGATACACAACCCCGTAATTAAATTTAAGATGACAACCTTTCAACTCATCCATGAATTAATGTTACTAATTCTGTCCGAATACCATTTATACCACTTATTATACGCAACAAAAAGAAAAAAGGCACCGTTTTTTTCTTTCTTTCTTTGTTCTTTTTTTGGTTTTGCAATGAACCATTGATCAAAAATGGGTAAAGTACAAAAGCCAAAACAATTCTGTGGGCAGATAGAGTGGTATAGTAGTAGTAGTTATAGGGAGAGTACTACATTTATTCAAGAAAGAGAGAGAGAGAGAGAGAGAGAGAGAGAGCATAGTAGTAGTGCTAGTAGTATTTCAGAAGAAGCTCACTGCTTCTCTGATTTTGAGGCATGCAAGAGAGAGAAAGATAGAGAGAGAGAGAGCTGCACAAGTTTCACACATCTTGTCACTTTTCTTTACTTCATTTGGGTCTTCTTTTATAAAACCTCTCATCTCTCTGAACTTTCCATAGAGCACAGAGAGAAGAAGAAAAAGAAGAAGAAAAAAACCCAGGTGGGTTTTTTCTTTTTCCCTTCTGATTGTTCCATATTTCTCTTCTTTTCACTTTTCATGCCTTCAGAACTAAGTTCATTCTATTATTACATGGTTGGTTTTGTTTTTCAGTTTTTAGTTTTTTTTTTGTTATTTATTTTTTTTCCAGTTTGTTGTTGTTGAAGTTTTTGGGATTCTGTTAAGGTCTCTCTCTCTCTCTCTCTCTCACTTTTTTTTTCTTTGTGGTTGGTAACCCATTAATCAATCACCTTTCATGGGTCTGTTGCCATCAAAAAGTTTTTGTTTTTCTATATTTTTTATTTTTTATTTTGCCTTTTATAAATTTGGGGTTTCATTTGGTGAAATGAGTCTCTTCCATTTTTGGCTTCTTATTCTTCTTCTTCTTTTTCATTCATACATTTTCTTTTCTGGGTCTTTGGAGAATCTTTCAAAGTTTCAATCTTTTTTCTCAGGTGCAGCTAATTATGCAGCAACATTTTTTTTAATCTCTCAGATTGATTGATAAATAGATTATTCATTATATTCATTCAACATGTGTTTTTTGTTATTTGATTTTATATATGTGTTTGCTAATAATAATAATAATAATAATGGTTTTTATTGAGCAGGTGAGAAAATGTTGAGGAAGAGGAGCAGGTCAATCCAGAAGGATCAACAACAAAACATGGGTCACATGACAAACTCTGATGTGAATTTGTTGGATAACTATTCTTGTTCATCTCAGTCTCATGCTTTGGGGCACAACAACATGAAAAGTCACTCAATTTTCAATGTCCCTTGTCTCTTTGTGGGTCTGGGCCCTAAAAGCTTGTTGGATTCTGATTCAGTTAGGAGCCCCACTTCTCCTCTTGATGCTAGAGTCCTTTCTTCAAATCTAGGTCCTGTTAGAACCCCAAGATCATCTGAGGGTGGTGGTGGTGGCGTTAGCCATAGGAGTTGGGATTGTTGCAAAGTAGGTCTAAGCATTATTGATTCCTTGGAAGACTGTTCCAAGTTTTGTGGCAAAATTCTGAGGTCATCAGAGAGTAAGAGCATTAGTCTGAGTCCTGAAATGATGATCAAAACAACTATTTGCCAAGCCTGTAAGGATTCATCTTTTGAGTCATCTAAGTCTTTGCCTAAAGATTTTTGCAAGGCTCCTCCTTTTGCCCAAAATGGTTCTACTTTCCATAAGGGTGAGTCCAGTGTTGTGTTTGAGATTGGAGAGAGTAGCTTTGAGCAAACAAGGTCTTCTTCATTGGACTCATGCAGTCCATTGAAAACCCTTTGTGGTTTAACAGCTTCCAACACTGAAATTTCAGACACTGGTGATAACAATTTTGGTTTGAAAGATAAAGAAAGTAGCACTATCCAGTTTAGCTCTCCTCCTCATTTTATTGGTGGAAGCCAGAACTCAGATTCACTCACTCTTTCCATAAGCTCTTCCAATGAGTTTGTTAAGTCTCTATCTGCTAGTGAGATTGAACAATCTGAGGACTACACCTGTGTGATTTCTCATGGTCCCAATCCCAAAACAACTCATATTTTTGGTGATTGCATCTTGGAGACTTCTCTTTCTAATGAATTCAAAAACCATTTTAAGAATGAAGAGAATAAGAAGGAGGGGAGTGAGAAGAAGGGAGGAGGAGTGAACCTGGTAGTGGATAACATGCTGCATACTCCTCACTCTCTAGTCCACTATCCCTCTAGTGACTTCTTAAGTTTTTGCCACCATTGCAGCAAGAAACTGCTTGAGGGCAAAGATATTTACATTTATAGGTTGGTTAACACTTAGCTCTATTGCATCTCTATCTATCAATGTAGTTTGATACTTCAAAATGGTTGCCGCATCGAAATACATATTTGTTTAGATACTTTTTTGTCTATGTATTATTGTATCTTGATCTCAAATCTGTTATGTTATGTTATGTTTCTAGCTTTCTGTCTTATTTTGACCAACAGTTTTTTGATGGATTATATTTGATTCTAAGATTGTATTTCGCTTCATTTGATGTGTTATTGCAGAGGTGAGAAATCATTTTGCAGCTTAACTTGCCGCGCCATGGAGATCATGATGGATGAGGAGCTAGAGAAATCCAACACTCCATCTGAGTACTCTCCTGAGCCAGAACTTGGTGAGCAAATTTTTGAAGCAGGTATCTTCACAGCTACATAAGAAGAAAGGCTTATCTGCCATAATAACCACCTCTAGCCATTGAGAAGGGTAGACGCAGCTGATCATATGTTTCACTATTGAGCTGTTTTGTGTATGTGCATCTGTTAGCAGCCATGGATGAATGATCATTTTGTACATCATTGCGTTTTGCCTGCCATTGGTGTTTCAGCTTTCATGGTTCTTGGTGGATTGTGGTTCTCATTAAGCTAGTTTTGTTATTATCTACATATATAAACAGAGATATATGTAATCAAACTATTGATAATGATAAAGGGTTGAAGCCTATTTTTCTGGCTTCTCCTGTTGATTTTTAAATTGCCTTATCTCAATACCATATTATATTATTATGTTAATGAACCATTTTATAAAAATCAAACAAAGTTTTTGACCTTAATGATATATATTACTATTCTGGTTTATACAACCCCTTGCCCGTTAGAGTAATCTTGAAGTGAAAATTGGAAAATTTAGCTAATGTTGGTTCTTTTTTTATACCATCAATCTTATTTCACTGGTAATTATTGCATAAGTATAGTCCATTTTTGAATTTTAACCCTGGATGCATTATATGCTTCATATAGATGATTCTTCTAATTCCAATTTTGGCAAGATAAATCTTCTATTCCAAAGTCCAAAGAAATGCATTTTTAACATACATGTCCAAAATGGTGTGTATTTTCTTTCCGAACATTTCATTTTCCTTGCCTGTAATTTTTTGTCCTAAAACCCAAATTGGCTTGTTCACAGCTTTTTTCTGTCCTGAATCCAAAATTGGCTTGTTCACAGCTAGGATATGATTCCCTGCAGTTGTCACTTTAACTATTCAGTTCTTAATAGCATCGCATCATTTATTTTATTAAATTGAAATTTTAATAAATAAAGATATTAGGTAAAATACATTCAGTAATCATAATCATGCAGTTATATTTTACAATGCAGATTGTTCTAATGCTTGGAAGTTGAAACAAATGAATAGCACGTCAAATTGTCAACCAAGCCATGACCTTGGCTTCTCATAACAATTAACAACAAATCATTTTTTTTTTTTAATGAAGACTGGATTATATATATAAATCAAGCGGTGATATTCTGTTCTTTATAAACCACGTCCTCACATAGATTTTTTAAACTTAACTTATTTTTAACTCCTAGTATATCATCATTCAAAGTTTTTATGTCTCTATCTAACTAGTAAGATATCCTCTAAATTATTTTTCTTTTGGACATCATAGTCTTCTCTTCACCTGCCGAAAGCACCTAAGATGAGGGTGTCATCCTTAATTTGTCTCAGGTGAAGAAACCATTTGGCGCGTATGTATTGTCCAATACTATTTTTTTTCCTCAAGGTATCCATTCACGCAACTAGGTGACTAATCTTTTCGACATTGTTGGGCTCTTTCGGGGGTTAGTCTCCCAGCAAGGCCTTTTACATTCACAAGAGTCAAGATCGAACCCCCAACCAATTGCTTAAGTAGCAACATATCCCTTATCATCTGTGCTAGCCTCTAGTGTTTTTGTCCAATACTATGACGCTCAAGAAATGACGTGCAAAATAATAATTTATTTTTGTTAACTATAGTATATGAATGTAGAAAAGACATAAGAATTTAATACTAGACTTTAATATCTTAGACTTATCAATAATATAATAATGATTTTTATTAGAAGATAGTACTATATAATATAAATATTCCACTATAAAAAAAATACGATATAGTAACAAATAATAAAATATATAAATAGAATGATAAGAATATAATAATACAAAAATAAAAAATATTCTACTATAAAAATACTATATAATTAACATATAATAAAAATATAAGGGAAATTCTATTTGCACCCAGGTTTTGCTAACCATACCCATGTTTTTAAATTTTTTTCACAAAATTTCCGAATTTGACTTTACACCCATACCTGTTTTTTACATATGGAAAGACCTTATGATTGGAAAGACCATCTAATTGGAAAGCCTTTCTGATTGGAAGGTCTTTCCAATCGGAAGGTCCTTTTGATCGACTAGTCTTTTCGAAAGGTCCTTCTGATCGGCAAGTCTTTCCGAATATACAAAAAACAGGTGCAAGTGTAATGCGACAATGTGATTCGAAATAAATCATGCATTTGGAAAGACCTTATGATCGGAAGGATCTTCCGATCGGAAAGACTTTCTGATTATATAATGAAAACAAAAAAAAATATATTTTTGAAATTTCACGAACAGAAATGGGTGTAGTTAGCAAAACCAGGGTGCAAATAAAATTTCCCAAAAATATAAAATATATAAATAATATGGTAAGAGTATAATATACAAAATATCGTTATATACATACACAGATATTTGTGTACAAGAATATCTTCTTGACAATATAAAAAA
This sequence comes from Crotalaria pallida, assembly GCA_037953625.1. Classification (NCBI taxonomy): domain Eukaryota; kingdom Viridiplantae; phylum Streptophyta; class Magnoliopsida; order Fabales; family Fabaceae; genus Crotalaria; species Crotalaria pallida. Next base: position 161,650,855 of record CM075650.1, read on the forward strand.
AAAAAAACCCTTTTTAAACATAAAGATCATCAATGTCAATTTTATCATAAACATATATCGTTTCCTGGTTAATATTTTTTACATACATGTCCAAGTAGGTAAATTTCTTTGAATAGCATCAAAGAATCACCCATCAAAGTAGTGTATTTTCTTTCCAAAATCTCATTAATCCTTATATATTTCAAAATTTTTAAAACGGTTCCTCATAGGCAGTTAATAAATAAATTTCTATCGTCACTCAACTTTCTAACGACATTTTGAATGATGCTACATGACTTTAACAAGTTTTTAAGAAAAATGTCATGGTTCCATCAAGTTGATGATCCAATCTTTAATTTATGCGTATCGTTGTCGATAACGTCGTTAAGATGACATTAAAGACTTGTTAATTGAAGGACCATTATAAAACTTTTGCATATATAAATTAAAATGGTAAAAAATAATAAGAGTGCACAAACCCATTAACTACTGTAATACTCTCGTAAGTTCTAATATAATTTTTTTATTTTTTTTTATATATCAAGTCCTAATTTCTTATAAACATATACATGTTTGAATTCACATTAGAGGAGCTTCAATATCACGTTAACCAAACGCTAATAGCCTGTGTTTAGTATTGCGTTAAAAACCCAAGTTGGGTCATATTTTCACAGGAGATAATACTAGATTGTGCATTCCAAACATGTGTTGAGGAATTTTCAACATGGCACCAAACATATGCATAGTTGTAGCTTTTGGCCAGAATCAGTTCGAGGGATATAAAACATAAACCAAACATGTTATTATTCATTGTTTCCGGTGCCAACTGCTAAAAAGCAAATTTCATTTTAAACATTTAGTTCCAAAAAAGTTAGAGAATCAAAATCTACAGCAGGTTATCCAAGGATCACAATAGGAAAAGTGCTTAAAAGAGAATAATCCAGACTTCAAAGTTCACTTTATTCCAAAACATTACACGTTGAACACAAACATTTAAAAGGGTGATTGAAAGAAACAACCAACACGAGCATAACAAGTAGTTACATAAGCTGAACTAACACTACTCCCCCGACACCACATCAAAGTGAAAATGGCTGTTATGTGTTACATGGTATGTTGTTCAGACAGCAGTCACAAGAATACCAACATATGCCAATCCCATATTCAATGACGAATACACTTGGAGTTGAATTGCCACCACCTTCACAACAATAATAATGTGAAACACCAAATGCAGTTTCACTAATGAAAGCAATGAATAGCCTTTGCCAGTTTGCCACTTGCTCAGCCTCTTGTTTGTCTTGTGTTGTATGATTTGCAGTTCAAGCACTTTTGAGCAACAAAATGGAACTTGGCATGAGATGTTTTACCACAATCATTGCAAAGGATCCAAACCTGCATGAAACATCACCATTAATTAGTCTCTTAAAAAATCACTGCAATTTGCATCTCAATGGACAAAGGAAAAGGCAAATGTAACAAAATTTAGGTAAAATTCACCACAAAACCTTCACTCTACCATTCCCCTCATTTTCATAGCCACAAGAAGGTTTCAACAAAATCTAGGACAAGATACTTATGTTGCATTGTTTTCATGATGACATACATTAGACATCAAAAATGTCATGAACAATATCTCCCAAAAAGCTGAAGTTATTGAGCAAAGGTGCATGAATGGTTTTGCAAATCTAACACGCGTTGTCCAGGAAGAGTCCTCTGGGCTTAAAGCGTGAATGATGCACATGCTCGGAAATGAACTTTTTATCTGAAGAACCAGTAGCGGCAGGAATAAAGTCTAAACCTCACTTAAGACCGAAACCATAATATGAACCATCTACTCCAAATGTTATTACGACATCAGACAACCATCATGGAAGGGAAAAAAGGAACACTGACCATTTTATTTCGATATGGCTCGGGCATTGGTGTAGCAGCAATCTCCAAGTCCATTTTCTCCCAAACCTTTGACATATCACAAACTGACTTCGAGCAGAGAGGGCATGCATACCTGACACAGAATAGAATCAAATACAAAGATCGGAACAAATACGGCAAACAAAATAGGACTTGGAGGAGACAAACGGAGCTGTGAGATACTTACTGGAAATGTTCCCTCATTTCATACAGGCAGCTCTTATGGATTGTATGTCCACAGGGCATAACAGTCACATCATTCATTGTTTCAAACAAATACTGCAATCGCCAATTTTAGTGGACTTGCATCAGCCTCCAGCAATTCCAAAAATCAGTAGAAGGAGTAACAGGGCTAAATTTAAGAAAGTTGTATAATATTACCTCAAAGCAAACGGGGCAATCATGATGCATTGCTCCTTCCACGCAAGGGTGTTTGTCTTTCAGTAAAATTGAGTAGCAACAACCTAAGTAAAATTACAAAGGTAACGGTCGAGCAGGTACAGCATTGATACGTACTAGAAAGCATAGCAATGAGATCAAATACTTACCACACTTGTGGCAGTGGAAGAAATTTTCGCATCCTCCAGTTCTGTATTAAAAAAGTATCAGAATCAGTCATAGTAAAATACACCAGAGCTTCAAAATACACTTAATACAAAAGTGATACTGGAACCAAATGTGAACAAAAATAGAGAACACACACAAGGAGGAGGGTCAGTTGAACCCAGGGAAAGGACCAATATATATCAAATGCCTTGATATTTCAGAATTCAAATAACCAGACTAGTTAAACTATTAGAGCATTATCATCATCTGTACCTGCAAATTCCACAGCCATTGCAATGGTATTGCTGCTTAGATACCTGCAGTTGACAAAATATATAAGATATTATCACCATCCAGCAAATTATTTATGTAATTTTTTCTGAAGTGACTGAGCATTAACTCTGCATAATGGAAACGTGGATGGTTTAATAGTTCTTATAATCAATCCAATCACTGAACTGCATACTACAGTTGGAGAGAATTTAAACTGCCTCGAGCTCATCTCACAGAAAAAATTAAATAAAAATGGAAAACGTGAAAAGAAAAAACATTCTAGTTATAGGATTAAATACTTACATCATCATCAAAGAGCTTGCATGTTCCACAGAAGTATTTGCCCATACAAACACCACAATTGATACAGTTTTGCTGAACCTGGAAGCAGCATAAACCAACACAAGAAAAACAAAGTTCAAGGCAGATAGTAAACAATGCAATCTCAGCATCAATGACAGATGACTTGACAAGTAATGCAATCAATCTGTGAATAATTCAGTAATTTCAAGCATCATATTGCCTAGTCAATATCTAAGGAAAAGGTCACATAATGTGCAACTGTTTGCACAAAAAAACTAGAAGAGCTTTCATATTCCCTTCAATAATGCATATTTTTGAGACAGCTCATGCATTCTCAAATGCATAGGGCATTTCTCTCTTATTAGACAAATAATAAAGAGTTAACTCATTTTAAGCAAGTATTTGGATCTCCCCTTATAATTAAATACCACAGTGGAAGATCACAAACAAATATAAAGAAAATATAAACTCACCGATTGTTCAGTCCCACAAAGTGAACATATCACCTGAATAAGCCAAATTTACCCATTAGCATGGTCTCAACCTCGACCCGTGAAATAAAAAAGGGAAACTGAGCACTAAATTGTGGAATTCAAAATAATGGTGTTCAAATAAATGAGCACACCTGATTGATTTGATGGCGGGGAATGTCGTGTCTATGCTTCTGATCAATGTTGATATCATTCTGAAGAAAAAGGTCAATAATAGTAAGTTTCACCAATAATAAAAGGAGTCCTACCACATAAGAATAGACATAATGATAAAATTTCATTCTGCATATCAAACCCATAAGTAATCCGAGTCTGCTTGCTGAGCTTCAGCTTATGTCCATATTATAGGGTGACTACTCATTAAAAAATAAAAGTCTGAACTTAACCCAAACTATATGTGAGATAGATAACAGACAATCCCAAAAATAAAAGGCCATGAGAAAAAGAGTCTAACAAATATATAAAATCAGACTATTCTGATAGTTGCCTCTCTGAAGACTTGGTTTTTGATAAACACAATGCCGTTGTTTGGTCCTTATAACAGACTCTACTTGAAAGGGAATAGATTTTTGTTGTTATTATAGACTATTCCATTGGTTCCTCTGTTGTTAACTTGTTATTGTAGACCATTCCATGCATAATTGCATATTGTATACTTAAAAGAAATCAAAGAAAAAGGAAAAGGTCGTCTGAACTATCTTGCAAATTTAAAATAAGATCCTAATCATTCATGGCAACAGGGGCAGCAGCGCAATGCTAAAAGGAGGCCAAAAAAATAAATAATACTTCATTTAAGGGAGCCAAATTAAAGTTCTTATATTTAAAAAGAAAATTAAAATAATTGCATTTGATTGTTAACAATTTAAGGGTAGCCACAGCTACTGGATTGTTAAATTAGACAATGCCCTTGCATGGCAACAAGCCAGCAATCAATATATAACGTATCCATCTACTAGAATAGGAGATTAACTCACTTTTGCCTCATTGTGGCAATGGCGGCAATCAAAAACCTCATTGCAACAGGGGGCCCTAATACGACATCTTCTCCGATAATGTTGACATCTGCAAGGAAAGGCCTCAGCCTTAACACAAGAACAGGAAACGAAAGAACTTAAATAGCAAAAATTAGTATATGAACATGGACTTTACCCATGCTCCATATATTCTCTCTCTCGCAAGTCATTGATATTTTTGTGATCTGCAGATTGACTTGATTCTTCTCCAGGCATGTATTCTGCATTTGATGGTTGATTATACACATCTTTCTCGGTCATATGCTTCCTGTCACTACCCTCAAATTGCAGAGGCTCAGAGTGCATTATTGCCACCTCTCCCATGATGCTAGCTATCCTCAAATATGATTATTAACAATCTAAAAGAAGGCAATAAGCCTACGACCTGCATGTATGAACACATATTTAGAAATAATCCTAAAAACTCCTAAAAGCATCATCAGTCACCTCATCAAGGTAGGTAAACACTGAATGCACTCTTGCTTTCTTCTATAGTGCCGCACACCAATTGAAAGCAGCAGCAACAAAATTGAATCAAGAGGTTGGCCAGCTCCAATCACTATTACTCCAAGAGGGAACACATCAAAACAAGTGAATATATAACGATTTGACATAAACTACAATGTAGCACCGCGATATTTGACACGGTCCAAAAGTAAATAGAAACCGATAGCATGGAATGATCACTTGATTCCTTGAAGGAGTCTTGGAACAAAATCCAGCTATACTGGAGCCAACTGATAGACACTCCAACCTATGTTAAAAGCAATAAATCACTCAATCAAATGTTTCCAAGCAATGAAAAATAGTAGATATGTCTTTATTCTATTGTCTGCGAAGGTAAACGACAATCCTACCTATCTTGGCAGTTCTGCATTGACTCTTCCAAGAACTGAAACTTACCGAAAGCAACTACGTAAAAACTTCATACAATCTGCATCTTGGAAGATTACTTTTGGTCAAATTAGAAGTTTTTTCTTTAATTATATTTCATTTGACAGAGAAGTATGGTGTCAACGTGTCATGGCACAATTGCCCGTAGGAAAATTCACTTCAAGGATCAAGGACTAGGTTATCCATATTCAATATAAAGAACGGGAAGTCCGTACTCCTTATATATATTCAAAATAGGTTTCTCTCTACTACCAACTTGAGCAAGCCTAGACCAAATGCAGGCTCGAATAAAAGGAAAGGAAGGTTTATACCAAACTTTCTGGGTCACCCTTCCCTTCATAAAACCAAAGTGTTTCCTTTGCAGTGTTTGCTATCTTGGGATGCAAGTTGCAGTTCCCTGCAAAACATTTCTGTGCACAGTTGCACAGGCTACTAAAACCAACAAAGTCACTTATCCACCTTGAACATCCTGAAATTTTCTGCACTCACAAATCCCCAATAGAATGGCACCTCACCAGCTCACCTATCCTCATAAACCAGTAAAGTATCCACTCAGCTTATTAATTTTCACACTCATAAAAGACATAAAAATACACATTGTTTTAAGGCCCTTTTTTCAAAGGTTGTCTTGATTGTCTATTCCAAGAGTTAAAGATTAACACCTGCTGAAATTATAGGGTTTAGGTAGAAAGGGAAGAAAAAAGAGAAACTATATATTCTCCACAATCTTCTGATATTCTATATAGAATACTTCAAATATACTCCCTCCCTTAAAAAATATAATCACTAGTTTTGGATTATTTGACCATTTTTATGAGCACTTTATCCACTTTATCTACAGCAATAATGATTTTTTTCCAAAAATACCCTCCACGTCTTCTTTTAGTCGATAAAAGTTTGATGCAACACTTTAATTCTTTCTCCACTCAACAATCTCACTTTCTTCGGTCAACAATCTCATAAAATTATTACTAAGTGAATAGATATGTCATGATAATCAAGGGCAAACTTGGAAATACACCTCTAATCATAGTAACAAATATCATAATATTATTACCTACCTTTAACTAATTTTTTAATCTTCGTGCAAAGCCACCCCAAATGGCTTATACAGTACTTAGGAACGGAGGGAGTATTATAATAAGATATTCTAAAACCATATGATTTCAACTAGATTACTACTAATAAGAACACAAATTTATTGCCTGAGAATCCTAGTGTTGATTGCTATTGAATCTGGACACTGAATTGCAGATGCCAGAGACTTTGGTCGAGGTTAATAAGTTGAATTTCTGAGGAAAATCATCCTCAGAAGCTTACATAATGAAAAAAGTGCATTCACTCGTAAGCCGAGATTTGCAATACCACAGCTTGCCACCCAAAAAATAAATAAATACTCCCTCCGTTCCTATGTATTTGTCATATTTCAAGCAAAACACACCCTTTAAAAAATCTAGTCATTACCCAGATTTCCAATACATTAATTATGTTTTTTTCTCATCATACCCTTTCTCTCTCTATAATCATTAATTTTTCTTTACTACTTACATAAACCAAGACATATTAAATAAGGGCAAATATGGAAAATAGCATTTATTACACTTTCGAAATCCTCAATACGACATATAAAATGAAACAAAATATATCTCAAAAAAACGAGAGATAATAGGGAACGAAGGAAGTAAATAAATAAGAAATGATGACAAGTAAGCATAATTGAGAGAGAGAGAGACAAATGGATTGAGAAACTAATAATTTCAATGAAGCACACACATTTGACATCAGAATTGGATAAATAAGAAACGCAAAATGAAAGACTTGAAATGACTCTGCAAACCACACAACAAACAAAAGCAAAAAATGAAAAATAAATAAAGAGAGCACAGAATATGTATATGTGACTAACGAAATCTAAACTTGAAGGGGTGGCAGTGGCAGGCGGCGGGGTGTGTGGGGTGGGTGATCCAATAATCCAAACAGCACGGTTGAACTGAATTCGGAGCTCCGATTCAAATCTCGTGCCCTCACCCTGCCGAGTGCTGGCAAAGAAATTATAGATCACAATTCACAACTTAAATCCCAATAATACTTAATCTATTTATATATTTAGAGAAAGAGAGGAACTGGAGCAAGCTTACCTCTGCCTTCAAATAAAAAAATAAAAAATAGTTCTACTACTACTACTACTACAGTATCTTACCTTACACGACAAACAAAGCTGTCTTTCTCAAACAGCTTCTCCGCTTTTGTCTCTTTCTGACAGTAATATCTATCTGCACGCTGTTTCCAAACTGACACGTCTCTCTTTCAACTGTTACGTGTCAACTACCGGGTGCACCGTCTTTTTCCTATTTCTCTTCTCCAAGTTTGAAAAAACACTATAAGTAATGCTATATATCCTCTTCATAAAATTGTCTAAAAAATTTCATAATTACCACATATAAATGATTGGCATATACTAGTATTATATATACTCCCTCCGTCCTGATTACATGACAATTTTGAAATTTTTATTTTGTTCCTATTTATAAGATTTTATATCAATTTTTAATGATTGTTAATTATTTTTTTTATAAATATTCCTGTTTATTTAACATTTTGTAGATTCCCAATAATATTAATAAGAGTAATTTTGAAAATATATATCAAAAATTCACATTTCTAATACAATTAACCAAATTAATCAACTTTATTAATAGACGTAAAATCTCCCAAATGTTTCTTTAAATTAGGGAGTGAAGGAGTAAGATGATAATTATTTTATTAATGATTGATTTACAATTGATACACCTTTTATTTTTAATTAAAAAAAATACTTAAGCTGATTTATTGGTACAGTCTGTCATTTGTCAAAAATCTAAAAACATACCGTCCTACCATATGGTCGGTTATGTTGATGTGTAATTTTAAATTTCACTAGCCCCACCCCGTGCGATGCACAGGAGAAATACGAAATTGATAACTCATTTTGTAAAGTTGCAATTAATATTAGTTTTATTGTATTGATAAAACATTTCACAAAGTTACAATTAATATTAGTTTTAATTTATTATTGAATAGTTATGAAGAATTTTAATATGAATGATTTTTAAGTGTAAATAAAGTATAATAATGTAAACATTCTTGTTAAAAAAATTGTTTAGGAATGAGTCGATTAATATTATTATTTACGAAAGAGTCGATAAATTGAAGTCGATTAACATTCTTGTATGCAATATTTTTAAACTAAAAAATTCGCTTTTTAAAAACATGTACATAAAAGTAACACGGAAAACCCAAAGCATATTTTTTTTTAAATATTAGATTTATTAAAATAAAAAAATAAAAAAAAGAGAGCCGGAGCACCAAAAACGGTACATTTTAGAAGCACTCTTGTTTTATATTTTACTCGTTTGGATCATTACCTGTGTCAGGAAGTATATAATAAACAAAATTCAAATCCAAATAACAAAAACATGTACATAAAAATAACACAAGAAACCCAAAGCATATTTTTATAATATATTAGATTTATTAAAATAAAAAATAAAAAAAGAGCCGGAGCACCAAAAACCGATGCATGGTAGAAGCACTCTTGTTTTATATTTTACTTGTTCGAACCATTATGTGTCAGGAAGCATATAATAAACAAAATTCAAATTCAAATAACAAAAACATCTGCATAAAAAGAACACAGAAAACCCAAAGCATATTTTTTTTAATATATTAGATTTATTAAAATAAAAAAATAAAAAAAGAGCCGGAGCACCAAAAACTGGTGAATGGTAGAAGCACCCTTGTTTTATTTTTACTTGTTTGGACCATTACCTGTGTCAGGAAGTATATAATAAAAAAATTCAAATGGAAATAACAAAAACATGTACATAAAAAGAATACAGAAAATCCAAAACATATTTTTTTTTAAATATTTTATATTTATTAAAATAAAAAATAAAAAAAAAAGAGTCGCAGCACCAAAAATCGGTGCATGATAGTAGCACCCATGTATTGTTTGGATGGGATAGTCAAAATAGGAGGGAGTAGTTTTAAAAAAATAAATAAATGGGTGGAAGGGAAGTCAAAATAGGAGGAAGTAGTCAACGTATATTAAAATAGGTGAAGTTGAGGGGTATTTTTTACTTTCCCTCCATGATAGTTTTTCCTCCAAATGTGTTTCTAATCCTAGCCATCCATTGCAAATAAATCACATCCGTTCATATCCCTCCTAAATTTCATTCTAATCTTAGCCATCCATTGCAAGTAAATCACATCTATCCATATATTTTTAATCTTTTCGTTTTCCTTTCATTTTATGACTGCTTACAATTGAAACAGTTAGTATTTTTCATTATTTCCTTTTAATGTGCGATGCAACAAATCCTATTCTGACCGCTTACAATTGATAGTCATGGAAAGCTTGAAAAGTGACAAGGTAACATTAAGCATATGAACAGTTAGTAATTTTTTTTTTTAATTGGTAGAAAGCCTTCCTTTCAATTCGTATTTTTTCCATTTTTTTTTGGTATTTTTAAATGTTCGAATTTTGCTCAAACATTTCTTAATACAGAGACTTGAGACTTGATGGTGCACAAAAGAAGATCAAAGAATGTGAAAAAGTAAGTGAAATTCTTTTCAATATTGCGTTGATCTTTAACACAATATTTCTTCTCAATATTTCTTTTTTTATAATATGTTGATCATGAAAGTCTTCCTTTCAATTTATCATTTAAATTTTTGTTTAAACATATTACCTTGATGATTTCAATGAAATTCACTTCTTTGGTGACCAAACTTACAAGGTAGTCCATCAGATTATTATGCAAATTTTTTATTTTATCAAAGCTACTATGTGCGTCATCATACATTTCCTGCCTCTCTAGGCCTCTACAATCTGCATATATATATATATATATATATATATATATATATATATAAATGCTTGATCATTTTGTTTTCTATTTAAAGCTTATTTGTTGCCGGCCTTTCGTTTTTCAATGGGAATTTTTTTTATATTTTTGGTATCAAAATGCCACTTGCAAAAAAAAAACGTATAAAGAAGGAAACTTTGGTTGTTTGAACATATGAACAGTTAGTATTTTTTATTTTTTATTTTTTAAATTGGTAGAAAACCTTCATTTCAACTGAAATTATTTCCTTATTAAGTATATTTTATTTCCTTATTTGTCATAAACATTAAGCATATGAACAGTTAATATTGTTTTTTTTTTAATTGGTAGCTAGAAAGCTTTTTCATTTTTTTTTTGGTATTTTTAAGTGTTTGAATTTTGCTCAAACATTTCTTAACACAGGGACTTAAGATTTGATGGTGCATAAAAGAAGATCAAAGAATGTGAAGAAATAAGTTAAATTCTTTTCAATATTGCGTTGATCTTTAACACAATATTTCTTCTCAATATTTATTTTGTTTATAATATGTTGATCATGAAAGTCTTCCTTCCAATTTATCTTTTAAATTTTTGATTAAACATATTACCTTGATGATTTCAATTATTATTTTTTTTTTTGGGTATCAAAATGCTTCAAGTTGCCTCACAAAAGTTGTTGTAAGTTGTAACATGCAAGCTGTTGACATTTTTACCCAATTCTGGATGCCGACACAAATCATCTTTCTTGCTTTAAATTATTCCTTTAATGCCCAAATAACTGTAAACGTGTGTGTATAATAATATTTCTTTTCAATATTGTGTTGATCTTTAACACAATATTTCTTCTCAATATTTCTTTTTTTATAATATGTTGATTATGAAAGTCTACCTTTCAATTTATCATTTCAATTTATTCAATCACATGCAAATAAAATTAATGTTTAATGTTTGAACAAATGGAAAACCCTTAAAAAAATGGAAGGATAGCAAAATTTAAGACCCGTGCATCGCACGGACAATTTTCCTAGTTAAAAAAAAAGGAATTGTAGGCTGGACCGCTGGATTTTTAGCGGGTGGGAGGGAAAGTTAAAAAAAAAAAATAGGAGGGAGTAGTGGGCAGGAGTTTTAATGGGTGGGAGGGAAGCTTCCCTAATTTATATATAGATAGACTATTACACCATCAAAGTATAAAGACAAAACTACATGATTCATCAGTTAATTATTTTATGATTTTAAGTAAATAATCTCATACGTTGTACTCTCTAGTTTTAATGTAAGTTTTTTTTTAAAATATTATATTAATTAAATATGTTAGTTAATATTGTTAATAATATTAAAATTGATAATACTCTATATTTTTTTAAAAATAATTATAGGGGCTCCAAAAAATATTAAATAAATACAGATATTTGTGAAAAAAATACTTAATAATACTAAAAAATTAGAATATGAATTTATACTAAAAATAATAAATATTAGAAAAGAATTACATTTAAAATTTGAAGGAGAAATTTTTATCAATTCAGTCATGTGGGATGTCACAAATTAAGCGATTGATTTTTGTAGAAAAAAATCAGAACAATATAGCAGTGGTATTTGGATCAGACTAGTAACAGTAATAGTAGCATATTTCCGAATTCCGGTAGCTTGTCCTTTCAAGTTTCAACTCACGGTATATATATTGACTCTTTGTTTTTGAACCCCGCTCATTGCTTATTGGCTCCCGTTTTAATTTTTATGGATGAAGTTGTCTTTTATTTATCGTCTGAAACAAGGCGGAAATAACTTTCCGCTTTGTAAAAGTCGGGAACAAATTTAATATTTTCGACTAGTTAGAGTCGGAATTTAATTCCGACTGGTTGAAGTCGGGAAAATGCCGACTAGTTGGAGTCGGGGAAAAGCTCATTGCAACATTAAAGAATTAGCACATACTGGACAAGACATTAAACTAAAATTATTCTATGTTGTTAATTTTTAAAGCCCCTCCGTCCCTAAACTTAGTCAAATGGGTTAATAAATATATTATGGAAAAAAAAATATTATAAAGCCCCATATCAATTTTTAGTGATCATTAATTACTTTTTTCCACAAACATTCCTATTTATTTAACACTTTTTAGACTCCCAATAATATTAATAGGGGTAATTTTAAAATTACATATCAAATGTTCACATTTCCAATAAAATTAACTAAATTATTTCACTTTCTTAATAGACGTGGAATAATTTAACACTTTAACACTTTTAACACTTTTTATTCCACTTTTTAGTTAAAGTTATAATTAGTTATACTCCCTCCGATCCAAAATATAAGCACCTTTTGACCAAAAGCTCTCCCTTTAAGAAAGTTAGTTAGTATAGTTAGTGACTTTGGAAATGTAAATATTTGATATGCATTTTCAAAAGTACCCCTATAATTATTATTGAAAATGTAAAAAGTGTTAAGTAAATAGGGATGTTTGTGGAAAAAAAGTAATTAATGTCATTGAAAATTTGAAATGGGGCTTATATTATGGACAAAAAAAAATCTTGAAATGGTGCTTATATTTTAGATCGGAGGGAGTATTATATAAGAAAATTCGTGCAACTCTGAGTAAAATAATTATATTATATAAGTTAAAGTTATAGAATCAGTGCCCCATGTTTATGGTGCCATGGATGATTAGGTATTGGGGCTTGGGGAGTTCAGTCATGTGGTTCCTTTTTTATTTTTTCCCCTCTAGAATGGGTTGTCCATGCCAGCAGATATATATTAAAGAAATGGTTACCCACAATGCCTTCGCAAATCACGAAAATAGTTTATTCCGCCCTTAAGTGAGCGGAAAAAATCCGCCTTTAAGTAAGCGGAAAAAATTCGCCTCTTTGCAAGCAGAAATATATTAATATTTGTTTCCGCCTTGTTTAAGTCGGGAATGATTTTCTGCCTTGTTAAAGTCGGTAAAATAAGGACAACTTTGTCCTTTAAAACTCAAATGGGGGCCAACAAGTAATAGGGGGTTGAAGAAAAGCTCATATATATTTTGGGTTTTCATAATTGATGGTTGAGGTTAAGAATATTAAAAAGGATATATTTTATAAGGAAATGCTATATTGAAAGAATTAAAAAATTTGTATTTATATTTTTTTAATAAAAAAATATCAACTCTTGAGTTTATAAGTTAGCGATTAAGGTTAAGAAAATTCATATATATATTTTTTTTGGGTGTACACCAAGAGTCCCCAGCCGACAGCTAAAAGACTAATCCCCTCTGAGGCGTAAAGATCACTGAAGTGAGTTTTGCCTTTACCAACAAAGTTTTTTCCATACTCACGGTAGGGATCGAACCCCTGACATCATGCTTAAGGAACCTAATTATCTATCAACTGTGTCGGGTTTTGTTGGTAATTCATATATTTCTACCATAATACACAAGTTATTTCTATGAAATTTTTTTTTGTGAACAGTTATTTCTATGATTTATGTTTCAAAAAACATGTGGATTAACTAATACGAGCTGATTTAGCGCAGCTCCTGATCTTGACTTCAAGCTTTCAATACAAGTATTCAGTTGTGTTTAACACTTGAAGAGAGAGTTTTGTGACCAATAATAATTGGCGGTGGTTCCGGTGCATAAAAAAGATAGCATGCATTTAGTGCATGTCTTTATTTTTGGGTTTTATATTTATTTTTTTAAAATATAATCAATTAAAAAATATTCTATGTGTTTTCTTTTTTACGGATATGAAGTGATTTTTATAATTTGGATTTTTTTTACTCCGTGTTCTTAAAAAACTGTATTGAGTAAAACTGTATTCAAAATTTACAGATTCTAATAAATCTATATACAAACTTGTGTTAAAAAATATTCTGAATAAATCTGTATTAAAAAAATTTGAAAAACAAAAAAAATAAAATTAAACCATGCACCGATGCATGGCAGCCTTCCCCGTAATAATTCTACCCGAACTCCCAAAAATTATCTTTCATATACCGTAGTATGATAAAAGAATATATGGATGATTCCAATCTTATCTCATGGCAACATGAAAATGCATGGAATTTTACATGTGATAGAATGGAATACGTGGCACCCAAATATATTCAGTTTGGACTCCGGCTATTCCATAATGGAATTGAAGCTAAATTAAATTAGTATTTTGCATGTTATTATAATCAACATTGTTGCTTTGCTTCTTCAATCTCTGTAATTTGGCTCCATGATGCAGGAAACAAAGGGCTATGTGCCAAGTGGGAACCTTTGATGCATCAAGTTTTCAATAATGCGTTCCGTGACAAACATAGCTTTATAGCAAGGGAAAAAAATTAATTAAAAAAAGACAATCATTGCAAGAAACATTAAACATGTAACTACAAATAAAACATCCGTAAATGCAGGTCAAACAATAGCTTTATGCCTTTACACAAACGCATTGTTACATAATTATACGTGTTCTAATTGGATTAATAAGTCAATTTTATTCAATCATTAAACATTAAAGGATAAATATGATCCCATATTAGTATACTATTATCGAATAACAACACAATAAGTGTGAGTTTTGCTTTGTACACTTACGAGGACTATCATAGGATTCGTGTATAACCATCTTTTTATTTATCCCAACATATACTCTCTCTCCCTTAATATAAGTCACTTTTATCTAATTCACGCAGATTAAGAAAAGTAATTATTATTCTCAAATTTATCAAAAAATATGTTGTCATTCCAAAGTTACCCCTATTTAAAACTTTACCACTATTCATTTCTCTCTCTATTGTAATTATTACCCTATCACCCCTATGCAATTATAAGGGGTGTATTTAGAATAAACTCTTTAATACTACCTAGATATTCTAAAATCGACTTATAAAAAAGGACATCAATTTTACCAAAATGGTGCCCTATATTAAGGTATGGAGGGAGTAATAACTTAGTAACTTTAGATAAACTAGTCTCGCTTATGGAGCAAAAAATTGCGTGTCTATGTCTGATGAATTGTTCTAGTCATCAACATGTAACAGGCTATGGAATAATTAATGATCTGCATTATATGCAAATGAGGACATTACACTGTACCCTTGACTTAAACTTCCAACCTATCTCAGCTATACAAGTGTTTGATAATGATACCTAAACCATGGAAGTCTTATCTAGTAATAACATAGCTCTTCTTATAGTACTCTAGTTGAACTATAATAACTTCACACATCTTTATCAACATCTCTCTGAACCTTCTATATGGCTTTCTGATAGTAACGAATTATCAACTGAATATTTGACAGCAAGACACACCATAACTGAATTACAGAATGCCAAGGAGCCACGCGAATATCTGTTTCAATAATCACCTGAAAATCATAAACATGTAAACAACTAACAAGTCCACAAATACTCTGTAGTGGGAACCAAATTTGAAAATGATAAATTAAAAATCTTCTGATGATATAAGAGAAGAAAGCAGGAAGATTTCAAAGCAACTTCAAGATTGGAAGGGAATGCATCAAGTCATATAATATCTACAGTTCTACACCACCAGCACCTAGAGAATAATGTCCAAGTTAGCACCTCAAAATTTTATAATTACCTTTTGCAAGGCATGCAAAAACAAAAACAATGGAACGAAGGTCGAATCCCTCTAGCCAGAAGATCAAGACCTATCAGGTTAGTTGAAAGGAACACTGGGCACTGGCAAGCAGCAAGGAAAGATTTACTAAGATCTGCAAACGAAACGTTAAAAGTTTCAATGCATGTTGTGCATCTCTAACGATCCTGACCAAATAAAACAGGGTTTCACAAATGAATTAAAATAACAACCCATATCACTCCCTACAGAATAAAAACAAAATAAGGAAAAATATAAGAAAAACTAATCAGTGACATAGATAAAGGTATAGGTAGCACCTCAAGCAAGTAACTTCATCAAGCAGACTGCTCTGGCTTTATGAACTGAATAGTAGCAAAACCTTCTTAAACGTAAAATAATATCACTTTTAACTCTTGCAAATTGATTGATCAAGGACCATGAATGGGATAAGCATAACAATGAGCTTTATCCTGAACATAGACCTTATCCTTTCAAAACAGACCAGTCACTGAAGACGCTGAAAAAATAGAGGATTTCCTGCCATTTGAGAACTTAAATCAGGGACCAAAGGCTGGAGTAATCCACTATTGGACAAGTCTTCCAACGCTTTAATGTCTTGTTGCAAACGAGCTACATGTAGAATTGTATGATCAAGAACTAAAGGATCATCAGGAGGATTATGGAGGAGGGTGAGCAAAGCCTGTTTGTAAACCTGGGCAGACGGTAATGGTCTTGCAACCTGCCGACTTCTACAGAAAGTTGCCACCTTGATGACATGTTTACATAGGTTTCCTAGCCTAGACCAGGAACAATCACAAAGTGAGAATTCTGAACCAGGATTCCAAACTGTATACACAAAGCTTCTATCAGTTTGGGAAAAAACTTTTGCAAGATGGAGATTTTGCTCATCCAGTATCACATCAGCATCTGGAATATGAAGAGCATGATACCAAGCATTAGTGGAGAGAGAGCTGTCCCGTAGGTTCTCAAAATACCCATTCTCTAAACTGTACTGGTCTAGCCAGTATACCGAGTGAAATTCAGTTGTTAAAATGTGAATTAACCAATCAACTCTTGGAAAGAAATTAGTATAATTCTCCTTCAATAGTGTTGATTTTAATTTTAGATGATAGGATTCTATTGCAGCATGTGGCTCAGGAGTTGTCACGGGGAGTAACTTTATACCATTAATCCACAAATCTGCACCAGGAAGAACAGTAATACTATTATTCAAGAAACAACGTTAATGCCTAGGATGTTCAAATGATTGGATATGCCAGTAATTATAATGAAAACAATTAGCCAATTGTCGAAATGCTTGCATGAATGTTTCCCAGCAAATATCAAAACACTTACGAAGAGGTGGGACCGGGAATGAAACGAATTGGATAAAAGATTAGTGTGAGCAGATAAAAAATGATTATGATGCAAGGCTAAAATGCAAGATCAAATATTTCTTCAGTTAATAAAAATTTAACCATCACTGGAAAAATACCTATACTTGCCAGCCAGTTGCTCTTGAAATAGTCCATGAAGGCACACTGGTCGACAAAAATTTGCATAAACTCTTCAACTGCATCCATAGCATTTGGTCCACATCTTGTACAATACAGAACCCATCCCAAATGCTTAAACATCTCCCGCTGCACCTCAAAGTTGCAGCATTTCTTGAAAAGCTTTTTTATCCAAGCACGACGAACATGCCAGGCACATAACAGGACACGGCACTGAAAGGCCTCTCTGCCATAAGCAAGATCTCACTCCATTTGCCATTGAAGTGGGTTCTCCCCAAAAACAAAAAAGTTAAATGAATCTAAAAGAAAACTGCATTAATCTCTTCACCTTATGATAGAATAGTCAAAAGACGGATCATCCAACAAAACAGCATGGGTCCTCCATTTGGGATCCTTGGTTCGTATCCTTTCAGATAGCAATCCAATCCATTTATTAATATCTTTACCAACAAAAGATGAGGTGATGATCCAAGCAACTGGAATTGCATTTTGAGATGAATCGAAAACAAGTAAAGAACATACGGGATACTGTCAGGGTAGAAAAAGGAAAAACATAAGACATTCTGAAATCCTACAACATTTATTATTCATGATTATGCAGATAAATCTGGTTAATTGCTAATGATCTATCTATACAGGTTCTAGATGTACAATGTATGTTTCTATTTAAGTCTAAACATGTATTTTACCATCAAAATTCATCGTAAATAAGCTAAACATCATAACCTTTAGCCAGTCCTGACTTTAACTAAATATTAAAATGTAAATAAATAGTTTCCTTTTTTGAAAAGGAAAATTCTATTGCAATACCTTAAGCTTCTTCAAGCCAAATGTTGAATGGAATGAAAGGAAGCTGCTATTTCCATAACGAATCATTTGTTGAAGCTGCCAATCTGTCTGTATACCCAAGACAAATGATTCGGAATTAGAGTTATCTTGGAAATAAAAAACATGCTTTTGATGGTGCTGGACCCATATCTTTACACTGGATTCATCACTTTCATGTAGCTCATGTGAAGAATTACGAACAGTCCTTTCCATGTTACGCACATCATTTCGAGTGAGAAAATCATCACGGTTTTGGGGTCTGCCTTGCTTCTGCATAACCTCTGAATGGTGCTGTATTATATTGTCCAACGATATTCCAACATAAAGCATAGAAATCACTTTCTGCCGTAACTCGTCTGAAATTCGTGGAGCATACATAGCTCTTGTTCCTACTGCATCCCTGTCCAGTATTCCATGACAAGGTGCCCCCGTTTTATCTACATGCCTTCTTTGGTTATATATGATTAGGGCAAGGAGTGGTCGAGTGTACAATCTTTTTACAGTGAAATGGCAAAGGCAGCCTCTCATCATGTGACGCCTCCCTGGCCTGCTCCCCTTCCCTGAAGCAGGTTTCGTGCTTGCACCATCCTCTACACCCGAGTCTCTCTCTCGGTAGTCTTCAGGACCGTAAGAACACCAGTATCTGAACATCAAGGTATAATACTATATTACTAACAGAATAATCTTCTCAAATTTCATGACAGCATTTCAAAAGAGGTGGCTGGACATAGCAAATTAGATAACTTCAAGATTATATCCCCCGAGTATTCCCTCATCACAATTCAGACAACCAAGCATAAATTTTAACATGTGCAAGAGACATCCAATTAAAGGTTAAAATAGTACAGAGATCAAGTATATTTTCTAACATAAGTTAGTAAACAAGTTACTTACAGTGTATATTCAAGATAACCATCAACCCTTGGTTTAGCGATGCTCCCTTCAGCTCTCTTCCGTCTTGATTCAATGCGGAAGCTAGCAGGGCATTCCGGATTGGAAGACTCCCCTTTTACAAAATCATCCACTCTGGCAAAAGGAATAAGAGCAATATCATCACCTCCTTGGCGACCACCTTCTAATTTTACCCAATTTATAAGAGCAGCAGAGAACTCGGGGCAAGGGGGGTCTTGCACCGGAAGGTTTAGAATGTCCTCCATTCTCGGCATCTAGAATTCAAGAAAATAAAGTAAAAAATATGAGCATTCTATGATCTTGTGCTAGAAGTTATCGCCATTATGCCTTCTCATCGCTCAACAAAGAAAAATATGCCAATAGTTGTGGCTTCTCAAACAAGGCACACATTCTGCTAGATTCACAAAAAATAAGACAGACCACTCTTACCTCACATTATTATTACATACAATCATGATCATATAGATAGATTAATTCTTTCAAATAAATAATCTTATGCAGTTAAACTTTCCCATCTTGCAACCATTATAGATAAATTAACCTTGCAATACAAGTGCACTTAATCACTTATCAAAAAATCGAAAAGCATGGTATTCACAAGCAACATGCGTCGGTTCGAGTGGAAAAGGCTCAGGTCTCTTAAGCACTAGGGTCCCTACTTAAGTGCCTGGAAAATACTCAAGAGATTAGTAAAAAAAAAAAAAAGTATAACTTGAAACTAAAAAAACAGTACTATTCAGTAACCACAAAGAATCCAAAACCTCTATTCTTTTGTTCAATCTTCCAAGGTACTACTAAATACTACTACTACCAAAGATATCAGCATAACTTGTAATAAACTTGAAATTTGATGGGAATTGAGTTTAGAGCAGAGCAAATTTCAAGCTTGGAACTTTTTAAGCAGCGAATATGAAAATTAAGTTTTTTTTTTTTTTTTTTTGGTAGCAGGCACTTAAGAGAGCACGTTGATCTGGATGCAATTTGGGAAATGATGATGAATACCTTGGTTGTTGCATTCGCTTCGCTTCAGCACCGCGAGGGAGATGACATCACAGAACAGACAGAGCATGACTACTAAAGTACTAAGGAAATGTCAGAAACCAAAAATCAACAGCACCGTCTCATGCTACCCCAGTTTCGATGGGCTGAAGCCCATTTATAAGGCCCATGAAAAATGTGGGCTTCAATTATTGTTCGAGGGGTTCTCGTTTTTTTTTACCTCAGTTAATTAGTTGACCCCTTATTTATGTAAAAATCTCATAATATCCTTACTAACTTCCAATAATCCCAAAATACCCCCTCTTATTCCATCCTTACCCCCTCTTAAAAAAATAAAAATTAAACAACTCACGCTTAACCGTCAGCGAGGGTTATAAAATATATATTTTAACAAACATGCTGAAGGCACAACGTGGGTTGTAAAATTTAATTTTTATAAAACTCGCTGACCCACAAGCGAGTGTTATAAAATCAAAATTTTATAACCCTCGCTGGGGGTCAGCGAATGCTATAAAATAAAAAATTATAACACTCGCTGGGGTCAACGAGAGTTATAAAAATTAAATTTTATAAACTCGCTGAGGGTTTAGCGAGGGTTATAAAATTTAATTTTTACAAGCTATCTCACGTGTACACTGCTGTTTTGAAGCCTAATAATGAGTAAGTAGCAAATTTTGATTGATGAGGAAGACAAGAAAAAGGCAAATTTCCTATCTTTTGAGGATTTTGAGCCTGCTCTTATCCCTTCCAAGACCATCCCCGATCTTGATGATAAGAAACCGAGGACTGGGATGAGGATGCACCCATAGAAATTCTTGATGAAGAAGCTGAGAAACCTGAAAGAATGGTTGGATGATGAGCCTGAGGAGATAGATGACCCAGAGGCAACAAAATCAGAAGATTGGGATGATGAGGAGGATGGTGAATGGGAAGCCCCTAAATTCGATAACCCAGGATGATGAAGAATTTATAAAACTCGCTGACCCCCAAGCGAGTGTTATCAAATCAAAATTTCATAACCCTCGCTGGGTCAGCGAGTGTTATAAAATAAAAAATTATAACCCTCGCTGGGGTCAACGAGTGTTATAAAATAAAAAATTATAAAAATTAAATTTTATAACCCTCGCTGAACCCTCGGCGAGGGGGGTATTTTGGGTAGTTTGGTTTTTAGTAAGGTTAATAGTGTCTTTTCAAAATAAAGGGGGTTAACTAATTAACTAGGGGATCAAAAAACTAATTTTCTTGTTCGAGTATTAGTCCAGCCCCACATTTTAGTCTCAACCTAATTTTTTTCCCATAAGATTTATTCGGAATGTTTT
The DNA here is from genome assembly GCA_037953625.1 of Crotalaria pallida. Lineage (NCBI taxonomy): Eukaryota > Viridiplantae > Streptophyta > Magnoliopsida > Fabales > Fabaceae > Crotalaria > Crotalaria pallida. The sequence goes on from CM075650.1 coordinate 161,672,269, forward strand.
TCGATACCCCCACCGAATCAGAAAAATGCATATTCCAATTTTAAAAATGCATTTTTCAATAAGAAAAACAATAAAAAAAAATGTATTTTCCGATTTGGGGGTTGTCGAAAAACATTCCGACTGAACCCCATAAAAAAAATGGGGGACGGAAACTAAAATAAGAGGCTGGGAACTAATTCTCCTATTGTTCTGAATTATTGGTCCAGGATGGACCATATCTCCCCCATGAAAATCGACAAAAGTGTCATGATTCAATCCATATCATGTGTATGAAAAAGATTTTGTTGATATAAGCAAAACTCAATTTGATAATATTTATATTTTGAAAAAAAAATCAATTTTGGATTATCGGCCAAAAAATATCCTTGATAAAAAAAAAAAAGGAAGGAAGGAAGGAAGGAATGGAAGAAGGGTGCATTGCGGGGTTTGTTTTTCCCTCTCGAACCATTGGTATTCTCCAAAGGAGATAATCTCATTTGAATCTAAATTATCCGCACCATGTTCAGCTGGCGGAAGTTTTTATTATACACTAGACTCAAACTAAGACACAATTTAAGATAAATTGGGACAATATAGATTTAAAACATGTATTTGTTGATAACTACATACCTAACTCAGGTCAATGATAATAAACAAAAGCACATATATACGGTGTACGTCATTTAAAATTTTAAATCATCATAAAGAGAGAAAACGGTATCAACTATTAAGCGTGTTTTCAGACTCCAATGATAATTGGATACTAATCTTAATCAAGATATTTTTTGCTTTCGCAGATGGTGTCTGAGCTTCACTTTTTGTGGCTCAACTAATCCATCCCGACCCACGGAGCTCCCTTGGAGGTGAGGGGTCTGTCAACGAGTATTTGTCCATACCTAAAATTCGAACTCGAAACCACTGGTTAAGGATCCTAATAAGCTCACCACTAGGCCAACACCATTGTTTTGTTTTTATCTACAAAACAATTTTTATGCATACATTTCAGGATCAAACCATATCATGCTTCAAAAAAGTTAAGTCATCTCCTAACTGCTATTGTATCTTGTTGGTAAAAAAAAAACGTGCCATGACATCACAGTTGAGTGCTAAATATTCACGCAACATTGTTTTGCCAAAAAAGAAATATTTTATTTTATTGGAAGACAATTAATGTTCAGCACTTGACAATGCTACGGTGAAAGGTGACAAATCTTCAATCCGATTACAAGATTCGCCACCTCTAGCAAAATGAACAGTTGAGTCATCTAAGTTCTAAGTTACTACATTCACATGGAATAAAATTGCAATCAAGCAATCAAATTAAACTGCGAAGAGACATAAAGAAAGAAATATCTATCCCGTTTGAGACTGATTTCGAATAATAATTCAAATCTGACCAATACCAATCAATTCTTTTTTTTAGGGAATATTTTATTTCATTTATTAAAACAAACAGCAGTCAATTAGCCAAAATCACGAAACTGTTCTTAATTTTTTGGTTAATTTTTTTTTTATAATCAAAGTTTTTTATGAGAAGAAAAATTGGATAAATGCCAAAAGTCAAACTCAAGTATGTTTGTATTTTATGTCTTATAGATCTATCAACTAATCTATTTATTAAAAAAGATTAAGGTTTACTCATATAAATATTTTTTTTAGAATGGACATATCCCCATTTGATAACCATAGAAAATCGATGTCTATTGAAACCAATCAATATAACTCGTACTTTTTTTTTTTTTTTGGTTGCCCACCCGGTTCCCTAATTACCACCTAGGTACATCCGGATCCGACCCGGGTTGCGTGCCTGACTATGGCAGGTGAGTCTCCCAACATGAATTTTCTGCATTCACAAGGACTCGAACTCGAGACCTTGCTTAAGCGAGACCGAGCCGCTTACCACTCGTCCCAACTCATGTTGGTTATAACTCGTACTCTTTAATATTTATAATTAATAACAATTAAGCTAGCTAGCCGGGATTTTGTGTATTTATTTTTTCAAACCAATTTAAATATTGCATATTAGTACATTTGCGCAAGTAGTTTGTGAAATTTTCCAAAAAGGGAAAAAAGTAAAAGACTTAAACGGGCAGTTGTGCTTGTGCACGGTGCACAGGATCGTGAATTACCATAATTATCATTTCGAAGCCTTAGTTAGTGCTCATACTTTATAGAGACGACCTTTTCCATTGTGATAATGTCTATCAGCAAGGTGGTAGTGATGCTTGAGAATTGAGATAGATAAGACACCTGGGTCAACAAGGGAGATGATATATATTCAATTTAATTTGATCATGGATGCATATAAAATTAAATGGTGATGACAACAACAAATCCCTTGTGACAGTGGGAAATAAGCAACATTTTGTGCTATATATGATGGGACACTATGGGTAATGTTGCGAGCCATAATGTGATGATGGACATATATACATTATTAGATTTAACGTAACAGTGGTAAGTGATGAGTGATGACTGGGCATACATCAACATCGACAAAGATGAGAGATTTTGGACCATGTGTATAATTATATTAAGCAAAAAGGGAATTATTGAATGTTTGTTATTCTCATTTTATATTTTATAATATTATTTTTCTCGTGCAATTGAATCTATGAATTTAGAAAGGTTTTCTTTTTTTAGACGAATAGAAAGGTTATATTTTTCCCCTAGATACCTGACATTTAATTTAATTTAGTACATAAAAATTTAATTATATCCTGCTAATTTCAATTATTTTAAAATTACTCTTTAACACTTATAATGTTATTTATAAAAATTATTGCCTGGTAAAATGAATTAATTCAATCGAAAATAAATGTCACATATAGCAGAAAATGTACACTACAATATACTATATATTTTAATTTTTATATGCTACACATTTTTTTTTTTACTTTAAGGGATATCTTAGCTTTATTTTGTGTGTAGATTAATTTACCCTAGATCGTGAATTATAAACTATATGGCATCTCTCAATAATTATTATGCATCACCATAAATCAAATCTTATATCAATAAAGTTCAACAAAGTTGGTAGATGATTGAGTTTATTAAGCATGATAACAAGAGTTTGATCTCTGTCGTGTGTATAGAAAAGACTTTGTTGGTAAAGGCAAAACCCATTTCGATGATCTCTATGTCTCGGAGTGAATTAATTTTCGATCGTCGGTTGGAGGATACTCTTGATGCCCAAGAAAAAATAAAAAAATAAAAAATAAAATATTATATTTAGTATAAAAAATTTTGTGTGCACTCAGTCAATTATCAATGGACTAACCCACTTAAGCCTTATATGCTACAAATTTAATCTCGATACTGTTTTGTGGTTTCACACTAAAGATCTTATAATAACAAGTAACAACAAGAACAATGTTTTTTATCTATCGTGCAACACTATATAGATACTTTATGCTTGATATGAACGGGTGTATGTTTCTCAATTATGTTTGGAATATAATGTATCTGTCAACGTCAAAAGAGTATCAATTGGCACTAGGTGTGGTATGATCTCACTAGGGTATCATGTCGTGCTGAAAAAATTAGGGTTGATATCAGATTACTAGTGGTACACGGGTTTAAATTTTTTTTTTTTTTAAAAAAAAAATTGATTATAGATTTTGGAAATATGTCTTTTTAAATAATAAGTTAATATGAACATTTTATAAAAATGATTTACATGTATTTAGAAATGAATAGTCATAAAAATTAACCTTTGAATCTAGTTTCAGCTACCAACCTTTTCATTAATAAAAATTAACTAATAATGTATCAACTATGCGATTTCTAATTTTAATTAACAACATAATTTCTTATATTAAAAAAATCCAACTCATTTTGATTTTTGTTTTATTTAATCCATCATTCCAAATGAATTTTGTTAGTAATTCGTTTTGCAAGTCCAAATACAGCTATTTTTTTACCATATATATCATCATCATCATTATTATTATTATATCTGTCCCAAAATATAAGACATGTTTTCACACTTTTAATTAGTTCGTGTTTATAAGATTCGAACTTTCAAATTACTTGCTTGTATTAGAACTTCATAATTTTAAATAAGTATATTGTCTAAAGTATAAAATAACGCATCATTATTTTTCACAATTTAAATTGCACCATATTGTATAAATTTTTGGATTTTTTTAAATTTGAATTCATGACTGAGTAAATATTTGATTGTATTAAGCTAAATCATTATACCAAATTATAGCTCATCTTTAATACTTATATATCCGTTTTTTCCGTTGTACCCAAAATTTATTATTCATAATGATGCTCTGTTTAAATGTTTAATACCAATTTGCCTATATTATGACTTGTTTGTATTAGAATTTATGAATTACAACATTATATTCGTTTTTTTTCTGGTTAATTATCATATGACGGGTTGTTTAGGCATTATATATTTTTTATGTCAATATTTGATTCAAATTATTTCCTTTTGAAAAGATCATTAATAACCCGTGCAAATTGTAATAATATCGAAATGCAAATTGTATGTTTGCGGACAATTTTTATATTTATGTGTAATCCAAATTGTACTAATAAAAATTTACTAAAAATAACTTAAGATAAATATTTATTCCCGTGCGATGCACGGACAAACAAATTTGGAGGGAAAAACAAGGATGGAGGAGGGAAAATGAAAATGACAAAAATGCCCTCAACTTCTCCTATTTTATAATATGTTGATCAGTCGGTTGTCATGTTTTTGGGTTGAAAGTTTTAGGATATACTACATGGCCAACATAATTAGCAGATAAGTTCTTAATATTTGTTGATAGCTTTTTCTATGCATGATAAAATAATGTTTATTTATATATTTTAATTAATCAAGGACAACGTATTTAATTTATTTTAAAAACCCTATTCCAAATGCCTATGTTTAGTTAAGAGAGACAAACTTAACTCTTGAAACTCCTCTAATGTATAAATTGCACTTTGTAAAATAAAATGTGTAAATCCAAATCAGATCGTGATAAAGCATACTTGTTAATTAATGTATAATAATCTCAATTATTTATCATATTCAATCGTATGAATTGATGATGCGAATTCACTACTAATAAGTGCAAAATAAATCCAAGTGACTTTGAAGTAAAGCTCTTATTTGTCTCTTGGAAAATAAATTTAAATTTTTTTATATGATTGTGTTGATTTCAAAATTTATAAGCTTTATTTCGCAAAAGTTTGTAGGAGATCCATGTTTGTATAAGACGGATTTAAAAATGTACTTTTATACGAAAAAAATTGATTCAGTTAATAAAAATTTGGGCGGCAGTTGTGTGGTCGTTGTGGTTACAAAGAAATAATATGGTGTTTCAAGGAGAGGTATTGGATTTGAATGAATTAATAGAAACAATCAAATTGAAGGCCTGGAATTGGATTAAAATTATTGGTGAATTTTCAAGTTCTTATGAAGGTTGGAGAATGAAGCCGATTTAAAAAGATGTTTTTTCTTGTCTTTTATGCAAAAAGCTTGATAGTTATTGCTATACTCTTTTCCTTGTTTTGAATTTTTCCCATGAGGTTTTTTTCTTAACAAGGTTTTTAAGGAGGTAGAATAGCTATCAAGGTTTGGGGGTGATAAGGCGTTATTTCTGTATACAGCATGTTGGGGTGTTGGGGGATATAATTGAAAGTTTCATGACTTGTGTTCTTCTCTTGTATTCTTCCTGTTGTATTGGGTGAAGAACTATTATTGTAATATCTTTTTAGACTACCTTTATAGCACATGATTTTGTACCCTTTGACAAACCCTTCATAGAAGGTGGGGCCTTTTGTGTGTATTATGATGCTTGGGGGTCTTCTCTTAATATAATTATATTTTTTGCTGTTCAAAAAAAAAGTTAATAAAAATTTGACTAGTTCAAAATTCGCAAGGTTATGAATTCAAATTTTATTGTTATTGTGAAGACTTTTTCAATAAATAATTTATAATTATCTTTGTAAGCACTCATAGAATCGTGAGACTTGTCATATAAGTTCACCACAACCATCTTTCCTAAACTTCCGATTATAAAAGTATAAATGTACTTTTATTGTATTCTAACTTATTATTTTGATGATCAATGATAGTCCATCTTTTTATTATTTAAACAACTACCCGATACTCTTCTTTGAGCACCTATAAATGAAGTGTTCCCGTTTTGTTATTCACAACTCACAAACCCCCGTACGTACCATAACCTACTTAATTCCTCATATTCTCTTCACACAACTAAACTAGTTGAGAGCCCATAGTCCCAAGCCAAAGCCAAAATTCAATGGCATCACGCTCAAATTCCCAAGTCCCTCTTCCCATTTCAATCTCAGACCCTGAAGCTTCTGTCCATATTGTCCCCCACATCACTCCCACTACCACTACCACCACTTCACCTAATAAAGGTTTCTCTGCCAACGTGGAGAAAGTCAAAACCAACTTGGTTCTCCGTTCAAAATGGGCGGAACTCAACGGTGCTATGGGTGACCTAGGCACCTATATACCCATTGTACTTGCCCTCACCCTTGCTAGGGACCTTAACCTTGGTACCACCTTGATCTTCACAGGTATATATAAGCTTTATTGATTACATTCTCCTTCAGTCTCATCCTTGTAAGTAAGACTATTTTGGTAGATTTTATATTCATTAAGAAAGTTAGTTAATTTAGTTAACTGTATTGAAAATGTGAATATTTGATATGTATTTTCAAAACCTTTATTATTGTTAATATTATCGAGAATTCAAAAAGTGCTAAATAAATATGAATGTTTGTGGAAAGAAGTAAGTAACTGTCATTGAAAATTGGTATAAGATAATACAAATATCAAAAAGGTCTTATACATAAAGACGAAAATAATAATCATTATTATTAATGATATTGTATGAAATTGATAACATTCGTTATACTTTTAAAAATTATTTTTATAAAAAAAAAATATAAATGTTCAGAATCTATTTCGTAAAATTTCCAACTTTTTGGTGGATGATTTGATTCTTTTCAATTTGTCTTGGGTTTATTTCGTGCTATATAACACAGCTTTTTCTATAATTATTGAACTCTAAAAAATGTTAGTAAAGTACATTAAAAATTGAAAAAAAAAAAGTCTTGTAAAAAAATCCAAAAAAAAATTCCAATGCAATAAATGAACAGGGGAAGTATATATAAAACAAAGTATCAATATTTGGCATATAAACTTGAAAAGTGTATTGCGAAAATATTCATCATTTTTCATACACAAACACTTTTTTTTTTTTATACATTAGCCCATTTTTTTCATTTTCCTATATTTAAACACGGGTAACTCACACTTTATATTCAACAACTTATTCAACTAAACCGAATTAGAGATGAAGATGTTGCGTCGTCGTGTTCAAAGAAACACTTGTATCATCTTATATTGTAATCTTAGTTAACTTTCTTAGTAGTTTACTATTATATATATAAATATAGGATTTTCTTAAATAAGAGATTAAAATAAGTGTTTTCGTATAGAAAAACTAAACATTTGATAATTCAAATGATAATGGACTTAGTTTTGGTTTTTTACTATTTTTAGGTTTTTATCTTTAATTTTAAGGTACATGTACACACTTCCCAGCGGATTAATTAGTTAAGCAATAATGAAATTATTCATTTTCTGAAACTGTATCTAACAGGCATCTACAACATCATCACTGGAGCAATCTATGGTGTCCCCATGCCAGTACAGCCCATGAAGTCCATCGCCGCCGTGGCCCTCGCCGACCCGTCCTTTTCCATCCCTGAGGTCATGGCCTCCGGGATACTAACCGGAGGAGTGTTGCTTGTGCTGGGGGCAACCGGGTTGATGCAGCTTGTATACAAATTCATACCCTTGTGTGTTGTGAGGGGTATTCAACTTGCACAAGGTTTGTCTTTTGCTTTGACCGCGGTCAAATATGTTAGGAAAATGCAAGATTTACCAAAGTCCAAGTCTTTGCAAGATAGGCACTGGCTTGGGTTTGATGGGTTGGTTTTGGCCATAGTGTGTGTTGTTTTCATTGTTGTTGTGAATGGTGCTGGTGATAAGGATCGTGAGTCATGTGGGTGTAGTGATCATGATGATGAGGGGCATAGTAGTAATTCAGAGGGTGTTGTCGTTGAAAGAAAAAACAACATTGGTAGAGTGAGAAAGATTATTTTTTCACTCCCTTCTGCCTTTATAGTCTTTGTGTTGGGTGTGGTTTTGGCCTTTGTAAGAAGGCCTAAAGTTGTGCATGAAATTAAATTTGGACCTTCATCTTTAGAAGTAGTAAAAATGACTAGGCATGCATGGAAGCAGGGGTTTATAAAGGGTACAATTCCACAATTACCCTTATCAATTTTGAATTCCGTGATTGCTGTTTGTAAGTTATCATCAGATTTGTTCCCTGGAAAAGATTTCTCAGCAACTTCTTTATCGGTGACCGTGGGGTTGATGAACCTAATTGGAGGATGGTTTGGTGCCATGCCAAGTTGCCATGGTGCTGGTGGACTAGCAGGGCAATACAAGTTTGGTGGAAGGAGTGGTGGGTGTGTGGCAATTCTTGGAGGGGCAAAATTGGTATTGGGATTTGTGTTAGGAAGTTCTCTGGCTCACATTTTGAACCAATTTCCTGTGGGGATCTTAGGGGTGTTGCTGTTGTTTGCTGGGATTGAATTAGCCATGACTTGTAGGGACATGAGTACCAAAGAAGATTCCTTTGTGATGCTTATTTGTGCTGCAGTTTCACTTGTTGGATCAAGTGCTGCTCTTGGATTTTTATGTGGAATTATTATTGTTGTGACTCTTAAGCTAAGGAATTGGACTAAGGGCATGCCACTTTCTGCTTTTTGGAAGAATGAAAGCACAGAGCAACTTTGAAGGTGGAAGAATTGGACAATATTTAGTGTCTCCCAATATATGTCACTCTGTTATAGCATTTGGTTGGTCGAAAAATAAATTATTAAAATTTTAAATCTTGTAATTCTAAAATTCTATTTTCTTGACCAATCAAATGCAACAACAAATGGAATGACACAATATTTATGAGACTATAAATGTTGGTTCGCAAAGATATAAACACGTGTCATATTATTGCTAACTGTAAATGTAATCGCTAGTTAATCTATGTAATTCGCTGTGTTATTTAATTGTTTTGGTGGGGTTCTTAAGTGTATGTAGAACATATTTAGTATGAAACTTTTCCACTGTTGCTTGCTTTTGTATGTTCCATGTGCATACGTACTTGACAACATTGTAACAAGTACGTAGAGATTACTATCAATAAATCTATAAAACTATGTTAGTTGCTTCGGTTGCATGGTGCCTTGGAATATTAATAATGTTTTGGCTAAATGTATATTGACTTGATGTTTCATGATGTGCGTGTGTGGTGTGGGTATATTCTTGCTTTTATGACATACAGCAAAGAACAATAACAAGAAAGAAAGCCATTCAACATTTTGTGAAAATTTATGAGATAGCTTCTTGAGGAATAAAATTTGAGGATTTGATGCTTGAATCATGACAAGGGCTAGTCACTAATCACCAACATGGCTAGCTTGTAGCAGGAGAAGAATTTTAATCCAAGAAATAAAGGAGAATATATACTTGATGGTTTTGTTTTTTTTTTTTTTTAACACCAACCGGTACTCGGATCTGGTTTACCTAGAATTCGACTCATCCAGTCCGACCCAACTGAGCTCGCACTAAGTGGTAGAGGTCTCCCAGTAGGGGTTGCTCCATACTCAAGGCTCAAACTCGAGATAAGTTGATTAAGGGACTAAGTGAGTTACCACTTGACCAACCGCACTTTAGTTGATGGTGTTGCTTTTAATTCTATTTCTTTCTGTTTTGTGGTGTAATTATGTAGGCTAGTCAGTAACAACGTAAGAGTATAAATTGACTTGTATATATAAAGGAATGGTGTGTAATTTGCTTTGTCAATTTGTTTTGGTATATGATAATGAATGAGAGCTTTAATTTTAGGGTCTTGCTATTGTTAAGGTTACTAAAGGTGAAAAAAATGCAATAACTCAACATTATTTTCTCTCTCGAAAACCACAAAAATTACATTTTCCAACACTTATATGCTATACTTGGCTGCTTAAGGGCACTTGTTAGCATTTTCCTTAATTTTATAGGATTCTGACTTCTATAAGTTTTGTGATTTTATGTAACTTAGTATCTCACTGCGTCCATGTATCTCTTGAGTATTAGTACTATGTCAATTTCTTTTGGTATTTGTAACTTGTAAGGGTATAGTGTTAAGATCCAGGGGATCAAAATACGAAGTACAAAAATGTTATTCCTACAACTATATTTGACATCAAATACAGACACCTACTTTTTTGGTAAAAAGTGGTGGGTCCTATAAGAAAGAGAAACTGCAGGACCCACCAGTTTTTGCCTAAAAAGGCAAGTGTCCTGTATAGATGTCAAATACAGATGTTTGAATAACAAAGTTGCATGGATAAATGGATCGGACTAAACAAAAGAATTATATAAATAAATCTGTAAATTTGATATCACATTTTCTCTTAAGAATTTAAGTTATTAAATTCATTGAATTTATCCGCTTAATAACCTTTAAATTACTCATTCATTTTTAACATTGGACTTCTTCACCATGTTACACATACTTGAACCCAACAATTTCTTTCTCAAATGTGAGTTTCCGAAACATGTATCCCCCAAACCAACCACCATCTTGTCTTTAATACTCGTTTCAATCTAACCGTTGCTATGGTACTACAGTATTTTTTAAGTTGATAGTCCAAAAGATAACAGGAGATCCATAACAAATACTTACTCCATCCATTATTGTAAATCACTTTTACCTAATTCATATATATTAAGGAAAGTAGTTAAAATAGTTAGAAGTGATTATTATTCTTAAATTTATCAAAAATCATGTTGATATTTTAAAGCTAACCATATTTAAAATTTTATCAACTCTATTCATTTTTCACTCTATTATAATTATTACTTTATCACCATAATTAAAAGCAGAGTGAAATTATGAACTACTCCTAAATGGTTTGGTATAAACTTTTTAATATTATTTAGATATTCTAAAATGACTTATACTATTAAGGGAAAAGGTATCCTCAAAAAAATGACTTGTAATAAAAGATAAAGAGAGCGATATGAGTTAAGTAGAACAATCATACGAGTGAGTTTGACATCACATATTTTTTTTATAGGTAAAGCCTTTGACGAGAATAGAGGAAGAAAAATTAAATTCACCAACAAACCATCAAATAATGGTACTCAAGATCGAATCGAAAACTTTCAACTCTTAAACCTTAAAACTTGGTACATGACTATATAAACTATGTCACCCACTTTTCATTTGACATACCATATTAATTTAAGTTATTGACTCAAAACATTAAAGTATTAATTAAGTGTTTACATCCATTGGACACTTTTCACTTGACATACCATATTTAAGTTATTAACTCAAAACATTAACGTATAAAGTGTTTACATCCATTGGACTTTCAATTGTTGCTGGCTTTTTGTTCCCTGTGCGCCCGTTTACATGGTAACTTGGACATATATAGTGACTACCGGTTACTATGAATAAAAGAAGTTGCTTCAATAACACAATTACACAATCCATAATAAAAATATTATAATGTGGCTGTATTGTCTTCATTTCATAGCATCTATATTCAATTATGTGCACGATTGATAGATGTCTGTGGGTAAATTATATATTGCTTTAATGGGCAGGAAAGAACCCGACAAAAAGAATACCTTTCTATTCTGAGCCAATGACATGCATAAACTTTCTAATAATAAAATTTTGAAGATTTCGTGCTTAATGATTATGGTTTGACAAGGGGTTAGTCCGGAACCTGAAAACAGTAATTTTAATCCAATAAATGATGGAATGACGCCATTCCGACTTCAAGATTCACCCAACAAAAGGATCACACCATTACTAGCAGTACTAATTTCCTTAGAAATTCTTAAGTGCTTTTAGAACAATAGAGAAAGTCTTAAGTGCTTTTGGAATAGAAAATTATGTAACTACTATTTTGTAGGATTACATTAAGCACACAAGTGGGAAATATTAATATTAATATAAAATTGTTGTGTTATGAAAAAGCTAAGTAGAGCTATTTACTGGATTTCAACTCTGTCCAAAGCCAAAAATTGTTGGAGCTTATCCTCCAATGTGACGTACATTTTAAGGGAAAATTACATTAAATTTTAAAAATTATCGGATTTTAAAAGTGGTAAATTACATTTTCTCCCATGTTATAACTCAAAAACAATTTGTTTCTTTGTATTTTTAATTTTGACACTTTGTCTCTTTTTTATTTTAACTTTGACATTTTACAACTTGTGCGTTGTGTCTTACATTATGACCATACTACCCCCTTACTCATTTTTTACTTATTATAATCCATTTCTTCACACACAAAATAATTATCTATTAAATTTAATTTCTTTTATGCATTATAAAAATTTAGGGGTTTTCCCCAATGTTTTTGGTTTTTGCATTTTTCACCTTTGCGTTTTGCATTATTACCTCAATACCCCTTTCTCATTTTGTGTTATTTTTATATATTTTTTTTTCGCATACACAAAACGATAATCTACTAATTTTGATTTATTTTGTACGAAATTAAACTTTAAGGTTAAAAAAATATTTATTGTTTCATGATCAATACAATCATCAACGTTTGTTAGGATTTATAATATTACGAATCATAACTAATTATTTTTATAAGTTAAAATTGGAAGCTAACAATTTTTTTTTAAAAAAAAATAATACTAAAATTTTGATAATATGCTCATACTAAAATTGACAAGTCTACTTTACACAATTTGATAGGGACAATTTGTATTTATCATGAAATGAGAAGATTTTTTCCCTAATTTTTTTTATGTATAAAAGATATTAAAATTAATAGATTAATATTTTGTGTGTAAAGAAATGGATCAAAATAATTAAAAAATGAATAGGGGTTAGTATGGTCATAATGCAAGGCATAGAGGTGCAAAGTGTCAAAATTAAAAATACAAAAGGACAAAATGTCAAAATTAAAAATATAGGAGACAAAATGTTTTTGGGTTAAAACACATGGGTGCAAAATGTAATTTACTCATTTTTAAATTCTATTATAAAGTAAGTGTAACTTTTGATATAAAAAAGCACAAGAGTAATTTATACTAAACCAATTTCCCGTTTAACAACATGGGGTGAGAGATTATGCTCAAGGGCACCTACAATTTTTTTCTTTACTTTCCACTTCCTATTACTACTATATGTCAACGGTAATTAAAAAATAATTTTGATACTATTGAATTTCAATGGCCAAGAATAATAATCCTTTTTGCTTTCACCAATTCTCTCACCAAATAATACCCTCTATGCTATAGGACGGTGAACTTGATGATGGTGAAGAATAAGAATAAAGATTAAAACCTTATAGTGTGCTTTGATAGATACGGTCTCATTGAAAGATTAACCGCTCAACACGCTCATATACTTTGTTGTAAAAAATTGGATTTTTTTTAAACGAAAATATAAGGTTATACTCCTCATGTCCTTAATATATCTCCTTTTATTAATTTTCATACCCTTTAAGAAAATTAGATTAGATAACTATTGTAAGTTTTCTTAGAAATGTAAACATTTGGTATATTTTTTTTTCAAAAGTAATCCTATAATCATTATTGAGAATCTAAAAAATGTTAAATAAATATGGTTGTTTGTTAAAAAAAAAGTAATAATGCTATTAGAAATTGAAAATAAAGATTATATTAAGAATAGAAAAAAGTCTTCAAAGAAAACTTATATATAGAACCGAAAGGAGTATAAAGTATTTTTGCATTAAAAATTTAAAAGTTAAGGGTTAATAAATTTATATTTTTTATTTTTTAACATCATCTTTGGTCATAAAGATTAAGAAAACCAAACCAAAAAATACAATAATTTATCTTCCACAAAGCTAGATTAACCTAGAGTTCTGTTGGTCCACCTCTCACGCACAAAGTTGCAAAGCCAAAAAAAAATATAAAGAAACTAACCGGATAGAACACAATATCAAAAAGGAAGGAAAAAGATGAAAAATAATGATGATAAAGGTTATGCAATATAATTTAGCAACAAGAAGTTAAATATTTAATTGATTTATAAATACTATATGCTTGAGAGCAACCTACTATAGTAAAATTATGGCTCTTACCCTGGATCATTCTTCATGCCATATTCATTTCTAGCCAAAGCAATATATGAATTTTTAATTGAGGGGTTCTTCTCTCTTTCTTTTACTCTAGAGGCAAAAGTAATTAGTTGAAAAATGAATTAAAAGTACTCAAGCACTTGAGAAGTATAATTAAAGTGGTAGCTATCTTCAACCAAGACATATATTCTCTTTACCATAGTCACCTAAATTATCTTCAACAAAGGCCTATGTGCCTTTAGTTTTCAATTCACCACTTCCTTGGCTCCACCATATGACCATAGTACTGTCCTGAAATGTTCTCGTGACTCATGTTGGGGCATGACTCATTTCTCAAATGAAACCTTCAGTCACTAGATTGATGGCCATGGTTGCCAGAAAACAAATTGATCCTTCACTTCATTATATGCTCGTTGAGGCCACAACGTCACATTTCAATCATAGATGCTTCATAAAACAACCATTTTAAAGTATTGGTGCTTCAGTCCAATCTTAACTACCTTAGTTTAACTTTTTGTGTGTCCCTTAGTCTAGGAAACTAACTTTTCGAGACTTATAGATAATCTAAGTGATTTTTGCCTCCATTGTTGGTCTTCTCCATATCACTTACTAATAGTTTCCCTAGGAATCAGAATACATACACAGTTGAAAAGTGCCTTTCGTGTTGCAGCTTATATGACTTTTTAATTGGATGGTTAAAAATTTTGGATGTGAAGAATTTCAATGGTTTCAAGCTAGGCCTACATGGTTAAACATGCGCAATAGCCAAAGTTCTTGGCAAGGGAAAGGATCTCTTAGTTAAAAATTGAGTTAATTGTCACTTTCGTTCCTGAAATTACATGCCGCTTTCACTTTTGTCCCTCAAATTACGAAAATAGCTTTGAGATCCCTGGATTTGTAAAAACGTGTGCACGTTAGTCCCTACGTCAACGTCCGTTAACGGAAGCGTGACATGCACTTTAAATAATTCACTATAGTCCATGTAATCACTTTAAATAATTCACTATAATCCCTGTAATCACTTTAAATTATTCATTATAGTCCCTGAAACTATACAATTTATTCACTTTAGTCCCTATATCAGTATAGTTCAAATTCCAGATTAACACAAACAATCAGTAAAGAATTAACCAAAAAGATTAAGGGTATAGAATACCTTCTGCATATTTGAGATGAAGTTTCATCCTTGCTCTTTTAAAGACAATGTTTAAATAATTAAAAGTGTAAAGTCAATATTGAAAACTGTGTACCAAAAACAAAACATTGAAAACCTTCAAAATTTACTCTTAATATATTAAATATATAATTTCAGGGATGTAAGTTTTACATTTTTGGTTGCATAAATATTATCTTTGGTGCAATGAAGAGAAAAACTCAAACAGTGTTAATAAAAAAAACTCAAATAGAACGGCACAATTTGGAAAACATACAAAAAGATGTTGTACATAGTAAAACAACACTTTGGTTCATGAAATTGACTTTAGATTGGTTGATCCTTCATATTGTAAAAGCAATTTGGCTCCTCATTTTGCATATTGTCAGTTAATATGGTTGTTGAGGAAAAAAAATTAAATTTTTTTCAGCACCAAATTGATTGATGATGAAACACAAAGTTAAGGGTCAATTTGACATTTTCCTTAAGTCTAAGTGTATGTTTAGATCTCATGTAAATGCAGGTTTGTGCCTCCCAAAAGGATTTGAGCATTTTGAATTATGTTTGGTAAAAATTTTCAAAAGGTGATTTCCCTTTCCAAACTTGATTCCAGTTGAAGCTAAATTTTCTAAAGGATGGAACTTCATCTCAAATACGCAGATATGCAGAAGGTATTCTATACCCCTTAACCTTTTTGGTTAATTTTTTACTAATTGTTTGAATTAATATGTAATTTGAACTATACTGATATAGGGACTAAAGTGAATAAATTGTATAGTTTCAGGGACTATAATGAATAATTTAAAATTATTGTAGGGACTATAGTGAATTATTTAAAGTGATTACAGGGACTATAATGAATTATTTAAAGTGCATGTCACGCCGCCGTTAACGGACGTTGACAGAGGTTAACTCCAGGGACTAACGTGCATACGTTTTTACAAATTCAGGGACCTCAAAGCTATTTTCGTAATTTGAGGGACGAAAGTGAAAGCGATATGTAATTTCAGGGACGAAAGTGACAATTAACTCGTTAAAAATTGTTATAGCAGAAAACTAGATAAATTCGATGGGTTACTGGAGTAAGAATAAATTATTGTTTTCTATGTTGCGTGACATCTCAACTTGAAGTGTTCTTGCTTTTTCAATACCAACATATACAAAATTGTTTATACAATAGTTATCTTTGGAAAGAGTGGTGCTATTTAATCTTGATTAGGATTCGGTGACTTCATAATTTGATGTGGTTGGTTACTTTAGAGCAATTTGAAACATAATTAATTAATTAATCTTAAACTCAATTGATTAAATCCAACTTAATGTATTTTACAATTAATCGATTAATCGATTGTTGCAAGATTGATCAATGCTATGTCCAAGCAGAGTCTCTCAAAGTGTCAATTGAGTACCAAGATTGGCCAATTATATTACATATTGGTCTGAACTCTGAAGTCACCTACACCATATCATGAAGTCACTGAATCCAGATTCGTTTTGAAGGATTGACAATCGAACCACACGAATGCCAATGAAGAGTATTTCAACCAATGATTATAGAAGAGAAGATCAGTTCCCGCTTGGCGCTAGTTAGTTTCTAGTAAAGAGAACATTTGAACTAGAGTTCCTTGTCATATATAAAAAGAAGTGTGTACTAATTTACAAATATTTCCAATAAATTCAGTTATACGCTTGCATATGATGTGGAAATCAGCTCATTAGTAATCTCATGAATATGTCTTTTGTGTTAGATTTTCTGCAAGCCCTGGCTAGATAAGGTGTCCATGAATTTACATTCGCCAAGAGAATTGGACAATCAACTTGAGAGTTACTTTTCAAACCTCACCCATTACTCTTGAACCCCATTTTCTTCCGCCTTTCAAGAGGCGGACACCAAAAAAAATTACACTTCCGCCTCTCAAGAGGCGAAAAAAAATGGGGTTCAAGAGTAATGGGTGGGGTTTGAAAAGTAACTCTCATCAACTTCTGTTAATTGATCCTGTATCACAGTAACTCCAACATTCGATGGGCTACAAATCACAGAGATCATGACAATATGCCTAATCGAACGGGTTTCCTCCTATTTTAGAAAATGAATTTGGAGCACCAGGTGCATTATATTCCACATTGAAGGTGCCAACTCTTTCAGGTCTACAAAATATTCGAAAGAAATAAGAGTACGATAACACATGCACACGGATAGAGTATTGGAAAGATAAACAAAAGGATGGCATAAGCATTCATTGGAAACTTGTAGGGAAGTCTGCTGAAAACAATTCCCTATTCCAATATTCACATTGAGGTTTGAATATAGTTTATAATAAACCTGTTTCATCTTATTAACTGTTGTATCACATTATATTGTTCATGCTTAATCCCTTGAGTAGTGCTTATATAAGAACTTACATTAAATAAGAAATGGCATGTCAATTATAAGAAGCCTAACTAAATTACAAATCGTGTGTTCTTTTGTTTCAAAAACTACACTCACCCTCTTGAGATCTATAGAGCGAAACTTATGAAACAAAAAAGGTCTCGATTCGTAATTAAGTTAAATCTCAAGGGAGGTCAATGCAATTCCCCTATCATCTTATTAACTGATGTATCACATTATCTACATTTACTCGTGGTGTGTATGTCCCCTAGTATATAAGAAATCTCATGTCTGATAAAAGAAAGTAATTTGATGACGTGCAATGTAGCTTATAAGCCGGCGACTATAGTGGAAAGAGTCCTAAATAGGATCATAAGTAGGATATACCTGGTAGGTTGCATGTTATTGTTAATTTGCCCATAGTACACACCTGAGAGAACTGTGTTAGAAACAACCATGAGGAAAAGTAATAACGAAAAACTCTTCAGAATACGTGGAAGATACCAAGAACAATACCTGTAGGGAATCCAGATGCCAAGGTAGACTGTGGAGGAACTTGAGATGCATAACCTGGGTGTTGAGGCATCATCGACATCGACCCGTAGCTTGAAGAATGCACTAGGGGTGAGGCAGCAGGTAGTACACCGTTCATAGATGACAGAGTAGGGAACTGTAGACAAATACCACCCAGTTTCAAAGGTTAAAACAACATAAATTAATTTAATCTAAACATGTAAGTTCAGAAAAAAGAGCCAAAGTTTGCAACATAGTTGCATAAAAGATTATGGATGACTCTAAGGTCATTTTATTGCATAAAATCAGTTTTAATGTTGCACATACCGATATGGTGTGGGCTATAGTTCTTCCCTCAGTTTGATCAAATGGGTTTGTGGAGTTTGCTGCAATGGGAAATGCCGAGGGAGGCTATCCATGGGCATAATAATATCAATCAATTAGTTAGACATACAAAAAGTCAAAAACCAAGAGAGAAAAAAGACAAACTCAACAATTATGGGCATAGAGTTTACCATTGCGTTCGGATAATACTGCAAGCCATATCCCATGCCATGAGCTTGAACATTCTGCCAACCTGAAAGTGGTGCAGGGCCAGATAAGTAGCTTGAAGTGAAAAGGTCCTGCAGAGAATTCATTCGTGCCTTCAGGTTCTCTGAGATTTTGAGCGGCAAAAAATTATGAAATAATGTAAAGCAACTGTTACCGCTGGAAGTTCCATTCTTCCACTAGACTTGGCTTCCACTGGAGAAGTTTGGGAGCCAGCATCAGGTTTGGCGTTTTGAACAGGTTTGGTTTCTTGAGCAGATTGTTCAATAAAACCACCGGAGGAATCCCATAAATTAGGTACATCTGACAGCTGCATATAATCAAATTAAAAAACGTGAGTAACTGTTCAAGATAAGAAGGAATAAAATTAATGTTCAATAGCGAGGGATCGTAGACATTTACTTCAATAATTAAAGTTAAGGCTCTCACCAGATTATTTGAAGTTGCAGGTCTTACTGGTGTAGTTGTTGGTTGTGTCGTGGAGCTTCTAGCTGAAGAAGTATGAGGAAATTGAAAGCTTGACAATGTTGCCTCATTTGAAACTTTACCGGAGTCTTCTATGTTAAATAGATAAACTTGTGGAGGCACCGCAGTAGAAGGTTGTGTTGTAGAGCTACTGACAGAAGCGGTTGGAGGAAATTGAATGCTTGATAATGTCGGCTCATTTGAAACTTCAACAGACTCTTCCATTTTAAATAGATCAACAAGGTGAGTCACTGGAGTAGAAGGTTGTTTCATTTCATTGGCAGTGTTTGATGTAACTGACAAAGCATTGCTATTTTTGGGTAATGCAGTTGTCTGCACTATTGGATTTGGTGGAAGTTGCATTAAATCTCCACCAGAACTTATGTTTTCTGAGGTTGCAGTTGTTGGATTATTGTCAGTAATTGAGGCCTCAGGCATGACACTAGTTGTTACAGTCAGTGCGCCAGACAATTCAGAAAGTAAAAGATCTAAAGAATTTGCATATGTTGCTTTGGGTGTTGTCTCTATTGTGGAAGATACCACTGTCAAGGCTTTTGTGTTTGAAGTTTCAGGAGCATTGTCCGCTGTGAAAGCTTCAAAAGAGGCCCAGTTGTCTTCAGTTGCTTGTGATGTAGGCTGTGTTTCCGGTTCAGCAGCAACATCAGAGGCCCGATATTTTTCTGGAGGATTGATTTTTTGTTCAGTTGGTTTTTTCTCAGCAGAACTACCACCATTGTTATGCGTGACCTTTAGCAATCAAGATTCAACCGGGATTTAGTTCAAGTGAGAATTTGCAACTTCATAAAAGGCAAATATATGAAAACATTAAGCTGCATAAAATCTCCAGAGTTAAATTATATTAAGAAATCAAAACCAGATGAGGTTACATACATGCACAATACAAAATTAAGTACGCTACACATAAATGTGCGATCATAATCACACTGATAAAGAAAGATTTGGCTCTTATAAAGTGAGTGTCTTAATAGTGAGCAAGTAATAATTCATCTACACTTGGATAATTTAACAGGTTGAGATCTGTATTGTATCAAATAAAGAATGTATACATCATTACTTGCTCACTCTAAAAACAAACTCACTCGAGAGAAACATTATCTAATAAAGAATGCAGCACATCAGTACTTCCAAGCCTGAGAAGGAAGTAACCTGAGGAAAATAACTCGAGAAAGGCCACAAGCTGATGAGAAAACAAATCTCAAAGGAGCTAGCAGTGGTACTGGTACCTGATTTTGTGCAGCTTCCTTATTTTGTGATTGAGAAGGCTCACCACCTACTTGTAGTCGTGGAGATGGACCATTCTCCTTTGATTCTTCCTTCACAGGGCGAGCAACTGAGGGTTGTGATCCCTCTACATTCTTCTGCCGACCGTCAGGCGGAAGCTGTTTAGACTTCGGTTCCAAATTTGAAAGCCTGCGGGTTCTAGGTCCATCATCTCGGAACCTGTCATCAACAACCTCAAATTTTATAGGACTTCTACCAAAGGTTCCGGGCTGTGCATATCTATGGGCATATTTAGGGCTTCTACTTTCATCATAGTAAAATCTTAAACTCTTGTCATCACTTCTTGTACTAGGACTTGATCTATCGCCATGGTGTCTTTCATTTCTATCTTCATAATTTGGACTATTTTTCGACTCCGAACGCAATGAACTAATAATCTTCTTACTTTCGAATGACTCCTCCTTGTCTTTCTGCAAGGGATTAGTAACAAATCATTTTTCGGTCATCACCTATTGCCATTCAAGCATTAGTAATAAATCTAAAGAGAGTACAAAATTTACCAATCTAAGCTTGGAGGGAAGAACCACGGTACCCCTTTCACCGGTAAATTTTCTGTCCACGTACACATGCTTAATAAAATCGCGAAGTCTGTGCATATTACTGGATACAACAAACATGAATTAGAAAAGGTGCTTCATTTACTGCTCTGAAATAAACAAACATGAGATGAGATGTTAGGTTACTTGGGATCAGGGAAAGAATGACGCAGAGAATCCCATTCTTTAAGATAAAGCTGCTTTGCTCTCTGTTCACGGAATGATGTCGCTGGATTAGACTTTTCATTATCGACGATTCAAATATCAAAGAATAAATTGGTACGCGAGGAAGAAAAGTATAAGCATGATCATGCACACCTCATTGCCACCTGCTTCAAGAGCAGCAACTTCTTCAGGACTAAATTTAGCCATGGATACTGATTTTACTCTATGCGTAAACTCTCGACTGCGTAATTCACCAAAGGTCGCAAACAAAGTCAAATATGTTATAGATCAAAGGCCAAAAAAATATATTTATATATAAATTGAGACTTTTGCCTATATTTGAAAACCATGACTCTAAAATCCTTTACCGAGATATAATAAAAATTGGATTTGGATTTATCTAAATTTCCTTATTAGCTAGCATGCAATGTTATTCATATTTGTTAAGGATTCGAATCCACGAAACTTGCCTATATAATTTGAAAGGTAAAGAAAAAGAAACATAAACAGAAAAAGTGAAGAATTGTGATTTGTGAAGCATACTGTATTCCACTGCAATTGATGCAGACAAAGGTGCTGAAAGTTGTACACACGTATTGCGGTCCCTGATTCGATTTAAATTAAACATTGTCAAAATCAAAATTATGAATGATTTCGCGAAAATGGCAAATGCTGTGTTCAGAGTTAATCATTTTTCATTCAATTCATAGAAAATTGATTGATTGATTGATTGTTACCAAGACATTGCAATTGATGCATCTTCGATTCGCAGGAAGTTTGAGAAGACCGCGAATTACTTTCTCGGTTTTGGCATCATCTTTCTTCGAAAGAAACATCTCTTGAAACGTTTTGATACCTTTAATTAAACCCAACAACAAACCACGGAAAAAAGAAAATATTTGGTGACAAAATTAATTAAACCGTCATAATTTCGAAGAGACCGAAACGAACAACAAAAATAATTAACAAAGGAGAGAATGAGCGAAGGAATTAAGAAATGAACCTGTTGGATAGGGATCAAAACAGAGAAAGGAAAGAGGTAAAAGAATGTGATGTGATGATATGGTAACATGAGAAAGTTAGCTAAAGCAAAGGAGGGAAACTTGCCGGTAATAACGGTTGCCAGGTTTTTTTATTTATTTATTTTATTTTATGGCCTCCAACGCGCGAAACCAACTGTCTCTTTTCTTTACTTTTTTTTTTCTTCCTTTCAATTTATTTTTTAATAATTTTCACTTTTATTTTATTTGGGCTTCTCAAGCCAAGCATTCTGGATTTGGCCCTATTTATTGTAAGGAATGCTTGGTTTAAAAATGAGAGACCTTACTAATGAAATCTTGTCTGGTTATTTAAAAAATTAATTCATAACTCGCAAGTTTGTGTTTAAATCTCGTTGTTAAAATGAAAATCTCATTGTCATTGATAGGTAATTTGCAAGGACTGTTATAGAACTGTGAAATTTATTTTGACCTTGGTCAACTCTCGAGACCTAACTCACCTAAATTTTTATTCTTGACAAGAAGACCAAAGCATCTTCCGATCAACGACAAAAACGAATCTTTTATGAGAAATAGAGATCATCGTCATAGATTTCATCTGTATTGACTATGCTAAACCTTGTCGGTGAAATGGTACATTTTATTTGAACAGAAATGAGGTATTTCACTTCGACCAAAAGGTCAAACAAAAGAAAGTAGAATAAAAAACTTAAGTTTGTTCTGGTCTGTGCTGCATGAATACGGGTACGGTACCGGTACCCGGCACGGATACGAGTACGGGCTACTGCATTTTTAAAAAAATTAGGGTACGAGTACGTTCTTATATATATTTAATTTATAAATATAATTATATATAAATTTAAAAAATAGAAAATTGCAAAAATAAAAATACAATCAACAAATTGAAATTAATAAGAATTAGGCTTAATTGCATTTTTGGTCTCCCAGTTTTCTCAATTTGGCGATTTTGGTCCCCCAACTTTTAATTTGGCGATTTTGGTCCCCCAATTTACGATTTGTAGCGATTTTGGTCCCTCCGTCAATTCCACCGTTAACGGTGCTGACGTGGCTGCTGACACGTGTCCATCTAGTAAATTGGGGGACCAAAATCGCTACAAATCGTAAATTGGGAGACCAAAATCGCCAAATTAAAAGTTGGGGGACCAAAATCGCCAAATTGACAAAATTGGGGAACTAAAAGTGCAATTAAGCCAAAAAAATAAAAAATAAAAATAGCATGTTTCGAATACAAAATTAAGAAAATTTGTTTTAAAAATTTTATGTATCTCATAAAGTATAGAAAAAGTTAAAGTTAAAATATAACCAGTTATGTTATAATTGAAATTGAAAAATGACATAAAGTAATTGAAAACTGACATAAAGTATTATATCTCATCTTAAAGTAAATAAAGAAATTGAAAAATGAAAAATATACTATAAGGAAAAAAAATTAAAATTATTTTTAATAAGGAAAAATTAACATATAATCCCTTCAATTTATAAGGCAAAAAAAATTAAAATTACGTTTATTAAGGAGATTAATTGGTTATATTTAATTTTATCAAATTTGTAAAAAAAAAATAGAGGTGTTTTAAGAAAATAGAATTGGAAACAACATTTAAACTATATTTAATCTCTTAAGAAATACGCACGTGTTAGCCTTCTCCTTAATTTTTGTGACAATTTACTTGTCAAAGAAATCTGATTGCATAGTTTAAAAAGGAATTACAAATTTTGCTAATCCAAATTTTTATCACTCACACAGTCACACACCTTGCAATTAGTGACAATGGACTCTCAAATAGAGTTTTAACATAATGCCAAGATTAACTTCAAATTAATCTCAAGAGAAATATTAGAGTATAAATTACCGCAACTGAAAAAACTTGTAGAATTTCAACTACTATAAACTCTTATTAATAGATTACAATTTTTTTTTAGCTAATCACAATATTTTAGCAAATAAAGTTGTGCACAAAGTGTGAGATCATAAATTTTCTCTTATCTAATACACAATAATAACATGGGCTTTTAGAAAGGCCATTGATTATTAAAAGCTTTTAGAAAGGTCATTGATTATTATAAAAAAAAAAGGTTTAATTGCACTTTTGGTCCCCAAATTTTCTCAATTTAACGATTTTGGTCCCCCAACTTTTAATTTAGCGATTTTGGTCCCCCAATTTACGATTTGTAGCGATTTTGGTCCCCCAATTTACTAGATGGACACGTGTCAGCAGCCACGTCAGCACCGTTAACGGTGGAATTGACGGAGGGACCAAAATCGCTACAAATCGTAAATTGGGGGACCAAAATCGCCAAATTAAAAGTTGGGGGACCAAAATCGCCAAATTGAAAAAATTGGGGGACCAAAAGTGCAATTAAGCCTAAGAATTAATAATTTCCTACCACACAACTTCTTATGATGTTTGCACTATATAACAATTAAAAAAAATCAAAAAACATCCAAAAATAACACAAAATAGGGAAAAAAAACGGTGCATAATATGAAAAAAAGTGGTTAAATTCCTAAACTGGTTTAAATACTTGGTGTGCAAAAAAAATCAAAACAAAATATGAGCATCAAACCACTTTTCATTGTTGTTTTAAATCAAGATAGTATTCATTATTTCATCACAACAAAGAAAATAAAACAGAGAAATATTTATAGAACATGAAAAACAAAAGTACCAATTAGTAAGAGAACAAAACAGAGAAAGGGGAAACAAAGACAGAGGAGACAGTTTAGAGGAAGACACCAAACTAATGAAAGAGGGAAACGTAATGAGGGGTACCGCGAGAGGTAGAGGAGTCAAACACAACGAGCGATGGAGGGAGTCAAGCATAGTGAGGGACGGAGGGGATCAAGTCAGCAAGAGAAGAACAAATTTGAAACTTGAGAGTTTTTTTTTTTTTTTCAGGTTAAAATGAAAGGGTGAGAAGATAATTGAAAAATATTGAATAAAAATGATTTTTCCTTATCCTTATGAACAAAACACATCGTTTGGAAAAAAAACAATATTCAGTCGTACCACATGTGGGTACGTCCGGTGGGTACATACCCATTCAAGTACCCAAATTTTTTTTTAATTTTTTTTATTTTGGATACGCACCCGGTACATACCTACGAGTGCCCAAGGCGTACCGGGTACGAATACCCATACCCGATACATTTACGGCAGCTAGATAGGAATACCCATGCTTCATAGGTTCTGGCGGTGACACCAAACACTAGCTATGTATCATTTCTCTTCCCTCGACTTGTGCCTTTACCAGCTAGGTCCAAGGGACTCGTTAGCTGATTTGGTTGGTGTAACTTAACCCCTCCTTTAACGCAAGTATAAGGTTTCTCTTTTTGAACCTTGGTCCCTATCTAGCACTCCAAAAAAAAAAACTATTGAATATATTGCTTATCAACTACCAAGGGAACTAACCATATACTGTATACGAAAGAGGAACTAGTAGATTTAGAATCTAGATGAACAGTAACCTAGGACTGATTCTTAAGTTAAATTCAATATAAGCTAGCTATAGCCTATATGAACAGTAACCCAGGACTGATTCTTAAGGTTAAATTGAATAGAAGCTAGCATAACACCAATAATTTTCTTTTTTTTTCCATACGGGCATAATTAGAAATCATATTCAACGGGTCTCACCACAGAAAACAGTTGTTTCTGAATCATGTGCAAATCTGAGAATAATAATAAACTGTAATTCCATTCAAGGTGGTGTTGTATTATTTGGCCGATTTCTATTTTCCATATTTAACATTTGAAACCGAGGTCAGGGGGGAGAAAAGCAGAAAGCTAAAAAAAGAGAAAAATCTGTACAAATATAGGCAGCCAAAAAATTCAATCGACCCATAATACGATGCAGTAACGCTGACTAAGCAGATCTCAAGCTGAAAAGGTGGTGAAGAGAGCAAGAAAGTTGCACTCTGAAGCTAAAAAAATCTACTCTGCCTCACTGATTTCAGTTCTCATGATTTAAGTTGAGTATGGAAATATCTGGATAATGAGAAAAGGCCACAGCCATTGTCTTAGCAAAATCACTGCTGGCATCTCTTGTTTGTTTGCCTCTCTATGAAGTTCTGGTGCAAACTGAAAGGATCCATGTAGTTATCCCGGTCGGATTTCCATCACTTATCTACACGTCGCCATTTGAGTCTTCGGAAGAAGCTTTCATTGCTTCGGCAGTCATAAGAGCAGCCACGGCCTTATGAACCGCCATGTCTGCTCTGTAAAGCAATTTCTGAGCCTTCTCCCTCTTTAATCTGGCCATGATGCGTGCATGCTGTGCGGCACCTGAAGCGTCACGCAATTTAAACTCCTCAAGGTCCGAACCATCCATTTGTTCAATCCCATGATGTCTCTGAGGGCCATCATACATGTACTGTCTGTGACCAGCCAAGTCATGACCCATATTCCACCTACTAACCCCGTTTCTCTTCCCTGACCCTGAAAATCTCGGACTGTAGGAATTCATCTGTGACTCATTATGATACATGTATGAGCCAAATTTACGCGACTTGCTCCTGTGATATTTCCCATTGTTGCTCATAGAATAATACCCCATCATACCAGCATCCCGTTGTGAGAATACCCTTGGCGAGGTTTGAGCCCATGGGGAGTCATCCAGGGAATCATAATAATGGCCTGGGAATGAATACCTTTCATCACCAAATGCAAATCCATTCGTTCTTCTTCCTGAGTTTACAACGGCTAGATGTAAGGAAAAGCTCATAGTTCCTTAAAATGCAATAAATAAATCAACTGTTAAATCAAATACTCACCATAAGTGTGGAAACCATCCTGTTCATAGAGAATACTGTTTGTATGCCCTGAGACTGAAATTCTCTTCTGTGATCGATGTTTTGATCCCTTGTTCAGTTCTTCCAAACCCCTTGGTTTCAGACAGAAAGCAAACATGGGTGGCTTCTCCAAAGTTGCAGCCTTATCAAGGCATCCGTTAGAAACAGGGATATTATTCTTGGTCCTGGCTACTTCCCACTCTCTCAGCTGTTGCTGATATATTTTCCATAGAGGTGGCTGAACAGAGTGTAAAAAATTAGAGGTAAAATTTCTACCGAAGAATGTGCACAAAAGAAAACAGAAGGTAAATTACATAATGCCACCACACTTTAGGCTAATCCATTGTAAAATTGCACCTACAATTGTTCTGTGCATAAGGGATAACTAGAAGATTGACAACATTACAGATTGGAACCATATAACCAAGTAATAGTAGAAAACATGAAAATGCTCTCCCATAATCAAAGATTGAGAACTGATTTATTAGGTTAAATCAAGATAAGAGGCACCAGGAAGCCATCCTGATCATAAAAACCAGGGCACAACTTATCAATTACTCAAAACACTAGGCATTATATTTGACAAGCATCCAAGACTATTTTATTGTTAGTTGTAACTAAATCAAATAAGTAATATTATTAATTCACTGCCACAGTGTTAACCTCTTTTCCCTCTGCCTTCTTTAACAGCCTACCCAATTGTCTCTGCATAACTAGTCTATGCTATATTCTATAAAGTAATTAAACAGTAACAGCCAAAGACATAACCCTAAAACTCGAATGATAATATCATGAACTAAGATGGTTATTTTGACAGTACCTGAAAATGCCGAATTAAAGCCATTCCCTTCTTCTGCCTTTTCTGCTGCCAATGTTCATAAATGATTTTGGCTACACATGAGGGCCCAACATCAACCATGAGTTCCTCTATTTCAGTATCTGTAAACTGATCACATTGCTGGGCATACGCAGCTTTCTCAAACATGTCCATCATCTTTTCAAACATCTCCTCTGAGATCCCATCCAAGTCACTATTGTCTTTTTCAGAACTTTGAAGAGCCAAAACCCACTGCTCATCCTCGCTATCCATGTCATACAGGACATGCAACGGATTCAGAGCCATATCTACATCTGTCTCAATTTGCCGGAAATATTTAGAGCTCCGAACAAAAGAAATTTCAGGCTCATTATCATCATTTTCTTCTATCAAAATGACACCAGGAATAGGTATATTTTTAACTGAAGCAGCACGAATATTCCGGTTGTAGCATTCCTCATGCATCTCCTTGAAAAGAGCCCACTGACTCCTATCAGGAAATTCTAAGCTCCAATCCTTTCCCCCTTTCCACATCATAGCATGTGTGTAACGATTTGTTGATCCAGGCTGCAAAAACTGATGTGCTTTGTATGAATATCTTGTAATTCCTCCAAGTTTTACAGAGAGTTTCCACTCATTATGGTCAAACAGCTCCAACACAACTTTAGCACCGAATTCTCTCCACCCTTTATCACCAAAAGTAATCAACACATTTGCATCACAAGATAAGGACTCCAAATTCTTTTCGGTACCTCCAACAGTATCCAATGACTTCTTCTCACTAGCCTTTCTAATCCGCTTGAGAGGTAACCCTTTCTGATGATGGCTTCTATGTCTTGAACCAAAATCATCCTTGGCAAAAGGCACTGAATAAGATACTTGAGTTCGTGGCTTTTTAGGTCCGTTACTGAAACCATTGTGAAGAGATTCAGCCTTCCCCTCAGACCACCCATGTGAGTGGAATCCCAATGATGAAGAACTATTTTTGTTCCGGTGCCAAGAACTTCTGGGAGCAGTTGGATTGGGACTTGGAATCACACTTCCATTTATATTCCATGGAAAATCAGAAGAGTGTTGGGCATCATGCCCATCACCATTACGTTTATCAAATTGATCAATGGAAGGAATTTGGACACTGAGATCACCTGGAGAAGAATGAGAACCATGGGAATCCGAATTTCCATCAGCATTAAGACCAATATTCTGGTGATTCTGAGAGAGACTTTGACCACTGCAATTGGATGGACCAATTAACGGATCAGACTCGGTACAAGGCAATCCATCACTCACTGCATCCTCTGACAAAATCACCCTAGTTTTCTTCATATTTAATTCTGCATTCTTGGTAGAGCAATCATCAGTGCTATAGCAGTCATCCATCATCAGATCAGAGTCTTCCTGATCATCTACTAGTGCATGATCACAATAACTCATATGAGCTACCGATTGCTCCATCAGCCACTTAAGATGCAAACTGAGAAAAAATGTAGGTGCAGCGGCGAAAGAAAGAGAAAATGAAGGTATCTTAATCTTGCCACCATCAGAAGACTGTCGAGTATCAACCTGAGTGAATTCTCTGGAACCACCCATAATTTTAATCCCAGGCCTCCTCTTTTGCATGACCTGTCAAATACAGAACCAAAATAAATCAAATTGCAGTGACTTTTAGAAGCTTTTAAAAGATATCATATTTACATAGAGCAAATATTTTCATGAAAAGAGATGAAGATCTAGAATGATCCATGATCGATCAAGATATATAATATTTAAGGGTTTTACAATTCATTACCCTAAGGCCAATGTATAAGCAAAACAAGAGTGTATAATTAATCTTGTAAAACTAAAGAAAATAACTCTGAAATATTAAATACATCATTTTCTAGTTAAGCTTTCTACTTTAAGTTTCTTATAAATAGCCCTTAGGGCAACGAATAGCAAAATCCAATATTATATATATATATATATATATATAGAGAGAGAGAGAGAGAGACACACGCGCAGTATATATATGAGAAAGTACCTTCACTGAAGAGGGCTCGGCACTGGTAGAAGTTATAGGATACCCTCTTGATCCATTTTGAAGTGCTTGGATGTTATCATAAGTGCACTCAGAGAGATGGAGTTGCTTACTGAGTAGGCAATGTCTCTTAAGCTTCGAATCTAAGTACATCCACTTTGAATTCTTCACTCTAGAGAAGTTGTAATATGCAAACTCAATAGGATTCTTAACTACATGAACACCTGAAAACCTGAATCTGATAGATGTAACTGGCAACTGCATGTCAATATACTTCCAATCGTCAACGGGTTGATGAAATACCTCAAGGACCCAAAAAACAAAGGTTGTAGCCATCATCAAGCAGCCTTCAAATATTAGGAATCTCAACCCAACCTCGTTATCGATAAAAAGCATCTCTAGGTGAACTCTGGGCCACATTGTATTCACTGTACCATACTGAAGCAGCAGAACAGCACGTTGTAACCACAAAATCTCTGATCTATATGACTCATTCAGCAGCAAACGTGCTGGATAGTTTAGGTCAAATTTTAATGCGGCTGACCCCAAGTCCAAAAAAAATTTAGAAACTCCTGCATTGTATGTGAAGCACAAGGGCCCCTCAACCTCAACCCTACTGTCATATGATTCTCTTACATCCACAGACCCACAAACCACAGGTTCAAAAGAAGTGGAACAAGATGCACTTACATGATTCTCTTCAGAGATATGAGGCGATATTGGAGTTGGCTTGCGAAACCGCTTTCTAAAATAGACAATAGGTGGTTTGTCAACTTTAGGGTAGTTGGCACTTTGCAATGGGGACTTCTTCCCGAAATGATCGCCTAATTTATCTGCTGATACAGAATCGCAGGATAGATTACTTTTACCAACCCTCATGGAACTGTTATCTTGGCAACCCTGTACTTCTAAAGTTTCATCGTATAACAACGACGGGGCAGCATTCGGAAGTGCAACTGTAGTTCTCTGTTTCTTAATGCCATGAAGAGGAGAAGATTTAACCCGATTAGAAGATCGAGCCAACCAAGAGATTATAGGCTCAGTGTCCATAGAGCTTTCACCACAGCTGTCCTTCTCTGTAATAACATCTCTTGTCTGCCTTTCTTTACTGGTCTTGCTGCTCCCTTTTTGGTGATCAGAATTTCTATTTCTCTTCCTTCCTGTTTTTCCAGGAACTTCACCAGGAAGTAACAGGAGTTTGAACTTCTCTCCAGCGAGATTAATCCATTCTTCTTCCCGATCATCATACTTGATATGGTGAGCCTTATTTCCCTCGTCATAGTCATTGACAAGGCCAAGATACCAACTCTGGTCCAAAGGCCAATAAACCTTAATCCTTCTGTTCAGCACCCAGTATGGATCCAAATCACCTAACAAAATTTCATAAAAGTGACGCCTCTTCCTTGAACTACCCTTCTGTTTGTCTTGTTTCCTTG